>JABSTQ010009310.1:0-732500 GCA_013358835.2 Ixodes persulcatus | reverse complement strand
TTTTACCATGTATGAGCGGTGTGCCTGCGGCTTAAAAGTGCAAGGTCACGGTGCGTTCTCAGCGTACGATTGGTTCATCATGTGATAACATACGCACAGACATACGACAAAGCTCAGTGACGTCGCGCGTTTGGAAACTGTCTTGTTGGGCCCCATTGTCTCGTATAGAGTTTAATTCGATGCTCTGACTTACGTTGAAAGGAAGTATATACTTTTGCCGGTATACACTAACCTCAAGTTGATGGTCGTAGAGCAATTAACCAACTTCCCCGCACCAGAACGGAGGTATACCGTAGTGTTGCTTTCCTTTCAATATGGCGGCATGTTTGAAGGAAAACAAAACTACAGTCACAGCTTGAGAGACTCAGGGCGTATAGCGAGTTCCGTTAACCTTCTTGTCGCCTCGCGGCCAATGAAATTGCAGAATCTGCCAATAAGAACGTCGAAGAAGGAATCCCGAGGCAAAAGACGTGAAGCTGCGCAGTGACCCTACCCGCGATACAGACAGACTCCTGCCGACCAGGTTCGTAATTTAAACAAACTGCAAAAAGAACGTCGTGCGGTAAAAGCGCGTATCTCGTCGGTTAAAGAACGGATGCTACAAAACATATACTGTCGAGACCGGTTATAACCGAAGACGGTTATAACGAAATAGCGGCTACAGCGAAGCGATCACGATTTCTTATTCCCTTTTACACTTCGTCATAACCAAAGTCGGTTATAACGAAATAGCGGATATAGCGAACTGATTTCCGATTCCTGTTGACTTCCATATAACCGGTCTCGACAGTATATATGCAGTTTTATACCTTTATTCAAAAGCCGCCTTCTGGTTTTGTATTTTAAAACCGGAAGCGAAACATTTCCTTCCATTAGAAGCAGTGTTGCCGGTGGCCGTGGGGACATCTCGAGATGAGCCCACGGCCAGGTAGAGACACTATGGTGACTGACAGCTTAAACATGAGGAGAGAAAGCTTCTGGAAGCGTCGTGACGACACAAGAGGTGAAGCCGGAGGAGGCTTCCGGTCTGGAAGGACACGCCCCCAACAATGACCCCAAATGAAGCAAAGCCAAAAGACGCTATTGGACGAAAAGGACACCCCTGGGCACCCTTGGGGGAGTTCCCACCCACCGTGACCTCTACGTATGTACATCCGGCTTCACTCGTGATTTTCTTGTTTCGCTGGCTTGAGCCGGTATGTTCATGTTTCTTTCTTCGTGATTGGTTGAGCCACTTCTTTGTCGGCTAACACCGGAATCTGATTGGCTGCGGAGCCGTAATGAGATGCAGAAGGATGGCTTTCGAAATTATAACAAGAGGGAAAACTGCCTTAGTCACCCCTCTATTGCTCTGAATGAGAGAGATTTTTTTAAAATCTTGAATCTGCCATGTCCCGCGTGTTTTAGATGCGCGTTGTTGACGAATGTGTTTTCAAGATTTGTTGATTCTTTTTCTAATTTAAATTTTTTTTATTGAAGTGGGTGCGCACAAACGATCTGGGAGTGTTTTTTTTTTCTTCTCGTCTTCTTTATTTACTAGGTCACAATAAATCGATCAGTTGCGAGTAAGCGCTAGTCTGTGGTGTGTATTCCTTCCCCTGTAGTTCTCATTTCTTGCGCGTTTTAATCTCCACCGTAATGAGATGCAGAGGGCTCGCGGCACGACCTATGTTCCTTAAGCTATCGGTAACTATAGCGATTATAGACAGGGAGTAAACCAAAGCAAAGACGGCGGCTGGCATCTGGCCGGATGTTTCAGCCCAGCGCAGCTCGGAACACGTGGAATCGGTTTGAGCTCGCGTTGCACATTTCCGGGATGCTGGGTTCAATCAGCACCCGAGCTAATTTTGATATATATATATATATATATATATATATATATATATATATATATATATATATAAACGAGCGTTTCGCCGGTGCGCGGGGTGGGGGGGGGGGGGGGGGTGCAACTTTACTTCAGCGTTGCAGCATGCCCAAGCCCACCAGGTTGGGAGTCGTATTACACTGGACAAATCGCCCCCTCTGAGCGACCAGATTGAATTTTGAGACGGTAGTAATTGTGTAGTGAGTACGTCTAGACAGGGGGATTTTTGTGAGCCCCGATGGTCGTCTGGTGTCTCGGCTGTACATGATAAGTTTTACCAGAGCACTACCGGTGCTAGCCTGGGGTTTTAACGTGCATCATGCAGTATATATAGTAATTACACGACCTGAAGCCGGCGCAATGCTCGTCCAGATTGGAATCCAGATCCAGATCGGCAGGGTCGAGAACTGAGCCCGTGTGATCCCTGGGTTCTGCAGGGCGAGCTTTCGCTCCACGGGCTCCGAGCGGCAGTGTGCTAACGCACTCGACCACCGCGAGCTCCCATTTTAAAACAGACATCCACGTTTCGTTAGCATTTTAATGGTTTTCGAAGAATCACCGAATCAGTGATCGTTACCCCGTGCATGCCCGTCGGCGTGTACTGGTTTACCAATTATCTAAAGCTATGTAGTCACGCTGCTTATAACTCGTACAAAAAAACAAAACAAAAAAAAAACACAGTGTTCGCAGCCAATGCACACTAAAAAAATAAAAAAAAAAGCTGGTAGTAAAATAATTCTTATGGTTCTGCGGCTTGTCCATATTTCGCACCTTAAAAAAGTTTCTTTAAGCGCCCCCCTAAAGGGTTCCTCATGAAAAACCTACATTGTGTTTTTTGATGCTCGTTTTTTTTTCTTTTTACACGTACAGAATATTTTTATTATCTATTTGCTTTCTAGTGCAATAGCGGAGGCGACAATGCTTGAGGTGAAATCGTTCTTCACGAGCTGGAAGAGTTTTTGGGACGTAGAACGACATTTCAAGATCGGATATATATATATATATATATATATATATACAGTAGAATCTCGATAAACGGAAATCGCTTAAACGGAATTGTCGCTTAAACGAAACAACTATCGCGGAGTTGTTTGGTTTTGTATTCATGCAATGTAAAAATATTCCCGTTAATCGGAAATCAAATTCTCGCGCCTCCGGGTAAACGGAACTGAAAACGAAACTATGTGGCCGACATATTTTTCGCTATCGCAGAAAAGAAAAATAACTCTTGAGTAATAAAACAGTATTATAAATGTTCTTAATATTTATTAGCTTTATTGCCCAAAATTAGCATGTACGCATGTTTTTTTTTAGTTTTCTCTTCTCATTTTTATGCATAGGTGGCTATGTTGGGTAGGCTTGGCTCAACAGGGCTTCTGCTCGCATCTTAGGCCTAGTGTCCTACCTTCTGCGATGGCGGCCACGAAGCGAAAACACCGTGCGCTCAAGTTAGAAAAAAATGATCGAAGTCATTAATGATTTCGATAGCGGTTGCTTCACGAAAACGGCGCTTGCAACAAAGTATGCCATTCCCAAAAGCAGCCTGACAAGGATACTTCACGACAAGGAAAAGCTGCAGAGTGCGTTCAGCAGTACGCAGTTTGGACCAAAGAGGATGAGGCTGCGACTCCCCGAACACGAAGAGCTTGAGAAGTGCTTGGCGTTGTGGCTAAGAAGAGCCCGGAGTGAGAACCGTCCGTCATTGGACTCATAATGTGAATATACAAAAGCAGCAATTTGTTGTTTTTGTTCATTATTTTGCCTTCTACATTCACTTGATGGCGTTTACAGATTGTGCACTTGTGGAAACAGCATTTAAGCTAGCATTCAACATTTTTAGTGTACCTACACTACATACTCTCAGTAAATGAAACTCCTGATAAATGGAACAGATTTTCCTGGTCCCTTCAGGTTCCGTTTATCGAGATTGTGTTGTATATATACTGTAAACGACCTAATTTTTGCGAATTTCGCGAATCGCCTACAATTCGCAAAAAATAGGACCCGCGAACAATTCCTGTAAAATGTAAACACAATGGCATCTATATTGAGATCCCACCGTGTCGCGCGAAAATTAGAACCCGTGAAGTATTCGAAAACGTCAGCTTTTACCTAAATCGCGGAATACTGAGCCCGCGAAAAATAAGTCGATTACAGTATATATATATTTTTTTATTTTTTTTTAAGGTGAAAGCTTTATTTGCTTTATTACGCGAAAAAGCGGCGGCGATGCGTCCGAAAGATGCTCGCACCAATACGTCATCAAGCACGCGCCTCAGAAATAAGACACAATGAAAAGCACAGCAACGCAGATGCTTCGTCACGCTCAAGGTCAAAACGGACGCGCAATGAAAAGCACAGCAACGCAGATGCTTCGTCACGCTCAAGGTCAAAGCGGACGCGCCTCGGACATAAAACACAAAGAAAAGCACAGCAACGCAGATGCTTCGTCACGGAAGCCGTCGTGAAGCCGGCGGGGTTCGCTGCGCCTGCGCACTGGGGGAGCGTGATGTCACGGACGGGGCGCCGTGTGAAAGATGAAAAAGGGGCGCGCTGCTTGTAGGAATGCGCTGCGTGTAGGAATGCATTCTTACACGTTGTAAGCAGTCTTAGGGGGCCTTTGTTGTTTTTAGTGCAGGATGACAGAATTATTTATGTCCACGCTTCAAGCATGTTCGAAGGATGCTTTGCTTCATACCTATCTGTGCTTTAAACATGACTGCAGACGGTTTTTGTATTAACAATGTGACAGGAGACGTCTCAGACAGCGTCCGCAGAAGTACACCTCCGACAGTGTTCGCAGACCGTCTTTTGTATGATGTATAAGCAGTGTGACCGTGCCTTAACACTTTAATAAATTGAAGTTTTAAGTCGCGGTCACACTGCTTATGGTGTCTCGCGACATCCTTTTGAACAAAGTACAAACGTTTTTCCCAAAGAAGAAAAGTTTCATGGGGAAACTTGGCTCGTTCTCGAAACAGCTATATACAAGAGCGGTTGCTAAAAAACAAAAATGCAGTTTAATTTTACAATTATTTTATAAAAAAAATTGATCGCATTTTTTTTTACGATCGCGGTTTGACACCTTGTCGGAATGCAGATTAGATTAAAACTTCAAAATAATGTTTAAAAAAGTTTTCCCCCTATTTAGGTTGTGGCTTTTATCAGTGGGGGGAACGGTAGCTTCACTCACTTTCAAAAAAGCCCGTGCGTCCACTTTCCCGCACAGCACTCGGAGAGCCAATCACCGCAACTTACGGAGGCAGCTCAGTGAATGACGATGCCGAAACGTATGTTTAGAGAAAAAAAAAACGCAGTTTGAGTTGTGACATTAAGCAATGCAAGCGTGACGTTTTGCATTGCTTAATGTCACGACTCAGACTACGTTTTTTGGTCTAAACATATTCGGCATCGTCATTCGCTGAGCTGCCTCCATAAGTTACAGTGATTGGTTCTGCGAGTGTTGTGCGGGAAAGTAGACGTACGGGCTTTTTTTTTAGAGTGTTGGCTGAATACAACGCCAGTGATCACGTCGCCCCGTTCGGTTCGGGACGCCCTTCATTGCGAATGCTTGGATCTGCAGTAGGGGACTAACCAATACGGCTACCTGAAAATCAGACTTCTGGTGTGGCCCTAGCACTTTTCAGCAGCACCCTTCGTTTACAAACGCGTTTCTCTGTTGTAGGGCGGTGGCCTTCATACGCAGCGAAGAGTACTCTAAAAAGGTGTACTTGAAACGTATGCAAACAGCCCAGGTTGAATATTTGCCTAGCAGGGAGGGGCTATCCTTCAGTAGAAAAACAGTACAAAATCAGTATCCTCTAGTTGTACTCAAGTATACTAAAAGTGACGAAAATATCCCTGGAGAAGGGGAACAAGAGGGACAAAGGACAAACACAAACTCCAAACACAGCTAGGTGACTGGTGAGCGACCGAAAAAATCCGCCTGGTCCGGGTATCGAACCCGGGACCTCTCCATTACAGGTGGAGCGCTCTACCAACTGAGCTAACCAGGAGTTAGACGTCAGTAGAGCAAACGGGTTTTATCAGCTGCCACCAGTCTAACACCAACAAGGGTGAAGCTTGCAATTTAAGGTTATGATTATAATGCAATTAAATCCAAAGGTGCAAGCGAGCTGGACAAGAATGACGTATTTTCGTCATTCTTGTCCAGCTCGCTTGCACCTTTGCATTTAATTGCATTATAATAATACTAAAAGTGTACACTCTCTACTGAACGCGTACTGAAAGTGTACCTATAGTGTGCATGTAGTAGAAAGGGTGTCGTACTGAAAGAATACTCGCGAATACAAAACTATCTCATGCACTTGAACTGTAGTCAGACTATACTCTAGCCGTACTCAGATCATAGTGGTAACATAAAATATACATCGGTAAGTGTTCTCAAGTACACTTGTTTAAGTAGTCTATAAGTGCATTCGTTAGTACATTTAGCGTGTACGACTATGTACTAACTAATTATTGTTAGCTACTTGGCTTTAGTTGAGTTAGATACCGTGTCGAAAGTTGAATGCACGAGCTTTTTACCCGATTGCGAACACATCTCGTTACGTTAACATCTGGTCGCAACTGCCGGCAACTATAACCATGATACCTTCTATTGTGACAAGAAAAAAACTAAAAGAAAAAAAAAACTGGTGGCATTTAGCTGTCAAACTGATTGGACAGCGCAGCTATTCATACGCACCGGTTCGGATACGTTTTTATTTTTTTTTAATTTTTACTGATTTAGTAATTATCAATGGCTCCTATATTCTTATAAAAACGAATATCAATTTTCTGGTTCGATTTTGATGTGTTCCTAATTAATCATCAAAAATTAAAAAGACACTCAACGTGTATTGTGTTTTGACAGCCGTTTCACAACAGGAACTCACTTGAGATTTTTGAAAATACTACATAGCTTACCATTTGAATGTTTTATGAGTAACCACATTATGTGCCTAAAGGCTCAGAGAGCTTTCTTGGTAACTCGCAGAGTGTCTTTAACTGCGATACCGTGCGTGCAAATACGCAAATGACATACTATTTTTTTTTTCTTTTGCGATTGTTAGTGTTAAATTGAAGAGACGCCCTTGGGTGTCGTTGCAGCTTTCAACCTGTTTGCGACGAACGCCTTCGTACGAGATGCGTTGAACATTTTTATGGAGGCGCTATTCGGTGCTGGGCAAAACACGCGTCTCTTCGTTGGGCTTCCGATCGGCTGTTCATGGTGGATCGTTGCCGGCCGACTTTCCGTCAACGGCAGCACTTTGCTTTATGTTCTCGTCGAGTTGCCGATCGGCGAACCGAATAGCTATACTGCGTGCATCAAGGCGCAGAGGCGCGGACAAGCCCGGCGTCCGCACGGCGGAAAAACCTTGCTGCGCCAATGCATTGCCGGCACAGCTGCGGGCTAACAGGCTCGGTGATAGAGAGCCTGTGTTAAAGAGAGTTTCCATCTGCACGATCCGGGTCACCTGGTTCAGTGGCTGTGTTTGCAATAGGAGCTGCGAGGGGTGACGACGGCAGCGTTTATCGTCTGCGAACGCCTCCGTTTTTCCTCCTGCTTTCATCTTGGCCACGTGAAAACGCAGCGCATGCGCACTTGCAAGTTGCGACAGGTCGCCGCGGTTTGAGATGGACCCTCACTTCAATCAAGGCTCTCTACTCGGAGACGCATATCACGCGCTGTCTGATTGGGGGTCGAAACGTCAGCGCTCCCGCACCCTCTTTCGAGTTGAGTAGGAAAGGGGGCTCAGCCTTGACGCCGCCTCTTGCCCATCTCACCTTTCCTGCTTTTCTCAAGCCAAACGGTTTTGACCGTTGTGACTGCTGGGAGGGAACATTGCCCGCAGGGCTGCGTAGGAAATGTGGTGAGTCTTTGTTCGCGTAGATGTGCTTGGATTAGTGATTTTGGTCGGATGCTTGTGATTGCAGTTGAACCAAGAATCATGTGTGTTCGAGAAAATTAGCAAGAGTCGCGAAACGTTTCTCCATGGCCGCGCCGAAGAGAATTCGCTTTAGCATAACGGGCCTATCTCCTGCCGCTGGGCTGGCAGTTAAGCGGCCTTAAAGGGACACTACAACAAAATTTTGGCGCTTACTTTTTTGGTCTATACGTGTTCAGTGGATCAGTATCACATCGGACACACCAATTTATTGTTAAAAAAGACACGAAAAGAAATTTGAAAACGAGTAAAACGATTGTAAATGGCATCTGGTGGATGTCGCTAAAGCCTCGCTTGTAATTCCCGTCTAGGAACATTGACAGGCAGTGACGATGCCTGTCTCGCCTACAACCAACGTTACTATACTTCCGTTTCACCTTAGGTCCGAGCGCGGATGATGTTATAAGCCGAAAGGCCAATCAAACAGCGGAAAACTCGCAACGTCATGGTGTGCTCTCTGCGCTTGATAGGACTAGCCGGCGGAGGAGCACGTGCAGAGAGACGGCGAATACCGGCTGGTCTTATCAACTGCAGAGAGCACGCCATGACGTTGTCCCTCTTTCGCTGTTTAATTGGCCCTTCGGCTCATAACATCTGGCCGCGCTCGGAACTAAGCTGAAACGAAGTATAGATTACCTCAGTTTCTGAACTCCCGTGAATCCCGCCGTTCGAAGCGCCATCTAGAATTTTCGTTTCATTACAGTGCGTTCCATAGGGCACAGCTGAAGCGCCATCTAGACGCCGTGCTTCGAAACGTACGTATTCCATAGAACGCACTGCAGTTACTGCGGCCACCACGAGAGAAGAGGGAAAGGAGGAACTACCCTCTCACCGGGACTCTCTTTTGTGTGTCCTAGACTTGCACAGACGTCGCTATTGTCTCTCTACAAGATTATAGAAGATTTACCTGCCACTCAAAATTCGCACAAAAGCAGCTTTGCGGTTAGTGGCGGTGGCCCGATCGCTGGCGTGCTTGGGCCGCCTCGGTGGCTGGAACGGCTACGGGCATCCTGTCGACGTCAGCCTCGCCGCAGCTTTGCTCGTCCAGAAACAGACTACGTCACGGATGCGCCGGATGTCACCTGCTCTCCGCTGGCTGCTCTCCGAGCACTCGCCAGAGTGGGCCATTTATAACAAAAATACAGCCATCACGCTCAAAATACAAATGTGCGATTGACATTTCCGGCTATTGTGGGTTATATTCAGCTTATTTCTGAACACGACGGGTATATTCCAAATTTCGTTGAAGTGTTCGTTTAACTGGTTACGCGGCCTTTACTGGTTCGCAGCAGCAGATGGGGTTCAAGAAGATGCTCAGCACGCAGGCATCTGGTCACAGAGGCCAAGAGAGTCCCCGCGGAGCCGATGAAGCTGCGCCAAACTTGGACTGAGGAAGCGGCATGGAGGACGACGAAGTGGCTATCCTGCTGACCCGGATAGCAGGGCCGGGATCGGAGGCGGTGGGAGGGTCAGCTGCCTACAGACTGTGATATCCTCCTGCTTTTTTGACCCTCGCTTGCGAAAGTTTCTGGCAGATGTCCAGTTTGGGACTCGGGAGCAGCGGGATGGGCAGCGTGCATCAACTTTGCCGCGTTTCGTCTCAAGCGCTGACGAGTGTCTTTCCAAAGGGTTTTACTTGTAATCGTGCTGCGCGACGCCTGCATTTGGAGTTTGCTGTTTATATCGTAAGTACGCCGTCAAGATTTATTTACGTATCACGTTCGTTCGCATGTTGCGTGATCAAAATCCGTGCGAAGTTTTGCGCTTCGAAACAACTTCAGAAAATTGTACTGATTTCTTAGTTTTGCATGCTGGTTGCAATGGTGGTTGCAAATAAACTATTTCGTCTGATATTTTTTTCCGTTTTTCTTTTCTACACTATTCTGCATGCGTGGATGCGTTTCTGCTACGCCGTGTTTAAGAGGCATCTTTGGCCTTCGGGACATCATCAGAAGTGAACAATTCAAATGGGTATGCAAATAGAGGCTCTAGGTTCGTGTCCCTGCTAGCACTTGCTTTACATTAATTTATTGCTTTAACGCTTCATTTAATATTGTTTCCTCATTTGTGAAACCTTAAAAAAAGCACGCATCAAAAACACACTAGGCACACGCAAACGTGTTGCGGGGGGACTTTCTTTTTTTTCTTCTCTTGCGCGCGTTTGCTGTTTGATGTGGTTTCGAATGCGCTCGCTCGCGGGGCATGCACATGCATCTAAACGCTGACACAGTGTTCGGCTGCGGCAAGCCAAGTGCAGCGTCAGTAAAACGGCCAACTAATTCATGTTCATAGTACAATGAAAGTGTCCTTCCAGTCTACATGAAGTGTGGTCATAGTGTACTAGGAGTGCACTTGCAGTCTAATAAGTGTACACATGTACTGTACTTACGGTATACTTGCAATGTACTGGAAGTATAGAGGCAGTGTGCTATAGGTTAAAAGATAGTCCTTTCTTGTTCTATAAGTATGTGAAATGAGTATGGTATTAGTACATCCTCTAAGTACATTGCCAGTACAATTTCAGTAAACTGATTCTGTACTGCTTTTTACCAAGGTATATCATATAACAAATTAAACAACGCGGATATAAAAAAATACTTATTCGGCCACTGACGTCCACGTAACTGACGCGTAAATCACGTAACTCGCACAAATTACGCAACTCTCCCCGTAAATCACGCGAGTCCAAAAGGAACATAAAGGACCCGCTCAACCTTAAAGTTTTGGTAATTACCGCTTTTAACGATTTGAGAGAATAATGACGAGATTCAAAAGATTTAAACGAACGTTGGTGTAAAAAAAGCCTCGACTTACCAAAATAGAAAGAGACAGAAACTTTTGCGACGATTTCTTTTTCATCACTCGTCAAGTGAGTCTAGAGCAATCACTCAACTCCATGCTACAAAAAAAAAGAAGAAAAAAAGCGACGAATCTCGTTTAAGAACGTTCACTCTGCGCGTGACGTCAGGAGGGTGGCTATATACGGTTGGAAACAATAGGAGAGAAGAAGACGCGTTTGGTCATCGAGTAGAGACAACGAAAGCTAGCTCTACGTCTACTCCCTAATCATTGCTACATTTCAATCGTTCCTAGAATGGGATGCCCACCTTAAAAATGAGCTAGATGCCTCTACTAAAGGTAAAATTCAACTTAATTTACTAGATATTAATATAAGAAGCATACAAAAAATTGGGATCATTTAATTATTTACCAAAGCGATCGAGTTGATTGTATCGATGTTTTAGTTTTAACTGAAATAAATGTTGACAGAGAAATTAGCACTTGGTTTAAGTTAAAAGATTTTCATTCTTTTTTAGTGTGTAGAGAAGGGCAACGGGGTGGTAGAATACTTGTGTTTATTAAGTCTGGTTGGTTTTCCGAGAAAGTAATAATATCTTGTAGTTATGCTGAGGTGTTGGTCATTACAATCTCTAATCAGTTTACGTCGTTTACTATCTGCTCTGTTTACAGGCCACCTGGCTCTAATCTTCCGTTATTTTTTGATGAAATGACGCAGCTTTTGAATGCGTTTGACAACAGGCAACTGATACTTGCGGGTGACTTTAATATTGATGTACTGGATACGTCCAAGTACGGAGTCGCGGATTACCTTAACTTGTTATCGGGTTTTGGACTAGATAACGTGATATCAAACGTCACGAGGGAAGAGCGTCTCGGAAACCGAACTACGAGCACATCTATCGATCATATTATTGTGAGGTTAAACGAACTAAAATTCTTTTCTGGTGTAATTAAACAAAAAGTGGCCGACCACTATTTTGTAGCGCTTGTCGTGTATGGGGACGTCCTGAACAGCAAGCCTGATAGTCTCTCTAAGCTGATTATTGATAACAACGAAGTAGATAAATTAATTAATGAATACGACTGGAATAGTTCACTCACTTTAGATCATATTGCAGCCTCCCAAAGAATGACCGAATGGTTTGCGAATATTTACAGTACATTTGAGAGGAAAATTAAGCTTAAACAAAGAAAATATGAGAATGTATGGATCACTTCAGAAATAATGGAGCTGTGCAATGAAAAGGACAAACTGTGGCACAGATGTAAAACCAACCCTGGAAATAGCACATTGAAAGAAGAATTTAGAAGCCTCCGTAATAGGGTCACTGCAAAAATAAGATGAGGAAAAAAAACAAAAACCATTACGTTGCCCGTTTGCAGACTCATCAGAGTAACCCCCAAAAAACTTGGGATGTTGTTCCCGAATTGATAAGGGGTAAAGGCAAAAAAAAAATATTCAAACGGTGTTAAAAGCTTTTGGCGACTCCGATGTAGAGTCCTTGTGCAATAGGTTCAATGCCTCGTTCATACAGGGTGCAACGAATTTGCAATACCAGGGACATGGCTCTTCTACTGTTTCCACCACATGTGAAGAAAGGTGTCGAAATTCGGCCTACTTGCCACAGATGTTAGAAGAAGACTTAAAAATAGTTATCAAAAGTATGTCGGTGGCCAAAACACCGGGGCATGATAGAGTTAATTTAAGGGACATTGTAGTTAATTTCGAAGAACTAAAACATCTCTTATTAAAAATAGTGAATTCATTTTTTTCTGAGGGAAAGATTCCGAATGATCTTAAAATTGCTGTAGTGAGGCCTGTTTTTAAGAAAGGAAGTAGAAAAGAGATGCTAAACTATAGACCCATTTCTATTTTGCCCGTACTCTCGCTAATCATGGAAAAGTTTGTATTTTGGTCCATGACCTCTTTTTGTGAAAAGCATTCTTTACCATGTCACTCACACTACGGGATTCGACACAATAGAGGAACAATTGCATTGCTGGAAGATTTGTCCGACCACATTCATGATAATATTGATATAAATAATTTCGTCCTTTCTTTATTTCTAGATTTGAAAAAAAGCGTTCAATTCAATTGATCACAGGTTACTCATATACAAACTGGAGCACCTGCGCTTTAGAGGCCCATATATAAAACTTTTAACCAGCTACCTTTCAGCGGAGTCAATTAGTAAAGATCTGTGATTTCAAAAGTAGTTTACTGATAATTCCTTTTGGTGTCCCCCAAGGATATATTTTGGGTCCTTTTCTTTTTAACAGCTATGTGAATGAAATAGGTAAATTGAACTTTTTTTCACGCGTTTTTCAATACGCCGATGACACGGCTCTTGTACCCGTGGGAAACAATGAATCGGAAGCTCTGTCGTCCCTTCAAGCCGATGTCTACGAGCTAATGGCATGGTTCAAAAACAATCGTATCTGTGTTAACATAGATAAAACCAAACTAAGTGTGTTTCCGTAATCCTCATAAAGCAATAACATTTAATATACCGCTGGTTCTACATCGATCTAACTGCGAGAGATGTAATTGTATGCCGCTTGAATATGTATCTTCGATAAAATATCTGGTGTTTTTTTTTTTTTTATGAACATCATTTCTTGGAATAGTCACACTGAGTATCTTGCGAAACGACTTCGCGCAGTATCTGCATTTTTATATCGTTTGCGAGTTGTAACCCACCTGACTTTGAGAATGAGAGTTTTTCAAGCTCTGGGAGAGTCGGTGCTTCGGTATGGTTCTTGTTCGAACTCTAGAAAAAGTAAATTAGATAATATTTTGCATAACATTTGTAGAAGTTCAGCATATGAAGCCAAATTGGATGAGTTAAGAACAAAGTCAAAAATGCGTTCGCTACAGCTTTTGGCAACTGAAAGATTATATATCTATGAAATACTAGTTAAAAATTATTTTAATACTACGTTTAAGAAACCTGTAAAAAAACAAAAGGTTTTGAGAAAAATAGAGCGGTTCGCCCTCCCTAGGGTATACACAAATTACGGAAAGCGGGTTCGGTCTTTTTACGTTCCTCATCACTTTAATTTGTTGCCTAATGAACTTTTACATCTACAGTCGTTAAAAGTGATAAAAAAAGAGCTTTGAAATTGGTGTTGTAACTACGACTTTTAAATTGTTGTACGTGTCAAGAGTATTTCGTTTTTCTCTTTATTTTGTGCTTCGCATTATTTGATGTTAGTAGCTTCTCTGCTGGTTGCCAGGTCACGCCTACAAGCACTCACGTGCTTTTTCGGACATGTTTGTAATGATGTATATTTCTTCGTGCAAAAAAGACATTATTATTATTATTATTCCCACCAGTGCTCGGTACTTTGACGACCCCGGGAAATCTCATCTCCTCCTTTACTTCAGCTTCTATCCGTGTATTGCGCAGGGCGCAAAGCGAAGCGGAGCAAAGTTCGTCGGTTGTCTGCAACGTTTTCATCCACGGAGTTTAGTTTTAGTCGAGAGATTGTCGTGGAACGTTTCCCTGCAGCAGAAGAGCGCCAGACGACGCATGCTCTCATACAGGTTCGTATCTGTACATTCGACAGAAATGCTCCCGAGCTACTATCCTTTCCTTCGTGTTTGACTGTTTGAAAAACTTGAGTGCTGCAAGGGCCTATGAATGAAACATTACGAGAACAACGTGACTACACATGAAGACTGGCGTCCGCCCCCCCCCCCCCCCTCCCCCTTTTCTGAGCACTCCCGATTGATTTGAAATTTGGTTTTAACTAGAAAATAGCTGCTGAAACCGCTCTCACAAGCCTCTAACGAAACGGATGGGGTATAAGGGATGTAAGGATGAAGAGGAATGCACTAAATGCTGTCCTGAAGGCCCGTCTCACACACGAACTAAAGGTCCTGGACAACGTTGCGATGTTGTGGGGTCTGCGTGGGGAGAGTTCACGTTTGCGGGCATATAGGTATGCCCGCACCGTCCGGTAGAAGCGTTCACGCTGCTTCACAGTATATATTGTAAGAACCACTTGTTTCCCGTCTCCCTATTTAGGCCTAGCACATGCAGGCCATGGAGACAGCTATGGTGGCGGCTTCCCAGATACGAGGCCAGGCCGCGTTACTCGAAGAGGGCGGTGTCTCCTTCACCCTTTTCTGTAAATATGCCCAAAGCCTACCCTTGGAAATGATTGTGGACGCAACACATCTGCGGGCTAAGCTACACAACCTACCCCGAGCGCGTCCATTTTCCTGGATAGATAAGCCGGCCACGAACGGTGGCCGGGATTCTCTCGTTGGGAGAGGCTCTGGTCCTCGGAGCCTCTTTCTTCCTGCAGCTTCCCCCGTCCGACGAATCTGCCTAGTATGATAGCGTGGGCCCCCTCCAGGTGAATCTGTCTGGTACGACAGCGCCGACATTTTTCTGTTCTTTTCTTTTGTTTGCTTGGCCGACGGACAAAGAGTGGTGGCGAGACGCCATTACACCCGCTTCTTCGGAATTCCTGAGTTTCGGAGTGACTCCTCTTCATCTGAGCCTACGTCAGCCTTTGGACGGACCCGGCCTGAGCAGTCCTCAACATTTGGCTACGGAGTGCGATCTACCTCGTGGTGCGGTAAGGTAAGTGGAATCCCACAGTTTTCAGCGCAGGGCAGTACCAGAAGAAATGAACTAAGTTGACCCGGGCTCGATCTTCATCGGCAGTAAAAACAGAACAACTTCAGTACCTAATCTGAGTTTACTTCTCAAAAATTGCTTGCCTGAAAGACGCAACTGCGACACCCGTTCAGATTCTTCGAAGTCTGATCTCCACCCTGCAGCCGTAACAAGAACGCGAATAGATTATCGTCTTCAGGGATGCAAAGCTTGAGCGCTGCTTGGCGTTTTTTTGCCAACCACGGTAGCGGCATGTTCGTAGTCCGACAAGTGTTCCGGTTGGTTTCGAGACGTCGGAACCACGGGACTGGGTTCGGGGACGTTCCCTAAAGCCGCCCAAGTAGCGTCATGTCGTTAACATGGATATCTATCTTGACAGCAAGCCATAATCCTTCGCAGGCTCCTGGTCTATCTATAAGGCAGGCTTAGAGACCTACGTTTAGCCTCCCCCCCTTTCTTTTATTACCGTGTGCGCAGGTATCGAGGTCACCAATTACGGCGTTCGAAATAAACTTTTGGTTTTCTCTGACAGACTTGCCCTTCTCTGCTCACATCTGTACTTCGCCATCACGGTAGTTTGTAGACATTGTTCTATTCTTTAACCTAGTCCCCCTGCTCAATACACAATACAACGGACACGATGTCCGCTGGTGCAGGCATGATGGCAGAAGTATCGGCGGGCACGCCTGAAGCATGTTCGAAGCAGATTCGCTTTATTGTTCAACATTATTATATATGCGTATAAAGCATACTCGCCTCATACACGGGTATGCTTCGAACACGGATGCAGACGGGTTTTGTACGACCATTCAGACAGGACCGCCATACAAGGAAACGAAAACACGTCTCAGACTAGTGTCCGCAAGCTGTCTTTTGTATAATGCTTCGTTTCAGCATAAGTCCAGACGCAGACGACGGTATACGGGTGACGGGACCAACCGCACAGCTTGAAAAGCGCACCATCGCGTTTCCGTACGTATATCCAATCATCGATGAACCCGTCGTAAACAGAAAAAGAAAGGCCCAGTTACTCGCGTTTCAGACACTGCTTGATTGGTGTCATTAGCTCGTAGCGTCGGTGGCTGCGTCTGGACTTAAGCTAAACCAAAGTGTAGAAGTGCGACCGCGGCTTTTGGGGTACATGAGTACCGTTCCCACAGGTTCTGTTTCACACGTTTCTGATAATAAGGAGTTTTAGGGAACCGTTTTTGCACATCCGATAAGGTACGATGGGCCCTCCGGTACGCACTGCGCATGTGCGAGTCTACTGTAGTAGCGCATGCGCAGTTCGTTCCGGAGGACCCATCATATACCGTAACGGATGTGCAAACACGGTTCCCTAAAACTCTCTAATGTGACGACCGTCTCGAACGCAACGTCACGTAGAGCGCTCACGGAGAACAGCGCACATGGATATGATACATCTATCCTCGCATGCAGACCCGCGAGATTCACTTCCGCGTGCTTTTTAGGATAGATTGGGGACGCCACGTAGGCGTAAAAGATTTCGCCAAAGTACTCATCCACGCGCTTGTGTAAGATCCCATGCCGCACAAAACAAAACAACGAGAACAAAAAGAGAAAAAGGCTTTTTCAAAGCAAAATTTAATCTTGAACCTTGCGTCGTTTCATCAGGCCTACACTCTCGAGGAGGAAAAGTCTATAGGAGACGACGGCTCCAGCCTCGCAGCTCCGAGATTAAGGGAGACGAAATTGAAGAGGGCAGGATAGACGGGTAGGCAGAGCAAAGGGGAAGGGGAGGGAAGAGGGGAGAGAGAGAGAGAGTACCATAACGGAGAGTTCAGAAGGAGAAAAAAATCAATCTAAGGAGCTTCCCTGATATATGCCGCAGAAAACTCCAGCTTGTAACTTAAGGAGCGTCGTCGTCGGAATCAACCCATGGGGATAAAGTCACCACTGGCGGTTAGCGGTTGTAACAGCGTTATGTATACGATCGCAAATTGGGGGGGGGGGGGGGCACCGTGTTTTATTCAGGTTATGAATTAGGGCCCTTGATTCGTAAAATAATTTTTACATAGAGGTAGAACAAACTCAAGTTGCGATACAGGTAGAACAAACCCGTCGTCGCCTCTATTTCACACTTCACTCAGACCTGATTGCACATTCCGTGAAAGTTGGAGCTTTCATGTGCAAACGCCGATTGTGCCGACTAGTTTTACAGCGTAGGATCTACTGTGGCCACCCTAAGCATAACGTCTTGCTTCTTCGCTGCCAAGAAGTCTTTGGGTCGCGGGACACGCTAAAGGCGCAAACTCGCAACGCAGTCATAAGCCGCAAAAAAGACGACGGGTTGACGGACCCGTCCAAATCGAACCTGACAGGGAGACGGAGGGGGATTAGTGAATAGTCCGCCAACTGGGACTGTCTGCGGCTTCAATGAATCGGCTTATTGGGAAACAGCGTCACGCCGAGCATTTCCGCGAAAGGATCTAGAGAAAGGTTCCCAGCTCAGACCAACGAATTTAAACCAAAAAGAATACAAGCAAACTAAATGAGAGACAACATTGGTGTGGAATCAGGTCCCCGCCGAAGCACGGATTGTGTGGCACGCCGGCACGATCAGTGCTTTTTGTAAATCAAAAAAGACTTATTCGTCGGCGCGGCGGGCCTTCCCGTCAATCTAGGTTTGCACCTGGAGCCGGCGGAAAAGCCGCACGTGACTGGCGGCCGGAGCACTAAATAACTGCCAAACTGCATTAGTCCACCGCTTTTCATTGGTCGGGAACATCAAACGCTCTTTCTTTCGTTATAACGTTTACAAGTGAGGGTCGTGTTACTATTACGATGTTACTGACCTTTCTGGTGGTTACGTCACCAAGAGCTTGTGGGGTTAGGTTACTAGGAATAATCACACGTGACGCTGGACTACGTTCGCCCATTTCGGGCTGGGAACTGTAATGCCTTATTTACATAGCGCGGTTGTCCTTGTGATTTCCGAACCGCAACGTCACTTAAACGAAAAAAAAAAGGAGTGGTGGAATTTTCGGTGCACGGCATGAGCTGCTAGATTGAACTCGAGAATGTCAAAGCATCTTGGATTTCAACAGTAAATTACGTCGTATGACTCTGCATGAACCGGATGAACCCAGAGTGCTTGTTTCTGCGGTTTGCAAGAGACGCGCAACATGGGATACATTTAATTAAAAGTGTGTTAATTCAAACTTCTTCTTACTAGACTGTACAATTATAAAATGAATGCGGAGCGCAAGTTCGTCTGCTTCTTGCACAGGGATTGCGATAATGTCAGAACGCCAAACTCTTATTGGCTGATTGAAAAAAAAAATAGTGGGTAGACCTTGAGGCATCTAGCATTGAGGTATACCCACTATCTTTTCAATCAAGGGCAATCAAAGTTGGGCGTCGTTTTGACGTCACCACAACTCCTGCACAAGAAGCAGACAATTTGCTCTCTCCGCATAGCTCTAATCTTGTGGCTTCCAGTATTGGATGCAAAGAGTGGTTGTATTCTAACTATCAACATTGGGGATCGGTGGATGAATGTGTCAGCGCACATCAACTCGTGGCGCACCGAGTAAAAGCTGGCGCCGTAGAACCGTTCACACACTTGCAGGCGAGTTCGACCGAGAGAGACAAGACCGGTTTTAGAGCCTCTTGCGACGGCAGAGGACCGGATGGGCTGCTGCGGAGCAGGCTTAAAACCCGGTCTTTTCTCTCTCGGTCCTACTCGGTTGGAAGTCTGTGAACGGCGAAATGAGCATCGTGCCTTGCCGACGCGCAGCTGTCCGATCACTACTGCTCAGTGTTGGCGGTAACACGTTACAAGTAACGGCGTTACCGGTAGCGGCGTTACCGGTAACGCGTAACGTAGTTACGTTACTCGTTACTTCTTTTTTTTTTCAAGACTTAAAAAAAAAGTTCACTTTTATTTTTTTTTTGCGTGTTTTTGGGCGCCAAGCTATGTTAATTTTCGTGTTTTGGGCGTTTTTTTTTCTCGTACGCATTGAGGTGGAAACCGTAAAAAAACGTTTTTATGTTCTGTTTCTGGATGAACTTAATGCTTCATAAAATATGGCGCTTATGCATACCTGTACCGTCAAAACAGTAAAACGTGTTATTTCATGACAGTTGAGTTGAGAAAAATGTTTTATTTGTGGAACTAAGGGTGGGGGATGCCTGTCGCCCTTGAATCTAGACATTGGTGACAGGAGGAAGGGGAGGAAGGTGAAGGGAGTTATATACAATGTACAAGCCCTGCCGACTTTATGTAGTCGATCAGTAATCTAATATTGCCTTCCGGTGTTCGGGGCAGCCGACAGGGAGGATCCATTCTTGCAGGCAGCTTGGTCTCACAGGCTCGGAGAGCGACTCCAAAGCATTCTTTCTTTCTTCTGCACTACTTGGACAATCCCAGAATATATGCTGTGTAGTGACGCAAAAGTAACGTGCGTTACTTTTTATGGGTAAAGTTAACGCGTTCCTTTTATTTTGAGGTAACGTAGTTCGGTAACGCGTTCCTTCTATTTGCAAGTAACGAGTAACGTATTTCGTCACTTTTTTGTTTCGGTAACGCCAACAGCACTGCCACTGCTACAGTGCCTGGAACGCGTCTCCAACCGGTGTGTTTAGCGTCCCACCCCGCATCGAAACTGGTCCCGAGGTGGCGACAAGTGACGTCACAAAAGCCGGAGTGTCACGCTGTCGCAGGACGCGATCCTGGTGGTCGGGTGTAGAAGTTCTTGTAAAAGGTACGAGTGAACGCCGAGTGTCGCTGTCGTCATGGCGTCCCAACTCCTGGCTGCAGAAGCTTCCGTGGACTGTCCGGCTGGAGAGCGACCTGCAGCAGAACAGGCGTCTGCAACGTCCACCACCGCTGCAGGGACGCCGCCAGGATCGCGGCCGGCGAGAGCGCGACATTTCTCATATGTACCAATTAGCATAGTATAAACATCATGGATATCAATCAGAATATCAAACATATATTTGAAGAAATTGACCACAGTCGGTCAAAAGCGAATGAGGTTCTAACGTCAGTGACTCAATGGATACCAGCCCACCGATTCGTGTTGACGAGAGCAACGCCATGCACGCCGAATGAAAGATGATGAAAAGTGGCATCAGTCACAACATATTCCAGTCTGCATCTTTCCTCGTTGCTTCATTCACTCCCTCTTCTTCTTTCATCTGTCTATCTACCTTCACAATTTATACATAAAAAAGAACATGATTAATTTTAGTTTTACCGAAAAAAAACCTACCACGCTTAAAAATAAATACAACTAAAAGAGCAAATAATACTCCACACATGTCCCAAAAAAATAACAACAAAAACAACGAAAACCGCACGAAGCTAACACGCTTTCCTCTCTTCCAAGTTTTATGTCCGACTAGCCCTTTTTGTTTGTTACGCTCGTATTATCCTTAGTCCTGGTCACTACGGAGATAGAATCGGAAGTCCCGCGGCGTTGGCCGCGACGGGGTGCGAGCATTCCAACACAGCGAACTCGAATGTACCAGCGGAGTGCGACGTAGTCGCATCAGGAGCAGCAGTAAAGGAGCGCTCCTCATACAACCGAAGGCACGGTGTCGAATGAATGAAAGACGACCTCTTGCAATGATTCCGAGCCGCCACCCTTTCCCTTTACCCCCTCCCCACCCCCTCCGTCTTTCCTTTTTCTGTGTATATGCCTAAATCTTTTTTTTTTCTTTTCTTTTTTCTATCCTAACGTTTTGAGCGCGTCTCTTTTTTGCCTCCTCTTTTTCCCTAGGCCCTTTTCTACGCCTCCCTATTTTTTCATCCGTTCACCTCCTTTTTTTATTCTTTCTCCTCAGCCGACCTTTCCTTCTCCGCCTCCTCAAATCTTTTTTTTTTTGCCTTTTTATTTGTGCACTTTTACTTTGTGAGTTGTTTGCCTGCGGCGTCGGTTACCGCTTTTTGTTTTGTTTTAATCTGCTCTGTTTTTTATTTGTCGAGAACGCAGAAGGAGAAAAAAAGAGGGAACCCGTTAAAGGAGCAACGGGAGCGAAAGAACAGGGAAGAATATATGGGGCTAAAAAAAAGTGAAGTAAAAAAAAAAAAGAAAACTATGGGCACAGCGATGCTGCGGAGGTACAAAAAAAGAAAGATATACCGCAGATTCGAGGCAAAGTGGGTTCAATATACGTAAAAAAACAACAATAGGTAAAAAAAGAAGACAACACGGTCTGCTTTGCAACGTAACGAGAAGTATAGCGAAAAGGCCGGAAAAAAGCTATAGGGGGCTGCGAGAGACTCCAGAAGTGAAGAAAGGAGTAAAAAGAGAAAGAAATCCACAAAAAAGAAAACGAAAGAGAAGTAGGGAGAAATTAGGGAAAAAATGTTCAGCCTGGAAGACGTTGCAAGCGGGTGATAAAGGAGGAGGGTGTGAGTACAGGGTGCGAGGGAACCAAGGAAAGGGCTTTCACCTACGTGGAAACGCAGTATGTTTCGCTTGTTTTTAACGATGTTTTTTATATTTTTTTTGTACGTTTATTTGTTATTTATCGTCCTTTTTTCTGAATTTTCGATCCAAAGCATCCTCATGGTCGGAATCCAGAGTTGTTTTAATATTTTAGTTTTGTCCGTTTCTTTCGTACACGCCTCTGTAGAATGTTTTTTTTTTCTCACACGACACATTACGTAAGCTCAACAAAAAAATACTTGCGGTGTTTTTTTTATTCTATTTCATTCCTGGAATACTATATCTCATTGCGATAGCTCACTTTCGCGTGAGGCGCACCGCATTGTACGAGGCACTATTATGAGGCCATCGTTTTTTTTTTATAATATAGTTACACAGTGTTGTATGATACACAGTATTTAAGCAAAAGTTGCAACGTCCCGAGCTAGGTCATTATATTGCTTTAGTAGTTTTGAAGACCGCCTTTTCATGTGTGAGTGTACATAGTACCTGCACTCTGGAGTCTTGCAGGCCTCCCGGTTAGGGTGTTGTCATCTGAAGGATATCTTGCGAAGGGACATCGCACGCTCTACCTTTGGAGAAGAGGCAGAATCCAATACGGGTGAGCTTAGATTCTGGTAAGGGAGGACGGGGATTACCCACGGCGAATTTGTTATGGCATTGTCGCATCCTCACAATAATTTGCACGAATCGTCTGGTCCCGATTATCTTTATGGGGAAAACAAAATATCACATGCCATCTGGGCGATCAGCTTCGGCAGCAAAAAAAGTAATCTTTCTCTTTGTCTTTGATGACATAGTGTGGGAGAATAAACCGAAAAGTTCGATGGCGTCTTGCTGCTATGAATCTTTCGAGTCTTGTGGATGAACTTTCTTGTCAATGATTTTCTAGGTGTTAAATGGCGCTACAAAGATCTAGACTAATATTCGAGGCGCTGCAACGCATCGCCGTGGCAGTAGAAAGGACCATAATGCGAAAGTTTGAAAAGTCACAAACGCTAAAACGTTCGTGACATAAAAATAAAATATCAAAACATTTGTCATTCCAAGCTTCTAAAACAAGCGACTGCTGCATATATGACGCTATTTTGTACATTTAACGTCTAGAAAGAATATCCTCATCTGGTCATCATGCCGAACGACTTTACAGAGTTACATAGTAATGCCATAGGAATACCAAGCCCCAAAACAAAGTGGATCCAAAGTTGCTCACTTCTTATGCGTTTTAGGCTGCAAATATCACAAAAATATTTCTGAAGTTTATTGATCAACGGTAGTTTTTAAGGGTATTGCTGGTCATATGAAAATATAAAGAATCGCTTTCTCACAAGAACTGCAGGGAGCAAACCTGTGACACACTCTTCATATAATTACACATAAATGCCTTTCTCTCAATATTATTAAAGCGGTAGATTTAGAGGGAAAACCAACCTCAAGAGTCATATAAGCAAGAAATGTGTAGGTCGCTTAGTCTGTAACCGCTGAACGATCTTGAACAAGACGGTAACCGTTGCCAGAAATTGAACCTCGGTAACACTTAGTTTTTTTTTTCTTTATTGGACACAACAATTGCAGCATAAAATGCAATGTCAGTATTGCCACACATCACCCAAGCTCTTCTGGTTTCACTAAAACGTTTTCATGTTTTTGATTGCGTGGAACAAATGCGCCTAGTCAGGTGCAGTGTCGGCAGACCTACAGTACACAGACTCGACTTGAGAAACAGCATCAGTGAAGTGTCTACGTACAGGTTGGATATGCGGGTCGGCATGTCGGAACTCCAGTCGCGTTTTCCATATGCTGAATAAGCCAAGTTCTATGAATAGATCATAAGAGACAGTGTCGTCTTTCTCAACTGGCAGGTAACGAATTGTCACGCTGGTTGGCATGCACATATCTTTTTTAATTGTTCGTTGCAGAATGCCCCAGAAAGAGACAGACCGCGTCCCAACAGTAGATGAAAATATGTTCAATAGTTTCGGGCGTCTTGCATAGGAGGCAATCAACAGACCCCGGCACAAAGATCCCCTTCTCCCTGAGCCAAGGTTTGAGCTACGGACATAGCACGCAGGAATGGGAGGAGCAGAAGTAGGTGGTGTGCGAAAGCGCGCGGAACGGAGAGGGGTGGAAAGGGCAAGAAAGAGAGGAGCAGAAACAAGTGGTGTAGAAATAGTGCGTAGAACGAGAAGTAATGGAAAGGGCAGGAAAGCGCGCTTCCCCTCTCTTGGCGAGCCAGAAAATTCAACGCAAAGGCTTTGTATCCGGGAGGTGCTGAAGGGTAGCGCACGCGTGGTCCGAAAGAGACAATGGTGTGACGTAACTTTTCTTCATACAAAACCGTGCCCTAGGCACAACCTGAACTAAGAGCACCACCCACCCCAGGCAATGAAGGACTGAGGGTCATCCAGCCTTAGGCACCACCCGAACTAAGATCACCCCCCACCCAATAAGGCTACCGGATTTAAACGCGTTTGGCAGCAGAAAATATGAAGCTTGCAGGTCGTGCAAGCTTCATATTTTCTCTATGTACATCTAACACTGCTGTTAAGGTAACTAATATGCGATTAATACTTACTCGTATTTGCCTCGGAGCGTTGAGCTCTGGAGTAAGTTTTTGTAGATACTATTTGTGAAACGGCGTGCTCATTTTTTTATTTTCTCGAGTAGTAAAACATTGACCATTAAGTACCTTATCACGATATCGAAATCCGTCCTTCCAGAAAAGTAAACTACTTTATTTTACGACACCCTGATTAGTAAAAAAAAAAAAAATAAAAAGGTAAAACTAAACTGACATAACATAAAGGAATGTCTTAAAGCTCGGAGCCTGAGTGAGAAGATTGTCTCTTTCGAGAAAACAAAGTGGCCTAAACGACAACAGCGCAATGCCCGTGGTACTCAACGATCAGCTGGCAAAAAAAAAAAAAAAATTTAGCCGAGAGTTTTCTTGTTTCTTTCCTGGCAAACTCAGATTAGATTCATTAGCTTAGGGGAAACGATCCCAAATCAGTTTGGGAAGATGCAGACTTTACACTTTCTCGGGTTATGGCTTGAGAAGCTGCTTTAGTTGTTTTGGAAAGTGTAGTCACTGAAGGATAGCTTCATATTCGCCCTGATTGTTAGCCTGAAACTGGATCAAATACAAACAGATAAAAAAATGTGCTTGAATAAAATGGAAGCCGTTTTTTTTTTTGCGGCTTATGATATTTGAACTTTCGTTTATTCTCATCTTTATACTTGATGTACTGCCTATTGACACTAGTTACAAAGTTTGTTTTTACAGAACACTACAGCAGGAATTTAAAAAAAAAGTTATAAGCGCGAACTGAAACACGGACGAAACAAGAAACACGTACTCAAAAACACGTACGACAATTCTGCATATCGATTAGAAATGTATTTTCTGAAAGCCTGCGAGGTGCGACTTATAGAGGTGTTATTAGAAACGTTCGATTTATATTTTTGTTAGAAATATATTTTCGCACCGCGTGACAAAGAGCAATGGGTGTGACCACTTCTGCTATATTACAAGAGCTAAAAAGCGCAAAATATAAACCGACTTCTATAAGATCACTGTAATCTATATTTTATAGTTCAGCTTTACTAGATAACCTATGCACCTATAGTGAGGTTAACAAAGAATTATCTAGAAAGGTTTAAGAGATGCTCAAAAAAGCTTTATGAAAACATTCGCGACGTGATGACAGATGAATACATTTAATGTTTCCATTTGCTCAACGCCTATATAAAAAAAAATACCAGCATTCGCATTTGAAGGAAAAATAGAAGTAGTAGTCACTTTCCGACAGAAAATGTAAGACAGCTGGCGATAGGTGATCGTTTCCACATAATAGAATAAAAAAAGGGACATTTAGTAAAGTCATAATAATGAAAGGTATCTCAGGCAAGTAAATTCCTAAAGGGTCCGTTAAAAAGAAGAAAACAATAACGGCCACCGCGAATGTGGAGAAGCTCAAAAACAGATAACTTGAATTGATATAGCACAATTTATTGGGAACTTAAACAAAACAGCTCCGCCTAAAAAACAAACGAAAAATGATAATACAAGACCTCTTCATCATAATCGCCTTTCTGTTTCGCTTCTTAGAGTTCTTTTTTTTTTTTTCGAGACTTGTCGTTCACTAGACGCACTCCTAGTAGTGATGGGTCCTCAATGTAGTCAGTTAATACGCGCCGACTTCTTAAGAGCGTGACATATAGATCTCTGTTTTTTTCCTCGCTAATCAGATGCATTCCCTTGGTTCTTTTTTTTTTCATTCCATACCTTTTTGTCTGCACTGCAATGAACGCGCCGTTCGCTCTGCCTTCTGAGCAGCAATGCACCTAAAAAGAATGAACCCTCACCCTCCCTACTTCACGCCAGCACAATACCGACTTGATGTTCTTTTTTAAAGGAGCCACTTCATCTATCCGTTCGAAACATCCCTCGTTTCCCCTTTATTCCCCAAACCGCACCGCGAAAGGCCCAACTCACCAAGCTTCCCGTATTATTCGCAGGAGGCAAAGATTACAAGGGGCGACACAAACCGGGGGTGAAAGTCAACGAGTCACCCGGGGTAACAACACCACCAACCACATCAACAACTACAACAACAACAAAAAAAAAGCAGGGGTAGTGTTTCATCTTTTCCACCGAGCCGTGTCCCGAACCCTGCCCGAATAGGACACTCGGGACAGAGCAGGGCGAACAACTCTGGAGCACCGAGCAAGAGGGATGACGAAACGGCGTCGCTTAGACGCGTTGACGTCGCAACGAATGGGAGGCGCCATTAATATTGCCGCCGCCGCCGCCACCGACGGGAGCGAACACTGCGACGTTGTCGCTGTACTCCTTTTAACCACATGATGGACCGCAACGAAGGCTACAAGCCATCTCGGCCGATTGAGAGTTGGAAACGTGTCACGTGGCTACGCGTTCCACGCGTCGTTGCACCTTTCCCGAGGACCACGCGACACTCAGACGGCATCGGATGGGCTGGGATGACTTGTAGCTTCCGCTTCGCTACATCGTTAAATACGGAACGGAGTGTGTACCGGCCCGCGGTTACCAAACCTTTCACTCTCACTGTTTCCTTTTTCCTCCATCCTCTCCTCCACCCTCCCTTCCCCCCCTCCTCCCTACCCCCGCGCAATGCCCCAACCGCCGCACGGTTGCAGTGCTTTCCCTGTTTTGTACCGCAGTCTTCCCCCGTACTTGTGAGTGCGACGAGCTTGGAAAAACGTCATCGCTGTATTTTATTTTTTATTTTAACGTGGTGGTGAAGGTAAGTGGAACAACAAAACACGTTAAAAGAACGCTACAAACGCACTCACACACACAAACACACGCACACAAACACACACACGAAAAAAAACAGATCGGACGGATTTCATTTTGTCAGAATTTTGGGGTGAAGGATGGTTTCTTGCTTTTTCCGCGGATCATTATTTCTGACGCGTGGCGCTGGGAATCGGGGTGGTGGAGGAGGTAGTGGGGGTGGGGGTGGGGGGGGGGGGGACTGTAAGAGTATGAATTTAAATTTCGTTTATCAGTTTGATAAGGTGACCTAGATTCAGTTAATCTCACCCTGGAAAAAAAGTGGGAACATCGCCGGAATGTGGAGGTCGTGCTCTATGTAGTGACGCTGACGGTTGAGTTGTTACCGACGCTGAAGTCTTTTAAAAGCTTTTCACGAATAACTTTTCTCGGCAACGGCTTTGTGAAAACTCGAGGCACGTGAAGAAATCTCGCATAGGCAACATAATGCACAGCCATACTTCCGAGGTCGGGCGTCTTCACTCCCATTTGAATACCGTTACCGCAACATTAACGAGTTACTTTGATTCTAACGCAGCTAACTGCAGGCATGACTGTACCTCGTTGCTTGTTAACAATACCGTGATACCTTGGCTCTTTTTTCTTAATTATAAATTCCTGAATGTATTTAAGTGTCTGCAGACTTTCTTTTGCATGATGCATTAGCAGTGTGACCCGGTCCTAATGTTGATGAGTGAAAACAGTGTACGCTACAAAAAGAAACTCATCTAATGGGTTGTCGTTTTTCTAAGTTCGTTCGGTCCCATTTCTTGCCGTCCGAGTCTTTAATTGAGAGAAACAATGCATCGTTGGCTGTAACGTCAGCCATAGCACTAGGACCACCGAGTTATTCTAAATTGCCGGAACCAGGCGCTGCTGTCTTTGCTTGCGCACGATAGCAAACACAATGCAATTCCCTACAGTCAAACTCACGAAATTTATAACTGAATTCTACTTCAGACTACGATACAAAGATCGAAAACACAACGACGAGAAAGCAGAAACAGTAGAACATTAACCACGATGATCAGCACAACAATCATCACAGCGAGAAGAGCCTGAAGTCGTCTAAATCTTAATTACCCCACGGCCTGTACGGCGTCACACGAACGTCATTAGCAGTCCACCCTTAGAATTGAACCTTCCACGGTGCGCGCCAAGCCAAAACATTCACAACAGCGCAGCCCCAAAAGACGCTTCTTGCGACACCAACGGTTAGCAACCCTGTGTCCGGCATTAGGGTGGGCGAATGCGACCGCCTCGAAAACCCTGTCCGGCTTGCTTTACAAAGAAACGGCATTACGGGGAGAGCTCGGCAGGCGAGCCCGTTCTACAGGAGGGGGGGGGGCGCACGCGGCGGCCAGTATACGTGAGAGCTGGATATACGCATTCCTAATGTCTGTCCGGGCGCTAATGGTACAAGGGAGTCTCTCCTCCCACTCCTCGCGTCCGAATTCCCCCTCTTCCTTGAATTGGGAAAAGTTGGCACTTGGAAAGGGGGCGCGGTGTAGGCCCACGTCGAGGCACCGAATGCACTACATAGTTTATCGCGTGCTCCTGCAGAGCCGTTTTCTCCGCCGAGTCTGCCCAGGAGCGCGCGTTCGTGAAGGAGGCTTCAACGCTGTGCACTCGTGCGTTGCGGCGAAGAGGCTAGCATTGCGGCGCGCGCGCGCGCGTGTGTGTGTGTTTGTATGTGTGTCTGTGCGGAGGGTTTCACTGGAGAGCATTTCGGGTTTGCATTTTTTTTTCTTGTTTGGTTCGTTGTCTAACAACCGCTGTGTAAATTTTGTTTATGAAGTCATATACAGCTGCTGGTGAGGGGAGATCTGGCCAGACGACGGGTGTTCTGCAGGGAAGTGTTTCTTGCTTTCTTTTTTTAAGCTGCAGTATTTATGAAGTTACTGTCTGGGTCGCCTCGGTTGGAAGGTGGGCTTCATCGAGACATCGGCTCTAAATATTTTTGGAGTACCGGAGCAGTGTTCGGTGAGCGAGCGGACGGGTTTGAAGGTTAACACTTCCCAAAGTTGCCTGTAGAGTCTACTCAAAACATGGCGAATCTAGGCTACAGCCTAGCGGTTGAAGTCTCTTCGTCAACAAATACCATGAACATGCTAGTCTACTTTAGGAGCCGCTTTGAAAACAAGGTATCAACAAACTGAAGCATGATAAAACTTCCTAGTACTAGTACAAGAATGATGTCGACTAGAACAAATTTTTTACCTTCTTTCATGGCTATTACTTTTTTGGTATCGGCAAATACGCAATTTATACAAGCCTCTACAAACAGATTATACTCGCTACCGTTTTTCACAAGTTAATTTTAATAACTTCTTTTGTGAAATGCTGATTAATGGCATTATTGTTTCATGGTGCATAGTACAAATCTGTTCTGCTATGTGTTTGAGTTTATCTTCACCCTCAATAAACTTACCTTCCAGCTTTGGCCTTACGCGTGACCCTTATGTTAAAAGTAAAATCAATCAATGAATAAGAAGATAGTTAAAGTCATTTTTTATAATAGAGATAGGTCTCACAGACAGATTGCAAAAGCGTTCAAAATAACATAAAGAGCAGAACACACTAGAACACTGATCCTGTTTGCCACAGAAAAAAAAAACACATTTATTCTGAAAATGATTTTTTCATTTGTTTCAAGCTTTAGTATTGCGTTTAGCCAAAGCTGTTGATCAACAGTCAGTCTATTCAAATAAAGTGACAGTATGGGAAAACATGTTCATGTAGGATTGAAAATACAACCACATTTTATGAACGACTTTACGTGAATGTTGCCTCCTAATATATGTATCGCAAACTGTAGAACCACTTGACAATTTTGTTGTAAGCTTGCTTCCGAAAATTCCATTCAGCCTGCTCCCTAATTTTCTAGTTTTTGCAATGCCAATATCTTCTGCAGCTGAAAATTCAATTTGCTTTGTATTCATTCGTTGTGTTTTAGCCACAATACTACAAAATGTTCCAAGGACTCCATTTATGTCTTTAATATACTAAATTGTTAACAATAAAATGTATTATTCGAACTGAACGCTTTTTGTTTAGTTTGCCTAGAGATTTCACCAGCTGTGCCATTCAAAACATTGCTAGTAAAATCTTTTGCCTTTTTCAACCATTTGCTTGAAGTATTTTCTAATCTAGAAGTGAATTGAGTTGATATGCTCTTTATTTTATTCAAGCGTTACAGAAGGGATTCCCTAACCAATCTTACACGACCTGTTTTCTAACTTCAAAGGTATGAGGTACAAAATTAGAAGTGTCCCAATTACCACCTATTGAAACACCAGCTTAACGTTTTATTTAAGTGATAATTTACTAGTAAAATATCAATAAGTGAAGCTTCAGTTTAACGTTTTCCACATCTTCGGTTCAATGACTTATGAAAAATAATGTTTTAACAAACCAAATAACAGGTGCATTTGAAACCCTCTTTACTAGAAAGAGATTTAGACAATGGGAATGTGATAAAAAGTAGTGCACTGAGCGTGGAGGAGGCAAAAACGCACAGCAGCGTTGCTTTCCTTGTAAAGCCAGTTTTACTGCCCAAGAAGCAATAACGTACTCAATAAATACTTACGAATATGAAAACGTAAGCTAAGGAAGGCTTGCCTTACGGGTTTATGATATACTTCACCACACCACACCACCACACCACACCCGTTTCTCACGGGAGAGCAAAACTGCCACTGCAGCCTAAAGGGAGCTCGGCCGCACGGTCCCGGTACCTCGCAACGAAGCCACTCGCTTGGGAGTTCAAGGCGGTGGCGGCAGGAGAGTTTCACCGCACGGCCCTGGAAGAGTCGGCAGTGAAGCCCGCCTCCTGTTCGTGCAGGGTGTGCGAGCGAGCGGGTTATCAGGGAAAGCGCAGTTGCCGGCGAGCGTCGTTTTCCGACGTCGTCGACTGTGCGCCGCTGGAAAGGAGCAGGCTTGGGGGATCGAAGCCAGGACAGCCTCGGCGCAAACGCGGGCTCGGCCGCGCAGCATTTCCACCGTGTTGATGGATGACTCCCCGAGCGGCGGCGGCTGGGAGCTCTCCTTCCCCCCGTTGCAGGCCTCCAATTACGCACGCACAGCTGAGCACAGCTCTCGCTCCTCCTTGCCTTCTCTCTCTTCATCCTTCTTTCTGGTGACTCTCTCTCTTCCTCTTTCGCGCCACTTCTCTCTTCGTCCTCTTCATCCGTCGCCCCAGGGTCGTTCGTTGGGGCGTTTTGCGTGTGCGTGCTTTGCGGGCGTCTACGTGACCCTTTATTTTGTCTGTGTGTGTTTGTGCGCGTCTGTGTGTGCATAACTGTTGGGACCATGCCTGTGTGCGGATTTATGTTTGTGTGTGTGTCTGTGTGTGAGGGTTCGTACTCATGCACTTGATCTGTGATGGCCGGTCGCAGCTATGGTGGTACTAACCGAAAAGATGGAGAAGCGAATCCTCCCGTCGGTTAAACAGAAACCATCGAAGATCTTCGTTTTTGTTCGTCATAACGTCAGAAAGCTGCTTAGTATTTACTTTTTCAGCACTTAACAGGCCGTGGGCTGAGGCGTAGCCAGCGGAGATGCTTATGGGACTTCGGCCTTCCACCCCCCCAAATTCAGGCGACCCTATAATATACACATACATGCATAGCCCCCGCACCCCGAGTCATTGACATCCCAGCCCAACCCCCCCCCCGTCCCCCTCCTGAAAAAAATCGTGGATACGCCACTGGCCCCGGGCCTTCTGTCCCACTGCTGGCCGATTCCCTTCGGACTCTAGTAGTCCGTTTTTATTTAATACTGTTCACTTATCTTCACATCAGAAAGGGATTAGGATTGCCTAATTTGGGCGCTAAAATGCTCTAGCGATATTGTCTTGTGACCTTTTTCGTAACCGTTATCGTAGAATTTTTCATTTTTCTTTCTTTGGGATGTTTGCAGCTTGATTAGCCGCAAACATGATCGTTACTTTTTATTATTAATATTACAAACGAGATTGGCTGGCATTGCAGAATAATGAGAACATCGGAATCCAGGGACTGTGCATGTTCCTACCCCCCCCCCCCCAAAAAAAAAAAAGAAAAACACTGGACGTGACTCTTCTAAACCCTTAAGGTTACGTGGTCCAACACGTGCGCGTTTTCGACAGAAGCCACCGTAGATCAACCTTGCTTTCTCAAAGTTAGATGAAAACTGCAGTCACTTGGGGTGAATGCACTCCTGTATTGTTTCGATCACCCGTTGCCCGATTCTAATTTCTTGTCCAACAAACAACTAAGGGAATTTCTGAATTAAAACTAACCCACCTGAAACTTTTTTGTACCACGCAAACTATCTGTAGGCGTACTTTTAAGTCTTTTGGCGATATACTGTCGGCCATATAGAGGCTTCCAGTAGATTCATTTGCGAGTACTTACAACCGGCTTCAACTACGAAATGTTTTAATGGCTAACGAAAAATCGAAAAAAAAAAACATTTTAGCCTTTGTATATTTTTTAAAGTATTTTGAACTTCAAGGTTTTTTTTATACTATCACGCTCTGGTGGCAAATGAACGAAAGCGTATTGCATTCACGAGAAAGGTTCTTACCAGCAATGCTTTTTTTTTACAGAAATAAAGATAGTGAGATAAATACTTGATAGTGGTCGTTCTCTACAAAGTTTTAAAGGCAACAAATCGAAGGCCACCGATAGCAACCCGTGTTCTACTCAAGGTACTATAACCATTGACAACTCAATATATGCAGAGCGTAACTTATTACGCTTTTGCTTCTTGCATCGTTATTGGTCCTTCGCCGTCCTCAGAAAATAATGCTGCAATCTGATTTGCTGAGAAGCGATAATGAGATGCACCGGGCTCGCCGCACCATGTATTTTTTAAACTATCAGTGACCATAGTGAGACGTTGTGGAGGCTTTCCTCCCATTCTCTAATCAAAGTTATGTTCACGTTTATGTTTATTGAAGCCCTCCAACAACACCATGCCTACCCGGTGCTGCATCACAACACGGAAGCAAAAGAAAGATACACACATAAGCATACCAAGCACTAACATTATACTCACAAAGTACCAAATTGGAAACAAAACTAAACCAAATTCACATATCTTATTATAGTTCTCACATTGCTAAGTTTTTAAGATAGCTTAAGGGCATGCGAACATGGCAATCGAAGGTGACGAAATACCATTAAGCGAAACTCTTACTCGGGTGGCAGGTGAAATCTGGGAGTGCCCACCAACCTAAAGCAGCTCCATAGACCTCATAGCGCAAGAAGACAAACAAAAGTTCCCGGTGGATAATAGACTTGAGCATGACACTTTGCCGTCTCGACGTTTGTGCAAAAACTGACAAATTATAAATATCTCTTCGTTCGGAAAGTGTGTTCATACTCATTTTACTCAGCAGACAGTTATATAGTCATAATAAAGTTTCTTTCCGAGGTATCGGTCATAAATTATAAGACTCGTGCCAGCGGAGAGTATCTTCAGTGGAAAACAGTTAGGTATCAACACCCCCAAGCGGCAAAATGTACGTTCTCCGTTCTCTTTCCGCTAGAAGGACACGCACAAAAAAAGAAAACAGCCAAACGAACAGAAAAGATGCAACAATCTGGCCACCCTGTTTCCCCGGGCCATACTTTCATAATGGCCACCTGGTCGTGCTAATGACGACTGCCGTCCAAAAGTTGGAAGGGGGGGAGGGGGGGGTGGGGTCTCGTAGAAGCAGACGAGGAAGAGGCACGCAGTAGCGGCGCGGCAGGACACAGGCGCGGGCGCCTCCTTGCGGCAGGTCGCAGCAATTCCCCGAGCGCTCGGGAAACGCCGCCCGCGCTACCGTCTGCCGCGGCGGCATGTTTGCGCATGCAAATGAAGCGCACTCCATGCAAATCAACCTGCGAGGCAAAGCAGGCCCAGGCGAAAGGGAGAGGGAGAAGGGGGAGCTTTCAGACATTAGAATGGAGAGGAGCCCACGACGACGACCGCGTTCACGTGGACTCGTCGTGGCGGCCTTTCCCGCTCCCCTGCCTTCGTTGGCGCCCAAACTCGGGCTCAAAGCCTTTCCTGAATACCAGAACGAGCAAAAGAAAAAAAAAAAGGAATGGGAAAGTGTTAACGATGAGAAAAAAAAGTGTGTGTATGCGTTTGTGTGTGAAAGGGAGGGGGGGGGGGGCGCCGGAACACCACCAGTCAGATTACGCGCGGAGAAAATGAGAGAGCGCGCGTTCGCTTTTTCGCTAGTGGCATGCCGCGGCTCACAGGTGGCGCTTTTGCTCGCTCCAGATTTTTGCTTTTTTATATTTTTTTCTAGGATTGTCAAGGCTATGGAACTTTCTGTGTAGGTCAACTGTAGCATAATATTTCCATGAATCAGCAGGCTACGGCATTCTTTTTAGGCCTTGTCGGGGTCCCGTAATTCGCAGAAGGCGATCGTGTAAGAGGACGCCTGATGTCACGTCCAAGGCATTTTCAGGGCCCTATTAAACATTGATTAGTACTTCGACGGTGATGGTGATGATGATTATAGTTAGGATTCCATGACCTTGTTCTTTAACTGGTTGCCTGTCAGCGCCATCGGGGCCAAAAACAAAAAGCTCTCTACAGGGCGTCGGCATGTGACCATAAAAGGAGAGGCTCTTTAAATCACAGGTGCGAGCAATAAGTTTCAAAATTATATTTGAAAATCAGAGACAAACGTTTCTTCGACCTAGACCCACTATATAAGCTGGCCACTCATAACATCGAAAAAAGAAAAGCATTTGGCTTCTCTAGAGTAGAATAATATAATCCCCCCCCCTCCTCTGGACGCAGCTAGAGCCCCTGAATACGCTTCGCTATGAAGCCGCAGGCACACAGCTCATACCTCGTACAAAAGACACGGAGTTTCTCTGGAGACATGATGACAGAGTTATCAACGGGCACTCCTCATGCAAGTTTTAATAATAATATTCACAGTTTATTTCCATTACACGTAATGGTAGAGCCAAAAAAACAAAAAAAGCCGCGCTACGCGGCTTGACGAGTTCTCGGCCCCAGTACATTCTGCAGAAGCGCCTTAAATATCAATATACAAACAAAATCGTGCATAATCACAATGAATACAAAAAACAAGAAAATAACAAGAAAATAGAAAACGTCACTGAGCACCATATTAGTTGACATTCGCAAATCAACACAAAAATACTTTTAAACTAAGAAAAAAAAATTGCATCAATTTATATATGCAAAATCATGCATGACAGAGCGCAATTCACCGAGACTTAATCTATCTATAAAGACACCTTCAGAATGCAATACATTTAGAAGCTTCGGGATTCGGCATGCTAACATTTCCTTTCCAGTGTTTAGCCGACACGTTGCTACGTGCCAGTAATCTGGATTACGAATTTGGTATGGTACGATATGTTGTTGCAAGCCAGACAATTCTACCAGGGACGAAGCGTTGTAAAGAAATTTTGTTCTAAGTTTTGTGGATAGCCTATAGTTATAAAGATTGTGAATACTGAGCATAAGTTTTAAACAGGTTTTCCGTGTGCGAAAGATAAGGTACGTTTGCAATTACTCGCAAAATTCTTTTTTGAAGCAAGTGCACTTTCTCAAAATTAATTGCAGTGGTAGTACCCCGAACCAACGAACAATAATTGAAATGGGAATAAAATAATGATTCGTATAATAATATTTTAACAACTGTAGGAAGTATATACCGATGCCGACATATAATACTCAGAGTTCTTGACAATTGTTTATTAAAATGTTCAATATGGTTATCCCAGGACATATTCTGAGCAAAGACTACTCCAAGTGTTTTAAAATCATCAGTTAATTCGATGTTTACCGAGTTTAAAGTAATGGTGTTCCTTGGAGGGAGACGTTTATGCTTAGATCGAAATAGTACGGCTTTAGCTTTACTTGTATTTAATTTTAAAGCGTTCTTTTTTGTCCATACCGATATCTGGCCTAACAATAGGTTTACTTTTGACACGAGCTGCTCGGGATATTCCGCAGCATACAGAAGTGCTGTATCGTCAGCATATATTATCAATTCAGTCGTTTGGTCAATATTCACAGTGTCATTTACATATACGTTAAAGAGAAAAGGGCCTAAGAGACGTCCTTGTGGTACTCCAGTGACTATGGGTTTTATACTGGATGAGAAGTTATTACAGCGCACATATTGTTTACGATTTTCGATACACGATTGCAATAAAAGAAGGGCTTGCCCGCGTACTCCATAACATTCAAGTTTCTGTAATAACAGCTTGTGGTTCAAATAATCGAAAGCTTTCGTAAAGTCAATATAAACTCCCAAAACTAGTTTTCTATCTTCTAGATTACGTAAAATAAATTCCTTTTCTTCGAGTAATGCAAGCTCAGTGGAACGGTGCTTTCGGAATCCAAACTAGAATTTTGTAATTAGCTGATGCTTATCGAAAAATTTTGAGAGCCGAGGATGAATAAGTTTTTCTTGCCTCTTTGAAAAAACAGGCAGTATGGAAACTGGTCTATAATTATTTATATCATTTTTATCACCTTTCTTATGCAGTACAGAAACTTTTGCTATCTACATACGCCCAGGGAATACACCTTCAGATATACATAAGTTAAATATAGAAGTCAAATAAGGCATAATTACGTCTAAAACATATTTCAAAGGTCTAATCTGTATATTATCTCTATCTCTGCTATCAGTATTAATTAAATTCATAAAGTCTTTAAAAACCTCGGAATCGTCAACCAGATCCAAGAATATTGAATTTGCACTTCTCTTTTCAATATACCTACAAGCATCATCTTAATTTATATTCACTAAATTTTAAAAAATGGTCAATAAACATATCAGCTAAAGCAGCATTCTTTATTTCTTCGCCGTTTATATGCAGCTTCTCTAGGTGTTCATTTTTTTTTTACTACCCCGTAAAATCGTATTCACTTCTTTCCAAGTGACCTCAACATTTCTAATGGTCGAGTTAAAACTGTTATGGTAATAAAGTTCCCTAGCTTTTCGTAATTCTTTTGACAGCTGGTTTCTATAACATTTGAACTTCTTTAAATCCTCTTGATTTCTAGTTTTGTTAAAGTTATGAAATAGCTGATTTTTTATAATAATTCTTGATAGAAGGTTTGGGGTAATCCACGGCTTTCAAATTTTACGCGACGATTTACATATCTCATAGGGGAAATCCTTCACATAGATCGTCAGAAACCTTGAAGTACCTTTGCATCATACATATCTGCACTTCGAACATTGGTCATGCAGACAGTACTTGCTGACCAATTTTGCAGGACTATCATAAAAGAAAGAAACACGACACTGACAGTGTCTGAAAACTGTCTTATGTCTTATGTAGTAGCAGTGCGACCGCAACTTCAAATTATTGGGACTCTTGATATCTCAAATTTTCTTGTGGGGGCGGCCATGCATGTTGGCGTTGGCGGGCGCCATTGGCGATGATTACGATTTGAAATCCCCAACAACCCCCCCTCCCCCCATTGGGCTTTAGATATGGTGGAAGCTCAGGATATATCATTCCGTTCCATCACGAACCGTTTCAACACTTTCAAACAACGTACAAGCGTTTCGCGAGATTTCCGATAAAGCCGCAGGAGGGGAGGGGGGGGGGGGGGGGGGAGGGGGGGGGGGGTCAGAAGGCATGTGTATGTTTATATGGTATGTTATAGGCCTGTTTCTTTCAACTAGTTGATGCGAGCGCGTCCTCATAACACGACCATGTAATACTAGTGACGGTAGCGTCTGAGAGACGCGACCATAAATGCGGCGCTGAAGCGTCAGTTAATACACGAGATAAATTCGAATACAAGCGTCTGTCAGCGTCTGGCTATGCTCTGGAAAAAATCAAAATCACTAAACAAAATTATACAAATCGCGGCCTCATCGTTCTATAGAAACGCTAAGAGTGCGTTCTTTTCAGATGCTTTCTTTCTATTCTTTTTTGTAGTGTTCGTGAACCACTTAGAGGAGCATAATAATATTCAAATGAAACGCGACCTGAAAATATTCCATTGTGCTCGTTGGGGGCACTCCTAATGTTTGAAAGCTACAGGCCCATAGAGTAAACTAGACTTTTTTTTCTTGGTTTAGGGGAGGGGAGAGAGGGGGTAAGCCCTATAAGCCTTTCTCCTGGCTACACCACTGCCCAGGTCTGCTCGGCATGGTCCTCGTTCATCCCGGAGACACCCGAACCCCTCTTCGACCTAACAAGGATCTTCAACCCAAGAGACAACTCGGTGACTACAGACCCCAAGTCACCTTCAATCTGTACCACGGCTGAATGTACGCACCGGATGAATTCGCAGCGCATGTTCGTCTGCTTCTTTTGCAGGACTTCAAGGCAGCTTGCTCCGAGGTCTACCCACTATCCTTCAAGCAGAGTCAATCAGAGCTCGGAAGTTCTGACGTGACCGCAACCCCTGCTCCAGAAGCAGACAAACTTGCGCTCCGCATTGACCCTCCCTTTGCGTGGACTCAAAGGCACGACAACTCCGGTTGCAATCAGCTCGTCGAACGACGTTTCATCGAAAGATTGTTTAGTCGACTTGTGACGCCTGGAACCGCGCCACGGCCCAAGCATACTGCCAAGGTTTTGCAGATGATTTAAAGGAGCAGTCAACGCCCGATGATGGAACCGCAGCACGGCGCAAGCATACCGCGAAGCCATGGTTTTGAAATATGAGAAAGCTATCATTGCAGACCATGATTGGTTGTTTATTGGCACAAATAAAGGCTTTATGATGATGATGATGATGATGATAAAACGCGCATATACATTTAAAATTCAATTATGAATCAAGCAGCTCAGGCCTATAAGGAAGTGCTGAAAGATGAGCAGCATATTTGTTAATTCACAGATATAAATGGATTAAATTGAGTCTCTTCGATTAAAATGGATTGTGTTGGGATTAAGTTGTTGACATTTTGAATTAAACATATTTGCGCTTCAATTAAATTAGTGATCACTTGGATTCAATTGGAGCCGAAACACACTTATCCCGAGCGATGGAATGTCCGCTCTTGCTCATCGCGTTCCTCGCGCTACCGCTTCTTTTCTCGTCGGGTTTGAAAACCATGTTTCAGGTCCTCGCCGCTGCAAAAGCTGCGCGCTGAATACCAGCTTCCCAGAGAAATGTTCTCTGCTACCAGATCCTGGCGCTAGAAATCTGCGACCGGGGCTCTCGATGGTTCCGTCGTCGAACTGCCAGGCTTTGTGAGTATAGGGGAGGCTATGGGACAAGCAAGCGTCTTGCGGCTTGTGCCGTTTGCACGACACCGGATGCGGCTGATATCGGCTTTGCCCAACGTCTTTGCTTTAGAACTGCGAGATTTCATTGCCGTGTATTTTAGTGAATGATTTTTAGACGATGCATGTAGGACATTGTGATGCCATGGCAACGTTCAATGCCTCGTTAGCGCTGCCACGCGCCTGCCTTTCACTTTCAGGAGTGTATAACAGCGGCCGATGCCGCGAGCTATTTCAGAGCAACTAAAACAGCTAATTCAGCACCACGGGACCTAGAACTCCGGGAATCGCAAGGCGAACCCGGACGATTACATCCCCTCAGTGCTGGATTGACTCTGATGGCTTGTTGCGTCCGCACGATACATCTCGGCTATTCGGTGGCCCCCATTTTTATGTCTTTGCTGATTACACGGACATTTGCATCCCTCGGCAACTGTGCATGGCTGCCGCCATAGCATATACCTTCCGTTTTAGTTTCCTCTTATCCCTCTTAATTCACTTTATCCTTATTATAGCAGATGAGGTTACTGCCATTTTAGATTCTATTGTGTCCTTCCTCCCGGCATTGGCCTTTGCGAAGAGGCTCGTCAACACCCGTTTCAGTGGCACAGGGTATTTCGGTAAGACAAGAGAAAGTCAGCAATGGCGGCTCTAATCTGGCGCGTGTCAAAAGCGTCTATGCACTCAAGGCTCTATTTCACCTTTAAGTGCAAGCGATCCCGAAGGCACGAGTGCTGTGGTATCATGGACTGCACTGCCGTCACACCAGTTGCCGCTGTTGTGGCCTTGGTCTATTTTGCAGTGTAAATCGAATACTATAGCATTTATTTTTGCAATACGAAGTAGAATGCATGCCGGTGTGGTGCGAGGATGTAATGCGCAAGTAATTTTTAGCGCTAACTCGGTCGAACTTCCGTCTTTTTGCCTTCTAAGCGACGCGACCCCGTAGGATCAAAATGCTGAGTTGGATGACCACATTCACGGTTGTCACGGGATGATTATCAACGCCCGCCTTAGTTGATGCACGTATACCGAATGTGAAAAGCGTGGCCTTTCTAGACAGATAGATAATGAAATGTAATAGGGCCCGAGCTTTCACGTTGAGATTCACCAGGGCGCATGTTTTTCTTTTTTTTGCAAACATAAGATGGGCCAGTTTATGACCGAGAAGTTTCAGCGGCCGATAGAAGCCAGGGAAGCCAAACCAGGGCTGTACGCTAAAGTCCCTGGATAACAATCACGCATGGCGTTTCTTACAAGAACCGACAGCCAGTATTTGCGAACGCGATAGAGGCGTACCACGAGAAAACGAGCGAGAGCCGCACCGCTATTCTACTTGGAACCAATCTGCGCAGAACGTGTCTGCCCTTAAATTGCAAATGGTTTTCATAGTTCGAGTTGCTTCATTTCTTAAATTTAGGTTGGCAACGTCCAACAGTCGACAGTAGCGGCACGGTGGTCGCCAGCTGCAGCGGCCTTTCTATTTATTTATTTATTTATTTATTTATGTTGTTATACCGGATATTACAGAAAGGCGTCAACTCATCGCTCAAAGCACCTCTCAAAAGTCAGAAAAAAAAAACGAGAAGTAAATTTAATAAAAGAAAAACTAGTAAACCCGAAGCAAGCGTACAAACCCAGGTCAGCAGGTGATTAACTTTTATAACTTACCCAAGGCAAAAAAAAAACAAAAAAAAAAACATAGACCAGTACACTCATCGTATCACATGTGTGCTTGCCGCAGCCGCGATATCGTCAGAACAATTTAACCGTGCGAATCATGCGTCAGGAAAAAGAATTAGGCAAGCGCACACATGAGACGATGGGTGTGCTTGACTTTTTTCGTTTTATCTTTACCTAGTCTATGGGAAATTATAAATATGTTTCACCTGCTGACCTGCGTTAGCAAACTACCTTCGGGCCTACTCGTTTTGTTTGTTTATTTTAAGTTGATTACTCGTATTTTTTTTCTTTCAGACCTTTGATAGGTGCTCTGACCGATGAGTTGACGCCTTTCTGCTATATCCGGTATAACAACACTAACAATCTTAAAATCTCTAAAAGCGAATGTTCAAGGTTGGGGCTATGGTCCGTCCATGCTACATTCTAAAAACTTTGGCGCGTCTACTTACCTGCAATACACTCGGGAGACCTAATCGCAGCAATCTACGGATAAAACTTGGCGAATCAAGACGCCAAAAATATTTGCTTATTAAAAAAAAAAAAAAGCTGTTTGCGCTGTGACACTGGGCAAGAAGCTTAAAGGGATGCTGAACCGAAATTTTGAGCACGCAAAACAAGGCTGGAGCAACAGGCGGGACGCTGCAACACCCCAAAACACCAGTCATACAGTGACATCTCTAACGGATGGCCGTATATTTGGAAAGTGAGAGATGGAACACGGCCGTCGAGGCCGACGAGACTCGTGACGTCGCTATTTTCATTCCCTCCCCTCTTCGCTTCGTCCCCTCTCGATCAGGTAGAAACGAAGCAAGGAGGAGAGAAGAGAAGCCAGGCCTCTTCCCCTCATTCTCAACTGCTCCAGGAGAATCGTGACGTCATAGTCCTCGCTTGATCGCGCCCTTATTTTCCAAAAATACGGCCATCCGTTTGAAATATCGATATGCGAGTGACGTTTTGCAGTTTGTAGCGTCCCATTCAACACTTCTGAAGCCTTCTTTTGGGAAATCCAAATTTCGGTTCAGCGTCCCTTTAACCCTGCTTGGTGCCAGATTGCACACTTTTTTTTAGAGCGCAGCTCTTAGTCGCCCGTTTCCGGCTTGAGCGGCGTCGGCGTCGGCGTCGCCGTCGCCGTCGTCGACGCCGTCGGTGTCGGCGTAACCGCGCGGTGCATGATGAGAAAATGTCCCCGCTAAATTTAGCGGAAAAATTTCCCCGATAAATCTAGCGGAAATATTTCCCTGCTAAATTTAGCCGATAACTTTTTCCGCTAATTTTAGCGGAAAATTTTCTCCTAAATGGGGGCGAGCAGGAGAGGAGGAGGGGCATAGCCCCCTCTCAGTACCTTCCCCTCCTCCTCCTTAAGAGCTGCGCTCTAATTCGGCGTTACAGGGAGTTGTAAACGACTTTCATTTTATTTTATGTCTAAACAAACATTTAACTTCGCCATTCGCTTATCTCCCTCAGTGAATATCAGTGTTTGGCTTTCTCTTACGTGCTTTGCAATTACGTAAACGCACCAGATTTGTGAGAGTGTATAGTCCAGGGGTGGCCAAGTTGCGGCTCGCGAGCCGCATGCGGCTCTTTGCGTGTTAAAGTGCGGTTCGCGGCTCCCTAGTAAACCTATTCTCCCCCCCCCCCCGCCTCACTCCCAGTCACACGAGCACTTCCCCTAAACGAGAAATGGAATGCATTTTATATTGAAAAACAGGTTGCGGTTTGGTAGTCTTGTGCTACTGCTACCTTACGTAACAGTTGGACTGGTCTTGACTCGGATAGATCGAAAGTAGTTCAAGTTTAATTTATTGCTCTCAAGAAAAGTTTACCCCCCCCCCCCCCTCTCTGTTTCGGCCTTTCCTCTTCCAGACGGCTCTTAGAAGTTTCGTGGTTTCGTTTGCGGCTCTTGGGCCGGGTCAGCCTAGCCACCCCTGGGGGCTTTGTTCGACAAATGTTTCGTTTCTTCTAGAAAGAAACGGAAGTGGCAGAAGCGACGATATCGCGTCTGATTGGCTAGAGGCTCAAATGACGAAAGAGGAAACTTTCGTAATTTGAGTCTCTAACAAATTAGACGCGATATCGTCACTTCCGTCACTTCCGTTTCTATTTAGGAGAAACGAAAAATTTGCCGAACATTGTCCCCTGGTGTATACCAACACACCAACATAGCAGCCCCCCCCCCCCCCCCCCCCTCTGGTGTATACCAACAAACCCTACTCCGCTCATGACACGATTTGCTTGAATGCAACTGCGGAGTCTACGGTGTATCCTGCAGAAAAATTGGTTCACAGGCCCGCTGCTTTTTTTTTTTTCCTGATTTGTCGGTTGGGTGCAGTATACATGGACGAAGCGTGCAAGGGCCTAATGAAGCATACAACTGCGTTCGAAGGCTTGCCGCGCTATTCTTGGCCGAATCAATACGAGTCGGGGGGCTTCGTAGATGTCAATCTCTCGAATCTTATTTGTCCTTGCGGACAGTCGTTAGCATTTGAAGCGAGCCGCGACAAGATCACCCGGGAGTTTCGGCACCGACGAGTGTGCCTAGATTTAAGAGTGCTTCCAAATGCTCGATGGAGATCACGTGGTACATCGACCGCATTTGCAATACGAGCGTTGATCGTCCACAGGCGCCTCCGTCCGTTTTACCTCTTGTCGCCCGACGACACAACGCATGCGCGCTTGCGACTAATCTGTTCAGAAGGCGTGCGCCATTAAATTGCAAATGCTTTCCGCGGTTTCAAGCTGGTCCCTCTCTTCGATCTGTGCTCTCTAGCATCGACAGCGCTCTGCCACGACGCCACATACCGGGATTTTTATCGTCACTGTATACATAAGCATTTTTACGTGGAAGATCGTTAAGAATGAATGAAATGGGCTCTTCACGGCACCAGCTGTGCGCGAAGAATGTGCGTGTACGAAACGGACGCGCTATCATGGCACCATGCCGACGTCGGCGATTGAGTGTGACGATAACGGACCGCAGCACTTAGAAATCCGCGGCCCAGCGGGCCATCTCCACATCTCAACACGCTCGTATTCGTAAATCCTGAGAGCAACAGCAGCATCCTTGGCATGAAAATGCCTCTCGTAACATATTACATCCGCCGCACCGCAGCTCGAATGCATCCAATAGTATTGGGGATGAGGTTGCATTTATTTTCGGTCGAGTACAATGCGGAGGGCAAGTTCGTCTGCTTCTCGCGCAGGGGGTACCGGTGACGTCAGAACGCCGTGCCCTGATTGGCTGATCGCGGCCCCCCTATCTGAGCGTCGTCTGCTCCATTGCAACGTCGTCTGCGTCTGTCTTACCTTTCCTGCGACTTTCGGAAGTGCAGAGGCCAGATTCACAAAACCATGTTACGCCGAAAGAGTGCGTAAGACAAAACGTGAGAACAAATTCGTATTCACGAAACGAAATTATCGTAAGTTTTGCTCAGGTTACGACGGAATCCTACGACGATCAACTCAGCATGGCCGACAGCGTCGCTCAGTTACTTGGTCGCGATGACCAACGGACGTTTATTTTTGTACGTGCTCTTCTCACGTGTCACGACTACAAGCAGCAAGAAAAAAAGTAAAAAGCACTTGAAATAAACCACGACGAACAAGAACGCTGGTTCCACAAACACCCGGGAAATGCTCCAACGGCCACGATTCCACTGACCCCGTCCAAGCGAGCTCGGCAGATAGGCCTAGCAGCGGCGCAGCGGTGCTCCGACGGTCCTTGGCCAAGACCGTCTGCCCACGACCGGCTGGCGTGCTGAATGGAATATGCCCGCGCGACCCTTGTGAACACTTCAATCTCTTCCTCTTGTCATCGCCTCGTTTTCCGAGGCAGCGGCGACTCTCGCCGGTGAAAAAGCGGTGAATCTCCGACAGACGCTGGAAAGATAAAGCAGCCATCGCTTTGACTAGCAGACGTAAAGCAGACGACGTTAACTGCAACAACCCACCGACGCCGTTTAAGAGTGAGGAGTCTCGCCGCACACGCAAGGAGGGAAACAGTATTTGGGAGGGAATTTGCGGACACTCTCGCTTCTTAGCTGACAAACCTCGGCGCCTCGGGACACCTCGCCAGCGAGTCCCTTGACTTCCCCCCTTGATGCACGTCTGCTAGTTGTTCGACAAAAACAACGTACCGCTCGAGTTATTTCGTCTCCCCTCTCTGCAAGGAGAAGTCGAGCTCGCTCGTAAAGACCTGCACTTCCGAAAGTCGCAGGAAAGGTAAGACAGACGCAGACGACGTTGCGAGCAGACGACGTTGCAAAGGAGCAGACGACGCTCAGATAGGGGGGTCGCGATCAGCCAATCAGGGCTCGGCATTCTGACGTCACCGCTACCTCCTTTCTCATGCGCAGAAGACGAAAATGAGCCCACTTGCGAGGCGTATAGGTTAGAAATCGTACTTAACCAAAACAGTCAAAGCCTCAAGCGTTCGGCAGAAAAACGGCCGCCAAATTATATTTTCTGCGGGAAACGGACTGACTGTAGATTCTGAATAAAACGCAGGATTTTTTTCTCTCGACATTAGACCTTGCCAGCGGCTAAAAAAAAAGATATTAATTTCTACTTTCAAAACACGCGTTCTATACTACTTTAGATTGCATTAGTTGTTTTACGCCAAACGGCCACAACAGCGACACCAAGTGCAGGTGTTTTTTTTTTTCTCTCACTGATATATAATTAGATGAGAAAGATAATCCCTCAACGAGATGAAGAAGTTTCAGCGTAGTGATATATCGAAAAACCGCGGGCTTACCGCGTATGCAAATTCTCACCGAGAATGTTTTGCTGCCGAGGAGAAGGAGGTGGAGGAGTGTCGTAGGAATACCATGCGAAGCGCAAGTTCATCTGCTTCTTGCACAACGGGTTGCGATGATGTCAGAACGCCGAGCTCTTATTGGCTGATTAAAAAAAAAAAAAAAGGACGGGTGGACCTCAAGGCATCTAACATTGAGGTCTACCCAATATATTTTTCAAATCAAAGTCAATCAGAACTCGGCGTCGTTTTGACGTCACAACGACCACTGTGCAAGAAGCAGACGAACTTGCTGTCCGTGACTTAATATGCTCACGCCTCTTGCTTCGCAATTCGCTCGTCGTATTCGTTCGTCAGGCGCTCGGCAGCCAATCAGGTTGCGGCAAATGCCACATTCTGATTGGCTGCCGAGCAGTAATGAGATGTTCTGGACTCGCCTCGCCCAGCGTTCCTTAAGTTGTCGGCGACCGTAGAGGAAAGGGTGTTGTAAATCTAGAAAAAGCGTCGGAACTGGTTCCCCTTGCAACGAAGGAGTGAAAGAAACACACAAAATACATTGAACAGAAAGGCCACTTCGATCTGGATGGACAAAGCACCGGATTGCGGTCATGTGTCATTTGCTTATTCGCTCACGTTGTAGACCCCAGGCTAGCAGTCGTACTTTGCCGGCTGCACTTAGTATCTACTATGGTGTGTGAAAAAATGTCGCCATAGTATATATGGTTTGAGCACGACGTCATCGCACCAGGCTAGTACTCATACCGTCTTGTTCAAAACATAAAAAAAGTATTTGTTTGGTGATATAATATTTACGTTGCGAAACGTACGCGCTCTGGAACAAGGCTACCAAAATGGCAGCAGACGTGACGTAAATACAAGTCGTGTAATCAACCAATCTCATGTTGACTAAACATTTAACGAGCAACTTTTGTTTTTAAGGGTTAAAAAAAAAACCGGGGGAAGGAATTGTCTCAAAGATGCTATGCGCAGCGCAAGTTCGCCTGCTTCTTGCGTAGGGGGTTGCGGTGACGTCAGAATAACGCCGAGCTCCGATTGGCTCTGATTGAAGGATAGTGAGTAGACCTCAAAGCTAGCTGCCTTGAGGTCTACCCACTATCCTTCCATCAGAGCCAATCAGAGCTCGGCGTTCACCATATACGCCCCAACCCCTGCAAAAGAAGCAGACGAACTTGCGCTGCGCGCAGGCACACTACTGTGGCGCCTCGCGTAGCCTTTGATTGAACAAGTCTTGCATCCGGGCCTGTTGCATTGAGGCGCGCGCTTAAAAGCAAGCGCTTTGAGATGTGACGTATACGTATTTGGCGAGGAAGTCCCGTTAAACAGTAGTGCCGGAGGATAAGCAAATATCTGCGAGAAAATATTTCATGGGTCCCGATTCAAGCTATGGTCATCGACAGCTCAGAAATTGTAGCGCGAAGCAAGTCCAGAAGATCTCATTGGGGACTTTTAGCAAACCGTTACCGTGTTCTGCGTACCGTACTAACTGCGCACTAACTGGAGCCTTCGGAGCATGTTTTTAAGCACGCGCCCCGCGGTCGCGGTAGCACCCGGACGCGCTCTTAAAAGCATGTCTCAAAGCCCCCGGTAATGCGGTACGCGGAACACGGTAACGGTTTACTAAAAGTCTTTATTATCGCGGCGCGGCCAATGAGGTTGCTGGATCGGTCGATAAGAACGTAAAATAACGAATCACGAAGCAATGCGGAGCGGAAGTTCGTCTGCTTCTTGCAGGGGGGTTGCCATGATGTCAGGACGCCGAGCTCCGATTGGCTCGATTAGAAGGATAGTGGGTAGACGTCACCGCAACTCTAGCGCAAGAAGAAGACGACTTGCTCTTCGCATATGCGATAACATAATATTCCACGGCTTGTTTTTTTTTTTTCCTTAGCTGTCAGTAACCATACGGTGTATTTGTAGCATTCCATATCAATCTGTAAAGTAGGATCTTTCTCTGACTGAAGCGCACGATTGAAATATGTTTGTTACTACACACTCTTCAAAAAAAAAAAAAAAAAATGACGTAGTCACTGACAATTTATGAAACACAGGGCGCGCGTTACATGTTCACTCTTGTTGTTTTAAGATTTGGGCATCGGCGTTCCTATCAAATAACGCCTTAGTTTCATCGGTTGCGGAGCGCGGATGCTCCGTAGTCCCCGCTCCGCTGTCTCCGCTCCGCTGTCTGCGCTCCGCTCCGCAAGTAATACCACACTCTCATCGGCTGCAGACTTACTCGGGGCCCACAACGCCCTGCTTTTCTTATGCCACCAGTGTCTAGAGTACGGTTTTCGGAACGCGTCTCCGCCCGCTGTGTTCAGCGTCCTATTCCGCCCATGCATCGAAAGTAGTCCCAAAGTGACTACAAGTGACGTCACAGAAGCCGGAGTAGATCGCACTGTCGGATTCCGCGATCCATGGCGATTGATGCAACAAGTCTTGGCAAAAAAAAGTTATAGCGAACGCGAGTGTCGCCGTCGTCGTGGCGTCCCAACTCCTGACTGCCGAATCATCCGTGGACCGTCAAGCTGGACAGCAACCTGCAGCAGAACAGGCGTCTGCCATGTCACACCGCTGCTGCAGTGGCACCGCCAGGATCGCTGCCGTCGACAGCATGACACACCTATGACGTCATCAACCAAAAATTGAGGGGCCGTTTTTTTTTTTTTTTTGACGCGGTAAACACACATTAGTCGGAGACGCGTTTTTGGCGCCAATGACAATAGTAACTGTTTGTTTTATGGAGGAAACCGGACAACAGTATGCGTAACCGATGAATCTTCGTGTGCCAAATGGACGGCAAAAGAATGTGGGAAACAGCAAGAGTGTGGTATTCGCGAAGACTAAGCACTCGAGTAGCGGTCGACGAGAGGGATAAGCAGCACCGCCTAGGGTAAGCTAAGCCCGTGCACTGGCATTTCGACGTCATCGCAGTGGGATCGAGCGCAGGCGCATGATTGGATACGAGTTCGGCGTCGGAGTTCGGCGGGGCTTCGTGTCCAATCAAAGCGTCGGGCTCGGGCCGAGCTGCTGAATTGGCGTCATCCGAGCTGGTGTTAATTGAGTGGCATGCAGCCGTAGCTTCTGTTTGTAATTCGAGGTTACCTGGGTGTAAAAAAAAAATGTTTTGATTTACATATACAGATACGCGATGTTCGGAAGGACTACAACTGTTAGCAAAAATAACACGCCCAAACGTGCAAACCGTTGTCCCATAGCGGACCCGTCATAACGTGTTCGTTTCACACGCAGCCATGTGTGTTATTCGTCTACACATGAGGTGCCGTGTAAACGTAACACGATACACCGTGTTTTTCTTCCGCTAAACACGGCTGAGCGTGTTGGCTGAGCGTGCTCTGAGCGTGCTCCTTATAAAACATGGCGGCCAGCAGCCGAGAACAGGCGAGAAACGAGCCCAGCGAGCCGCGCGCCTTTCAGTCGAATTGAGAGCACACAGGACGCGTTTGTTTTCGTTCGATGTCTTTTATACACAGTAAACAGACTCCAGGCGTCGGACGTAGCTACGTGCAAAGGTACGTACGTGCGTCGTCGGCGGTCGGTAGCTACGACGCAGTGCGACGGAGCCGCTAGACAAAAAAACGAATGCCGAACTTACATGAAGAAATACCTCGAGCGAACTATTTGGAATTGTGCGGTAACTTGCGCCACCTTGCGAGATTTCTAGCAGTCTATAGAAAAAAAAACAACAACAATGAGTCTGTTAATACGCTACGACCGACCACGAGTAGACAGCAACGCTACATACAACGCAGACAACACGAATACCACAGGAACGACATATACAGAAACACAACACCAACACTGCGTCCGACACTTCCTACTCGACGTGCTTTTCGCCCGCGGCGTATATAAGCTGACCGTTACAGATTTATAGAAGAAGACACAAAACACGGCGCAATGAACAGCCGTACGTAAGAACTGTTTGCATTTAAAAAGTATGGAGGCAAAATCTATAATGTTAGTCCGTTGCGAAAAATATCAATGTATTAACAGCAAATCTTAAACCGGTCGTGAAGAAGTTCAAATTTTTGTTATTTTCATGCTAGACCAGTGTTATGAGCAGTCCGACTAGCTTGAATCAGATCAAAAAAAATTATTGGGATTTTATCATTATGTAATAAATAATAAATGGAAATGATCCTTGCGCAAAGCATTTTTATAAATTCTTGTGAAGGACATCCACCTAACACTTTACTTCCGCTAGTTGCAGTACGGGAGCGGACGCCTTCACTTTTGGGGCGTTTTGATGCAGTTTGTTGTCGTATGTCGTGTCAATGTCGTGTGGAGCGGTGGGGCTTGGGAGGTTGTGACCGGTGTTATTCGTGATCACTAGTGTGGCGCTGATGCGTTTGTTTTAAATATTTTTTTTTTATACCGCCATTACCCCGAACATTGAAAATTCACGGGCCCGTGGCACTGCATTATGCTGAATCGCGAGCTCCTTCTCTGTTGACGTCATTTTCCTGGTACCACTCGTGAATACTGCAAGCGTTTAAACAATGTGCACCGTCTCACCTACATCCCTGGTGACGTACTCGACCTGTTGAAACTTATTGCTTCGTAATTTTGGACTACGCAAGGCAGTTATCTCGCTGCTCTGGTTTCGGTTATAAAAGCAAGGCAAAACGATCGTAGTTCCCGCCCTCAGCACACGTTGGACATCTTCCACACTTTGACACCGGATAACTTGATGAACGAGGATTTACATTTACCTAAGAGGTCACTCTCGCCGCTTCCTCACCGTTGACCAACAGGATCAGCTGGCGACAAGCCGCAGATGAAAGGCTTGAGCATCAACAGCCCAAGTGCACTAGGTGCCGATGCGGGCGATGCGGGTTTCTGTCAACCAGTAGGCCAGCACAAACCGTGACCGTTCCAGCTCTTCGTCACGACACGGTGTTGCAGAGAGCAGGGTAAAATACAACTACACGGACCACCGAAGCAAACGCAGTTATCGTAAATCTTGGCTTGTGATTGAGCCTTTGTAGATCATCTTATTCGTCGGGGGGGATCGGTGGCCGAGTGGTCTATAGGAAGTATTCACTGGCCGCCACATTTGAGGTCACTGTTTAGAGCGCATGCTCAGAACAAGCTTGCATTAATAGGCTGCCAAGACCGGCAATCTTCGTGGTGCGGAATGCACGTGGCGAAAGAACTGTGGAAGCTCGCGTTCAGCACGCGCTCCGCAGCCGAGCACACAGCTATGGCCGCCAGTGAATATTCGTCTCACCTTAGCATGGACCGCATGGACTAACCGCGAATGCTGTGCTAGCGCGAGCGGCTAGCCTTGACTGCCTTGTCTAAAGCACTCGCTGCACGAGCGCTCGTGCAGCCGCCGAGGCTTCATTCAAAGCAACTAGCTCGCACTTTTAGCACGCGCGGCTAACAATAGTCCATACTAAGGTGAGACGAAGTATAGCGCACACCAGCTCGGAGCACGTGGAGCGAAAGCTCGCGCTGCAGAACCCAGGAATCCTGGGTTCAATCCCCACCCCTGCCCGTTTCGATCTGGATGAGCATCGTACCGGCGTGCGGTCGTGTGGTGCACGTTAAAGACCCCAGGCTAGCGGTTGTACTGCACTGGCTAAATTGCTCATCTACAGCTGGGAGACTCGTCGCCCGTTGAGGCAGACCAAGTTCTAGGCTGTATAAACATACACACCACCCAATTAATCTTATTCGTTTTGCTGGAGAGACGCAAACGACGGGCATAACAAAATTGTTTGCATATTCCGCATATTTCGCAAAAGCATTTACCCAGTCACCTTGCGAAAAGCGCAAAACACGGAGTCCGCACCGTCCTGACTTCCCTTTTCTTTTACCTGCTTTAGAGCAGTTTGTACCTGCTAGTAGGAATACCTACTGAAACTGAAACTAGGGGCAGTGCCAGAGAGAAAAGGGACAAAGTTGGGAAAGCTTGCTCGTTTCTCCCCAATTTCTCAACTCTCAAGTGATTGTACAGTAATAAATGCACCAACGCCTCGTTTCAAAATAAAGAAAAAGCACTATGTTCATTACGTAAAAATGGTCTCAGTTCATGCATCTGTGGGCAGGTAGGAAATCTTGCCTTAATTTATTCACACCGCATGATGAGCGCAACAAACTCGCACGAGATTCACAGGAAAATATCGGTGGTGACTTAAGTTTCTCTGAAATTCTGTTAACCGGTCGTTTGCAGGACCGAATTATCTACTCAAGCGGTGTGCGTGCTGTGCAAACACGTCGCTGTGCAAACGCAGTCCAACAACACGAAGCATAAAAACGGCAGATCTAGGACAACAGTCCGGAGTCCATTGTTCAATTTAAACGACGTAATTTTGTTGAAAACGCCCGCAGCTTTTTACTCACGGTATGCGTCGGGATACTTCCACGTTTTGAAACGGAACGAAGGAAGATTTACTTTTAAAGACGCTAGCTGCGTCCTCCCGGAGCAGCAGGACCGGATCAGCTGACGACGACGGGACTGAACCCGAAGAACCTCAACCCCACAACAACCAATTCGCGCTCCGTGTTAGTGTGGCTTTCTACCTCCAAGCGCCGCACCACACACCACGAACGTTTCAGCTCTTTGTCGCATCGCCGTGTTGCAGCAAACAGAACGAGATCGCCGAAGTCAACGCAGCGCTGTCGTGAACTTTGGCTTGTGGTTGCGCACTCGTGGACCCTGTGACTCCCTTCGCTTTCCAAGCACAGACGACGATTACGAATGATACTTTCCGTCTTCCGGGAACATCACAGGGGCACTTCTCCGGTCACGTCTTCGCTACATCTGCTCGCAACCCGAAAAGCTTCCCCCATTCCCGTCCAACCAAAACAATACCGGCGCCATGTTAAACGTGCGTTGTTAGATTTTCTCCGACCAAATAAACACAACGAAAGCAAACCGGCTCTAGCTTCCAGCGTACATCGGCGTTGCGCCGTGGCCAGATTTTTTCTGTCAGCTCTAACTAAGATGACCTATAGATGCAGCAACACTGGCCACCACGGAGCGCCGTAAATTCTGAGGAGGGTGCATGGGAAGCGGCGGCACCTTCGCTTGCAGTTGAAGGGTTGAAGCCAAAACGAAACCAACTGCAATGTCACGTGTTCAGATCGAGGGCACGCTTTTTATATCCATTGTAACCGTTTAGAACGAGTAATTAGACCCCTAAATTTATTTGTGGTGTGTAAAAAACAATTATCAAGACCCCTAAAATAAATACAAACATGGCGACATGAGGGAAGCCGCAATTGCCAACGAGCAGAATCAATGACAGAAATGGCAGCGAGCGGGTGCGTATATTCGGCACCGATTTGAAGTCCAGGGGGCGCGGCCAATGACGTCACGGACGTACACGTTTTATTTGGTGTTCTTTGACGTAAACACGTTTTATTTTGGATACCGCCGGACTGGATTTTGAAACGTCGGTTGGTCGGCGAGTGTGTGCGCATGGTTGGGTGCTCGGCGGCTCGGCGGTGTACTCGCTGGTGTGTGCTCGTCGCGTATCAATTGCCGACATCCAGAAACAGTGTTTCCCAATTTCGTTCGCCCGGTGCCGTCGGTCACTCCTGTTGCAAAAGACGATTTTTAGCGACTACAGTACCGTCCGACGGCACTTCTGCAGCGCATTCAAGGGCCATCCGACGGTACTCCACCGTCGATATTCCGCGTTAAAAAAGTCTCGTATAAAACGAATTGTCAAAACCAAACTTCCGAAGCTGTAATGTAGCTTAGCGGTCAAGATGTCTCCCTGATACGCAAGTGGTCGTGGGTTCGATCCGCAGTGGAGGTTTACTTTTCTTTTTTTTTTTTTTTCGAACATTGTATTTTGGTGGGGCATTTGGCGATATTTACGACATTTCTTTTTTTACGATTAACACCGAAAAAAAAAAAACGAATTTTGTCGACGACAGTGCTAAGAGCGCGAGCTAGTTGCTTTGGATCACGCGGCACGAGCGCTCCTGCAGCGGGTGCAGTCATACCAGTCAAGGCTACTCGCTCGCCGCTTGCACGGCCTTCCCAGCTATTCTATGCAAGGCTGATAATCCGTCGTATTACGCACAAGTACAGCTCCAGAAAACTGCGTACAAAATTGCTGCGGCTGGGCTCTGTCGCCTCCGGTACACGTAATCTTGATTTGCAACAGGAGTGACGGACGGCACCGGGCGAAGTTTGAAAATGGAGAACGCTTATTTAGATGTTCCTGAGAACGCGACGAGCACAGGTGGCAACGTCGACAACACGCACCAGCGCGGACACCGCCGAGCCGCCGAGCACCCGGCCACACACACGCCGAGTGACCGACATCTCAAAATGCAGTCAGCGGCATCCAAAGAAAACGTGTTGTTGACGTCAAAATAACCAAGACGTCAAAATAAAAGCCATTATTTTGACGTCCGTGACGTCATTGGCGACGCCCCCTGGACATCAAATCGGCGCCGAAAATACGCAGCCGCAGCAAGCACGGTAAGCGCGGGGTTCGCCCCGTCCCGCGACATGGCGCAATTGCTTTTGGTGCATATATGTCTCCGAGACATGTTTCTTTCCGCGGAATGTGTCTCCACGGTCCTTTCTAGGTGTGTCCCCAAGCATTCCGGTGCTTCGGCAGCCGGCAATGCTGCGGTCGTCGCCGGTGGTGATGCGTGTTTTCGAGGTCGGCTACACGGTTATGAGTGTATGATCCGAACCAAAACACGTTTTTTACAACCTCGCATGATATTTGAACCAATTATCCGTTACTCAACGTGTAAATTTATGGTAATTTGTGTAAATAGCGTGTTTTTCACCCCAAATATTTACCAAGTACACGGGACTTGCTAACAGTGTACGAAAACCTATGTGTCATCATCGTCGCAACTTTTTTTTTATTTATTTTTTTTTGTCAGAGAGGTTGCATGTTGTAGCAGCGTGGTCCTTTGGAGGAGTATATTTTGAAAAAAGTGGGATACACCCAGATATAGGAAACCCGCGAGGCTGTTTGGTTTGGCGCTATCTAGCGACTGAAGCAACAAACATTGGGTACGCCTGGAAGTGGCGACTGCATATTGTGCAAACATGAGGTATAACTTTGGTGGTGTCGCCTAGCTATAGTGTTTGCAGCAAGAAATGAGAAGAGATATAAAAATCGATGACCATCAATATTTCGCCGGAGTTTCCCTTTAAAGAAGCGATGCAACAATTTTTGTACTTTGCACAAATACCACTTAGAACGGATCCCTGACGTTAATGAGCTATGAAACACGCGTTCGTTTTTCACCTTACGCAATAGAAGTCCCAGAAAAAAAATTAAAGAAAAACGAGCAGCGTTCATCCCCTCAACTCGCAGCCAAAACAAGCGGCCACGTGATCTGGAGCCGATTATATGCCGCCAATGTTGATCACAGCCACGCGCTGGGGTCGGCAAAGCACAGGACACGCGCTGAGTTCCAGACATTGTTATGGCTCGGCTATTGTCGTCGTTGCAGCGATTGGACACGGGCCACTACCCGAATGCTTCTCGAGCGAGTAATTATCACGAGCCCAAATCGAGTGCCCACGCAGTGCTCGGGTCCAATCTATGAACCGCATTCAAATATCGTCATATGGGAGTACTGCGATCCCCACGTTACGTCATCAAATTTTGCAAAGGAAAGATTGAATGGGAATGATCGCTTTTGTCCTTGAAATGACACCGCAGCAAAGGAGTTTCTTGGCCAGTGGCGTTGCGTGCGAGTATCCTTGAGTCCCACCAGTGCCAGTAAGCTCGTGTAAAGCGAAAAACATTCCAATTGAATATCGTTGCACAGCTCCTTTAAAGGGCAACTACGCTCAATTTAAAAATATTCCTGACAATAAGTAATTTTACATTAAAAAGCACTAATAAAAGACACTACGTCATTTGCTTCGCAAAAATGGGATGTATATTCTTAAATCTTACTTTAATCATGAGCAGAAATCGAAACCGAAACTTCAGCTCCGTCTGGAAACATTGGCTTCGGGCCGCCAATCTTGTGGCTATCACGTGGTACGAAATGTCACGTGATCCTCTACGCAACGACGGGCGGGATTTGGGCGGTCCGGTGGGCCGCCCTTGAGAAGGGCGTATGCCAGGCGCAAATGTCGACTGCACTGCACTCTTCACCCCGTCTTGGTGTCTACGACATTCGACGACGTCTGCTCAACCGCGACATCATTCTGCGCACGTCTGAGTGCGAACGAAACTCCGAGGGACAACACTCCCGAACGGTGAGACGACGGCGGCGGTTGTGACACGGGAGACGGCGGTAACGACGGGACGGCCGGACGGCTCCCAAGAAGCGCGTTGCGCATGCGCGTTACGCCAATCAAGTGGACACCGCTGATCGCCGAGAGGAAACGTTGCTGACGACACCCGCTACGCTTGCCCGGAGAAGTAAAAACAAACAAAAAGGGGCAATGGTGATGACGTTTAGCTCAATGTTGGCTACGCCAAAGCCGTAGCTTTGACTGCGCTGTTGGTTGCGCCTTAATTCGCCTGCCAGACAATTTCGGCAGCTTGGCGCGTTACAAACTTGCCGGACCGATTAAGAAAAATTTACACCGATCTAGGTCCTAGATGATACTAAAGAGGACTGCATTGGTTTCTCAAAAAATAAAATAAATCGGAGTAGCGCTTTTAGGTTCTAAAGGCTCTGTTTTACTTTGACGTTGAGCGCAGAGGGCGCAGCGTAGCGCGCGCCTTTCATTGGCCGGCGAACAGAAACTCGATATCTGCAACCAATCAGCACCTGCGTGCGCTGCGCTACACCACGTCTGCTACGCTCGATGTCAGAGTCTGACATAACCCAAGTGTTTATTAGCGATGCGCACGACCAAAAGCGTCTTTGTGGCCGGCATTCGCGATTAGCCAAACCATAGCTCCCTTTCCCTGTATACTGATAATGCCTGCCCGATTGCCGGTTGACGGCAAAGCAAATCCTGTCAATCACAGCGAGCCAAATTCAGGTCGTGACGTCATGAACGGACAGCATAAGAGGCACCACCGAAACATCTGAGCGCTAATAGCGTCATGAAGCCCAAAGTGTATGAATTTGTAACAAAGTGCATTCTCTCTCTCTCTCTCTCTCTCTCTCTCTGAAGTTGTAATCATGCGTACGTGTGCTAAAAAAAAGTTTTTACTCAAACTATACGGTACGCAAGTTCGTCTGCTCCGTGCGAACCTCTTGCGTTTGTTTACTCCCCAGATGCCTCCACGTGCTTTTCTTTTGCACTCTTGGCTGCCTCGTAATCGCGTACTCTCTGCGCGTTCTCTGAGTCGCGGTTTGATTAACGTGTTCCTCTCAGAGTACCGATGCTGCAAATACGCCTTTCGGAACACTTGCCCACCATACAGTCACCGAGAGCTCCACCAAAGCAGGGCGTGACGTATGATATTCCCGATTCTTACTTCGTGATCGGTCCTTCGGCGTTTTTATTGGCTGATGTCGCGATCACATTGCCCGTGGAGCGACAAAAACCTATATTCGGGATCATAAACGTTTGCAATTGAGGCCTCTGGGCGTCGCCATCTTGCTTCTGGTGTGGCTAGATCGTATGATAGTCAAGCATTTCTGAGGCGTGCCCACGACGGCCTGAGCAACGCTAGACTACCAGACGATCTACTCACACCAGCAACACAATGGTGGCACCTAGAAGCCCTGCTCGCAAACGTCTATAGCTGCTGCTCCCATTAGTGGAAAGGATAGCGCAAATAGAGTCTTGTTCCTTGTAGATGACTCTTGTCCCTTGTCGCTGTCCTCCTTTCCAGTTCAATGCGGAGCGAAAGTTCGTCTGCTTCTTTTGCTGGGGTTGTGATGACGTCAGATCGCGGAGCTCTTATTGGCTCTGATTGAAGAATAGTGGGTAGAATCAGAGTTCGGCGTTCTGACGTCACCAGAAGCCATGCAAAAGAAGCAGACGAACTTGCACTACGCATAGAACCGTGGCTCGTGGTTAAGCGAACGCCAAACGGACTAGTCAATTGCCAAGCCAAGCTGGTCCACAGAAATGTTTCGTTTCTCATTTCCATTTCTACCAATGATCGCGCACATGCGCGGATATATCAGATGACTTGCGCACATCATGGTCTTAGGCAAGACTTAATGAAGCTCTTGTTACATTGTGTATCGTTAAAGCAACGTAATCTTGCGACCTTCGAAGTTTCCTGAACGCCGTCCTTTCTGTTGGGGACAGCACTCTCAGCGTGCGCGAAGGATCTTCTGCGAAATATCGTATGCCGCTCTTCCATTCGCACACTACGCGTATTTTGCTCGCGCGATGCGCATTGGAAAAGGCGTATAAAAGGTCCAAATAGAAAAAAAAACACCTTGTTTCATTTTGTCATGGGAATGCTTCCGAATTAGAACATGCCTGTCTTTTTCACTTTGTACCTGTTTGCCCATTTTGCTATTTGCCTACGGAGAAAAAATTTTTTTTAAGTGTACTGCAGAATATATCCTTTGTGGCACATCCAATACTGCAATAACCTTGAAAAAACGGTCATACGTTTCGTGTGAAGAGCCCTTTGCCGAGTTGTGCAACGTTGTTGTAATAGTTTTTTTTTATATTATACTTCTTCGCGTGATTAACAAACATTGAGCTTGAAATTCAAGGTGAGCGTTATTGCCTGTAGGACGAACTTAAGATTAAGTAAACTGTCACCGCTTCTGCTTGAAATTAGGCCGTGTTGCCTCTGAAACTGCAAAACATCGGTAAACTGCGCAATAAAAGATTTTTTTTAAAAGCTTTTTTTTTTGTGATTTTGGGTTGCTAGATTGGTCGGTGCTTAAATGATCAGCTATCAGAGCACCAAATCTACGTAAAGATGCATATCTCATTTTCGACCAAACCAACCATGCTAGATTGAAAAATTTGTGTTATTTTAATGAAAATAGAGATTAAGTTCACGTAAAGAGAGACACCTTCAAATGAATCTTAAAGGGGCCATGCAACGATATTGGGTTGGAATGTTCCTCGCTTTAGACACGAGCTTACCGGCACTAGTGTGACCTAAGTATGCTCGCATGCCACGTCACTGAAAAGAAAGCTTCTTTGTTCATTTTTAAAGTGCGCGACACCCAGTAGGCTTCTGCGTCAATTATTCGATTCCGCCATACTGTGATCACGTCACGTGCACTGAGCTCGTATTGGTCATGAAGGCAGCTCCAGCGGTCGTCGTAAACTCGGCTTTGCTCGTGTCGAGAACGAGCGCAGCGTCAGCGTTCGTGAATGACTCGGATCCAATCACACGCTTCGTACGTATGGATGGATGGAGGCTAACGGCTGTACCCTTTATAACGGGCGGCAACTTGCGCCACCTATAGCCTAGTACAAGTAACGAGTTGACGACGCCAGTGTTGCTTGTAGAGGCTTTAAAAATGTGTTGATTTCGGGAATAAAAGCGAAGCTGTTCTTTCAGTCTCTCCTTCAAGAAGCGGGATGATGTAGTCACGGGGATCACAGTACAGCGTACGCTAAATACGACCTCTCAGACCGAATTTAGTTGTGAGTTACGTTTCCGTGTGAACACCTCGCATGATCTTGGTTAAAATTGCCAGAGCCGTAGAATTCCGCGTGCTTATAGCGCTACCATGCTCCCGAAAAGGAATATTGAAAATGAAAACGTGTCCAATCATTTTATTTCAAGTTAAACCAAGCCGCAGCTGCCTCGTCAGGCGCGCTTTTCTGCGGGGTACAGAGGCTACGAGTACGAGTGCGTAGCCAAATTCGATCACGGAGCCTTCGTCAATCGTCCCGGGGAAACGACACCTTTCATCAATGCTATCGCAAAATGAAATCTATAACCTACTGATGTCCAGTGCATAGCGAGAACTCCGGCGATTTCTTGAAGAGTCGTTCGTCCGTCGGCGATGAACTGTGCGAATAGGCTTAGCGTTGAGCAGATCGCAGCGCTGACGCACATTGCGAGCTGTGAAGATTCTCACTGTGCACTCCTTCAGCTGCACGGCGATCTGATTCGACCTCGGCAGGTCCCGGAAAAAATTGCCGAGCTGAACACGACGCAATTTCACGTAACAAGAAACTGCGAGAACACCACGTCGCCCTTGCTGCGCCAGTCGAGGTAACCGCCATCTTGAAACTGGCGCTCTCGTTTGGCCCGAGATCTCTCGAGAGCTTCCCGCAAAGCCCACTAGCCTACAACGCAAAATTAAAAGCGTTGCGTGCGTACGCAATATGCTCGCCCCTTTTTTGCGTTCTGCGCATGCGCACTCACGACCCGCAATTTTCTTGCATACGCAAAGTTCTAGGGTACGGTCCAGTAAAACTGTCTATTGTTTACGCGGTCACGGGGGGACGATATTCAAACGAGGTTTATATATTGAACAGGAGCACCGGGTAAACAGCTCGATGTGGCTCGTGACAATCATTGCCTCGGCAAGCATTCGGCAAATGGTTCGTATCCAATCGCTGAACTTACGGGAATAGCAGCACGTTGTTGAACTCACAACGTACTCTGTGCTCTGCCAACCCCAGCGCGTGGTGATGATGAACGTTGGGCGACATATAGTTGGCATCAAATAACGTGGCTCCCTTTCTGGGCTGCCAGTTGAAGGTGTGAAACCTGCTAATTGTAATCTATTTTTTTTTTCTTCTGGGACAGCCACTGCTTGGAAAGAAAAACGATCGATTGCTTCGATATGTTGCAGATGTCAAGTATTCGCTCTGAGCGGTATTTATAGAAAGTACTATAATCATTGAGCCGTCCCTTTGTAGGGAAGCGCTCAGTATTGCTTCTGTTTTGTTAATGTTTTCTTAAATCTTTTCCAAGTATTATAGAAAATAAAAAATAGAGTAAATTTGTTTCGTGTTTTGCTATTTTAACATTGGTATGCGGGGCTATAGTCTTGTTGCTTTTGTTTTTATGCTCACTTCCTATCTCTGTGATGTGTGATCAAATTTTTAAGGGGTTTTAGCTTCTCTAACTACGTTCGGTCAATGCTATTTGCAATGGTATGTCTTTTTTTATTTGTCTACTTTTTTTGTCTGAAAGTGGATTTATTATCTTTTGTCCAGTTATTAAATTCAATTGCGTTTGAAACTGTTTCTTATTGCTCCTATTTCCTTCTTCTCATTTTCGAAATCTAAAGGTTTCAAATACTATGTAGAAAATCGCACTTTTAATTTTTAGCATTTTATCAAACATTATCTCGCTTACTACACACGCCGGAAAGTTACAAATCTTTTGATACTCATTGTCCAAATCAGGGTGTTATTAAGGATGCCTACGAGTACGTATGACTAAATATAGCTTCATAATTTTATTCTGATATTCTTTATTACCCTAGATTACAAGAAAAGGTTACTAGAAAATAAAAATGTATATAACAACTAGATAAGTGAGCAATGCGGCTACAGCAGAGATACGGTTTCGGAGCCACCACGTCCTAACGTTTCTCATGCCAGCTAGTGTGCGATTTTTAGCGTTATTTCAGCCCTTTAAATTTTATTCAGATTTGTGACATTTCTTAGCATAACACTGTACATTAAAACTAAACTATGTATTAACGTTCTCGCTTGTTATAATTAGTTGCGAAATTATCGACAATTTAAAAAGTACTTAATTTCACTTCCCATTCAATGTAGACAATTGCAAGCAGGGAAAAAACTCATCTGGTAGGCGGGGCATTGAGAACCTCCAGAATGAAATATGAACTGAGAAGGTGTACATTTAATTTTAGTATGTTTTTTTTTACATATTTCAGTTCATGGACGACATAAAATTACATTTTGTCACATAAACAACCTCAACTCACACCAATTCCATGTGCCTTTGTTCACGTGACAATCATATGCTCGTATTCCAGCAAATTTAATCATCGATGATTCCGTTTCACAAACATTTCCAAGTTCTTTTTCTCACGCTTTGCGGACGACTTGCAAGCATCGTTTCTGTTAAAATTCAGCAGCATATCACAAATAAAATGTTTAAAGGGCTGTGAGTAACCTTTTTAGCTTTGTGCGAGTGCCGGTAAATGTCTTAGAACACTTTACAGTGGGTGAACCAAATCACAACTTGCTTCTCACGGAAACATGGGTCTTTGGCAGTAGTGACCTAGCAACCCTAGAGTACCAAGTTTTCTGAAAAGGGCAGGAGTGTGAACTAGACTGATAACGCTAAAGACGTTTCGTGGTTCAAACAAGCTAATGAAACAAATAATCCGCAATGTCGTTATTCATTGAAAGATTTATTCGCGGCGAGAAGTTTGGTATCGCCGCCTGGTGGAATTTTTTCGCAACTCTAAATGAGGACACCTCAACTTCCTCTGCTGGTGCAAACTCGTGCATTGCCAAACTTCTCTGCGCTATGAAAATTAAAACATAACCGCGTGGGTAGCCCGTGTGCTGCCCATAGTGAGGAAAACGGAAGCGCCCCTCGCGAGCTTCTCACTGCAAATAGTTGATTACTGAATCGGGCAGCTCCATGTCAATCAATATTGTCGAAGACAACAAAATGTTATTCACTTTACCGCGTCGTTGATTTGATTTTCTGCTAAAGGTTTGTGTCACACACTCTTCATGCCTTATCGCATGATCACAAACAGTATTTTAATTGTGGTTTGTTTTTGTGTGCGGAGCTTCTAACAACTGTAAGACCAGTGACGTGACGTTTATTGGTAGACTACGTAAATTTAGATATTTTTTTATAAAGTACACTGTTCTTATTATTTATAGCTTTTCGCTTGATTATGAGTATGACAAAAGCATCATTTACCGATGCAGATGGCACTGCGATTGATTTTGATAATATTCTGGCACACGACTAAGGCCACCTTCAGGCTCTTTGTAAGTACCACTATAGTTGCCAAATGACAACACGATATATAAATATCTACCGTATACTTTATTTATCCCCAAGTTCGAGCACAGCCGACACTACGACCTGAGGAAGCATCAAACGACACCGAAATTGCGCCGTCACGGCTTTCCTCGTCTTCGTGCTTTTGCTATTCTCAGTTAAATCAATCACGCACAGTGAGTGCAAAGTGGCAATGCACGTTTGGAGCCGTTTGATTAGTTCCGTCGAGTCGTACCGTCGGCTGCGATCGAACTTAGCGGGAAACGGAGTGTAATCATCGCATGTTTTAAACTGTCTTCTGAGGGTCGCAGGCTTCCCAGAATGAAAGGGACGCGAGAGTTGGGCCTACCTTTGTAAGGTCATCACACCGACCGCGACGAAGGCCGCGGTCAGTCCGGGTTGAAACCACGAGCTGGCACCAGTCGACCCAGGGTTCAGCCGAGAAGCACCCTCGCCCAAAAGAACCCCCACGTGTCACCAACGTCACACCCAGAGAGCGCCACGGCGAACGTCACGTTTGGATCACAGTGCTGCGCAGGCGAGTGAACTAGGCGAATCACCAGTCAAGAGAAGAACAACAACACGCGAGTCTCGACGACGCAACCGGGAAGGTGATTTGAAAACAATTCACCGAGACACAAAAAAAATGACACTGTTGAAAAAGAAGAATCAGTTACTTCACCGCGAGTCACTTCCGAAACTGCTTCGTCGAAAATCACGCCGCAGGAGAAACACTTCTTCACCCGCGAGTCACTTTCAAACTGCCTTCGCCTCAAATCACCCGAAGAAGAGACACTTCTTCACCTCGGAGTCACTACGGAAAACGAACTTCACCGCAAGTCACGCGCGTGAAGGGGAGAAACTTCGAGGGAGGAGGACTTCACCGCAAGTCACCCGGTAAACGTGCGCGTAATACTTTGCCGCAACGCACGCGTGCACGGAAGAAAGCCAGTCACGCGTGGCCACGCGACATCGGCCGCGAGGTTCAGCTTCGCCGTGAGACAGCGGCGCTCGGTGGACCTTCGAACTCGAGCCCGCTCAACAGACTCAGCGAGGTTCGGCCCCCGTCAGGCAGCCACGGCGAGGCGGCCTGACCCAAGGGCGGGGCTTGAGTGTGACGTCAGTGGATGACGTCACGGCGCACGTGCTTTGGGGAGTGATCACGTGACGCGCTTTCCCTCGCTTCCCGCGGGCGTTTGGGCGCGTTTGCTCTCGCGTCCCTTTTTTTCTCTCCTTGCGTTTTCGGCGCTCTCAGTCTTCCTCAATACAGTCGGGACCTCGGCAGCGGGCAGCTATGTGCGGCTGTGTGTGGGCTGTTGGCTAGTGGGGGGCATTGCTGGCTTTTGCTCCTCGTTTTTTTCTTTCCCGCGCAATATTTTTTTTTTCTTTTCGCATACTTCCCACATTTGTTTCTTCCCTTTTCGTCGGTTCGCGAACTTTCATTTTTATGACGCGCTTTGTTTCATCCATTTTGGGAGCGTACCACGTATATTTTCTTTCTTTTATAATATATGGATACGTTTTATTTGTTATTTGAGTCGCATTTTACCGGAAGAAAGCTTAGATCTGGAATGCTCGTCCTCTAACCTTGCTATGCCTAAATTCATGTTCCGTGTTTTCTTGTTTTCGTTCTACAATGGCCATCTCAAAAATGCAAAATGCTTGAATAACAAATATGAACAACGACGAAACGTATACATTCAAAATACAAAGACAACAGAAAAAAAAAAAGGAAACGAAATCTGGGCTTGGGTTTGATTCAATGGCCCGAAAACCTTGACTTGACCGAAACAAATCCAGCTTATAGTTCTCACCCCGCCATAAAATAAACCCCCAAAAGTCGAGGAGACCGCCAGAAATTTTCAAGGCAAACGGAAAAATGAAGATAAGAAAACCAAAACGGAGCTGTGGAATAATAAAAAAAGGAAGTGAATTTGCGAAGAGCCTCCCGCCTTTATTTTTTATATTCTCACATAAAGAGCTCCCGTTTTTACTTTTTCTCGCACGCTAAATCGTTTTCATTTTTGAGTAGAGAAACTAAAAAGGAAAAGAAAAAAAAAAGAAAGAGGTTAGGCAAGGATGAATATCAGATATCTTTATACATATCCCCACTTTTCGAGGCTTACATATACCCTTTTTTTTATCATCTCTTTCTCGTGTTTGTTTTTGGGGAGTGGGAGGTAGGAAAAAATAATAAAACGTTTTCGCACGCCTTACCTGCTGCGTCCACCGAACAAGCAAAGCTACATTTAAAAATGTGAGAAGATTTAAGTTCCCCCCCCTCTCCTCTTTTTTTTTTGTCTTCATTGTACGGCTCTCAGTTTCCGCTTTTCTAGCGCAGGTTTTTGGTGCACGTTGATGAAGGTGTTGCTGGCTTCAGCTACTGTACTGAGACTCAATTCCCAGTCACGTTTATTTGTTTACTTATGAACCCTTTGTATTGAGGGTTCTTCGTTTTCAAGTAAAACCCGATATCACCCGAACTCTGCACTCCGAACAGTTCCTATGAAAATCGGGTTAAACCTGATTTTCCCCCGAATACAGATCTTGAAATCGGCTGTATTTATGGGAAGTAAGAGCAATTCTGGATGTTTTAAAACCGCGTCCTCGGTCACTCGGTTGATGGTAACAAACTTCTTCAAGTTGCGTTAACTCCGCATATATTCGCTTCAGAATGAGTCAGAAGGCGGAAATATACTCTACGATCGAGCAGCATTGCTATATGAAATGCTTTGTTGACTTCTCTTCGTATAAATAACACACTTCAGGTACTTGCCCTTCATAAATAAGACCAGAGAAAACCCGATTTCCTAATAGCTTCAGAAGGACCTGATTTCTCCCCGATTATCAGCCTGAAAAATAGCGCCCGATTTTTACCCCCAGATTTTTGGAAAATATAAAACGCGAAAACAAAGAGCCGATCCTGGCCAACTTATCGGTAAAAAATAAAATCCGATGCTGGCCGGGTAGGAGAGAAAAAGAAAAGGGGGGGGGGGAGGGGTTGTATTTTCATGCAATGTATAATGTTCCCTTTTGCGAACCGTTTTCCCTTTTACCGCATGTGGTAAAATATGGTACACTTGCGCGCGTTACTACAAATGGTGCATGCAGGCACCATTTTTACTAAGGTGCGCGGGTGGGCGGTTCTCATTTTTCGGCTGACAAGGGCACGATAGGTAGGTAAGTGCCGCCTTGCAGAACGTCCATTCGTAGAATCGGGACAACAGCCCTCAAAAACTGCAGTGAACGACACCTGAAGAAACGCTGTGGTGTGGCTCATAGTGTACATGCTTTTCGCTGTGTGATTCTACGTTCTTAACGGCTAATAGTGTAATTTTTTTTTTTTTTGGGGGGGGGGGGGGGGGGGCGGAGATATAATAACATACCCAGATCTCTCCGGCACGCCCTGCGTTTTTGAACAAAAAAGTCACTAAAATAAAAAAGAAAGTTTTTTAAGAGCATAAATAAAACACATATTTTCCTTTTTTTTAATATTCCTACGAAAAAAAAAGGAGCGCGAATTTTACGCCGTTAAACGGAATTTAGGTGGAGATCACGGCCAACTCTAAGCCTCGCCCAGAGATTAGTGGCCCCGCCCATTACTGCTAGATTGGTTTGGCTGCTCAAACGAAAACACTCGAAAGCCTAGTGCCTTTCTTTCGCGACATACGGTGCGTCTAGGCCGGCGTCTGACACCGCCTGCTAGTCGTGCGAGCAGACGAGCGGCCGCCTCTGGCATCGTCTGCTATTTCACCACCGTCTATCGTCGTCTGCAATTCTCCGCAAGACGCGGACATGAAAGCTGCGCGTCGGGCGTCCGTTTTCGCCTTCGTCCATTTGCTATTCTGCCCCCGACTAAGAACTTTTGCAACGCTTGGAAGACGCGACCATGCAAGCGGCGTTCTAGCGCTCCATCACGCACGAGCCACGGTTCAATACAATTCTACAAGCGTCTGTCAGCGTTTGTTAAAGTGCGAGAAAAAAGCAACCGACAGGACTAAAAAGAATTCAATCCTTTTAGCTTTTCTTTTTTTCTTTATTTTGCATGGCCACCGCGAGCAAGGTAAGTGAGCGTCATTACGCACAATTAAATCCCGACTTCAATTTCAAAATTTCACTTCAAAAATTTAGACTCGTTGCGTTTCATTGCATGAGAATCATTGGATAAACACAATATTCGTGTTCGGCTGGTCGGCCGAACACGCTAGCAAGCCTAGTGTTTCCCTAACGCGACATCCGAAGCCTGACACCGCCTGCTAGTAGTGCGAGGAGACGTGCGGCAGCCTCCAGCAACGTTTACTATTCCACCACCACCCATAGTTGTCTGCAGTGCCCGTAAGACGCGGATATGAAAGCTGTGCTTCGGCGTCTGTTTTCGCCTTTGTCCATCTGCTATTCCGCCCCGTCCAAAAAATTCTTCAACGCTCGCAAGACCATAGCCTCCTATATACTGACAAAGCCTGGCAGATCGCCACGAAATGGAAAAGGTGGAGCGGCAGACAACAGATGAGAGGAAAGGCACGTGACTGACGCCCCGCTGCGGCAAGACGCCGAAACACAGCGTATCGCCGGTGCCGCGAGACGCTGCGGCGAGACGCGAGGACCTGAAAGTCTGTTTTGGGTCCTCGCCGCTGCAAAAGCTGTGCGCTGACGTCTAGGTTCACCGAGTCATCGCAACGGCTTTAGCTGTACCGTAGAGTCAATTCACGTAACAACCCGCAGTCGGTTTACATTTACCATTGTCCCGTGTTTAATTACAATACACGAGAGAAAGCACATGTCTCAGGTGGGTACGTAACATTCAGTCCCAGAAATATCGTGTCAAGATAAATAGCATACGTTGTTACGATTTTGTTTACTTCCATAATTGAAAAAGTAACCTAATGCGAAGAAAATGTTTAAAAAATCGCTCGTCCTGTTTTATTTTTCGTTGATTTTTTTTAAGTATGTGAAAGTCGGAAAGGAAAGTTAGGTACACCCGCCGGCAATATAAAGGTGAAAACCTTACCTGGTTTCTTGCCTGTTTTACAGCTCTCTAAAGCTATATTAACTCTCAACGTCTCAAATGGTACGTGGCCAAAGGTCTAAACTTTGCGTTCTAGCCCTCTTCTGGAACAGAGCTTGTTCCAAAACTTGCAGGAGCGTCAAAAACAAGAAGAGGGCTGTTCACCTTCATATCGCTCACGGGTGTACACTTTGTTTATTTAGTCAACTGATATCTGACAAAGTATTTATGATCGCACCTATTATTGCTTCGCGATTTGTTCTTCGTCGTTTCTATCGGATGATGCAACAATCTCGTTGGCTGCACAGTGATATTAAGATGCCGAAACTCGCCTCGACCTTTTGTTCCTCTTAGATGCTATAGGAGCGATATTTTAACGAGGAGTTACGAGGACGACTCGGCTGCAATTAAGCGCATTTTTATACTGAGGTAAAACTCAGTCTCATACCTTTGACGAAAATAATCGTCAATTGACTCGGTGTCATTCTCATGATCACGGCGGTCGCCGTTTTCACCTATTTAGTTCAAACAAACGTTTTCTTTTTATATTCCTTTTTTTCGGCATTTATATTTTATATGTTCTGCCTCGTGTGTTATTATGACATAGTTCCGTTAGAAATATAATATTATGCTTTTTAAAATCAGATTTTTCGAGTACTGCAATACAATAGTATTAATAGAGTCCCTTAACGTGAGTGGTCGATTTAGTTTTTTTTTTTAAATTACAAGCACCGCGAACATTAGGATAATGCCTATGACAGGAGCTTTAATTGTGCTTTTTATTGGCATTCCTACTTTATCCACAGCAACGCGGCAGGATATGTTGCTCTTCGGATGTACACGCCTTAAAAAAGTAGGTTGAAAACATAAAAAAAGCACCTCAGCTTTTTATTCTGGTGGCAGCTGGAGTCACCTGCCGTCGCGGCACTAAACCAATAAAATTGATTTGAATTTAATTGTGATGTAGATCAGAGCCTGGTCCCGCTCGTCTGCGGCAAGGCGACAACAGCCGATAACTCCGCTGAACAATAAAGAAAAAATATATCAAACTCTCACAGCTGTTGCACTAAAAGGAACAAAGCAAATTACAGTTTGATACTTCTCACATTCGCACACTCAGTTAGTCTTGTTTCTTTTACGGATATTATCCACGGAGAAGACGGAGCTCGAACAGGTTTGGAACCTGACAGCGCCCCTGCACCGCTTCAGTAGAAGTGTGCGAAAATAAAACTGCAGCAGAAATAATTAGAAACAAAATTAAAACAGTCGAAAGACCAGCGCCAGGAAGAACAACGGATACATAAATGCCACTTGATAGGGATGCATCAAAAGAAGTATTCAATAGGCACAAACCTGTACACTTTAAGTTGACTCCTTTATCAAGAAATAAAGGAACATTAAATACTTTCCATTTCATATATGTCGATATACAAACACGGCTTAGACTCATCAACACACATACTAACTTTTATTATATAAATACTAATATTATACAGTGCCACCTACCCTGTACTAACGAAAAGCGGCGACTTTGTTTTAAAGCGAAGAAAAAGAAACAACGTTGGCATTAATTGTCATATATCTAAAATGTGAACGAAAGCGATTAAATCTCGTAAGGTCGATGAAAATCAAAACTTTAAAAATTCAAAAGGTGAATTAAGAAACTTTGCGTATACTAAGCGGAGTTAACAAATTGAGAAGAAGGTATAGTAGACATGGTAACCCTAGAGCCAGGAGACAAAAAGGGACGGACAGACACGAAGCTCCGAACTCAACAACTAAATACAGTTTGTTTGTTTTTTTCGAAAATACACCCTTTGTTTAGCGTTTTCTCCTTGTGGTTGTGGCCTGTTTAAGGTAGTGTTTTAAGATGAATTTTTAGCCGAGTTGAAGCTTCGTGTGTGTCCGTCCCTTTTTTTATCCTTGCTCTAGGGTTACCATGTGTACCCTTGACCAGCTCGCCTGCACACTTCCTTTAACTTCAAAGATAGGGAAAGTCTTGGCATTTTATCTTTCTTCGTCGGATTTTTTATTTTTTTCGGCAACATTTAACAACGTGAAGAGTAAATATGGAGTGTACAGAAATTTAAGAACATAGTGCAGTAGAAAACAATGTTTGGATGAACTCTATTCTCTACACCCCATACATCATACGCGAGTTTTTTGTTTGTTTTTTGTTTAGATAACCTTTTTTTACAAGCATTTCAACCTCGTAAAATATGTTTTCAGCGCACTATTCTCAGTGCAAGTAAAATGAATTGTGACTTAGAGGTACACGATATGGTGCCCATGTCGTTCATCTCATTCATTGCAAGACAGCAAAAAAAAAAAAACCTGACACATGTTAGCATTTTTTGTTTTTCGAAACACAACAAAATCGTGAAACCTATTGTTCCAGATATGTCCGTGATTGGTCAAGTTCTACACTGTCTTTGTGTGCATATGTATATTTGTCAAATTGTCTAGCAGCAGACACATTAGGCCATGGTTCGAAGTCATGCCAACACGTTTTATTCCGACGGAGTATCAAACCTGAATCTATTCGCCATTTATTTCTCCTTTCTCACGTTCGTCAGTATGCCACAATCTCCTAGCCGGCCCCCTTAGATATTCCACTTATTTTATACCCCCTTCACATCATAGCGATTATCCCAAAACAAAATAATGCGGAAAAGTCGTACAAAATCTTCCCCTTCCTCTCCTCGAATTCCCTATTTGCTCTTCCCTTATTTCTGGTCGGCCCGTGCCCCGCCTCACTTGCTCGCGAGGTTCGTATAGAAATGCTTCCGTATTTACATATTGTTCATTGCACCCAGCATCGTCCACGTAAACAGGCGCGCGTACCCTATGCACACACACAGACACACACACCTGTGCCGATTTCCCTTCCTTCCCTAAATCTTCACCTTTTTTTTTTCTTATCACTTACCTTATTTTTGTTCGTTCAACTCGTGATAACCCTATTCTCTCTCTTTCTTTCTTTCTTTCTTGCGATAAACAAACTGAAACTCTCTCCCTTTGTCTCTATTTGCACTCATAGTTTTCTTGCAGTTTCCCTTTTTTCCTTTTTCTACTCGTGACCCCTTGTGCTCTTTTCTTTCTGTTTCCCTTTTTGTTTACTCCACTTCCTCCGCTTTCCCCTATCTCACCTCTCTCTCTCTGCCTTTTTGTTTTCTTATTTGGTGCTAAGACTCTTTCCTTTTCTACTCGCACCTTCGTTTCTCTTTCTCTCTCCTTGCGATTCTCTCTATTTAGATTTTTTGCTTTCCCTATTTCCCATGAACACTCTTTCCTTTTCCCTTTCCCTTCTTTCTTTCTCCCAATCCCTCTTTTTATCAAAGGAGCACGGATGTGGAGAGCTTTCGAACCGAGAACGTTTCGGGTGTGTGCTCTTTTCAAGAATCCACACACAACGCTAGAAAAAAGAAATATATATATATATATATATATATATATATATTTTTTTTTTACTTTTTACCCAGCTTGTGTACAGCGAGGGAGCGACGGAGGTTCGGCTTCACTGCAAGGACTTAGGACGCCAGCTTGAGCTTATTACTTTCTCAGGGCTGAGCACCTCCGTTGCGTCGTGCTCTTGACTTTCTTTTTAACATATTCATTTTTTTTTATGAGAATATATTTTTGCAACGCATTGAAGAGCGTGGATATTTTTATATGCAACGGGCTTCTTCGGTTTCTTAAATTTTTTTTTTTTTCGGCAGGGGTCTGATTTTTTGGTTTTTGGGCTGGCATCTATGTAACATTAGCCTCATTTTGTATTTAGCGCCTCTGTGCGTGTGTGTGTGTGTGCGTGCACTTTCTTACTAGGGTCCGGTATGCTATTAACAGTACAATATTTGAAAAAAAGTTCATTACGAGGGTCAAGGCAGGCATTTTTTCAGGACCGCAAAATATTAGTGATCTTTACTTCCTAATGAAGCTTTAATGTTTCTGCGGTTTATTGGGTGCATATACTGGTGCCATCAAAATCAAATTTCAACCGCCAATCAAGTGTCGGGCATGGGCCGACCACCAAAATATAAAATAGGGTAAGTAATCCACGGCGTTCAGTATTTCGAAACGTGCTGATCACTCCTTATTGATCGGAACCCTTTTCCATGTGCTTCTTTACCTCTAGACTGTAGTACCCCCCCCCCCCCCCCCCTTAATAGACAAATCTCAGTAAGGCTCCCAAGCATACGTGACGTCGCCGTGGGTGTAGTTTACACGAGGCGGTCGGGAGCAACGCTACTAGATCAAAGTCAGTTGTCAAGCTTCCTGCCCGGGGCCTTTTCGCGGCACGTACACTCGGTGTCGCTCGCTACGATATCAGCCCGTAAGGGCAGAAGCGACGACAACGGTGGAACGTCAGATGCACATTGCTTGGGGTGTAAAGAGATTCTATAGTATTTTTTATAAGTAGATTAGGTTTGCGCAAGCTGTGGCCGCATTTACACTGGAAAAAGAGGTCGCTGTTTCAATGACAGAGCTCGCGAACATAGTTTATCGATACGAAGCAATCTGGGTGATCATCTCGCTGAGCACTGTAAGCGTTGTTGGTGTGAACAGTCTTTGAAAATGACGAAGTTCTCGAAGAGAGCAAAGGGCAAGAAAAAATAAAATAACAATAGGCGGTTTTGTTTTTTTATCAGGAAGGCTAGAGACAAGTGTGTCAGCACAACACGACCTATATGCAAAGCCTAGATGCAACACCACCTAGATGCGGTGCCGTTCGTGGCGCTTGGATCGCCATCTGCCGGTACCTACTCGCGTGCGTGTAACGGAGAAGGACCGTTTATGGCCGATTCACACGACGGACTGATCCGCGGACGGATTGATCACGTGACGACATGTCCGCGGACTGTCCGTCTTCTAAGCGCATCCACACGAGGGACCCGACGAGCAGACGCCAGCGAGGACGGACCGAACCTGTTCGCTACCCCACAGTGCCGCGAAACTCCAACATCGCACCGTGGCAACGTTGTCCAAGAGAGAAATCGACGTTTGCTACCGCGATAATGAATCGTACGCCGCTGTTACGTACAGATCGAGACAAAACACCGTGATAGGCTTCGCGCGAAGCTCACCAAGCTTTACTGATCCAAAGCATGAGAGTGACACAGGCATGGTCATGCTCGAGAAGGGTTCTGCGTAGAAGCGACGAAGTTCTGGGCTCGCGGAGGGGCGTTCGAAGATGCCTTCACGCTCTCCGCGCTCGTGCACAACACTCAAGTACACCACAGCCACAAGAGAGGTCTTGCTCGGTGAAATCCTGATTGGACGTGCAAAAATTATCACGGCGTGCTAGACGAGTTTTGACGGGAGCTTCTTGACGCGGACCCGGAGGAGCACCGGAACCTGCGTCGCGTCAGCCAGACACGTTTCTGCAGTTTCTTTCACACGTGGAACCAAGAAACGCGCGACAAAATGAACCAGCGAACACACAAAACACAACGATGCGCCATTTTGGTTTTCATCGTCCAGAAACAAAACAAAAAAAGAGAAAACAATGTACCGTTGCCAGACTAAACGCTTTTCAAGTCAAACTCTCGCCAAAGATCCGCGAGTGAAAAAGGCGCTCGACTTTATCAGTCTGCGCGTCCGCGGACGAGGCGCGGATCGCAGGAATTGGTGACGTGCCGGTCACGTGGTACACAGTCCGCGGACGAAAATCGCGATTCGGTCCGTCGTGTGAATCGGCTATTACGAACGACGCTCTTTGGCGGAGCTGGTCAACTGATAAATCTAAGAACGCTGGTTGGTAGTGCACAACCATAGCCTCCTATATACTGACAAAGCCTGGCAGATCGCCCCGAGAAGCGGCCGCCGAAACGGAAAAGGTGGAGGGGAAGACAACGAATGAGAGGTGAGACACTTGACTGGCATCCCGCTGCGGCGAGACGCCGAAACAGACTTCTCCCGAGCGAACAAGTGTGTTTCGGGTCCTCGCCGCTGCAAAAGCTGTGCGCTGACGTCCAGGTTCCCCGAGAAATGGCTCTTTGATGCTCTGTGCTACCAGATCCTCGCGCTGCGAATTTGCGACCGGGCATTTAATGGCTCCGTCGTCGAACTGCCAGGCTTTGTGAGTATCAGGCACGTAGCCAGGGGGGGGGGGGGGGGGCATGGGGTTCGCCCTCCCCCCCTAAATCTTCCATTTTGCTGGGACCTCCTCTTCCCCCTCCCCCTCATACAGCATTTTGTCATAGAAGCCCCCCCCCCCCCCCCCCCCCCCGAAACACAATCCTGGCTACGTGCCTGGTGAGTATATAGGAGGCTATGGTATACTCTGTTTCACCTTATGATGTACCGCAGGAAAGACTACAAGCGCGAGCTCCTTGCTCTGGAGCACATCTCGGCGGCACAAGCTCTCGTGACTTAAGAGCGGCTGCCAACGCTATGAGCTCGCGCTTCTAGCCTTTGCTGCGGTACAACGTAAGGTGAAACGAAGTATAGTGCACAACACAGTTCGCGCCGTCTCGCGCTCTGCTCGCGCAGACCCACAAGGGGGGTTGCCGGGCGTGCAGAACGAGCACAGTTCCCACTACGCATGACGAAAAGCGGCGGCGTAAGGAAATCGGCTGGTGAGATTATTCTATTGCGTGATATGATGTTTGGCTTCACAAGTGTACAAACTACCCCCTTTATAAAGACTCTGAAATATACGCTCTTACATACACCTCCCCATCTCGCAAGCGTGCGAGCTTAATATAGTTTTTTTTTTTAAATACATATATTGTTTTTGTATGTTTTAATCCGCCTCGAGTTGTTTCTGATGGTTTTCAGAACATGCACTGGTGGTTCTTAAGCAGGAGGATGTGCATACGGGTCAACTCGTTTTGCTTCTTCGATAGTCATTTCGTATAACAAATGAGTTTACAATAGGTGACGCGAAAAACTGTTGCGCCTTTCTGCCTTAAACATGGAGGAGGTAAGTTCACTCAAAACTATACACGGGCATGCCAATATATTTTCCCGGTTCCATTTCATGTCCTTCGCGAGAACTGCCGGGCACCGGACAATGGTGTGAGCTATAAGGTTTCCTCTCTCTCTTTCTCTCTCGCGAGAACTGAGGGGGTAGCGTAGGCACTACGCATTCTACTGCACGCAGACTACGCACACTCGCACTGCACACTAACCGTGACGTCAAGTCACGTCACAGTGCCACGTGACTTTGTGGTTTCACTCGACGTCATGGCGTCACGTCAATTAATGGTGCAACTTGCCTCGACGTCACGATGTCATATCATGGTGTCGCGCGAAGTTATATCGTCACATCACGTAACGCGACACCGTGAAGTTTAGTTAGAAAATTTTCCCACTTTGTTTAGAGAATACATTCCTCCCTCTAAATAATTACAGAATATTTTCCCGCTCTATTTGGAAAAAACAAAATGTCACATTGAATTTAAGGGAGAGCGGTTTTAGCTAAATTGGTCGGGGAAATATTCTTCTACCGTTTTTTCCAGTGCTTAAGTCGCTATTTTCTTCTAAAATTTTTAACGGTGCGAATTATGTGCATATCTTCTTTTTTTTTTCTCTATAAGTATGGAAGTTCACTGCGAAAGATTGCTGCGGGGGTTATATTTTTTGTTCGATTCTTTGGGGAGAAAATTGAAACTGGCTCCTGCTTGCTCATATTTTGCGACCATTAATGCACATATGCGGTTTTATCGATGCCGTTTTGGAAAGCGGATCGTACAAATTTATCAGCGCGATTTATACAAAGCTGCCACTTAAAGGCCAAAAATACGGTATATTTAGAATAAAAATTTCAGACACGTGTGCGCATGCAAATAGGCACACTCATACCTACAGGAATGGGATCCGGAAATCCACTGCGAAGACTCAACAAAAATTACGTTTGCTGTAAAAAAATAATAATAATGAGTCGCAAGTTGAGTAAAGCTTCTCGCGAAGGCTACCCACTGGCCTTTAAAACCAGCCACCGAGGCAGGGTGGATAAGAACAAAAATGAGTACGCATCCCGCGTCGGTGGGGAGCCACTGCGAAGAAAACCCTTTTTTTTTCCTTCCGCCTTCCACAGTTTCGTCTGTTCCGACGGCGGCCTCACCATTTTAATTACGCGCATTAATTAACGAAATTAATCAATCTAATGGAGCCGCCTCCGGGGCTTCTGCGTCCTCGCTCGTTCCCTTTCCCCTCTCGCCAACCCGACGGAGACGCTTGCGCGAACAAACAAACAAACAAGCGGGGAAAGAGAGATGGGACATAAATTAGGGGCGTACGAACTGACACGCAGGGAATGGGGAAAGAATAGGGAGACACTGGCGCGGCGCTCGTGCGGTGTAGCACACGCATGCACCATGGGAATCACGGATGCAGGCGGCCGCACACGTAAAGGATCATGCGCATGTTTATAGAGACCCCGACAGACACATACGCCGTGAACGGAAGAGGACGCGCTCATTCTCATAGACACCAAAGGAGTCACAACGCGCAGGCGCACGGGTAGGCACACACATAAAGACACGCGCACGCGCATGTACTGGCACATGCGCGTGTACACAGAAGCCCAGACAGACCCGTATGTGCCTGCGAGCGGGCACACTCACACTCACAAACACAGAAAAATCATGCGCAGGCCTACAAAAAAATAAAAAGACACACACAGAGCAGAGGCACAGAAAGTCGACAATTTGTAATGTTGCAGGGTCTGGGCGGCAGCATGCTGGGAGACACCTTTTCTGCTCGTCCGCCGTCATTCGCCGAAGAAGTTCTTAACACCTCGTGTATAGTGTTGTAGTTCGCTTTCCTTTGGTAAAAAAATGGAAATTTTGGCGAACGCTCAGCGCAGCAGGAAAAAAATACAATCGTCGAAGGCGAGTTTCCCGGCGTGTTCAAAGGGCCTTGGCACGCCGAAGTGCCGCTTTTATGTGCCTTCGCATGTATGGGTACCGATAAAAAATCGACCACGTGTGGATGTGTTAAACCATCGGGTAAGGTTTGAAGGTGTGCGGCGCGTGCGGAGATACCTTTTCTGCACATATCGGTCGCGGAGTTCTGAATTGTCCAGCTGTTCTGGTGAGTTGCAATTAATAAAGAAAACAAAAAACAATGGTTGATATTATAAACTATTAACCATGGATATGATTCAAATTTTCTCGAATGAATCATGTCCCATGGCAGCACAGTTATAATTGTTCACAAGGTTTTGTTTATTAAAATAATCAAATACTTATTGTGAACTGCTGCATCGTAGCCTTGATTAGTCAAGATTTCCACCACCCTGGTCGGTTGGTGCTTATAATATATTTGCGTCCGCTGCACGACCAAACTCCCGGCTTAAGCGTATACAGCCATGCAAACGAGCAGCAACCTAGGTCGTCAGGGTAACTGCTAGAGCAGTTGTTCAAGTCCCGCGACTTGGTCAAGGGATCGATAAGCTTTGGCACGCCAAAATGTCTCTGCTTTCGCACGCTTGGACACCGATCAAGAATCGAAACCGTGTGGGTGTGTTTCGGGAGTGCAACGTGCGTGAAGACATTTGTAACTTGCGACACTCGCGGTCCAGGAACAAGTTTCATCCAGGGGAGACGAAAAAAGGGAGCGGGGGGGGGGGGGGGGGCAGGGGGTCAAACTTTTGCTCCTAGAAACCTACCTCCCGCTGCTTCACAGGGTTGCTCCGCCTGTTATGCTATGTGATGTGAACCGTTCAAGTAGATTTGGAACATATCCATGGTTAATAAAGCTTATAATGGCCACCACTGATTTTGTTTCTTTATTTATAGCAACCCGCCGGAACAGCTATGATTCAGAACTCCATAACCGATATGTATGCAGTAAAGACATCTACGCGCGATACACTTTCGAAACCTCCCCACGGCGTCGATTCTTGATCGGTATCCAGGCGTTCGAAGGCACAGAGACGCAGCACTTTGGCATGTCAAGACCCTTCGAGCGCGCCACAAAAATTGCGTTCAACGATTGTATTTTTTTTTTTTTTTGCTATACTGATCGCGTTCGCGAAAATTTGCGAAAGAAAACTACGACATTTTATACAAGGTTTTAACTACTTCTTTGGCGAATGATGTTGAACGAGCAGAAAAGGTGTTTTCCTAGACGCTGCCGCCTAGCCTCAGCAACGCTACAAAAGGTCGACTTTCTGAGTCGCAACATGGCCGTCCGATGGCCGTATTCGCGGAGTGAGATAACGCGATCCTGCAATTGTCATAGAGTTCACTGGGCGCTTCAGCTGTAGCAATGTTAATACGTTGAATATAGGAAAGTGAGGGGAAACAAAATGAACAACAAGGTGCTGATATGATGACCTATTGTCGATTATTACGCCGCTTAGTGAGTATAAACAAAGGAAATTTTTTTTTGTTCGCGTATATGTTCATATCTGCATGCAAGCAGGCCCACTCACAAACAGAAAAGGTGTCACACTTGCGGGCGTGCGGGCCGACAAACACACAGGGAGACAAGCGCACGGGCATGTACATAAACACACACAATCCCAGTAACCCAGGTATACATATACGTACAGAACGTGACACTGTTAGCGCGAACCAGCGATCGCCGGTTTTCCCAGTTTTTCTCTTTGAAACCGAGGGATGTCATCCAAGTTATTATTGCTAACGAAAAAGCTCATTTAGTTCTATAATGTAAGCGATAAAATTTCGTGCTCGCTAATACTATTAAGAAGCAAAATGCGAAAATCCGCCGATGTCGTGTTCGCGCTAACAGTGTCGCGATGTGTATAATCATCAGCTTTTGGCAATATGAGCTGTTGCAGTTTAGTGCTCTGCGCCTTTTAGTCCTTCGCTATGTGACACCTGGAGCGCCTGCTAATTTGTAAAAGCGCTTGGGAAAGTCAATCACTACAATCTAGGAAGCGAGCTCGGTAAGGGACGAAGCTGAAATATGTTTAGACCTTTAAAAAAAAAGGAGTATGCTCTGTGACTCTGGTAAGTCATGCTCAGTGCCAAAGCACAAACTCCGTTTCTTGAGGTCTAAACCTACTCTCAACCTCGTCACTTACCGATCTCGCGCTGTTGATTGGAGCGATTGGCCTCCTGCGTTTCCCAGAGGGCGCCACGAAAAGGGACTTGTTAGGAATCGTTTTGGGTAGTCCAAGCTCGAGCTTCTCAAATCGTCACACTGTAGAAGCGTGCCTGCTCTGGTGCGGAACGTGAGATCCCGAGGAAAATACAAAGAAACAACGAGGATTCGAACGCCATAGAAGCACAGGCCAGAGCTAAGATGCTAAGAGCGTGAGCCAAGAGACGCCGTTGCACGCTTTCCAATGTAAAATGAAAAAAAAAATAAGAAAGAAAGAAAGGAAGGCTTCGGGACTCCAGATATTATGACGACAGGACCCTGAGATAAGAGACGGGTACCCTAGCAGTGGTGGCATAAGTCTGGCACTTTCGATTGCCTTGCGGCATTGAATCAAGCCGATTTCGGAAGTCGAAAGGTGTTTTGTTTTATAATTTGTTCAGCACTACACAAAAAAAAAATCAGCGAAGGCGTTACAAGTAGTAAGGGTCCCAATCAGGTGAGCTTGTACTACCCAAAATGAGGGCGCCACAGTTTCTTTAAAGCTTCAGGGCAGGAGGGGAATTCAGACGCTAGAGACTTCATAAAAACCGCGGTCACATTGCAAATACATCACACAAAAAATCAGTCTGCAGGCATTGTCTGAGTCGTGATTCTTTTCTTTATGACAGTTCCACAACGTTGGTTTTGCAAATACTGTCTAGGAGGCGCAAGCTACCGCCCGTTACAAAGGGTATAGCCATTAACATCCATCCATTCATCCGTCTGAAGACATGTTCGAAGCACAGATATGATAAGAAGGAAACGTGATTGGAACATGTTTAAGCCGTACCAGACTTGTGACTATTTCAAATACTCTACTCAAGATACTGTATTTCAATTACTTTTCGAAGTGATTTGGTATCTTGCAGATACATTTGATCGTTAGTAATTGCTGCTTCATCTTAACTGCATTTCTCACTATCTTGTACTCCTGTTATATGAAATGCATTTTTAAACACTGTACTTGCAAAAAAAAAAAAAAACTGACGCTGGAATTGTTTACGGGAATAATAATCCGCACACCCCAGCGCAAAGTTGAACCCGTCGGAAACTTAAGCGGAAACGACCATACAATGAACAGGAAAAAAGAGCAGAAACGAAGATGCCGACTGAAAAAGCAAAGGAAACAACAAATAGAGATAAATAAAAAGAGGATTTAAAAACACAGCATTTCGGGAATTGTATTTATGTTTGACCCAGCTACGGAAAGAACCGCGAGAGCCCGACCCTTTCATGAGCATAGCGATTGCAACAAGACTGAAAACAAGCTACGAGCAAGATGAGCTCTCAAAATGCAAACAATGAGTCCTCCCGAAATCTGGAGCTTAGTATGAAGAATAAAATAATCGACAACCGGGAGAAAGACAGTAGTGCTTCTTCGTGCCCAGCTGTGTCTCTCTTTTTGAAGTTCAGCCATCTTTCAATACAGCGTTTGGTGTACCCGACTAGAAGAAGGTGCGGCAAGTGCCATGCCTGCTATATGTCAGCCCTCCTTGTTTTTCAGTTATTATTTTGCGTATGATATAACATTTTATTAAAGTCAACTCCGGATATAGTGACTCCTTGCGCTTAGTAAAACAGCGCGTCCAAAGTGTTCATTATAAACCGGCAAAAGTAATGATTATCAGCCAAGTGACAATAGGTAGAGAGTTTCCTCTTTTTGCTAATTTGTCTAAAAATATATTGTAACATGCACCAGTGATGTATACTCTTTGTGGGCCGTATAAAATAGCACTGCAATTTAATTTTGTCTGATTCCGTTGTTCGCAAATGAAGCATTCTAGTATCACTGATGTCGTGGAAACTTACGCAATGCGGAAATATCTCCAGAAGTAATTTAATTACATTTCGAAGTATCTGTAACTCTACTCAAAATAATTTTCCGGAGAATTAACTTGAGTTGAGTATTGCGCTAAATACTTTTTTTCAAGCAGGCATTTAGTAAGGCTTAACTTAAATTCTTTTGCCGAGTATCTTGTCCAACACTGAGTCTGTCATCATGACTGCAACCAACACCGCGTCGTTTTTTGTTTTTTTGTCTTTTTGTTTTGTCTTACGCATGCGCAGTTTGTCAGCAGCGTTAGAGGGTGTACAATGAACCACAGAGGACGCCGAGGCCAGTGAAGCCAATTAACGGCGCAGGAGCGTCGCGTTGCTTTCGGGAGGGACGCGTAGCAAAGTGTGGGGTGAGAAGCCACGTGACAGGTTTACAGAGCCTGATTGGCTGGGACGGGTTGTAGCGTCTATCGCGGTCCATCACGAAGATGAAATGGATCAAAGAGCAGAAAGAGAGATTAAATGTCGCGTAGGGGTGTCTCCAGCAAGCCGAGTTGTGAAGCCGACGACGGCAGCAAGATTGCGACAGTGTACAGGAACTATGGAAATCCACTTCAACCCCTCGGGGCTCTCTCCCTCCCCACGTGGCTTTTGTGCCAGCCCGGCCTTAACGCCTCTGGGCATGGTCGTGTTTCGGCACCCTGCATACATGCGAGTGGGTACTCATAAATAAAAAAAAGCGACACGTGTACATGAATGGGGTTGCGTACACAGCCATTAACACGCGCGTGCACGCAGATTTGCAAACACGCGTAAACACGGTAGACGCGCGCGCACATGCAGAGATGCAAACAGACGCTCACGAAATCCCAGACAGACATTTGCGCACGAGCGTAGGAACGCATACATATACGCGCGCAGACACGAGACTAACGCAGGCACAAGTAAGCGCATACAAGTAGCACATACAAGTAGCGCAAGGAAACGTGCAGACATACATAAAAACATGCTCGCAGGAACGCAACTTGGAAACGAAGCCGTCGACGCGAATTCGAAAAAAAAAAACACTCCAAAATGCACGCATGTTAGAGAGCGCACACTAGCAATCACGCGGAAGTGCACGCATAAATAAACGAGCGCAAACATGCATAGACATGCAATCAAACAAAACGCTAGCAAGGTGCGTAAAGTCTCATGCACAAACAGGAACAACCGTTCACGAATACGTATAGACGCATCCTCCCGCCAAGGATGTGTTCCAGAACTCACTCGAGCGGATCAGAGAGTTGCTCCAGCACGACCCACCACGTTGCAACGAAAATTGGGGTAGGTTTTCGAACGCCAAGGTACGAAATTTCTACTCTGAAATGAGAGCGAATAAATTTTAGGACACGAACGAAGTACTACATGCAGAAAACTCTACTTGTAAAAGGTCACGGAAACATGCATTATCGCGGACACTATATTAGCGGCAGCCGTGTCCGTTCCGTACACCCAACGCGACAAAACGGGCGCACGCCGAAACAGCGCGCGTACCCCGCCCGCCCCGTGAGGCGGAATTACATTTTCCAGGTTGCGATAACGCTCTCTCCTTGTCGTCTGCTAGGCGCAAAGCAGACGCCGCCGCAGCACTTGCGTTGTGTTTTTTCGGGGTTTTGTGGGCGCCACTTTCGGTGCGGAGATTCCCCGACTCGTGGAAACGAGACACCCAAGCAACCAACGGAGGAGGTATACCGAGCTAAGCCTAATCGTTGCCGATGATTCTACCGCGTGTCCCAAATAGCGGCCAGGCTCTTTAAATCGACCGCGAAAATCGGTTTCTTAACCTATCGCGTTATGATTTTGTACAGCGTTGGCCGAAAATGGTGCAATTTTTTTTATAAAATTTGTAAAGAGCGAATTTACCTGAGGAAAAAGTAAAAAAAAAAAGAAAAAGGCTTAACTCCTATGGAAACGCAGCGAAGCCACCGGTCTTCAAACCGTAGGGCGCCCTATGGCTTGAAGACCGATGGCTTCGTGGAGTTTCCATAGGAGTTAAGCCTTTTTTTTACTTTTTCCTTGGGTAAGTTTGTTCTTTGCAAATTTTATAGAAAAAATGGACCAGCTGTTTTAAACGCCGTACAAAATCGGAACGCGATAGGTTAAGAAACCGATTTTTGCGGTCGATTTAAAGAGCCTGGCCGCTATTTGGGACACGGGGTACAGACGCTTTGCAGCAGCTGTGCGTACGCGCCGCCATAACCGACCTTCAATTTTTGTTTCCTCTTATTACGTTTACTTCACTTCATCTTGATCAAAGCAGGGAGGTTTATTGCCATTCTAGCAGGTGCGTAAAGTAAAGCCAGATGCCTCGCCAGCCAATGCAAGCTTGACTGGCGAGGCATCTGGCAATACACGAGGTCAGCAATGGCAGCTGTAATCTGGCGCGTTTGTATAACGCCTATGCATATCCTGGTAGATTACTTTTATTAATCAAACTAACGCCTGATCATGATTTTTGTTTTTGTGAGAATTTCTGTGCTAATTTTGCTTAGCTCGATCTGTCCCCTACGTTCGATGTTAATTGGCTGACTCGTTTCCATGAGCCAGGGAATCTCCGTAGCGAAAGAAGCACCCACAAAAACATCGGTAAGTGCTGTGGCGGCGTCTGCTTTGCGCTTAGCAGACGACAAGCAGAAAGTGTTATCGCAACCAGGAAGAGCAATACCACCACACAGAATAGGCGGGAAAGGCGTGATGTTTCAGAGTGTCCCTACTATGTGGCGCTGGGGGTAAGGAACGACCATGGCTGCCGCGTCATAGCTGATACTCTCCACAATAGTACCAAGAGACGCGCACAAAAACACCAACATACACCCACGATGTGCGCACATAATGAAATAAGCAAAACAAATTAAAGGAACATCCATCGGCGGATCCTTAGAGAGTGCGTTAGCATGGCCCTTGGGAAACGCCACACACGCCCCCCTTTAGGGAAACGCTAACGCTGACCCCTTCACGTTTCTGGTTTGAATGTCCTATTGACTTCCTCTATTTTTTGCTGCCTCTTTTTGACTTTGTTACGGGGTCAGTGTTAGCGTTTCCCAAAGGGAGACGTCTGCGGCGTTTTCCAATGCTCATGCCGACGCATTCCAAAAGGATCAACCCATGGATATTCCTGTAATTGTTTCCGGCCTTGGGGGTTCTCGTTCGCCCGCTTTGCACGCTTAGCAGCGGCATCCGTTGCCTGCAGCTGCTTTCGCTGTCCACCACTTTCGGCCGTCCCTCTCCTTCGTTCAAAATGCGCCTTCTTTTGCCGCCGACTTGGACCAGCGTTAGTGCTTGGTCCAAGCTCTATTTTTGAGCTCAAAGCCAGGCACAGGCGCTCCTCGCACCTGGGAGTTCAGACTGGTTTCCGCACCGTAACGTCGCATTCCGCTCGCCGTTGTCCTTGGCTACTTTCCTCCTCTCTACGCGGAGCGCTTCTCTTTATACTCTTTTGTCCACAGACGGACGCCACCATATTTTCCCGTCATGTATGTACTAAAGCCAACGCGTTAAAAGACAAATATCTCGGCTGATCGCATAGAAGAAGGACAGTTCTCAATATTCTTTGAAATAAGCGGAATTGGGATATTCAATAAAAAAAGAAGAAGCAAGGTTTGAACACAAAACAGCAGACAGGACAACAAAAGGTGGCTTGTCATGTCCGTTATTTGTACGTTTTCTTTTTAACAAGGAATGTGTTTATGTGCTGGAATGTACAATAAAAGTGTTTCGCTCGAGCTTAATGCGAAGCGGTAACACGCGGGCAAAGGAAATATAAAGCACACACATCCCAGGGCAGGTAATGCATAAGCATATGAAAGTATATACTTAGTCGGAAATGATCATACTTATAATCATAACTAGCGAGATTTACTAAGCGGTCCAGTGGAACCGCGGACCGTGAGATACCGCCACCCGCAGGCTTTGTTCGGCGCCACTAAGAGGAGGTAAACATGAGCGCAAGCAAACCAATCAAATATCGTAAAAAAAAAAGCTTTATTTTTTGCTTTTATTTTTCGAGAATTGGGAGGCGGAGTCATGTTCGCGACCATTAAATTTTGCGAATTCTAAGGGCTGCAAATCGGCCTCTAGAGACAATCGAAATATTCGCGCCCATAAAGGCGCGAATTTTACAAAGCGCGAAATTCGCAAAAATTAGGGGCTTGAAAACATTAAAGGAACACTCCGGTCAATATTTTCAAATTTCGGATTACGACTGTTTTCAGCTTAGTCACTGTCCCTTGAATTACAAGGTATTTTTTTTTTCACGATATTGTGCGCAGTTTTGTAAATATCACGGCTCAAAGTTTGATTTCGGGAAACTACGGCAAAACCGAAACTATCTGCTTGAGAAGGATGGCAACACTGATCGTCGGCGGTACGGCCAAGAAGTGACGTCAGCGAGGTGCTCCGGTACGCGGCACAGCGTGCGGAATCAGCTGCAGCACCACCGCGACGTGACGTCACGGGGGTGCTGCGCTACGCTTTGCCCAGTGTTGCTTGACTAAAAGCTAACCCGCTGGCCGCCCGCTGAAGAGCAGCATGGTCGCATCTTTCAAATCGGTTTTAGTGGAGTAGGCGGCTTCACTTTGACGTAATACTTAGGCTGTGATCATATTTCGTACCACTAAAGCGATACCGGTCATTTATTTTGGTTTCGTTTTCGACCGGAGTTGGACATTAAGGGTTTTTACAGTATAACGCAAGAAAGCCTGAAGTAATAGGTGACTATTAAAACTTGTTGTTGGCCTAGTTGGTTCATGATGCAGTCCAGAGGTTTTTTTGCGCGACACAAAGGACAATCACAAGCGAGCAGACACGGACAAGCGCAAACTTTCAACTAGTTTATTCGTGCTCGATCGACCACGAACATCCAGAAAGAGCATGCGCAGCACGCTACACAGAAGAAAAAAGAAACAGAAAAACAGATAGAAAAGTCACCCACCAAGACAGATTCCACGATAGTCATTATCACACCAGCAACCCAGATAAAAACTGCACTTCACTTTCAAACAAAGAAACCGAGGTATCGCTAACACAGTCACGTCCCTTCTTTATATAAAAATCTTCCATCAATTCTCTGGCTGTGCTATCTTTGCTTCTACCCAAGATCCTGATCTCTTGACATCGTGCCTCACACCCACAGTCGGCACAGTGAGTTGGCAAGTGTGCATTGCCTTTATTCCTGATTGACAATTCATGTTCCCGTGCGCGGTCAATAACACAGCGTCCAGTTTGACCAATATCTACTTTCCCACACGAAAGCGGAATCTCGTATACCACCGCTGTGGCACAATCCACAAATGGTCGAGCGTGCTTTTTGTTGCAGTCATTCCTCCTCTCTCTTCCCGAGGAAATCCTCGGACAAAGGCCCGCAAGCTTGCGTGGCGCAGAGAACATGAAAGATACATTGTACCTATTCGCTACCTTCTTGAGGTTGTGGGACACTTTATGTATATACGGCACCACTTCTGGTCTGCACTTCCTTTGTGGCGGCTCTGGCCGCGTCCTCTGCTTAACTTTGGTCTTCTGGAGCAACGTCTCAGCAACCGCCGTAATAACCGAGCAGGGGAAACCGGCAGACTTCAGCCTGGCTACCTGATCATTAAAGCTTCTGTGCATAGAGTGTGGGCACGACTTCCTGATGGCGGACCCTAAGCAGAGGGAGGCGATGGCTCGCTTAACAGTTTTTGAGTGAGCCGAGTCATACGGCAGCGGCCCCTTCTGTACTCGAGGGTTATAACGCCAGCATAAATGATTACTATCTAAAATCAGTTTTATATCCAGGAACTGGAGTGAGTCATGGGTCGGAAGCTCATGTGTAAAGGACAGACCCAACCCATGATCACTAAAAGCGGTTAAAATCTCATCAACAGAGTCGTCATAACTAAGCAGGTGTTGTTTCTTTAAAAGGATTAAAAAATCGTCAACGTATCTAAAAACCTTCAAAACACCGCCATCGACAAAGTGGTTGGCTAAGTTTCGATCATTGTGCGCCACAACGCACGTTGATAGAAATTGATCAACGCGACACCTCCGCGTGACTGTCGGCACGCGGAGGTGTCTTCAGAATGACGTGGCGAAGACACTCAACTGATCTCAGGAGGTCACGGGCTCTGAAAAAATTTAAGGTCGTCCTAATAATTACGATAATCCCCGGGTGTACTATTGGAAACAATATGAGCGTGAACGCGCCTCCGCGTGTCGCCGCTACCTGAGGCGCCGCCCTGTGGCGCCGTTGTGAAGTTTTGCGCATGCGTGTAAAAATCCTGTCGCTGTTCTCGCTTCGTCTGTGAACCCCCGTCTGTCGTCTGCCAAGCGCGCGCTGGCGGCCGCTCGTGCTGTCGTCTGCTATACGACTCCTCTGTGCGCTGGCGGCCGCTCGTGTTGTTGTCTGCCGCACAACATTGCGTGTTCCGGCGGACACCCGCGCTTCCTACGCGAATTGTCTTTGCCCTGGACAGCTTCAATGGTGTTGATTCGGACGAAAGTCCTCAGTGAAACACAATGCTTTTATTCTTTGAACACGTGGCCCTAACACGTGAAAACATCTGTTATACCGTCGGCCATGGGCTCGACAGGCTTATTAGTAGAGTGCTCATACTGTGTCCTTTCTGGGCACAAGAAACTCAGAAACTGGAAAACGAAACGGAACGGAAACTCGGGAACACAGGGACAGCTCAACTATGTTGACCCGTTCGTCGTCAGGAACTCTAGCCCCTTTTGACTCAAGTTAATATTTTCCTGGCTCCCAGTAGTCGAACGCTAAGCTTTTTACATATTTTGTCTCGAATTGTTTGCATGCTATCGCTGTATCTCGACCAAATAAAAGAAGCCAGCTACTTATCACGTATTTAATGTGGGCACTGCGTTATCGCACAGGAAACTCCTGAATCATGTTAAGTCGTTTGTCTGAGTTGCGACGGAAATACACGAATCGCATGGCTGACCACAGCGCGAGCGGCCACCAGCGCGCGCATAGCAGACGACAGACGGGGGTTCACAGTAAAAGCGAGAACAGCGACAGGATTTTTACACGCATGCGCAAAACTTCACAACGGCGCCGCAGGGCGGCGCCTTAGGTAGCGGCGACGCACGGAGGCGCGTTCAGGCTCATATTGTTTCCGGTAGTATCAGCTAGTGCGTGTTATGCAATGCAACGAATCCGAAACCACCCAACACATTCCGTAACCAAAAATGCTAGATCAGAACACACGAATAATGCGTGCACGACACAATCTGCTGTCGCCCGGTTTATCGAAATGAGCGAGAGAATTTAGTATATATTTTAAGATCGACAACTATTTATAACAGACTCCTTTCCCGTTCTCCTCTTCCATCTTATCTCAATCCCTTTTACTTTTTTTTCCTCTTTTCTTTCTAACTGTCCGTAGCACTGTATCTTCGTAAAGGCAGCAAGCAAATACGATAGCAGATTTTTTTTTTTAGTTAGTGAGACTCCACGCTGCGTTGACGCCGCCTGCCTTCAAACGCAGCGTGGAAACCCAACTCAGCGTCGGTCGTCACCGTTGTCGCCCCTCCGACACTAGATGTCGCAAATTCTCAGCCGGATGCGAGGAAGGAGAGAGAGCGCAAAAACCCGTTCATGCCGGAAGTAGGCGCTCCTTCCTCTTTTTCCTATTTTGTTTTACTTCCTTCAGTTTCCCACTCGCTCTCCTCTTTTTTCCCTTATTTTTTCTTATTTTTCGATCGTCCATTTTTCCTACCCCTTGGTCGTTAGTTGTTGACTTCCTTTTCTGGCGTCTGTACAACTTTTATTTTTCAGTTTTCTTAGCCTGGGTTTCTTCGTCTTTACGTCACATACATTCACCAATTTGTTGTCTGGCGTTTGTTTTCCTTGTTCGCGTCCTTCTATATATATATTTAAGCGCGTATTGTTCTGGAGGTTTTATTCGTCATCTTAGTTTTTTTTTTCCACAGACCAATCGCCTCTTCCTTTTTAGTATTAAGCGCGTCATGTCTAAAATAATGATTTCTAATTGCTGTTATTTTTTTTATGAGTCACACGCTATTGATCCTGACATCCACCATTACCTCAGTTTACTCATTGCTGTCATCATATCTCTTGAGGACCAAAAATTCTTTCCCTATATCTGAGCCCCTTCTTTTTTTCATTTTGGTTTTAAAACATAATCTTGGACCTTATGTCTTCCTTGGTCACATTGTTCTTCTTATAAAAAAAAAAATAGTTATTGTTTTTAGTGTAACGTTTTCTGCAATATGCAAGTGTGTATTCGTTAAGATTTCTTGCTCTCCTTTCTTGGTGCAGAAGGCTACCTTTTCCCCCATTTCTTATAGCTTTTCTGTCATTTAACCGCATTTTGTATTTAAAATCTTCATAAATCCGTTCCTACATATCCCCACTGTCCCTAGATTTGTTTAATGTTCTTTTTGGTTTTTCTCTTTTATCACTCAATCCTGTAGTTTCCATTCCTTATATATCCCTAGTTATTTCCCTCATTTCTTGTATACGCCACCTTCATATCGGTTCCTGCGTTTCCCCATTGTCCCTAGTATTTTATAATGCCATTTTTCATTTTCTTATCTATCCATATCCTCTCCGTTTCTGACATTCTCTTAGTTCTTTATCTCGTTTCTTGTATATACTATTTTCGTCCGGGTTCGTACGTTTCCCCATTGTCCCTAGGTTTCTTAAGTTTTTTATACTCTTTTCTTTATCCCCTTCCCCTCTGCACCCCTTTTTGTAGTTCCGTTTTTTCTATCGGCGAGCCTCCATCCCCGTTTTCTCCCGGTCACCTCCTACCAGCTCGTAACCAATGTTTATCCGTTTTTTTTTTGCTTATATATATTATTCCCTTGTCTCGCTTTTTTTTTACATTCTTTACTCAGAAATAAGTGCGGCCTTTCAAAATTATAATAGAGATACACAAAACATAAAAAAAACAGACGCCAAAGACGAGAACCATAAAACATCACTACAAAACAGCAAGTATTCAAATCCAGACAGTGGGACCAAAGGTCAGGTTTTCAATAACGCGAGAAGTTGCACAATCCGCAATTCAATCGCGTTTCAGCCGGTTACTATCACATCCTTCTCAATTAGGAATGAGCAGTTTTGAGTATTTCCACCAGGTTGCCCTGGTTTGTTTTCAAGTGATATTAACCGAAATGTCGGTGCTTTTGTATTCGTTTAGTCAGTGCATTTTTGATAACCGCCTTCTAGCACCGAGCATAATGTATTTTCTTTAATCAAATGTAGTGCTAATTATACGTATATAAAATACAAGCAATATAATAACTGGACGGTAAAATCGCGCGGGTTTGTTATCGGATCACGAAAGGCCTTGTCGAATGAATTGTCCAAATGGATGGACTTATTTACTCCCAAATACAGCAAACAAGAGTTCGGCTGACACGAATATCTTAATATTTTCTCCAATATTACACGCAGTAATCTAATTCACGAGAATACAGACATGACGCAAACTAAAAGGGCAAGAGCAAAATAATGTTCCAGAAATATTAGCGCATCAAACAAAGATTTGAGCAAATGCAATTCATATCTAGAATAATCTATTCTATTAGTTTTTTTTTTTATCGTACACAGCTAATAGGGCGACGCATTTCGTACAGTCAATAGCAGTTCAGACAGCCACATACTGTACAGATAAAACTCGGCCTCAGAGCGGTCTGCCACGTGAATGTCGGAGGAAAAAACCGAATCCAGAAAGTAGGTTTTCTTTCAGAGCCTTCAAGTAACTCGCAGTCGTTTATTGCACAATCGTGATTCTCGAAATATTTTTTGCGTATAGGTACGGGTGAACGCGCACGTTCTTTAGTTGCCCATAATTGCGTATTTTAGGAAAGACAGGACAAAGGTAACCAAGTGAGAGAAACATAGGCCAAAAATCTTTTTGGAATTTTCCAAATGAGTTCTAAAGGGATATAGTATTTATTGGGTTTCTATACGTTCCTCTATTTGCAGGTGCAGCAAGAAGGCCACGGAGGAGAACATTTTGAAAGTTTTGGAATGCAAAACGCCGTCAGTGTCACGTACCGTCACGTGACACTGTGACGCTACGATGTCATGTCATCGTGTCACCTGACGTCACACGACATGAAGACGTCTCAACGTAACGGAACGTCGTAGTCGTTACACAAATAAGCAGGCGCGCAAACGCAGATAACACGGTTTTCGACTTTAAACGCAATATTAAATTTACTGTTTTCACAAGCCAGAACCAGTCCTGGCGAGGGGCGAAACCAAGGAGGAGCGAGACCAGGGACCTGCCAATCAAGAAATGGGTCAGGAGTACCAACTTCTTCATCTTTCAGTTCTTAGCGCATTATTTTTCTTCGTTTTTTGTACTTCTCCATGGCTCTTTTATACTCTGTAGCGGCGTTTACATGAATGCCACTCAAGCCCATCGAGTCCAATCGTCCTTCGAATGAAGCCGACGCTTTAACGTTTACATGGATGCGCATCAAGTCCTACGCGAAGGTGGCGCCACGCCGTGTCACATCTCGAAGTTGTAGATGCGTTTCCGGCACCTGCCGTAACACGTGACCACCTTTTCCGGTGCTTCGCGCGCGGAGGCCGTTTTGACGATTTCGACGAGCGTAAAGACTGTGCCCGTTGTCCTCGATGCTGTGTAAGAAATTTTTTTTGGACCCATGACCGGCTTTGAGGGCAGAAACTACCTATAGTTACAGTCGATTCCGCTAGACAGACATGAGCCTTGCTTGTTGTTTTCTTTATTTCTCGCTTACACGATCTTTCCTAGAAATAAATTAACGTGCTGCTCCTAAAGTAAACAAGTGCCATCCGTATCACGTACACTTCAAACCTGTTCACCCTTTTCCTGCACGCAAAAGCGGACTCGAATGATTGATGTGAGGGCGGAATTATGGCAGCCATTTGCCTGTATCGGCCTCAACGTTTCTGTGCTGCATAGTCAAGGCTGGCACAACTTCTACGGTACTGAAATGCTATCAAAGCTACTTACGCGAGTACGTATACTCTGTTTCATACTTAGTGTGCAACGTTGTCAAAGCTATTGGCGCGAGCGTGGGGCTTGATCTCGTTTGTCATTTGCACGCGTTCTCGCGCAAACAAAACCATAGGTGAAGCCACGCGCTCGCGCCAGTAGCTTTGACAGCGTTGCACGCTAAGTATGAAACAGAGTATAGCTTCGTCTGGCGTATCTGCACGAGAGCTCGCGCGAATAAGACGCAAGACAAAGCCACATGCTCTCGCAGGAGTGCTGAGCCGCAGCACCACATAAGCGACCCAAGCCTTGACAACGTATGAGAAAATATTTGATGTGAAGTTTGTTTTACATGTACCTTGTCCCTGTGAAGCAGGTCATGTGACCAAAAATCCTTCTTGCAAAAATGCTAGCCTTCGGAAGAGATACCTGCATTTATCAACAAACCGCCCCTGGCAAGCGAGATCGTTTCCAACTGCACTGAGAACGCCGCAGTGTTTCGCCTCGCCAAACCTCGCCAACCACGACCGGACCTCGTCGTATGCAGGAACGGACCCCGAGGTAAGAGCTGCTCCAAAGTGGAAAGTTGGGCCAGTTGGTTCATGGTTCTTTAAATAAAAGCGCCGAATAGGACAAGCAAGGCCTGGCAAAAAAGATAAAAGGAACAGGCAAACCCGCCCTCGAGAGACCCAATATGAGGCCAGCGGTTATCCCATACCTACACTTAATGTCACATAATTTAAAGAAGGTGGCCCAGCGTTTCAACGTACCTGTGGTTTTCTCAGCGCCCAATCGAATGGTCCGCCTTTGCCATAAAATCAATTGTCCCGATCAACAGACTGATCTTTGCAGCAAAAAAAGCACAAAACAAAATTTGCCGAGTGCGCCTGAGGAGTTGTATACGAAATGCCCCTGTCATGCGGCGCCGTGTACATTGGCCAGACGGGCAGATGCGTGAATGACCGCGCCCGCGAGCATGCGGCTGCCACGCGAGCTAGCCCGTCTGGCCATCTCGCCATTCATTGTAATAGATGCCCGTGTTCGCCGGTGCTACATGACATTAGGATTTTGGCCCGTTATCGCGACCGAACAAGCAGAGAGGTGCACGAAGCGTATGCAATTAGGGATAAGGGCGTTGAGTGCATAAGTGAAGCGTCACTCGCCCTGTCAAAGAGTGAGTTTGAATATTTGAAAGAAGCGTTGAGAGGGACACGCTCATGACTTAGTGTTCTGGGGCCTATATATGCATGTACTTTTCAAAAATAAAACAGTTGCGAGTGCGCCTTGTGTCGTTCCACTTCTTCGTCCTTGTCCTATTCGGCGCTTTTATTTAAAGAAGTAAGAGCTGCTCGTTCTGCGGTACCGTGCAGCGCTCGAAGCTCTCGGCGTCGTTAGTGCTTGCACCGAAGCCTCTAGGGACTCCCTCGGACGCACACAATCTTGATTCGCAAGGCCTGGACGGGGGCCGCCCTCACCAAGTAGCTCAACTACATTCCTCGCACTTATGATGTCAATAAAAGTTCGCGTTTCTTCTCGGGAGAAAATTTGCGGGCGACCACACCGGACCGCTCTCCGCCGTTGCCGCCGACGAGCTTGGCCGCCGGCATTTTTTTTCACCTGTTCACTCGCTCCCGTAGCGAGCACCTTCCCATAATCCTCCACGTCCCAAAATGCGGTGCGATCTCCGTTTACACGGACTGAATGAACACCCATTCGCCGTCTCAATCCACCTTCGTCTAGCGACTTGAATCCGATGCGCTTGCTTACCGAATTATGCCGTTTACACGATTGCATTGAATGCGTCAAGTGGACTCAATGTGTCTAGGTCAAAATCATGTAAATGCCGCTTATTTCGGTTTACGTCTGCCCGCAGCCGATGCAACGTTTCGACAAAGTCGATAGAGCAAAAACACGCATTGCCACAGCTCTCATCCTCTTAGTGTGGTTGCTTTCAGCGGTTAAACAAATTACGCACGGTGCGTAATGTCAAGGCTAGAAGCGGACGTTCTTTGCTTATTTTCAGTCTCTCCTTCGCATAGCTTTATGACGAAGTTGTGGGGACAGCATTGTTGGCGTCGTCTCTCAACAACACGATCCCCGGGATTTCGTCACCAAGATTTGCGGTACCCCGCGGTGACGACGTTTAAGTTCAGCTAATATGGTGCACACGAGCACCGCGTGAACGTTCGATTTTGGCTCGTGACAGTCAATGCCTCGACAAGCATTCGGGTTGTGGCTCGTGCCTAAATGCTGCGATGACGGGAACGGCCGAGCCTTGGCAATGTGCAGAACCCAGTGCGTGCCCTGTGTTTTGCCAACCCCGGCCGAACAGTTTCTGCGACTACCATTCAGTAGATAATAAAAAAACGCCTGGTTTAAGTGTTATGAATATCAATTAATATTTCTAATTGTACGTATTTCCTGAAAGTAGAAAAATTGTTCCTTCGCCCCTTTCAAGTGAAACCGAGTATATATAGTACCTCTCGAAATTTCCGAATGCTAAAAAAGAAAACAAAAAATACCACATCAAAATAACCAAGTCGCCTTGGGATATTTTTTTCATCATACTATTCACGGAACTTATGTGAGTCAGTAAGCATTCAAAGCAGTTCTAAACGGACTGGACATATATTAGGAACACCACCTGACATAAAAGCGTCTCTCCCTTGAGCTCTCTTCACTGCAGGGCCACCCCTTATGAGGGGAAGCCAAATGCTTGCTTCTATTTTTTGGGGTCTCCCTTCCAACGCTGACACCGGACAACCGACCTTTCTTTTGACGGTTTTGGTATGAACAAGTGCTGTCCCGTCTCGCATACGCCTATAGTAACCGATAGAGTAGGAACGGCAGTGTGTTTTCTAAGATGACCGTCCTTCATGACGCTCGACGCTCACGAGATGCAGAAGCGTTATCGAAGGTGGAAAGCTCGCGCTGGAGGGAGGGGACAACCGAAGGACACCCGCGGCACTCTCTTCCTGTCGGTGACTTTGGTACTGTGTGATACGCAGTAAAAAGTGCCAAAGTTGCCTCTCACAAGGCAGACTAGGATGCAGTTCAACTTCTAAATGTCGATAAAACAAAATAGAATTCTTTTTGAATTTCAAGGTAGGGTAATATCTAAACTTTAGGGGTTTACGTTTTAAACCAACGCTGCGCATCTGACACAAATTAGCTAAGGGATGAACGCTACTCCAGCCACCTGTATCTTGTTGTTGTTGTTTTTAGGTGAAACCGAAATTTCGGTTACTCGGCTCCTTTTTCGCAAAAAAAAAAAAAAAAAGCTTCGTCAGATGGCGGACACCTCGGCCAGGATTCAAACACGCTTCCTGGGGATTCGTAGGGAGGTGCTTTGCCTCAGAATCACCAATTATTTTTTCCTTATTAAACACAACAATTACAGCATAAAATGCAATGTCAGTATTCCCACACATCACCCAAGCACTTCTGGGTTCACTAAAACTTTTTCATGTTTTTGATTGCGTGGAACAAATGCGCCCAGTCGAGTGCAGTGTCGGCAGACCTACAGTACACAGACTCAACTTGAGAGACAACATCAATGAAGTGTCTACGTGCAGGTTGGATATGCGGGTCGGCATGTCGGAACTCCAGTCGCGTTTTCCATACGCTGAATAAGCCAAGTAACATGAATAGGTTATAAGGGACAGTGTCGCCTTTCTCGACTGGCAGGTACCGAACTGTCACACTGGTTATGTATATATCTTTTTTTTTCAATGTTCGTTGCAGAATGTCCCAGAAAAAAACCGCGTCCCAACAGTAGATGAAAATATCTTCAATATTTTCGGGCGTCTTGCATAGGAGGCAATCAACAGACCATGGCACAAAGATCCCCTTCTCCCTGACCCAAGGTTTAACCGGCAATGCGCCACTGTGCAGCTTAAAAAGAAAAATTTAACAGCCGGCGACACGCACATTTTGTTTTACTCACCATTGCACATTTTGTCCCGGACACAAGCTGTAAAGTGAACGATATAAAGGCTGAGAGAAAATAAGCTCCACCAGGTCGCGAGCAAGCCTTTTCAGAGTCACCAATTTCTCTTCCAAGGTACGATTAGATATGTCTTTACTACACATGAAGACAATCTCGGCAAACTTGTAGAATGATCAAGAAAACAAATTCAGTAATTATGAAAACTATCAGATTTATGAAACTTTGACGGTAACGTGACTTTTTTAATTTAATATTTACTCATTTCGAACATTTTATGTACTCCCTATCTAAGAGGGTAAAAAAATGAAAGCCGTTTACAACTCCCTGTAACACCGAATTCGAGCGCAGCTCTTGAGGAGGAGGAGGGAAGAATACTGAAGGGAGGGTATACCCCTCCTCCCTCCTCTTCACCTCGTGATCCTGCCTGTTACTCCCCTCCTTCTCCTTCACCTCCTCCTCCGTTCTCATCCTTCAACCTCCTGCCCTCGTCTCCTCCTTCTCCCTCTTCCCCCTCCTCCTCAAGGGGGGGTCACGTGACCTCGGGGGGGGGGGGGGGGTCACCTGACCTGGGTGACCACGTGACCGGGGGGGGTCACGTGACCTCGGCGTGGAGGGGTCACGTGACCTCGGGGGGGGGGGGGGGGGGGGTCACGTGACCTCACGGTTACGCCGACGCCACTCAAGCCGGAAACGGGCGCCTAAGAGCTGCGCTCTAAAAAAATGTAGCGTTTCAGCATCTACACTGTTCGTTCATTGAAACGTTTGATAATTGTACAGCGTTTTTATGAAACTGCAGTCTGAATTCATTGTTAGTGCACTTTATGACACGTTAATGTGATCTCTATTACATCACATTCCCAAGGTATGCATTCAATCGTGTAGAACTATTGTTTGTTTGTTTTTTTTTTGCTTTTTTATATAATATTTTTCTTGCACATCAGATAAGTGGAATAGCCTGCTCGCGTCATCAGCACCAATTGAAAATCATCAACGGTTCAAGAGCGCCATAGCTAATATTGTATAACGAGGAGATATTTTGTTTAACTCGTAATAACTGCACTTTGTTACTTCATTACTATAGTATGTAACCCCTACCCTCCGTAATTCCTCAGGCCCTTATGGGATATCAAAAAAGTACATAAATACATAAATGTTAACGCCATCAATAAGGTGAATACCAATAAACACAAAGCTGTGTCAATCAGCTAAAATATCAGTCTTAGAACGTTCATGTTGAAGAAATTGAAACTACGGACGAGAGCTGCTAGAGCTGTAGACTAATGATAGGTATCTGCTTGTGGTTGGTTTATTCCTTGACAGCCGTTCATGTTCAATATGGCGGGTGATGTTGAGACATTTAGCTTGACTGTGCGTAATATTTGAAAATATCAAATGAACGTTAAAGACCAACAAGCGACAAATATCTTATAGGTGACCACAACTGACTAAACGCGCGAGTTCTATGAAAATTGCCGCTTTTTTTACTGAAATATTTTATTTTGACAAAAGTGTCAAGAAGGGTGGGACAAAATGTGATTAAAATCACCTGACGAGGTTCCAACTTTAAGAAGAGTAAGCATGTATTCGTGAGCAGTATGAAATTAAATTAAAAAACGAGCACTAAGAAAAAACAAAAGACCCACAACATTTCTTGAGAAAGGGGACCTTTTTGCGAACAACAAGACAACACGAGAGAGACGTTCTAAGCGCCTAAAGTGCACAGACACAGATTTCTCCCGTTTAGAGTGTCCACTAACAAACAAAGCAACAGTACCCGCAGCAGTATAATATAGCTGCTCAAGCCAAGAAAAGCACTAATCATAACTAAACACGAGCGCTACTAACAATAAAAAAGAAAACCCGCTAGTTGCGCGCACCAGAGGCACTGGTTCCCCATTTTTGGGAAGAGGTGTAAACTAAGCCCCACGCACGCACGCTCGGTGCTGCCCACGCACATATACACACATAAAAAAACGAACTAGACACAGACACACATTTCTAAGCAGACATTCTGAAAATAAAGGCAGCAAAAAACGCCGCTGCAAAACGTGACAACGCAAGATAGACAAAGGACGAAGGGAAGACCAGTCGGAGACTAAGGCAAAAATAAATAGAAAAGAAGTGCGCAACGGAACCTCCAGCCGCCAGAGCAACCAACCGGCCTAGCCAAGCCTGTCCAAGTCTAGCCAGAGTCAGCCAAGCCTACAGCCAAGCCCTTCCCCTCACCGCATCCGAGCCGTCGTCGTCTATTTCTCCTCTCCCTATTTCTTCCCCTGCTGAGAGAGAGGGGGCAGCAACCCAGCTGCGGGCGTAGGGTAAGTAAAAAAGAGAAAGGGAGGGAATATAGGGATTGAGAGAAAATTGGGGAAGAGCGAGGGTATCCTTTCCCCCAGACGGCGCTTTTCTTTTTTTTTTCGAGCGTGCAACAAAAATTTGCAGACGGCGACGAACGCGTAGTAAAGGGGGGAGGGGGGGGGGGGTTTAGGCGGTCCGCTTCAAAAGAGAGACCGGAGAGGATGGGGAGCAATCGAGAGAGTGAGGAGGACAGGGATCGGAAGAGGGAAGCTGGAAAAAGGGCGAGGGAGTGTGAGCGAAGGGTGGGATAGAAGCTGAGGCGCAGGAAACCGCTTTGTGCGATCAAGCCTGGGGAGTTGGAACGCCGCCGACGCCGACGACGAGCATCCAAGCTCTCCCCTCCCTAACGAAAAAAAAATGTAGAAACCAGATAAAGGGGAAGGCGCCAAATTGAGGGTGAGAGAAAAGAGAAAGGAGGAGGAGGAAGAGGGGGTACAGGGCAGGAGGTGTTGAGTTCGAGACCGAGGAGGGGGAGGGGCAAATGGGGAGTAAGGGATGCCAGGGAAGAGGTTCGGAACGGCGCGCTGCTGTGTGTGTATGTGTACGCGGCGGCATGCCGACAGCTGGCTCAGGATTGGGGATAAAGTAAAAGGGTAGAGCGGAGCAAGAACGAAATGGGAGGATGCTCGTCGTCGTCGGCGGCAGCTCTGAACTCGGGGCCTTTGAGTGTGGAAGGGGGACGATACGTGGCGTGCGGAGGATCTCAACCGAATTCGGCGGCTCGCATTTTATTTTTTTTTCGTTTTTCTTTTAGGACCAGCGGCGTTCGTTCTCTCATTAGGAACGTGAGGAGAGGGAGTATGGAATGAAGAGGTGTGGAAGGTGAGTGGGGGGGGGGGGGTCGGTTGCGCCAAATGCAGGTTGGTTCCGCGCTCTTTGCGAAGGAGGAGAGCGGGCGAGGACTCCAAAGGCGCGAAAAAGAAAACGCAGAAATGCCGGGGGGCGAGCGGGCTTGCGCGCGTCAGAGGTGCGTCGTCGTTGTCGAGGTATTTGTTTGAGGAGCCTTTGATCATCGTCGCTGTTTACCCCGCTCGTTCGTCGGTGATCCCGCTACGGCTGAACATATGACCTTGGATAAAAGCACAGAGCCGTTGTGTGTGTGCGTTTTTTTTAAGTTTTAGTTGTAGGCGCGCTGCCAATTTCACGCACCGCTTTTGTCTTTGGTTGTCTCGATCGGTGCGAGGAGCATCGAACGGCCAATGGTTTTGACTTTTGACCGCTTAGGAACAGGCAGGCGTTTATAACTACGTCGGAAGCCCTTGTAAGTGTGTGTTTGTGCGTGTGCGCGTTTGTGTGTGTGTTTGTGTGTACGTGCGCGCGTGTTTGTGCGTGTGTGTATGCGTCTTTAACTGAGCCGTCTTTCAGGCGCTGTCGTTTTGAATACTATTAACGAGAAAGTAATGGGCGACATCTGACTCTTGTTTGAATAAAGGGCAGAGGAAGAGACGTCGCGATAAAAGCCTCGCTACCTCCCACATCTACGGTCACCTACAGGTCGAGAGCGGCAGGGAGGTCCTTTCGTTGCACCGCCTCCAGCGCGAGCTTCCCACCTTCAATGGTGCTTTGGCGTTTAGCGAGCACTGAGTGCGCACGTGCGGCCAAAGCACAGTGGACGGCAACGTGCATAACGCTGGAAGCCGTTCCTGTCAGAGACTATGGTGAATTAAAAGTAAAAAAAAAGTCCGCTGACCCTTACTGACGTCTCTCTCTCTCCTTCGGCTTATTTCTTCTGTATACTCGAATATTTGTTTCTGCTTCTGTCCTTTTCGTGGAATATATCGGCAGCGAGGACGTTGGCCCATCGTCTTCTCCAATGTCAGCACGCGCTATCAATCGCCCACAGGTTCGTACGTCTGACGCTCATTTCGACTCCGTTCTAACGTCGCGGTAGAGCTCGTCGTCATCGCGCGTTTGAAGAAACCAACTAAACCAGTCGCGCACCGAAAACAAGCGCAGGATCACGCTGCACTCACTTTGCGTGGTTGGTTTACCTGGCGATAGAAAACGAACCGAGACAACGCAGCGCCATGACGACGCACTTTTGGCGTTGCTACTAGCTAATCTACTCCGTCGGATCCTGGGGTTCGCTGCAGTCAGATGTAACGACATTGAACGAAGTAAAACACAGGGTCGTTTATGTTATCCCATAGCCTCCTCTATACTCAGAAAGCCTGGCAGTTCCACGACGGAGCCATAGAGTGGCCGATCGCAGATTTGGGGCACGAGGATCTGGTAGCAAAGAGCATCAAAGAGCCAGTTCTCGGGGAGCCTGGACGTCAGCGCATAGCTTTTGCAGCGGCGAGGACCCGAAACACACTTGTTCGCTCGGGAGAAGTGTGTTTCGGCGTCTCGCCGCAGCGGGACGCCAGTCGCGTGGCTCTCCTCTCATCCGTTCTCTGCCGCTCCACCTTTTCCATTTCGGCGGCCGCTTCTCGTAGCGATTCGCCCAGCTTCGTCAGTATATAGGAGGGTATGGTTATCCCTAAGACGACACGAAGGCGAAGAAAGCCCAAGCGCCGATGGATTAAAGACACATACGATTTACTCGCTGAGTCATCACTCTTAGTGTGCCGAGTGATCCTTCTCAATGTGCCGAGTCATCATCTTAATTCGCTTAGTCATTCACTGAGTGGTCACGTAAACGTTTTGGTACCTTTCGTGTCGCCGACGTGTTTTCGCTGAAGGATTTTGAAGGTCGACTGTACGATGCGACATATAAGGCTCTCGCCTTAAGTTGCTGCGCTACACGCCGCCAATTACTTCCTTAGCCCGCACCAAAACGCTAACCGGTGTCAAAAAAAAAAATAAACGCTATAGTGATTGATGCGATGAGCACCGGCGGGCGTCCCTTTCGGAGGCCCTGTCTCCTGCACTCGCACGTTGCGTTCTGGCGTGTTTTGGATCACGCGCACGCTCGAAGCTCACGAGACGTTGTGGTGTTGCCGAAGGTAGGAGGCTTAAGCTGGAGGCGAGAGACAACTGAAAAGACCTCCCTTCGGTTTTCACTCCGTGAGTGACTATAGTGGAGAGAAGCACCAAGTGCGCATTTTACCAACGAGTCTATGGTCATCGCTCGACCATTAGGTCGGTTTCAAGGCGAACAAACAAGGTGGAGAAAGTTACCCCGGTGCGATACGCGATATTGTGTGCCCTCATACCTGATTGGCCAAAACATCATGACCAGCCACCTTATACGCCGTCGAATCACCCTTGGCACACAGAACACTTGCAACCCATCTTGGCACTGATGCTACGAGTCCCTGGTGAATGATTGTATCAGATTGTGCCTTGTGTATGATTGTACCAGATTTGTAAGCACAAGTCGCGCGGTTACTGCAGATTACGAGGAGATAGTTTGTGAGTTTCTAGCTTGCGCCCTGTAACATCTTAATTGTTCTCAATAGACCCCTTTTGAAAGCCACACGTCGATTATTAGAAGGTCAGAACTACTGCACAATGGGGAAAGAACTGACATTGTCTAACGTGCAAGTCATCTTGTAAGATAGCGAACGTCGGAGCGCGACAACAATAAAAGCCGACGAGTCAGTCAAACCAACAGCGTCGGAAGTGCGATGTCACTGCACTCATCACCTTTTCTGTGTGTGAGCTTTTGCCTTCTAATCCAACCAAACGCATAAAGTGTGCCGTGAAGTTGCGGTTTTAGTCCGTCATTGTGCAGGGATTCCACAGCTACCAACATAAGGCAGTATTTCGAAAGGGGTCTATAAAACTGATACCAGACAAGTTAGGTGGCCAGGACATCAACTGGATTTCATTATCATGCTCTTTAATCGATTACTCGACTGTAGCACGATCGTAACCCGGCAACACGAAGCGTTTTACTGTTGGAAGATTTTGTATCCGCTAGGAGAAGATAAGCAACGAAGGGGTGTAACTGACCAGCAATGATCTCGACGCCGCAACCTTCCCTCTGTCAAGGTCGCTTAAATCAGCAGCCTTTCCCCTCTACACACATACACACACACGGAGTCGACAAAATGAAACCTCGGTATCTCTGGTAGACGTCATGCACCACCCGCCGAAGATGGTAGATTACGCGGATGGCGCGTCAGCTAGGCGCGCTCATTCCCACAATGTAGAGGGGGGTCATAATGTTTTTGGTTGATCAGGGCGGCTTCCCAGTAATCACCGACAACCTAAGAAGCACAAGGTGTGTCATAGTCCCGTGCATTTCAATATCTTTCCGCGGGCAATAAGATGACGGCACCGGGGGACAAGAATGCCAAAGAGCCAATCAGGAAGCAGAAAGTGTAATCATTGAAGAGTTTTTGGTCGATCGTTCTGATACCAGCGGCTGAGTATCGGGTATCGTTTTTGGAGTCATCGGGATATTCTCCTAAATCTCTCTAGTGTATGTCGCGCCCTGCGTTTCTAAAGCTCTAGGTGACTAATACAGAGAGTTTTAGAAAACAGTTTTTGCACATCCGATAAGGTACGATGGGCCCTCTGGTACGAATCGCGCATGCGCTACCGCAGAAAACTCGCACATGCGCAGTTTGATGTGCAAAAACGGTTCCCTAACACTCTCTATTATTGCACTGATGTACTCCGAACATAGGCAGATTATTGCGTTCTTTCTGGGCCGGGTTCAAGAGACAGTTTGAATCATCCAACCCGCCTACGGAAATTCCAAGGCAAGGAACTCAATTAATGTGTTATTAGGCATAACTGAAATGTAAAAAAAAGAAGACTTAATTTGCCCATTTCTTTTTGGTCTTTGACAATGCGGTAGTCTAATTGCCGTCGCTTTTGTCTACATCCACGCCAAAGGATCTCCCGACACAGCTAATTAGTTGACTTTAACGGTCAGCAGGTACCTTAGTCGTTCCAAGTCCTCATCGTCAGGAGCAAAGCTTTAATCTAGGCACACTAAATGTCATCCACGCAGACACACAAACACGCGCACAAACACGCGCGCGCGCACACATACACACACACACACCACGCACAAACACACTCGTGCACTCACACACGCAGACAGACATGCGTACGCGCAAGCACACATACGTACCAGAGTCGTACGACTTCACTGATCCTTTCCCCCCCGTTTGCGAAGGACGCGGTGCCCGCCTTGCTGCGAGTCATGCTTTAGACAAAGGGCTTTCCTCCTCCGCCCGCACTAAAAATAAATGAGCGCCCGTTCATAATTTGATAACGACCTCTAATTAGTGTCTTGCCCTTAACGCACCGGTAGGGGCAATTAAGAGATGCGAGGCGTACTATCAGACATGGGGCCTGCTTTCGAATCCAATGGCGCAATCGTCGCTGGCGTTCGGGCCGCACTTCTGATTTTCGGGCACCGCGCCTTCAAAACGCGCGCTTGCATATTTTTTTTTTTGCGTTTATAAAGGTAGTTTTTGAGCAGCGAGGATTTTCATATATATTTATTTATTATTCGTAGGACTGTCTGATATATCTTTTTTAGCTTGACAGAACTGGGGTGGTGAAATACCAGCTCTTACTTGATATATTTTAACTATGGTGAATTTGCCTAAGGCTGGGTTTTTAAGGTGAACGCAAAAAGAAAAAAAAAAAACTCCCCACTACAAACAAGTTTCTTATACTTATTTGTGTTTGTGTCGTCTATTAAAAGGCCCGTCTTGGTTAAATTCTTCATGTTTGCCCTGCACAAGTTAGCTTCCTCCCTTTATTTCTGTTCGTTTGTTTTCAAATTCCTATTTAGGATTTATCTAATTTGGGTCGTTCCAATGACTGGTGCTATGTTACCCCCCCCCCCCCCCTCAATAATTTTTACTCAAGTTGCGTGGAATATATGTTTGATAGTTTCGCCAACCCACGTAGCGACAATATGAGCCTGTCCTTAAAAGCAAAATTGTCTATGCTAGCGAAGCTGAATGTTATTAAGTAAAATGTTCCAAACATAACATAGCGCTCCTACCAAAGGAGAACCATTATATAGATTGGAAGATAACAATTGAAAACGTCCCCACGCTCATAAAACCATTGTCCCGCCTTGTAATTCCTTTTGAAACGATTTTAAATTGCTTTCTACCTTTCTAACGTCTCCTATAAAATTGTTTTTACGTCTGAAAATTGAGAAGTGGAATTAACCAGAACTCCGAATATTCAACGGAATCAAGTGAACTGCAACGAAAATCCGACTGAGTCAGGGAGGCCTAGGGGACAACTGGCGACCGGGAGCATGGGTAGCAACGAACCGTAAATCTATGGCGCAAGTTGCCTGCCGCAGTTTAGTATCACCAGTAGACGATGCAGAAGGACCGACGCCGCCACAGGCAGCAAAGCGACAGTACTAACCAACGTTTTTTTTAGTACAAGAGGAGGAGCAATGCAACCACCAAGTGGGACCTGTCCCGAAAGTGGGAAAACCGTGAATGCAACAAGACCTCACTGACCAAGGACCTTCTTTAACAACACATTGCTGACGAAAGACCTGCTGCAACAAGACCTCGCCGATCGAGGGCCTGCTACAACAAGACCTCATCGACGAAGAAGCTGCTGCCACAGGACTTTATCAATGAAAGACCTGCTGCGACAAGACCTCAACAATCAAGGACCTACTGGAGCAAGACCTCGCCGACCAAAGACCTGCTGCAAGAAGATCACACCGACGAAGGGCCTGCTGCAGCAAGACTTCACCGGCAAATAACCTGCTGCTACAAAACCTCAACAACCGAAGACCTGCTTCCGAAAGACCTCACCGACAAAGGACCTGTTGCAACAAGACATCACCGACCAAAGACCTGGTTCAATAAGATCTTACTGACCGAGAACTTGCTTCATTGAAACCTTACTGACGAAGCACCTGCTGCAATAAGAGTGCACCAACCAAAGACTTGCTGCAGCAAGACCTCAATGTCCAATGACCTGTTGCAAGAATGCCCCACCAATGAAGGACCTGCTAAAAAAAAAACTTGCTGACCAAGGAGCTTCTTCAACAAGATTTTATTAAGGACTTGTTGCAACAAGACCGCACCAACCACAGACCTGCTGCACCAAGACCTCACTGGCCAATTACCTGGTGAAACAAAACCTAACCAATAAGAAACTTACTGCAACCTCACCGACCAAGGACCTGCTTCAACAAGACATTTCTGACCAATGGCCTGTTTCTACAAAACCTCACCGACTATGCAAATACTGCAACAGACATCCCCAATGAAGGTCCTGCTGCAGCAAGCATTTAATGACCGGGCCACATCATCACCAATAAGGATGCCAGCCCCGCTCGCATATTGTGCACCACACGATATGAAAGTCGTGAAGCTTAAAATGAACGCTTTAATTGGGGAAATTAAATTTTCCGTAAAACCGTATGTTATCACGCGTATCAAAGGAAAACATTTAGACAACGAGAAGGGCGACAAGTGAGAACATCATCCTTGCGCTCCTGAACCGGTTGTCCCACATCCTTCTTTTTGTAACTATTAGAAATAGCTTTCTACGTTTCTAACACCTCGTATCTGGCGGTTCTTTCGTCTAATGCATAATAAACTTCAAGTAGCAAAGCGCCCGCACGGTCGGTAGTGCTGTCGCATCGCTTTCCTGCGACGTGCACAATATCAATGAGGCTCGAAAGTGGTCTATACACCCTTGTCCGATTCCTGCACTTGTTACCTGACGGTACAAAGTTAACAGCAACAAAAAATACACGCCGCAGAAAATATTATGTGAGCGCGAATGCGCAGCCTCCACATAATTTCGCGCGACGTTCTCATCGACTTTAAATGGACATTTTTACCTGAAGTTGAATATAAATAACAGACGAAACGGATGCATGGGGATAATTGCAGTTCGATATTAACTTTCATCGACAGGTGAGGTACGTATAAAAGTCTAGTAACGTTTCAAGGTATACTGTAAACATGGCAAAAGTTGCTAATCGAGATTGAGAACTTCCCTAATGAACCGATGGTATCTAATAAATAACTCTGTAGGTGTCTCTCCTAGCAAAACCCAGCGCTTTCCCTATAGCCATTCTTTCACACCTTTTTCATCTCTATTACCTGACAGTGCATAAATGAGCGAAACTGTAAATTAGTGAGTTTTGTTTTCCACATGTTCCATCTCGCCCCATATATGACTCGCTCGCTCTCTTTCCCTCTTTCTTTCCTTAATTTCCACCACGTCCTCCACACTCCCGTTTCTTACCTCTCTCCCCAGTTTTCCCCAGGCCACTCACCCTAGGGAGCCGGCCCAATGCTTTCGAAAAGCGGGGAGGGGGAGGAGAGAGATTGTCCCGTTCCCCTGAAATATTCAAGGGAGGCCTCCACTTGCGCCACTCCATCCCCGGCTTCCCCAGAGCCACTAAATGAAAAGGAAGCCCGTGACTTCGATTAGCTCTTCGTCCCCTAAGAGAGGCTTCCTCTGTTAGAACTCATTTATTGCGCCCATCGTCGGCTCTGCTAATGTTCTTTTTTTTCCGAAGGCACCTGTCGCCGGCCCATCAAAATGTTCTGTCAGTACGCGCGCAGTTCCAATAAAGGGCTTTTCAGCGTTTCCGTCCGTGGTTCCCAACTGCAGCTCGTCTAAGTAACGTTACAATCTAAAACACTGTAATCTTCAGCGTTCTGTTGATGCGTCTTGAAGGTTGTCGGGAGCAAGTAATATATATATATATACATATATATATATATATATATATATATATATATATATATATATACAGTATATATATATATATACAGTATATATATATATATATATATATATGGAGCGCATGTGCGGACGCTTCGTGTTACGCAAGTCTGGTTTCTGAGCACGCGCAGTGCACATACGTTATGTGGGCTAACGCGGAAGTATTTGCAGATAGCGTGTTGTTCTATATAGACCAACGCGATTTTCGCATTACTTTTAAGAAAGTTGTTTGGGGGCTCCCTGGTCGCACAAAGCGTTCGACTAAGTTGCCCGCAAGTTAAACCTTTTCCTATCATGTCCAGCGCAAGGCGGCCGAGGCGGCGCGAGGCGATGACAGTCAATAAACGGCTACGTGTTGAACCAGAGCGGCGTGCCGTTCTCCGAGGAGGGTAGCAGCAAGGGAAACCCTACAAGTATGAGACAAGCCGTCGGGTCGATGGAGGAAAGGGAGGGCTTCGTAGCCAAGTCTAAATCTCCAAAACGCGCTCTAAAGCGGTACGTAAATGAAAAAAAAAAAGAAGAAAAAAGCGATATTGCTGTCGTCGAAATAAACATATATGATCTACTACATCATCATTTTGACGGCACGTTCTTGGGTGTCGAGTAGCCCATTATGCAGAAATTAACAAATTAGAGTGACAAACAACTTTAGCCTTCTCTGTTGAGTTTAGAACATTATGGACGGTCAGCGGTGAAAGTAACCTTCTGCATCGTTCTCTGCTGATTACTGAGATATCGTTGGGCGCACTTCTGAAAGCGCAAAAAATAGCGACACTATTGTTTTATTTTTTTTATGTTAGGTAAACACACGTCATCCAACTCTCAAAGGTTTTGACATCCTATCTTAGTACACTTTAAGAAATCAGCTCAGACGACAACATGCTGCTTTCCTCACAAGATCGCGCAATGTAGCACACACGCGGCGTCTTTAACCCCTGTACCTCAAGCATAGTTTGTGCTGTGGTAAAACAGATGTTGTCTGCGATTCTTCGGCTCGTTTAATTGCATCAACACGTAACATTCTATGAAACCCCATATATCAGTGATTGCTGTAGCTGCAGTGTGTGGCACGTAAGATGTTCGGCCGATGCGGGCGCCTTTTCTAAACTGCACGAGAGCGGGCTTCACGGAACACATTTTCACTTCCGGTAAGCCGCCTGCGACCATGAGGGTGAGCCCCGCAGACATCTGTTTTCGTTTTGTTTTTGTCTAGACGATTTTACCTAAGTGTTCTATTTTGCGTTGGCAGGTCTCCGAACCATCGTAAGCGGTTGCGCCGAAGACACAATTACTGAAGAAGTTCGGCTGAAAACACATTTGGGTCTCATAAACCATTTCTTATTATCTTTTATTACCGTTTTGATCTGAATGAGAATTGTACCGGTGTGCGTTCCTTTGACACTACTGTGTGGTACGCGTCAAAAGTGCCCATTCTAGCAGTCCTGCTTTAAATAAATTTCTAATCTACGTATTGCGTAAACCAGTACAGCGATACTTCAAAGGCAGACCGATCCTTACGCTGTAAATAGAAACGTCTTATTATTATTTTTTTTGTTGCTTTATGCCGGGGTCTTTTTGGTCGCAAACTAGTCGACTACTCAAGCGATGTCTAGATCTCACTAAAACTAAGCTCAGGTATATAGGTGAATGCCGAGTGACAGGCGAGGTTTTCGACTGCGTTAAAAATCGACCTTTGGCGCCGTCGATTTTAAGCACAACAGAACTCTAGCGAGTAAAAAATAAAGACTGAATCTGTGCATAAAAAGAAAGTACAGAATAAAATATAATCCGCATTAATTATTACAAGAATTCAAGCCTGGAGTGCGTCAGATAGAACTGGACATCCCCATGCCTTTGACAGTCTCCATAAGACGCGTAGGGATCCTTGAATATAGCCCAGACCCCAAAATATTCTGAGAACACTTAAGCACGTCCTATGAGTTGTGAAGGCGAAAGCATCAATGTCGTTCTTCCGATCCCTTAGTTCGTATGTGGTGTACCGGCCGCGCGCCACCGTGTTCCTTATACGGGCGCGGCGCCCGCAGCGCCTTGCAGAGGGCTTCTCTGTGGGGTGGAGTTCCTTGAAACGATGACGCGCGGCCGCCAATGGGAATTACTTATCCATGAATTCGCTGTTACAGAATACAGGATTCGCTCCATCGGTCAGGGGAATTTAGGTGTCGTTTGGCGTGGCTTCAAGAGCTGATAACGCCGGTTCGGTGCGTGGGACAGTTAAAGGGGAACTCAAGTGGTTTTTGAGTTCGTGTTTTGATGATGACAGCTGAATTTAGACCCCCTAAGTATTCCTAAAAACCAAAAAATATAGTCTAACGGTGATTATTCCTTTAATAAAAATGTAATTGAAGGCCGCCAAACCTCGGATCCACCCGAAAACAAAACCACTCTCATTGGCCCTCGCACGCTTATCAAAAGAATCTCGGGCCAATGGCGTTGGACGACGTTCTGTCGCGCAGTGATCCCGAGGTAGCCGCATCGGCCGAACCTCTTTGTCATTCGAGCTTCGATCATGGCGGAGTTCTCTACGCTCGAGGACCTGACGCCGTTAGAGGTTGAAATTCTTCGGCGGACAGCCGACCTGGGGATGATTTCCTATGACGCCACTTCGACGTGCGATGTGGACGATAGCAGCGCTTCGGAGTCATGTTCGGGTTCCGAGGACGGCGAAACGCAGACCTTTTCGGGCATTCTTCGATTTGCGGTTGGGGCAAGTCGTAACCGAACCAACGTTTGACATCGCAGCGTTACCTCTGGTACGTGATGTCAAACGATGTTGCCACGTTGCCTTTCGCCTCGGGAGGACGGGGGAAAGGCTGGTTCAGACATGTGCAACGAGCGCGTACCTACGACTGCGTTTGTTGCGACCGGAACAACCGCTCTGCGCCGCGCGTACACACACCTGCAACCACTACAACAAGCGCAGCGGGTCATCAGCACGGCGACCGCTTCTATACGCGGCCGTCAGCTGTTTCAGCGGCCCCTCTAAAAAGGGGACGCACTGCTACTCAATGCCGTAACCGAATATAGACAGACAGTTGTCTATAGCCTAAAGCTTTATTATTATTTTTACTTGATAGGCTTGCAGGGTACAGTGGATGAAAAAAAAAGAAAATAAAAAGATGCAGTACGCCGTCTTGGACGATCACGACTCTAATACACGACATTGCAATAGTACAAATATCGCCACACGCCTTTTCTATGATTATAAAAGACAATGTAATCTTAGCAGCGATATAGCAACGTAGAAATATGATTTCGTGATCAGATAGACGTTGCGAGCGTTCAGGATTGCTAACACTAATCAATACTCTCCGGTGATGAAAACGCGTGAAAATTCGCATCCTTTATACGGTACGCGCCAGTAATACCTTGAACTTGAGCACACGCATGAAATTCGCCAAATAAGAAATCCGGGCGATGTTCGAGGACACAAATGCTTAGAAAGCACCACTGTAGTCGAAGTAAACAAACACGACGGCACGGGCGTTTCTACTGTCTTGAGAGTGCCGCCACGACATCGCCGCACGAGTAGGTGGATCTTCCCTTTTAGTACGTGCTGGGTTATCATAGCGACACACGACGAAAATTCACAGTCAAGGATAGCGCTTTTACGCGGAACGATGAGCTTTCACCACGCCGTCGACGTCGACGACCACCACTGAGGCCTGGCCGGCCCGCTACCGACACGACCGGCCCGACCGGCCTGCAACGCGCGCAGATACGTGCGCTTCCGCGCATCCCGGGGGAGCGGGAAATTCACCCCCCGCGGAGGAAGGCAAGGAGAAAACGTAGTCCCTTGTTTGTGAAACGATAATTGCAGTATCGCGTATTCTAAACTAGAAATATTTTACGTCTTTTGAAATTATCATGCACAACATACTTAAATGAACTGAAAATTGTTTCTTTAGCGAAACTTACAAAGGCCGCCAAAATTTTCAAACATACGATAATTTCATTGGTCCTCGCAAGTACAGAAAAGAGTCCGCACGTATTTTATTCCTGCGTGATTAATAGGCGGTTCTGCCTTCTAAAACTGAAGATACTCATTCACTCACACTTCCTTAACGCCATCGCACCAAAAAGTAGCTTCTCCAAAAACTGCTTGAGTGCCCCTTTAATGTGTTAACATTAAAGCACGCCGAAGACACGTAAGACTGCTTACGTGTAGGAATGTGGAAACATCATAGTCCCGCGGGTGAAATGTTTTCGAGTAAGGTTTCTACATGTATTAAAGTTGTTTCTGCCGGTATTGTGTTCGGTGTGCCGCCGTAGATGTGGACGCTGCTGCCGATGTCGAGGTGCGTAGATGTAGACGCGATCGCCTCACAGTCCATGGAACGAAGCACACAACGAGCACAGATGGAGCTCGAAGAGCAACTGACGGGCCGTAGGCGGCTCGCCAAGTCTTCCTTTTGCACACGGCCCTCCGGCGGTGATGTCACGCTTCCCCACTGCGCAGGCGCGGCGCCCCCGCCGGCCCCACGGCTTTTGTGACGAAACATCTGCGTTGCTGCGCTTTTCTTTGTGTTTTTTTACTGAGGCACGTCCGCTTTGACCTTGAGCGGCGCGTGCTTGATGACTTATTTTTATGGCCATCTTTCAGGCACAACGCCGACGCCGCCTTTTCCCGTAATGGGAGATATAAGGCTTTCGCCTTAATCGTTTAGAATATGAAACTGGTGAAACCGCTAACGTGTTTAGTATTATAAGCTGGTGGGACGAACTCGGTTAGAAAATATACTTTGAAGCCTTCAAATGGTTGCTGACATACATATAAAGGTCCAGTCAAGGTGTTTATGAGATCGTCTGTTCTTGGTGATAACTCATTCTACGGGATCTTAGCATCCCAGAAATCGAAAAATTATGCTCGTGCGACCTTCTGTTTTCCTGATAAAATTGTGATCGAAGTTCGTGCCCTGCCCCTTTCTGAGCGGAAAAATCTGGAGCACAGAATTCAATGGAAGCGCCGGCGGGGTGACGACGGTCGCGCGTTAGCCAATCACAAAAGGAGGCATCGGCAGCGGAGGCGCCGCCGGCGCCTCCGCTGGATTCTGTATTTCAGATTTTTCCGCTCAGAAAGTGGCGTGGCACGAACTTCTATCACATTTTTAGTAGGGAAATAGACGTCGCCAGAGCATAATTTTTGCATTTCTAGGATGCTTGGAGCCCGTAAGCCAAGAACAGACGATCTCCTTTAAGAGTCTTGGTATCTTCGGGCACGTGACCAAACAAGCTAAGTTTTTTGTGATTCCGAAAGAGGTCAGCACAAAATACGCTGCAACTGTCGGTAACTGTTTACTCCCTATATTCAAAGAGCGATCTGCCACTATAGCTTTACGCTAAACGGACACTAGGACGCATGTATTTCTACGAAGGATGTTATCGAAAGTTTTGGAAGCGTTCCCAGTCGCTCGCCGGGGTTTCCAGACAAAGGCACGTTTGCACTGAATACCACAAAGTCTCTTCGGCCACTTCTCAGAGGTTTCCCACAAGGATCCCTGCTCAGCTGCATAGACCTTAACATCACCGTGCTTAGGAAGAAGGTAGGTTTCAAACTGATTTCTCATTCTAGGAAAAAAGAGTTGTTTGCGAAGCAAGCATAAGCGATCTTGACGGTTTGCGAGGACACTGAGGACTGCGTGTTACAACCTCCTAAGATAGGTGGTGTGGTGTAAAAGGGGTGCAGCGGTTAGGGCGCCTATAGTGTGAGCAATTTTGATTCTCATAGTCACACCCCGTTGTCAAGGAAGTTTACTTCTTATAAGCAAGACAGAGTAGGTACGCCCCCCCCCCCCCTTTTTTTTTTTTCTCTGCACGTCTTTTTTTTTATAAGACTTGTTCAACGCGTCTGCGAACTACACCCCAGTGTGGGGATAGATTTTCTTGGCGAGCACTTGGCAGTACACACCCCTCGAGGTGTGTCTCCCGCAAAACCTCGGACCCGGGAAAAACTTGCCCTCCCAAAATATCTGCGTTAGCTCTTCATTATTTTTGTTTTTCGTCTCTCAACTCGTTCCCCAGTTCCATCGAATCGTGTCATGTCATGTCCCCCGTTTTCCTGATTATTTTGCTTCGTTATTCACCCGAGATAGTTTTTTTCCTTTCCCCTTTATTTACTTTTTCGTGCTCGGTTACTCTGATTACTTGCTTTCATTCCGGGTCGACCTGGCTCGACGTTGTCTTTTTTTTGTCTTTTTTATTCAATCGGTGCGGCGGGAGAATTCCTTCCCCAATTTTCACTCTCCCCGTTCCCTAACCTCCGGCGCCTTCAATCTTCCTTTAGGCTGCTTGTTTTATACTTTTTCGTTTCCTTTTGTAATCCCTTTTCGCCCCTGCCTTTTCTTTATCTTCCCTTCGGGCATTCTCGTCAGACGTTCGTTACCTCTGGAGCTCTTCCCAACTTTTATTCTCTTTCTTGGAGCGCTCTTCCCTTTACTCCCTTTTCACTCTCCCCGCCCGCTCCCTTATGTGTCCCGGATGACGGATGACCAGCGCTCTGGTGCGAACAGCAACTTCCCCTTTCCCGCCTCGCTTCCTCCTCCTTTCCCTCGTCTGCTCTAATCACCGAATGGCGTGACGCGTAAACCTACTCTGGCGTGCCTACCAGGCTGAACACAACACTACCCCCCCCCCCCCTCTCCTCACGCTCACCCTTCACCCTCTCACTCCTCTCCTTACAACTCTTTCCCTCCATTTCCCTGGGATTCCTCACCTTTCGTTTCCGAACCTTACCACCACTTTCAGTGCAATCTCACAAGTCCGAGATAAATCCCATGCAGGGCAAGAACGCAGATGGCGTGACGGATAGATTAAAAATAATAATCGCCGGTATTCTTTCGTTTCTTTTAGATTTAAAGGGCCGTCATCAAACCTAACAAAGTGGTAAAAAGTGCTCAGACGGGGTTCTAACCACACTGGTACGCACATCTTGAGGCTCGCTAGTATATCTTTCGAAGTAAAATGCTAAAAAGTTCCGAAGTCGTGTTTGCGCTAACACCGTCGTGTCGCACACTGTACAGAGCGCGATACTGTTAGCGCGAACAAGCGATCGCTGGTTTTTCCAGATTTTCTCTTTGAAACCAAGGGATGTCATCCAAGTTATAATTGCTACGGAAAGAGCCAATTTAGTTCTAAAATGTAAGCGATAACATTTGTGCTCGCTAATAATATTTAGAAGTAAAATGCGAAAATGCGCCAATGTCGTGTTCGTGCTAACAGTGTCGCGATGTGTACACTCATGCAGTGCAAGATGTCTCAGATAGTCATTTTACAATTCAGGCCTTTCGGCACACCCCAGTATGAGGAAACATGTTGCGAGGGTATAGTACATGTCTCTCGCAATTTGACTAGCCTCGTTTTATGAAAGAAAGAAAGGACTAACTACGTTTCCTTAATGAATCCTGGAAGAGATTCCCATTTAACCTTATTCCCTGTGTTTAGTAAGTTCTTACACACCACGCACTTCTCTTGCTCTTTTTATTTGAATTTATTATTTTCCACATTTTACTACATTTCACCCCCCAAATTACTTCCCTTAAAAAAATTTGATTTAGCTCCTGGCGTAGGGTCAAGCTGATATAAATGATTCTCGATATCGCAATCTGCCTCCTTTGCCACGCTGACGTTTAAAGTCGCAATAAGAAAAATATGCTGCCTGGAACAAGTAGCATATAAGCCGTACCTCAACATCAATATTGCGCAAGTTTCGTTTAGAAAACAAGATCTACGTTGTGGATATACTAAACCAAGCCCATAAACCACAACTCCTTGGCACGTTACTGCTCGAGAGTATGACGTATGCGTCTAGGTCTGCATCCTGCCCGAGAACTGCCTTGCGTGGCGGTAACCACGGTGCCCGATACAGGTCTCCAGCAATACGGAATGCAAGTTCGCCTGCTCTCTGCGGACCTAGTGGGTTTGTTTACCCCAAAAGGCGCGCACAGTGCTTTTGTTTACCACCCATTTGCCCCCCCCCCCCTCCCCCCTCCCCGGATCTCAACCTATGACGGCACGCGTTTGGCCGGCCATCTCGTCATCGCTCGTTCTCTGCGCATTATCTATGTTGCCTGCCAATGATGCATTGGAACACTCGCTCGCCATTATGTGGAGCGCAAGTTTGTCTGCTTCTTGCACAGGGTTTGCGATCATGTCAGAACACCAGGCTCTAATTGGCAGATTGAAAACAAAATAATGGTTAGACCTCAAGGCATCTAGCATTGATATCTACCCACTATCGTTTCAAACAAAGCCAAACAGAGCTCGGCGTCGTTCCGACGTCACTAAAACTCCTGCGCAAAAAAAAAAAAAGAAAAACAGACAACCTGCTCTCCGCATAGCCGGTTTAATGTCCCTTCCAACCCATGCATAAAAGTGTACCTAAAATGTCGCCAGAATACGCTAAAGGAGCCGTCAAACTTTGGATAGGGGTGTCGCAATTTCGCAATCACGAAATTGCGACATCGCTGGCGACACGGCGTTACAATCAATGGCTACTGGACTGGCGGGCTACAGGGCGAGTTGCAGTGGAACAGGTGCCTCCACTGCTGCGTCGCCGGAATGTTGTCGGCGAATCGTGGCGTTATTTATTTCGTTATTGGTAATAACCTCGAAAACCCAGACAAGCGCATTACGCGAGTAGGGTCTTTTCAACACGAGGGTCAAGTTGAACGCAACGATGTATAATAAAACAAGCTGCAATGTCGCCAAGGCGGGAATTTAGAGTATAGAATAAAGACGCCGTAACAAAAAATCATTAACGCGTTCGTGGAAAAAAAAAAAGGAAAGAAAGGGTGAACCGGCTTACAATTTGTGATAAACAATGACAACTTTTTTAACATTAATGGCAACCCTTTTTAATTATTGTTTTGGATTTGTTTTTCCGAGGCACAGAAACATTTATCATGCCCATGCTCCGAAACGGAAGAAAGCAAGAAATATCGTAAAACTAATAAGCTATCTAACCCAAGGCTTGTCATTTTTTTTCCTTTATGTTCTTACACCTGTACAACAAATGCACTGCCCAACACTGCTAGCGCGAGCAAGTGATCGTCAGATTTTCCTGTTTTTTTCTATTAGAATTAAAGAGGCGTAATTAAAACTACAAGTGTGTTGGGCTCGGTCGTTACGTTGTCCAAAACTGTAAAAACCGGTGACCACAAGTCTAGCCACTGACAGGATAAAAACAGCAGGACGTATCCCCGTGGACTCTGGTTGCCTTCCACCTTGCTTCGGTTGCCTTCCACCGTGCTTGCGGACGCTCGAAGCTTCCTAGACGTTCAGGTATGTTATCAAAGGTAAGAAAGTCCGCGCTGAAAGTGGAGAACTAAACGTCCTCCGTGCTGTTTTTATCTTGTCAGTGACTATATTCTCGAACTACGACAAAAAAAAAATAATAAAGTGACAGTTAACAGACGCATGGATATTTTTTTTTTTTGGGGGGGGGGAGGGGGGGGGGGTTGTATTGAGTGCGCATAACGGGACATATTTTACGCACCAATAATACACAGCGCGGTACCGGTTAGAAGCTCGTTTTTATAATACAGGTTTCTAAATATTTCCGATCTATTTTTTTTGCGTGTATTGGTGACTTTCGCGAAACCGACGTCGCCTAGCGGCTAAGACAGAAGGCCGACACGGCAAGCTCCCTCACCTGGCGGTCTCAAGAGGAAGCCGTGAACGCAAGTTCAAAAGCACACCAAGAAAATCGTCAATAGGGCCATTTCACGTGACGTACTTCCGGTTCGAAAAATCTCGCCGAACGCCGTGTTGATAAACTTTCGCCCCAGGCCTGCCCTACGTGCGGAGGCAGTGTTTTCGAGATTGCTCAAGTTCTTTCGCGTCGTGATCGACCGCGCCAGCCAGTCGAGTCGCGAACGTGAAAGCCCATCGGCTGTTACTCGATTGCTATACATACCAGTCTTTATCAGGACGGGTCGGCGATCGAGAAGTCGACTCGTCGGCGTGCAAAAGGAATGCCACCGAGACAACTCTGGAAAAAGAAAAAGAATAATCATGTTTTTACGCGGCCGAAATATAATGTCCCTGGTGGTACTTGCCGAGTTCTATCATCGATGTAGCCACTCGTCATGCTTGTGCGTTCCACCAACACAAAAAACAAGGCGAATGACGAACGGTCTGCACGGAAACTATCGGGAAAAGTGGCAGACGCTGTTCGACAACGTGGCGGAACTTGGCTCGCCTGAAGAGCAAAAGTCGTTTCGCGAAACCGCGCCCCGCGTGTTTTCGTTACCCCAAACGAGAAATAATTATTTAACACAGTAAAGAGAATATTCCCCGATATGCTGACTCCTCAATGTTCTTTTACCCCATTTACGTCAAGTTCGACATAAGCCGACCACGCGATCTGATGTGGCCAATCAAGAAGCGTAAAAAGTGCATAGTCAAGGTGCTCGTCTTCTTTGTGCCTTTGCGCAAGCGCACAAAAAAACACACACAAAAAGGCCAGATAACGCCGCATTCGACGTGCCTGCGCTTTAAAGTTCTTAGATAACAGCTTCCTACGAGTAGCGACATTCTTTGAAGCGCCGACTGCGTGACGACGACGGTACGGCTATTACAAAGCAGAATGGCGGCGCACGGCAGAAGACGCAACTAAAAGACGCCATTTTGTTCCAGCGGACAATGTGGGGTGATTCCACGTCAGTTCATGCAATGATGGTCCGGGTCATAATTTACATATTTTTGTTAAAAATATATATGAAAGCCGTGTTCTTCTGAGGAACATTCAGCTATATATGAACGCCGTAACAATTTTTTTCGCTGAGATATAAAATAGAGAAGCTCGAGGCGTGGAAATTTAGGAAATTTTACAATGCGAATTTGCACAGTCGTCATTTCCTCATCGAAGCTTTCACGCCATCATAACTTTTTTAATACGTTTTACAGAAGATATACAACACATTCACAAAAAATTAAAAATATCAATAAATTATTTCTATATAAACAAAAAATCAAACATGGCATAAAAACGCGTTTTAGAGACATATTCACAATTGTTTAGCAAATAAATCATTTTTCATAATACTTCACAATACATATCACAATGCGCGTCTTTAAATATTCTTTACGAATATATAAATATAATATGCCCAACCTTAATTATCTTTTTGTTATTAACGCTGAAATGCGGCTGGTTTCTCAAAATGTGGCAAGATTGGGCGTCGATATTTGAAAAACTCCATCTTTTTTTTCTTTAAACTTCCTTTGGCACTTTGCAGTAACTTGAACTAACCTGTGATGGCAAAAGGATTGAGTAACATATGACCTCCGAACGGGAAAAGCTACGACAAACCTTCTCTCAGGGCGGGCCGACGTCTTCGTCATAGCGGCTTTGCCGCACAGCACCAAACATTTTGAGCGTTAGTTATGGCATGTATTTTATATTATTAAAATTCTTTTTTTCATAAAAGGTGAGTATTAGTGACGCGAAACGGAACTTTAAGCTGGAATACCATTAATTAGCTTACAATTCACAGAAACAAAACGGCCCGCACTCTGCAAATTCGCTAACTATGCATTCATAAGCTTAAAACTCCCAGTTGCGCGAGTGGCCTTGTATACATCCGGCCTCTCGGCATATGAGACTTCCACAAATGAGGTGCCTCGATTCCTCTTACAGGTTTTACGGTGGTCCACTCTGCTTGCTTCACCGCACGAAACTCTTGAACCCGTTCCACAGACAGGTGGAACATGCAGACATTTGTTACTTTTTCACGTAGCACTTTCACAAAGTCTTTTGCGGTGACAATCGTTGAGTTGGGCGAAGATCTCAAGTTGGTGAGCGTTGCGTGGTGTTTAAGAGCACCACCTACTCCATCACAAGCGCTCTTTCTGTGTCCAGTGGCTGACAAAATCCATCTTGCCGAACAGTACGGCTTCCGAGACAATTCGTGCAATTGGAAGCGATTCTTGAAATGCGCTGTTGCTCCGTCTGATACAAAAATTGTTGCAGAAAAGACTGGGTAACGTTCATAAACATACTCCTTTATGACTGACCTCTGTGGCTAGAAGAGCGTGGGCTGTGTCATGTGTCGTGTACCATTGCTGACAACGGCAAAGCTTTGCGTGCAATTGCGTGGACGTTACCACACTTGTGAAGCGAGACACTTGAGTTTTTTTGTTTTTTTCCAATGAAAACTCTGCACTTCGGTTGGGAAGAGTACTGTCCACTTTTCCGCAAAATCGAAGTGGAACATCACTGCCTTGGGTGGTAAGGCGGTTCTTGTGTGATGTATCAGGCTTCGTTGAAGGTCACGGACGTGAGAATGCCTCATGTACTTTTCGGTCTCCAGTTCCAGCAGGAAGGGGGAAGTGTCCATAACCTTTTTGACGAGTTCGCCGGCGTCCCATAACGCGAAACAAATCTCTTCGTCTTCGTCAAGATGGAGCGACTGCAGCGAGATGCTCTGCGTTTTTGGGCCCTTTTCGCAACGGCGCAGGAAGCAATCGTTATGTGGAGCGCAGTAGAGGTAGATGCGCTTGAGGTCGTCTTCAGTAAATGTCTTCTTTAGTGCATTTGTTATTGCCGTTAAGAGTAACTGAAAATTGACGCAATATATGCATGCGCACACCTCGTGCTCGGGACGTTTTTTTTACCCATTTTGGTCGTAGGGAATACAATTTGGAGATGCCTAGTTCTGGATGGGGATGGTCCTTCCTAAACAGCTGGTAAGCTTCCTTAATAGAGCGGGTCATAAACCTTTTTACGACTTTAGACATGTCGTTGATCATGGCTTTGACGGCGTCCTTTTTGTTGCGGCTTTGAACAGAGTATGCGAGGTCGTCGCGTGTGTAGTACTCGATTGCAACCCTCACGTCTTCGGCATTCGCCTTTTTACCCATTTAGAGATCAGGGGTTGCCCATACACCACCTTTACGCTTCAGTTTGCTTGTTTGATCAATCATGTAGGCAGTCGCTTTCGGCACCAGACGCAATATTTTTTTCTTCGAGATGCTTGGTGGCAGAAGAGTGTACAATGGCTTGCGTTCCTGGTGGGAACTGCATGCCTTCAGCGCTTCGCGGAACGCGTCAAATTACTCCGCGCAGTGCTCACAACTGTCTTCGACTTCGAGAGTTTCGTGCGGTGAAGCAAGCAAAGTGGACAACCGTAAAATCTGTGAGAGGAATCCAGGCACCTCATTTGTGGAAGTCATCATATGCCGAGAGGCTGGATGTATACATGGCCACTGGCGCAACTGGAAGCTTATGTATGCATAGTTAGCGAATTTGCAGAGTGGGGCCGTTTTGTTTCTGTGAATTGTAAGCTAATTAATGGTATTCCAGCTCAAAGTCCCTTTTCACGTCACTAATACTCAACCTCTGCGAAAAAAATATTTTTAATAATATAAAATGCATGCCATAACTAACGCTCAAAATGTTTGGTGCTGTGCGGCAAAGCCGCTATGACGAAGACGTCGGCTCGCTCCGAGTGAAGGTTTGTCGTAGCTTTTCCCGTTCGGAGGTCATACGTTACTCAACCTTTTGCCATCACAGGTTAGTTCAAGTTACTGCAAAGTTCCAAGGGGAGTTTAAAGAAAATAAAAGATGGAGTTTTTTTAAATATGGACACCCAATCTTGCCACTTTTTGAGAAATCAGCCGCATTTCCGCGTTAATAACAAAAAGGCAATTAAGGGTGGGCATATTATCTTTATATATTCGTAAAGAATATTGAAGGACGCGCATTTTTATATGTTTTGCGAATTATTATGAAAGATGATTTATTTGTAAAAAAATTGTGAATATGCCTCTAAAACGCGTTTCTATGCCATGTTTGATTTTTTTGTTTGCATCGAAATATTTTATTGATATTTTTAATTTTTTTTATCTGTTGTATATCTTTTGTAAAACGTATTAAAAGTTACGGTGACGTGAAAGCTACGATGAGGAAATTACGACTGTGCAAAGTAGCATTGTGAAATCTTCTCAATTTCCACGCCTCGAGCTTCTCGATTTTATATCTCAGCGAAAAAAATTGTTACGGCGTTCATATATAGCTGAATGTTCCTCCCAAGAACATGGCTTTCATATATATTTTTAACAAAAATATCTAAATTATGACCCGGACCATCATTGCATGAACTGACGTGGAATCACCCTGTGCTTTGTCGTTTGTATTGGTTGTCGTTACTTGTACAAAGAAATATCGAAGGGTTTTAGCCCGAATAAATTTTCCGGCAATAACACACGCAAAAAAAAAAAAATGGCACCGACCTTTACTTTTAAAATTCACATAATGCATGGAATCACTTTTAGGGAAGTGGTGTGTCACGTGACCTATATATTTTCCCACTAAATTTAGCGGGGAAACAAAACGGTCATAAGGTCACGTGACGTTGATTTCCCCGCTAAATTTATCGGGGAAACTAGATTGGTGTCTACGTCGCAAGATGTTAATCTTCAATTTAGCGGGTAACCGAATTAGTGTTTAGGACACGTGACGTCGATTTCTCGCCAAATTTAGTCGGGGAACTGAATTCGTGTTTTGGCCACACGACGTGAATATTCCCGCTAAATTTAGCGGAGAAATTTAGTCGACGCATAGGTCACGGGCCGTCAACTTCCCCGGGCTGTAAAGGTCACGTGACCTCACTTTCCCCCAAACTTTAGCGGGGAAACTGAATTGATCTGTATGTGCCGTGACTTCAGGTCACCGGACATCAATTTCCCCGCTAAATTTAGTGGGAAATGCACCTACAGACGGACAGACGGACAAAAGTTTGGGATTGGGGAAGGGGGGACGGGGGGTACCGCAATAAAGCATTTCGTAATAAACATTTTTCTGAGCTGCTGGATTCGCTGCATACGATCATTGCGTTGGCTGCCCCCTAACGCAGGTCAAATCTCCTATCCAAAAACCCACAAAAAAAAATTCACCCTTCATTAAAAAAAAAGAAGGGTGTCGAGAGATGATCCCATAGACTGCACCGTACATATTGGAGAACCACATCCAACAACTACCAGATAATATATAAAACAACGTATAAAAATGTAATACCTCCTCATTAGAGAAAACAGTTTATTAAAAAAAAAAAAAACAGGCTTAATGGCGCCGTAAAGTGGAATACCAACATCGCCCTAACGAGAAAGAAATCATAAAATGATACGCGAGGAAGCGTTCGCGCCGAAGCCAAGTTTAAATAAGGAGCCACTGTGCGTACACGCATTCCAACCTGAACATTTCTGAAAGCTCAGCGAATACGTATACCTGTAGGAACCTATAGCCCCAAAAGAAAAAAAAACAAAAAAAACATAAAACATCACTTTGAAAAAAGAAGAAGAGAGCCGAGTGGTTAAAGAAAACATGCATACATGTATCTCCTTGAAAGTATCATCACGGGAGGGAAAGAACAAAATTGTGCGCCTATATGTTTCGGCGCTTATTACCGCGAACTTTGAAATTAATAGCCATCGTAATAAGTACGCATATATCTCGGAGGCAGCTGGCATTCCTTCTGAGGTTTAAAGGACCTGGTCAGATGTGTTCGTTCGTCTCGATTATCCAGGCCCGTGTCTCAGACATCCTATATTTTTTGTTTCCTCGGGCGCGGCTCTTTATTTTTTTTTTTCTGTTTGTTTTTTTACATATGTGTGTGTAACTAATTTACTTTAGGTATTTTTTTATTTGTACATTAGGAATTTTTGAGTCTCTCTGGGACGTTTCGCCGCAGCGAAAGTTATATTTATTCGGCACATCGAACCCAAGTGCACCAATGACGTGAAAGGTAAATTTTACAAAAAGCTAATCTCATGATGCCCTTCTACCGGGTGGCGCAAGGAGACGGCAGGCTCTTTAAATCGACCGCAAAATTCGGTTTCTTAACCTATCGCGCTACGACTTTGTGCAGCGCTGCCCACAGATGGTGCATTTTTTTTTTTGTAAAATTTGCAAAGAGCAAACTTACCTGAGGAAAAAGTAAAGAAAGAAAAAGGCTTAGCTCCTATGGAAACGCAGCGACGCCACCGGTCTTCAAAGAGCACGGCGCCGTTTCGCACGGGACACAAGAGATGGCGCAACGAACGCCGCCAACGAACGAGCATACGGCGTCGAGAGCCAGCGTCTTTAGCAGACAATCTTTTCGACTCAAAAGCAGCGCGCGTTCCGCAGGCGGCGACAGTCGCAGAAACAATTACAGGCGCGGTAACAACAAGCAACTGCAGTTCCTTGTCTGCTAAATACGCCGGCTCTCGGCGTCGTCTGCCCGTTCGTTGGCAGCAGTTGGCGTCGTGACCGCTTGCGCCCTCTCTTGTCTCCCGTGCGAAACGGCGCCGTGTTGTTTGCAGACCGGTGGCGTCGCTGCGTTTCCATAGGGGCTAAGCCTTTTTCTTTCTTTACCTTTTCCTCAGGTAAGTTGGCTCTTTGCAAATTTTACAAAAAAAATGCACCATCTGTGGGCAGCGCTGCACAAAGTCGTAGCGCGATAGGTTAAGAAACCGAATTTTGCGGTCGATTTAAAGAGCCTGCCGTCTCCTTGAGCCACCCGGTAGATTCCAGAAAACAAGATATAGCAACTATAGCAAGAAATAGCAACTATACAGACGACGCGGGCCGAACACATCACAAAGAAAAGTTTATTGACAAAAACAACAACAAAGAAATGAATCAGTGAATGTGTTTGTTTATTTATTTATTTATTTATTTATTTATTGTTATTTATTTATTTATTTATTTATTCAGAATACCTCGCATCGCCTTACAAAGACATTATTGCGAGGGAGGGGTTCAAATACAATTGAGCGAAAGTACAAACATACAAAAAGTACAAAAAGTACAAAAATCGCGAGGCCGAACATGAGATAATAATATCAGTTGTTTTTTTAGGTTTATGAAGCATCACTTAACACATTGTCGAAGAAAAAAGTGGCAGAGGTTGTAGAAATTATTTCCTCTGGCAGCGAATTTCAGGTGCTCGTTGTGCATGGAAAGAAGGAGTATTTAAACACATCCGTTCTACATTTATACTCTCGAACTTTTTTAGAGTGATCACGCCTTCCTGATGAGTAGAGGGCAAGCAGCATGTGTCACACTTGATCCAAAGTTATAATTACCCGATATAAAACGAGGTGCTCTATTTTGAACTGCCCCTAGCTGGTTGACAAGGTTGGCCTGGTGGGGGTCCCAGGAGACACTGGCGTACTCATGCAGTGTTCGTTTGGTAAACTTGGGACAATCTTTAAAGTTACGTCTAATAACGTTCAGCATTCTGGTCGCTTTTGTGGATATGTAGTCCACGTGTTTGGCCCACGAAAGGCTTTCTGTAAAATATACACCGAGGTATTTGACTTCAGAAACAGTTGGTAAAGAAATTTCGCTGATAACGTATTTGAAGGAGACAGGGTGTCTCTTGCGCGTGAAACATACTTGATTACACTTGGTTATGTTCAAAATCATTCTCCATTTTTCACACCAGGCGGAGGTACGACAGATATCTTTCTGCAGAGCCAAGCAATCGGACGTGTTATGAATTTCCGAGTAAAGTACGCAGTCGACATATATCCGTATTTTCGATTGTATGGAGTACGTGATATCATTGATAAAAATTAAAAACAAAAGTGGTCCCAATACAGACCCCTTTGGTACTAAGGACGTAACCCCAACATTACCCGAGCTTCTGCCGCTGATTAAAACAGATTGCTTTCTACGAGATAGGTAATCACTGACCCACGCAAGAATGTTGGATGGAATATTTAACGTTGCTAGTTTATAGATAATGAACGCGTGAGGGACTGTGTCGAATGCTTTTTGAAAACCAAAGAAAACGCAATCTACTTGAAGCCCGTTATCAAATGAAGTTGCAAGGCCATAGTAGAACTAAACCAAATGCGTGTCGCGAGAAAACCCTCTTCTAAATCCGTGTTGTGCGGTAGTAAGATAGCAGTTTTTTTCGAGGTGATTAAAAATGTTGCTATAAATTATGTGTTCCATTACTTTGGAGCACTTACGAAGGAGGGAAATAGGTCTGTAGTTTTGGACGTGGTCTTTTGGGCCGCTTTTACGTATGGACACAACGTTTGCTGTTTTCCACTGGCTAGGAAGCCGTCCACTCGAGAGAGACTTTTTAAAAAGGACTTCTAAGTAAGATGAGATGATTCCAGAGCATGATGTGAGAACACGATCGGGTATACCGTCGGGACCACTTGCTTTGTTGAGCTTTAATCCGTTCACCAAATTCAGTATTCCGTCGTAAGATATTTCGCTTTCGTGCATCTTGTCAAGGAACCCTTCGTGAGTTATCAGATGCTCCGTGTTAACTACGAATAAAAATACTGAATGGAATTAATTATTGAAGAGTGTAGCTTTTTTTCTACTTCTTCACTTACAAGTTGCCCGCAATCTCTAATAGGGGGAATGCCGATTGAGGCCTTATTTTTTTACTTAACGTATTTTCAAAGCTCTTTCGGGTTTTTTCTCAATTTGTCATCAAGAGACGAATGAAATTTAAGTTTGCATTCATCCGATTTTGTTTTGAATTTATTTAATTCGGCTAATTGTAAACGTAACAATGTGTCATTCTTTTGTCGATGTTTCAGGTATGCACGCCTCTTCTTTTTAAAAGAAAATACGCAATTCCCCATTAATCCACGGCTTGTCTCTACGTCGCCTGCAACCGAGTAGTTTGGAAGGAATGAATGCATTGACTAAGGAGTTTAGTTTATTTCTGAAGAGGTTCCAAAGAGTTTCAACGTCGAGTTGGTGAGATAGCTCTCTAAACTTAGAAAAATAGTCGCATACGTTATTTGAAATACCTTCATAGTTGCCGCGTTCGTAAAAGAAGACTTTCCGAGGTAAATGTGGCCCCTTGATTTCAAATATATCGGTTATTCGTCCAACTACGACTTTGTAGTCACTAGTTCCAGGAAGGCTAGAGACAGTCGATATTAGACCTTCCCTGTTGCTAAAAAGCAAGTCCAAAGTTGTCGCCCTTGTTGTACCAAATCTTGTAGGGAAGGATACATGATGGTGCAACTCAAAACTTGAAACAAAGTTAAGGAACGTTTTATATGCCTTAGCGGTATTTAACGTTACGAGTTGACCACCTGCCCACTCCATGTCTGGGAAGTTAAAATCGCCTCCAAGTACCAGATTGAGTGTGTCTATGCTTGACAGAATATCAAATAGAGAAAACATTGCGCGTTTGTCAGGGCCAGGAGGTCTATAGAAAGAACCGACAGTAATAAATTCTCCATTTTCTGACGCAATCTTGTACCAAACAGATTCACATTTTACACCATTCACAGTGATCTCAAAACTTTGAAGGGATTCATGAACTAACACAAAAACTCCTCCACCATGCACATTTCCGTCTCGGCGGTACGCAACATAACCAAAAGGAAAAACTTCAGTATCACGAATGGTGTCATCTAACCAGGACTCTGTACCAATGACAACACTGGGTTTTGTCAGAGTGATAAGATCGGCAAACTCTTCCACTCTATTTTTGATACTACGACAACTTATAATCATAACAGCAAGTTCGCGCGTGGTTCTTATTTTATGCCGAGCTTGATACGGTAGCTGCTAGGCTTTTTTTTTTTTTTACGCATCCTTCAGCGCTATCATAAAATTAGTCTACCCCGTTAATACTGAGCTTATTGAAACGTAGCTTATATGGCATTTCCTGTGATGTTGCATGCTCCAACAGCTGTTTACGTTCAAATTTGATCTTGTCCGAAAAATCTTCGCCGACTGAAAGCCACTGTTTTTTTAGTTTGAATTCTTGGGATAGAATTTGCTGCTTGACTTTGAAGGATAGAAAATTAACAATAATTGGTCTTTGTTTTTCTGAATTTGGGCGGCCAAGCCTATGAGCACGTTCGATGTCGTTCCCTGCCACGGTCACCTCTAGATTTTTTTGACAGAACTCAATTACTTTTAATTCAGAACGGGACCATGTTTCGTTAGGTTCGTCATTGATTCCGTAAAATAATAAATTGTTTCTTCTTGATTTGTTTTCCGAGTCATCTTGTCTAGAGGAGACCGCAGCAACTTGCGCTGATAGACTGCTTGAGAGGGCACCGATTTCCTGCATATAATCTTTGAAGCTTTTTAACGGAGCTATTTCTGTTTCCATCGCAGTGAATTTCTTATTCGGTTCTTCGATTGTTTTGTCGAGTCGAACCTGATTCCGGTTCAATTCTGCCACATTGTTTATTAGAGTTTCCTGTCCTTTATCCAGTTTTGGTAGTAGGTCAACTGCCTTCAGCAATTTCTGGATTTGGGCGTCCGTAAGGGGCCCGGGGTTAAGTTCAACGTCGCCGGAGAGAATCAATGTCAATTCTACAAGTGTAGCACAAGGATTTGACAGAAAATTGCGACACCAGGAACACAAGTTTACAAGGACACTGGGGAACGATGCCGGCTGGCGTTTCGAGGAGTAACGAACAACTTTAAAATAAACAGGACTAATCTACAGCAGAAGGAAGCGTAAGCGTGCTGCGTTGCCCATTCCGGCACCGAACCCCATCCGAGAAGTGGGCGGTTGCTCCTTTTGCAGACTGATGTCACAAGATAACGTTCCAGTTCGTTGCCAGACGAGCGTTGCGCCAGGCAAGAAGTTCGCTGATGTTGTCGGTGACGAGGGGAATTGGCTGCATTCCTCAAAACCCTGTAGATTGGAAGTCAGGGGATGAGGCATCTCTTCGACGGCCCATGCCGCAGCGAAGGTCTGTAGCAGAAGGAAGCGTAAGCGTGCTGCGTTGCCCACGCCGGCACCGAACCCCATCCGAGAAGTGGGCGGTTGCTCCTTTTGCAGACTGATGTCACAAGATAACGTTCCAGTTCGTTGCCAGACGAGCGTTGCGCCAGGCAAGAAGTCCGCTGATGTTGTCGGTGACGAGGGGAATTGGCTGCGTTCCTCAAAACCCTGTTGATTGGAAGTCAGGGGATGAGGCATCTCTTCGACGGCCCATGCCGCAGCGAAGATCTGCAGATGAAGGAAGCGTAAGCGTGCTGCGTTGCCCATTTCGGCACCGAACCCCATCCGAGAAGTGGGCGGTTGCTCCTTTTGCAGACTGATGTCACAAGATAACGTTCCAGTTCGTGGCCAGACGAGCGTTGCGCCAGGCAAGAAGTCCGCTGATGTTGTCGGTGACGAGGGCAATTGGCTGCGTTCCTCAAAACCCTGTTGATTGGAAGTCAGGGGATGAGGCATCTCTTCGACGGCCCATGCCACAGCGAAGATCTGCAGCAGAAGGAAACGTAAGCGTGCTGCGTTGCCCACGCCAAGCTCATTCAGAGCTTTGCTGTTGACGGTAACCACTAGCAGCCGTAGATGCTGTTAATTACGCGTTGAGGAACTTCCAACTTCAACCACGTTTGCTCAACGTGCCTCCCCCTTAGGATGTGAGTTTCGTTTTTGGCAGGCGATAAAGGGTTTCTTCTACAGTGGACACCACATTTGAACACGCTGCGCGCGGCACGTCCTCAGTACAAACTCCCAGTTGCCGTCTTCCCAAAACGAGAATTTTCGTTGATGAGGAATCTACGTCGCAGAAATGTCCGGAGAGCTCAACATCAACGAGCGATCAGCATCAACAATATAGGTTGGTAGATTCAGATCTTCGCCTAGATAGCGGTAGTCTTTCGAGTGCCTCTTACGGCGTAGGGACCATGTAACCAAAATTTGGATTGCACGCACACTGATCACGAGATTACCTTATTCAATTCTCAGCCATCGCTGAAGCCCACTAGATTCGATTCGCAGGTTCTTTACCTGGACCCTCCAAACGTATTCTTGTTTTACACGCATCAAGGTAACTATGTTCCGGTTGTCTTCACACATAGAAGGGGACAAAAATCTCATGGGTTACATGAGTAATTTTTTTTTTTATTTCAAGTTTCATTTCTTGTAGATTAATTACCGAAAATTTCGGACCCTTACATTTTTTATGATTGTAGCCTCAAATTATTGATGTAACGTGACTGACGGCAGGTTTACCGATCACGGAGGGCATGCCCGTTCACACATTTTTTTTCTTGTTAGGGTTGAGTGGATTATGCCAAATCCACCGAGACTAATCACTAACGTTTTGACGTCAACACAGTGAAATCGAGCGCAGACAGAAGTTTGTCACGAGTGTGACGTCAGCGTTCGGTTAGGCCTCGTGTCCAATCAACGGGTCGAATGACGCTCGACATAGGACTCAAGTCCAATAGACCATTCGGAAAGTATGTGGCACACCCATCGTCTGCTAGCAGCATTAATTGTGGCATTCCAACGTACACGGGACGTGAGATTATTCGGGAATAGAAAACAAAGTTGACATTTGTTTTAACATTCTGTGATTTGAAAACGCAAAGTAAACAGACAAAAAAAATGCAAAACAGGGTATGCCTAATGACCATGGTTGCTGTTTCGTTGTATATTTCGGGCTTTCTGAGGTCTCAACAATGAGAATCGAATTAATCGCGCCCTTTCCAGGTTATACGAAGCGTCGGCGTCGGCACGAGCGTAGTACATCGGAGCAGCCCCACAATTCCCCTGTACCGCGCAGTGCAATGTACGATTTTCTGGAAACGTCTGTTGCCAACTTGGCGTCTTCCGACTGCAATAAAAACTCACCCCAAAAACCACAATAAAAAAAAGTCCGCTCTTTTAAGTATTATACTAATTCCTCCCTTCACTGGTTAAACTAAGGTATATGCAGGTGCATCTTAGATTATATTTCAGTTATTTTATCAAGATGTACGCGTTTCAAACGCAAAAATCGTTGTTGCTTTCTTTGACAACTAAATCGTGTAAGAACTACATCGCGCAGCGAAAATTTGCTTCATTTTTTTTTTTTCTTGACGTGACGAGTTTAGACGGTGTTTGTCGCGCCCGCATGAAACCGCTTAGATATAGAAAGATAGATACAGAGGCGCCATCGACGATTTGGCCCTGTAACTGTGTTTCAAGGGATCATGAAATGTTTTTTAAACTTCTTCCTCCTTAGCTTTAATCCTACACCCAAAATTGAAATGAGACATCACGTGTTCGTGACGTGTATTGGAACCGGAAGAGATGAACCCAATCTTCCGCCGTGCTCTTTAAGCACACCATGGAACTTGTCATTCCCAAGTGATGATAAGTGCCGTCACGGCACTCACTGTCCACGAACGTGAATGCAAATATTCGTCGACGGACAAATTGTTGACGAGTGCATACGTCCGAGTTACGCAGCGCTCCTGTCCAATTTGCGCGAGGTGGGTTTCGGTCGACGTCCGTGGGCACTCCGTATGCACCGCAGTGAAATGGAAGAAAATTTCCGAAGGAAATGAGGTACAAAATAGTCCGCCATAATTGTAAAATGTTCGTACCTAAAAGCATGTTTTAGGCTTTCTACGCTCGTTTACTAGCTTTCTTGTGACACACTAAACGATATGCGATTGGTAAAATCCCAAATTATCCTAGCCCGAAAATTTATTTCATGGTCTCTTTAATAATAACCTAAGGTCTGACAGTATTTGCCATATCGAATCTACGCAAGGTCAATGAAAAATGGTAGCTCGTAACACTACCAAAACTTCATTTCAAGCACACGGTGAAAACAAAACTTATGCGTGATATTTGCGCAAATTGGAATTGTTCCACGGCTGCCCAAAAGATGGCGCCAAGGTGCTAATGTGGTAATTCTCTCGGCGCAAGAGGTCGCAGGCGGGCACATCAAATACTATAGAGTTATTATAATGTACGCTAGGGGTTCAACTGCCGCTAGTGTCTATGCGACTTCCGTGATGCAAATTGAAGCAGACAGCAACCCGACTACTTTTGTAGTGCCCAAGTGCATTCCCATGAGAAAACGCGCGTGCATTTTGTCTGTTCGCCGGAAAATAGCATGCAACACTTTTGTTATTTGGGTCGTACCAAATAGCGTGTACCTTGATCAACATTGTAAAAGTGTAATTGGTTTAGTTATCACAGTTCTTTTTCATCAGTGAACGATGTTTAACTTCGCTACATTTCGGTCCCAATTATGTGCTCCGCAGCAGGTGTGTAAAAAACAAGCGACGATTCAAAGCAAAATAACAATCGAAAGGAATATAGAGTGTGTTTAAGGCTCGCCAGCATTCCGGTGACGCTTATATATTGCTAATATACCAGTCCTGCGACTATATTAAAATGACCACGTCTTGCACCTTTACGAGCTGTTAAAAAGATTCAAAACGTAAAGAATAAAGCACATGGGCTATGAAAGGTGACCTTTCGTATTGCTTTCTCTGCCGGGCAGCTTTTATTAGGCGCTTGTTCTGAAAGATTTGGAGCGTGCGTGTGATGTTCTGAACGTACAACAAGCAACTTCGAACAGAGATGAAAGAATAAAGCGGTACCTACTTATTTAAAATCTGACTATATTACGTGGCCTTCAATTTATTTTGATCGTACATGCACAGGTAGTTACTGATCCAGTGTCACTGCTTAGTTCTTGCCGTCTCCCTTGATTTCCAGATGTCCTTCGTTTCTTTGGCACGCGTATCCCTCATGCTGAAAAGCGCCGACGTCGTGTTCGCGCTAACAGTGTCGGACAGTGAACAAAAATACACGTACCAAGCCGTTTTAACACCGTTTTTAATGCAACGAATTTGAAAGAAAAACACCGTAACTGACCAATTATTTCGTCTGCCTGACTGAGAAATGTTCCAAGCTACCTAGTATGACATTATTCGGGATATTTGCTCTTATGGTCGAGCGCAGGGAGAAAGTGCACTCACTTATTCCCATAGAAATACATAACCGGAAATCAAAATTCGACTAGTTGCTGTCTGCTTCAATTTGCGTCGGCACGGTGGCGTCAGTTGTCCCTCTAGCGTACATTATAACAACTCTACGACAAATACCACCTAGAAGTCAAGGCCTGCACCTTTCCCCCCAAAAGTTCATCCCTAGCGGATCCCCGCAGCGTCGCCTACGCGGAGCGCAAGTTCGTCTGCTTCATTTGCTGGGGTTGTGGGGATGTCAGAACGCCAAGCTCTGATTGGCTCTGATTGAAGAATTGTGCGTAGACTTCGAGGCAGCTTGCTTCGAGGTCTGCCCACTATGCGGAGGGCAAGTCATCTGCCTCTCGCGCAGGAGTTGAGGTGACGTCAGAACGACGCCTAGCTCTGACTGACTTTGATTGAAAGGATAGTGGGTAGACCTCAATGCTAAATGCCTTGCGGCCTACCCACTATTATTTTTAATCAGCCAATGAAAGCTCGGCGTTCTGACATCGTTGCGACCCCTGTGCAAGAATCAAACGAACTTGAGCTGCGCATTACTTCCATCAGAGCCAATCAGAGGTTGGCGTTCTGACGTCACCACAACCCCTGCAAAAGAAGCAGACAAACTTGCACTCTGCATAGCTAGCGTCAGCTACAAACGCCACCGCGTCTCGCAGCGTTCCGCAACGAATACGACGCGACAGCCCGTCTAGCTTGCGGCATTCGCCGCTTGGAGCGGGTCGGAGATTCACTAACGATGACGTCATGCGGAGGCCTCGTCTTTGAGCTGGTATTGGCACAACAAACTCGGTCGCACCGAAACTCCAATGTACGAAGCGGCCTTTGAGCCGCGTTCACACTGCACGTACAGCGTACAAGAAACACTGTGTTTCCCCGCAGATATGATGACAAAATCATCTGCGGACTCGTATCAGGCTTTCACGAAACCTGTATCACATGCACGCGCTTCAAACATGTTAACGTACAATTTTTTATGGTTATTTTGACAGAATGTTCGTGCAAGGAAGTAACACGCCCAAGACAGTGCTTGAGAACTTTTTTTCTTTTTTTGTTTTTATACGATGTATTGGCAGTGTGAACGCGGCTCTAGAGACAGGATATGTGTCGTGTCTCTCTATTCCAACGCTATACGCTATTATACAACCACCCTGTCCGGATAAACGAGGTTCTCTAGTCTCCCTCGGGGCATTCTCCCGAGGCGGCTTTAAATGAGAACAGATCCTTGATCTCGGGCGACTGGTAAGAACCTCGAAAATTTCCGGAGGGAAGCACAGTGCCCGAGCAGTCCACCGCAGAACGAAAGAAAACAGGTCAAAAAAGAAAGCACAACATGGTACAAAGAACACGCCCGTTCGTACAGAGATCGAAAATACCTACTTTTTTTAGGTTCTTTCGTTTGGCGCGTTTAATCTTTCGTGCAGACTAAAAGCCGCTTGAGTCCGACCTTAAGAATTCTGTTGTCAGGACGTCTCACCCAAGTTGGTAAGAAACAAAGTCAATGCCTCTGACACCCGAGCGAAAAAAAAAAAAATAAAAACCAAGAATTAATAAACAGTACTAGAACTGTTTCGAGCTTGGTCGCCATCGCGATTTCGCTCATGGGAATCGCAGGGGCCCGAAGAGCTCTCCAAAAACGGCAAAACATTATTTGGAGAGCATGTGTCCGGCGAATGGCAGAAAGTTTACATTTGAAAACGTCGAGTGTATGCGGTTCATAAAAAAAAAAAAGAGTGATAACAAACTACTTTCTTTGCTGAAGTCCGACGTGTTAAGAAGTACGCAGTTGTCCATGCTGCCACGTTCACATCAACAAAATTTTTCAAGCCGTTTACAACTCCCTGTAACGCCGAATTAGAGCGCAGCTCTTGAGGAGGAGGGGAAGGCACGGGAGGGGGGGGTCACGTGACCTCGAGAAAATTTTCCGCTAAATTTAGCGGAGAAACTTTTCCGATAAATCTAGCGGGGCAAATGTTCCGCTAGATTTAGCGGGAAAATTTTTCCGCTAAATTTAGCAGGGAAACCTTTCCACTAAATTTAGCGGGGAAAATTTTTCGTTAAATTTAGCGGGGAAAATTTCCCGCTAGATTTAGCGGGGAAAATTTTCTGCTAAACTTAGCTGGGAATATTTTCCGCTAAATTTAGCGGGGAAATTTTCCCGCTAGATTTAGCGGGGAACATTTTCCGCTAGGTTTAACGGGGAAAATTTTCCGCTAGCGGGGAAATTTTTCCGCTAAATTTAGCAGAGAAATTTACCCATGATGCACCGCGCGGTTACGCCGACGGTTTCGGCGACGCCGCTCAAGCCGGAAACGGGCGCCTAAGAGCTGCGCTCTAAAATATATCAAACATAAGCAGTGTGTGCTTGACGTTTGCGCGTTTTTCAAGTTCTTACCAATTCGTGTTCGTAAGGCAAGCGATGTCATCAGCCAGTAGAAGGGGCGACGACTGGGGCGACGTCTTCGTGCGAATCAGCTCGGTGGTCGGGCGTTTCGTACGAAATAAATCCTTATTGTTTCGATCGTTAAACGATTTCTCTTTCAAAGCTAGACAGATTCGCCGGTACCGCAAACAACAATTTTGAAGTAGAGGTCCCACGCCCGTCGTCCGCCACCTTCGCTTGATCCGCCTCGTTCGGCCTTCCAGCCTGCGACTCCTCTCGATACGACGCCATGTTGACTATTACGCACAGAATGCACAGAGTGCATCCGGATCTCTGCGCAACTTTTTTTTTTTATCGACGTATTTGCAGTTTTTTTTTCTATTTTTAATGTTGAGTGTGTGGCTTTCCTGACCCCTGACTTCGATCTTTGGTGTATGTGTCTAAACCATGGGGAAGGGCTCCTGACCACGGAGAAGAGTGAGAGCGACTCCAACCGGCCAGTCCTCTAACGGCGGTTTTCGAGCGAAAAGAAAACGTATTTCGAGCCACAAACTGTGTTATGGGCATTTCGGCTCGCATTAGTCATGTACAAATAAAAACCTTGGCGAGCGTAAATACCCTGTCGGTGTTCCTTTAAGCCGTCACTAACTATTATAGCATGATCCAATACTATCACATCTATAAGCATAATCTTCGAAGCTAGCAACCTAAAAATCAGCGAGGTAAAAAAAAAAAAAAAGATTACTTTTTCGGGCAAAATTCAAGAAGAGAGGCATTATATTAGATGAAATTAAAACACTAACACGTAGAAGGTTTGAATACTCCTAGGACTATCTAGTCCCGAACCTGCCAGGACAAGTCAAGCAGCTAGCCCTCAGTCTTTTTCACTCCCTCTATTTTTATCTTTATTATGAATTAAGAAAAAAATCATCATTATGACTGCTATTATTCTTGCTTAACAGTGCAAACGACTTTTTTTCTTTTTTTTTTTGCTTTCAATTAGACTAAAAGGCAAAGGAACAACACTACAACTACCATTTCACCAAATCGCCTGCTGGTTTACAGCATTTCTCTCCGGCAGACGGGTTGTCTACGCGATGTCACAACGTACATAGGCCATATTTCTTTGGACATGACTCTCGCTCGCTTTGGGAGGACGACTCTTAATTTAAAAAGGCAAAACAAAACGCAACGCCACTCCAACAATCCAGACGGTCCAGTTCCCTGCGGATCCGCGTGCAACGAGGCAAGGACAAACAACACCTTCTCTCGTGAACCCATTTAAACCATAATCTCTCAGCCCAAAAACGTCAACGAAACACAAATAAATGTAAAAGAAATAACGCGGCATTTAAATGTTCCGGTAAGCTCGAAAATTTCCATTTAAATATTTATAAAAAAGAAGAAACGTGATGATGCCTACGCAATGGCAAAGGAGGGCAACGCCACCTTGCGCGAAAGACGCGAAAGAGTGAAACGGGGAGCTACCGTCTATCCTAAAGTGCAGCGAAAACTGGCGCATCACAGCCGCCAAAATGTGAAAGAGAAGAACGGAGATTAAACGCACGCCGTTTGGAGTCACGAATATAGTTTAGCTCCACGGAACTTTAAGAGCAAAATAGAAGCAAAATAGAACTTTAAGAGCAAAACAGAAGTTTAGGTATAGGCGTCGCAATAGTGCTCGGTTCAATTCGTTTTCTTTTTTTTTTTATTTCCCCAGGATATACTAATATACTACTGGTTTTGGACAACTTAGTTTTACCACAACCCCCACTTTTGTTCTTGAAGCATTAAGCCGGGGCGTGGTGTGAGCGCCAGCGGCGAGAGGAACACCAAGGAATAAGAACACGATGCTCCCCCCCCCCCCCCCCACCTTTTACCAGAAAGTTAAAAAAAAAAGAGAAGGATAAATAACAAAAACATCCAGACGTGATTTTGACACGGCCGGTGGGTCCGTAATTAACGGCAAGTGCCGATGCGGCCGGACAGAATTCCCGTGTTACTGAGCGTGTTTCGTCACGGTCTTGTGCAGCACCAGCGACACGCCATTTTCTGTATATATATATTTGTTTTTTGTAATTTACATGGTGTTCTTTTGGTTTTCGGGCAGAGAAGTGACCACGCACACACACACACACACACATACTTCAGCACGTCAGAATATGGCACGTCTTCGAACGCGAATAACAGACAACGAACGAAACGTGAAAAAGCAATAAAAAAGAAAAAAAAACCTGGTGCTGTCGAAACGCGTGTAAAACGCGTCACGTCCGCTGCATCCATCCGCGGGGAACATTCTACGCTTGGTTGAGCGACAACGTGTTCGCAAAGAGCAACCGATGCGATGTCAGTGTCCGTCGGTCTCGTCCGGACACTCCTGGAGAGGACACCAGAAAGAAGCATTTGCCCTTCCGGACAAGTGTGCTAAGAAAAAAAAAAAAAATACTCCGATCGGTTCATCGAAATTGTCCATGGTAACCATGAAGAACTTCGCTTTGCTTTACCGAGACGGGCTCTACTTTTCTTCGAACCCTGCAACAATATTTGAGCCTGTGCCCTTTTTGAGGTTTCCACCTCTATTGTGGTTTGGGTAACCCAACCGACTGGGCCAGAGTTACAAACTGTTCAAAGGAGGATTGTTCATTTACAAACACGAAGAGGATTAACCTGCAGTGAGTCTTCATTTACTGCTTCTGAAATAAAAAAAAAAGAAGAGACGAGTAGGGTTGGGGACTAGACATTATATTTTAATCGAAAACGCCAAGACACCTCGACCTGGGTCCCTAATCTGGACACTTGGCGAAAAAGACGGCGAGAAATCTGACGGCTATTATTGGCCGGCGCCAAGGTCAAGTGCGGCGTCGGCCAATCACAGAGGCCAGATTTCTCGCCGACTTTTTCGCCAAGTGTCCAGATTAGGGCCCCTGATATGGCTCCTCGTGGAGTTGAAAGCGTGCGTAATAGAGATCAGTGGTGACGTCGCATAGATCAAGTTTTGGAGAAGTTAGAGCGTCAAAACTCATTTTTAAGAGCCAAATAAAAATTATAGTTCGACCTACGTCTTAACTCTTTATAAAAAAACTTTTTTTTTTATATTGCATTAGTGCAACAGCAACAAACAACGAGCGACTCCTCGCCTCTGGTAGAAGACATAGACGGAAGACTGTGAACGATGCATGAACATTCAGTATAGAGTTTCCAAGCCGGACAAACTTTCCAGCAAATACGGTGTTAAGAGACAAACTTGCAGTCCTCCGTGAGAATAGAGGCACCTTGACGCGGACATATTGTGAATAGTTTGAACGGCTGGGTGTGCCGCAACTCTAAGATTTCCCCTTCGAATAAAGACATATGGCTAGTGCAGTTCTACATATCGTCGTGGGGTGCTATTAGAGCATGAAATGCTTTTTTAACTCTACCCCCTAATCCCAAAATTTTGTCCGCCCGTCCGTCCGTCCGTTCGCACATTTCCCGCTAAATTTAGCGAGGAAATTGATATCACGAGACCTATTCAGGAATTCAGTTTCTCAGCTGAATTTAGCGGAAAAATTGATGTCACGTGACTTGACGTCACGGGACATACATACTAATTTAGGTTCCCCCTAAATTTAGCGGGAAAGTGGCATCACGTGACGTCACCTAAAGTCACGTGACCTATTCACCTTGGGAAAATTTACGCCACGTGACTTACGCGTCAACTCACTTTCCCCACTAGATTCTGCGGCAAAATTCTCGTCTCGTGGCCGAAACATCGATTCAGTTTCCCCGGTAAATTTAGCGGGAAATCGACGTCACGTGACCCCTACACCACTTCAGTTATCCTCTAAATTTAGCGGGAAAATTCAAGTCTTGTGACCCAGACACCAATCCAGTTTCCCCACTAAATTTAACAAAGGAAATCAAAGACACGTGACCTGACGTCACGTGACCTATGCGACCGTTCAGTTTCCCCACTAAATTTAGCGGCAAAATAAACGTCACGTGACACGCCGATTCCCTCACCAGTTCTCTCGCCAACTCTCTATAACGCATTTGACGCATTATAGAGAGTTTAAAGAAAACGGTCGCTGCCAATTTGTGTCACTAACACATGCAAAGGAAAAAAAAGTTTTTTTTTAAACAACTTAGATGAAAAAAGGATGTCAAAAACGATTTTACAACGAAGAAAAAAATTTTAGAGCTATATTTACGGCTCTATATGAATTTGTAGTTGGCGCCCGTGGGCGCCGCGGAAAAGTGGCCCTTATTTATCACGTGACTGGCCTTTATTTATCACGTGGTGCTTGCGCTTTTTCGGAAGCTTCCTATGGCCTCTAAAAGTAACTTATTAATCTTTGTTTGAAGTATAACAAAACACTAAGATGAATAAGTAACTTTTAGAGCCCAAAGGAAACTCCTGAAAAAGGGCAAGCAGACGTGACAGACCTGTGGGCCGGTCAGATGACGGCGGCGGCGCCCCGAAGCAGACGAACTTGTGCGGCGGCGGCGACCGCTGGCGTGGAGAAACGCGTTGAAGCGGCGTCGCACAACGCTCAGCGTACGGCGGCGGCGTGACTTTGCGGCGGCGGCGACGGAGCGCGGCGGCGCGCGGGCCTACCGCGTGACCAGCGGCGGCTCCCGCGGGCACCAACTACAAATTCGTTTTGCGCCGTAAATATAGCTCTAATTTTTTTTCTTCGTTGTAAATTTGTTTTATAATATTTTTTTTTCATCTAGCCTGTTTAAAAAAAAGTTTTTTTCCTTTGCATGTGTCCTTTAAGTGCAGCAGGGCGCGGCTTTTATTACGTTCGCACTTCCTGCGTCGTAATTCGCGCTTCGGCGTTCTTATCATCTAATGCCGCAATCTGATTGGCTGGAGAAGCGATAATGAGATGCGTGGGACTTCCACAAGCCCGGCGTTTATTAAGCTCGAATAGAAATATATAGACCAACTCAACTCACTGACGCCACACCACTGATGTGGCGCTGCTGTAGGTACTGCGCATTCGCAAATGCTCCACTCCTCCCGACTTTGGTTTGTGCGCACGCGCAGTGCCCACACATAGTGTGCGCAAAGCGGGCTCGTTTGCTAAACATTGTGTTGGTGTATACATGGTTTTATCGCGAGCAGCGCCATCTTGAATGCCGTAGCGCCATCTCTCGGTCGTTAGGCTCGACAGCCGCGTTGAACTGGGTGAAAGCACTCCTTCGGGCGCGGCTGATGTATTGGGTGCGGTAAAACGATAGTGATGGTTGCCGCATGGTGGGGCTTGTGTGTTGTTGGAAGGATTCACGTTTTAAGGCGAAAACCTTACTTGCCCCAATACGCGAAGAAGCGGCGGCGTTGTGCCCGGAAGATGGTAACACCGATACGACATCAAGCACGCGCCTCAGAAATAAGACACAAAGAAAAGCGCAACAACGCAGATGCTTCGTCACGGACGCCTGCGGGGGCGCCGAAGGTCAAAGCGGACGCGCGTCAAAAATAAAACACAAGGAAAAGCACAGCAACGCAGATGCTTCGTCACGGAAGCCTGCGGGGGCGCCGAAGGTCAAAGCGGACGCGCGTCAAAAATAAAACACAGCAACGCAGATGCTTCGTCACGAAAGCCTGCGGGGGCGCCGAAGGTCAGAGCGGACGCGCGTCAAAAATAAAACACAGCAACGCAGATGCTTCGTCACGGAAGCCTGCGGGGGCGCCGAAGGTCAAAGCGGACGCGCGTCAAAAATAAAACACAAGGAAAAACACAGCAACGCAGATGCTTCGTCACGGAAGCCTGCGGGGGCGCCGAAGGTCAAAGCGGACGCGCGTCAAAAATAAAACACAGCAACGCAGATGCTTCATCACGGAAGCCTGCGGGGGCGGCGCCGAAGGCCAAAGCGGACGCGCGTCAAAAATAAAACACAAGGAAAAGCACAGCAACGCAGATGCTTCGTCACGGAAGCCATTGTGAAGCCGGCGGGGTTCACCGCGCCTGCGCAGTGGGGGAGCGTGATGTCACCGCCGGAACGCCATGTGAAAAGGGAAGACTTGGCGCACTGCTTGTAGGAATAAGCTGCGTGTAGGAATGCGGAAGCATTCCTACACGTAAGCAGTCTTAAGTGTCTCTGCCAATTTTTTTTTTTTTTTTTTTAACACACTCTGTCCCTTCTTTGTGCTCGGTAATAAGGCTTCTGCCGGTGCAGCGATGCGTGCAACAGTGGCAGCGAACACACCAGCGATCGAAATTGAAGGTGAGTACTGACGACTGCTGCATCAGTTAACAGCGAATAAATTTGCCGCTCCCTCACCGAAGGTACCCGAGGTCCTCCCGAGGTCCTCCCGAAGGAACCCGAGGTCCTCCCGAGGTCCTCCCGAAAGAACCCGAGGACCTCCCGAAGAAACCCGAAGAAACCCGAGGTCCTCCCGAAGGAACCCGAGGTCCTCCCGAGGTCCTCCCGAAGTACCTCGGGTTCCTTAGGGAGGACCTCGGGTTTCTTCGGGAAATTTACCCATGATGCACCGCGCGGTTACGCCGACGGCGACGCCGACGCCGACGGCGACGCCGCTCAAGCCGGAAACAGCCGCCTAAGAGCTGCGCTCTAAAATAAGAAAACGAGGACGCGCAAAATAAGAGCATCGCAGATATGAAAGTAGCCAGCTTCGGCCTGCTATGCACCGATATTTATACTTGTAGAATATTTAACTAGGGATTCCGTGTCGATGGGTGCGTCTTTTTGTCAAAAACGGAATACAGCAACGTCAAAATAGGCCCATCGCAAGCGTGGGTCTATCAGCGGCTCAGAAGTTTAAGGCATACGAAGTTGATGTTTATTACAACCTACGTTGCGCAATCTTCTGTAAAATAACAAGCATGGAGTCGCGTTGTGACGGTTAACATACTTAACGGTTATCTTTTGTGATTTAAGGAAACAGATAAGGAAACCCACGCTCCGTAACGTGAATGAGCCTTCAGCTACTAAAGAGCCCTTTATGAATCGCAAATCATGCCCAGGAAGAAACTATGCTCGGGACCAAATCATGCTCAGTACCAAGCGACGGCACGTAGTTTGTTCTTTGCAGACGTCCTCCCGGAAGTGCGATCTGCAAAGAATACCAAAAAAAACTTTACAAACTGAAACAGCGAATCTCGAAGGAAGTTGTACTTACCCTGCATGCGGTCGTAACCCATGTTAAACGACGCTACAGCATCGAACTCTGAGCGCACTCCAGTCCCGAGATGTTGCGAGAACACTCGGTAATTTAGCAAAGGGCTAACGTCTTTTCTGTTTATTGAAGCAACTCAGTGCCGTCGGAGGTCCTGGTCATGTGGGAAGCGATGAAAGCTGAAAACTTTGCAGCAGCACTCGCCTTGCCGGATTTCGTGCGCGGAAGAGAGGTCCCCCAATATTGTTTTACGCCTTCGCTGGTTGTTCGCGCAACCTACAACCGAGCAATATGGTACCCTGATGACCGGGTGTGGGGTTTTCATTGAATCTAATGGCGTTAATTAAATCTAGAGAAGTAAAAACGAAGAGAAAACCGCGGGCAAAGCAAGCGAACGTAGGACATCGCAAACGTCCGAGCCGCACATCAGGGGATTCTCCACGCTTCGCACAGTTCAGCGACGAGGACAAGGGGCCTGTAGCCCTCTCCCTATTCTCCCTCGCCCTCTTTCAGTGAAACGGTCTACAGACCAACTCATGTTTACAAACAAACTGAGCGCCCCTAGCGGACGCCACCGGCGCCGCGCAGGTGGGGTGGAGTGTGGGCAAGAAGCTCGCCGTCACACAGAAACAAACTTTGGAATTTGGAAGGCGATGTTGTCGGAGTCTGTATGAGTCCCCGTGCTCTTCTTCGCTTTGGAAATTGTTGATTCCACGTCTTACTGGCAATGACTGACTACTTGAGCGGCCTCAGCGAAATTAACGAGGCTCGTTACACCGCAAAACGTCGCAGGAATAACGTGACATGCGCCGATTTATTCCGCGTGGACGACGCGGAATTGGGGCTAAAGCCTGATTCGGATGATGAGATTCTGCTCGTTATTTTCAGTCGCGACGTTGCTAGGGCCTGCAAAAGCGTGGACCTTAGGGGAGATGGTCGGCGTCGATCACTGAAAGTCGCAAGCAGAATCGGACCAAGTGAATCAGGCATAACATGTCGGTGATGGCCACTAGTAATAACGGTCAATATCTCCTTGTATCTACTGTTTACACCGAGTCTACTTACCCCAACCAACCTTCAATCTTAAAAGTCTTTTGAGGCCTGCATTTACTTCTTATCGCAATTACCGGGTTAAGGTTTGATCTACGGGCCGCTGTTGTTTGAACGAGCAGACGACCACAAGCAGAGACGTTTGAAAGAGTAGACGACAGTTCGAACGATCAGGCAGCCGTTTGAACTCGAAGATGCACTGAACGTAGTCCGCAAGGTGGTCCGTACAACTTGGCGGTTTTCCCGCGTTCATATTGGAACAAAACAAATAAATGTGACGACCACAAGAATTCGTGAATTCAACCCAAAGTGCTGCCCACACAAGCAAGCGTGGTCCGACGGGGTCTGGTTATTATTTTTCACGGCACTTATCAACGTTCTCAGACGAACCAAGCAGGCAGAAAACACATAAATACTCGCCTTCAAACCTTTCCCGGCTCTTTCGGTACAGCCCTAGTCGCGGCATTTTGACGAGAAATCAGGTTTTTGTCCGGCTTCTTTCAAAACAACGCAGGAATGCACGTCTCGCATGGTGACTTCCGCCCACAGCCCCAGACCGGAAGTGCGCCCGACGCGCCACTACCGCGCCGTGACGTAACAGAGCTGAGTCCGTGTATTGGCGATTTTCATCACGTGTTTTCGAACCGTCTTTCGTGGCTTCGTCTTTCGACCGCTAGGCGCTGTGAATATTTGGTTCGCTCGAGAAGGCTGGCGAGGGAACTCACTGGCACAGCTTTGTGTTCCATCCACTAGGTGCCGTAGACTTCGCAGAAGTCGCGAATAGACCCACTGAACTCTCTGACGTCAGGCCCCTGCGGTGGCGCTGCTGTCGGCACTGCGCATGCGCAGATGCTTCGTCTCACGCAAATCTGGTTTTTGCGCAGGCGCAGTCTGCAAACCCTGTGTGGGCAAACGCGGGCTTGTTTGTAAACAATATTTTGGTGTTGGTTGGCGCGCTGTTCATGCAAAAAAAAAAAAAAAACATGAGTTAAGTCACATTTTGTGTGTAATATTACCGTTGTAATTAAAGCGTGTTCAGTTTGTATCAATGACTTCTATACGTTGTCACCTCAACAACGGAAGTAAAGCAAGTCCGGCTGCTGGCGGAGAGTTTTCGCTTTTTTCACCAATGAAACGACACCGTGAAGCTACAGGCTGCACCAGTGTCCGTCAGGAGCTGGTGGGTTGTACATTTTTACGCCGTAACCAAATCGCGGCTAGCATGACAGCACTCCCTATAGGGGGTATTCACTGGACGCCATATTTGAGGTCGCTGTTTAGAGCGCATGCTCGGAACGAGCTCACACTAATAGGCTGCTAAGACCGGTAATCTTGTTGGTTGGAATGCACGTTGCAAAAGAACTGTGGAAGCTCGCTGTCAGCACGCGCTCAGATGTGGCGCACACGGCTATGGCCGCCAGTGAATACTCCCTTTAGCAAACAAAGACTGCAACATTGCGGCGCTAAATCGAGTGGATACCGTTTATTTAAGTTTAACTATACCTTGTCAATTTTTGCGTCACTGTTTTTGAATATTTTTTATGTAGAAAAAGTGCACGCTTGTTCGCATCTTCAAAGTTAAAAAAAGACATTTCCAGCTTCCCCCTATAAATAGCGCAGTAAAATGTTACGCATAATAATATCAAGAAAAAAAAGTCTAGAAATATCGTGGTTTTTAGATGTTATCGGGAAACAGAATAGAGTAAGCTGTATTCAATACTCAACAAACATGTCAACAACGAAAAAAAAAAAAAGAAGCTTGATGAGGCTACCCACCGATGAAATCGATGAACAAACAAAGCGCGATGGCGTCGTCGAATGAAGGCCCGAAAGGCAGATGATTGTAATTCGATAGAGCTCAGAACCGGCAGCGCCTGAACCGAGGCATGGTTATCGAAATTTGACCGAGCAAAAAAAAGAAGAAAAGTTAAAGATAATTGAATAAAAAAAAAACTGAAATTGAAAGCACCAAACGGAGAACTCGGAACTTCAAGAGTGCTCACCATGCATTTATTTTTTATTTAATTTACTTAGCTGCTGACAATGATGCCCAAGACAGGGTGATTATCCGTGAATATCGTCACGAATCTTCCGGCGATATACTGATAGAAGTGGTGAAAACTGTACACGACGTCGAGGCCTTCAAGATCGAGTTGCGAATAGCTACGCTCGGCGGTACCTAACGTTCTGGTCGCGAATGGGATCGGCACCTCTCGCCCCTCGGCATCTTGCTGTGCGAGGACCGCTCCAACTCCATATGGTAACGCATCACAGGAAAAAGATAGAAGCCTTTTCTCTTAGTAGTTTGCGAGTACACTTTACTTTGCCAATAACGTTTTTAACGTTTGGAAAGCCTTCCGGTGCCTTTCTTCCCACCTCCACTCACTATCCTTTTCAAGTAGATTATAGAGTTCCATAGCGATTGTTGCCCTGTTTTTTAGAACTCTGTCGTAAAAACGCCATAACGCCTAGATATGACTGCAGCAGGGCTTTTGCATTAGGTAATTCGAGCGCGTTGTTATAAGGAATACTTAAAAACGTGATTTCTTAACCGGCCCTGGCGCTTCGACCAGTGATTGTATCTTGTCCTTAGCTGGGTGAATACTTTCTGCGTTGACACGGTGGCCTGGGATTTTCTCTTCATTCACGTCAAAACAGTACTTGTTTTATTTCTGTTTCAGCCCCGCATTCTCCAGTCTTGAAAGCACCTTATCCAGCCGACGCGCATGCTCCTGTGGATTTGTTGCCCCGATGATTATATCATCCTGGTATAAAATAACTCCTGCGCTGACTGCCAGTGGGATCTCCACGACTCGCTGGAAGCTTGCTGGGGCTGCAGCGATTCCGAAGGTTAGTCTCTTCACTCGATACAATCCTTTGATTATGTTGATCATCAGGATTCCGACGGTTGCACCGGTTACTCGCAGCTGTCGGTGTGCTTGCGATAGATTAAAGGGATACTTCAACGAAATTTCAAATATACCCGTCGTGTTCAGAAATAGGCTGAATATGATCAATAATATCCGTAAATGGCAATCGCACGTTTGTATTTCGAGCCCGATGGCTGTATTTCTCTTTATAAACGGCCCACTCTGGCGAATGCTCGGAGAGCAGCCAGCGGAAATCACGTCACATCAGGCGCAGTCGTGACGTAGATTGTCTCGGAACGAGCAAAGCTGCGGCGAGGCTGACGTCGTCAGGATGCCCTAGCCGTTCCAACGGTCGGGCTACCGCAACTAAAAATTGTTTTGCTTGTATGTTGAGACAGCCTTGATATCGGCTGTCTAAACAGTTCTTAGCTGTAGATGAGAAATTTAGCCAGTGCAGTACAACCGCTAAGCTGGGGTCCTTAACGTCCACCACGCAGTAGTGATTACACGAACGCGTGCCGGTACGAAACTCATCCAGATCGAAACGGGCGGGGGGTGAGGATCGAACCCAGGAGGTACTGCAGCGCAAACTTTCGCTCCACGCTCCGAGCTGAGACGCGTTAACCTATCCGGCCATCGATCCTCCTGGCTACCGCAACTACTAACCCCAAAGCTGCTTTTGTTCGAATCTTGAGTGAGGGGTTAATCTTCTATAATCTTGTAGAGGAACAATAGCGACGCCTGGGACACACAAAAGAAAGTCTGGGTGAAAGGGGAGTTCCTCTTTCCCCTCTTCTCTCGTGGTGGCCGGAAAGCTGGCGGGATGACGTCAGGTTCAAGGCATGTAAAGTTCTAGGCGAAACAGGCATCCTCACTACCTGCCAAAGTTTCAAGACGTGCATTAGAAACAATGCTTTAGCGACATCCACCAAGTGCCCATTGATAATCGTTTCATTCGTTTTAACATTTCTTTCCGTGTCTCTTGCCACAAGAGATTCATGTGCCCGATGTGATACTGCTCTCTTGAACACGTATAGACCAAGAAATAAGCGCCAAAATGTCGTTGTATCTTTTTGAGTATCGAAGGAGTCAGGCCTCTTTGGAGATTTTGATAGTGCTTCAGTCGGCGTCGGGAGCGGGTATAGGACGCCTGTTTTGCTGCGACATTAACGGTGAAACGGTGGTCAACACAGAGCCAAACGGAGCCATCTTTCCTTCTGACGACCACGCCCATGGCGTTGCCCACTGCTGAGTGTCGAACTGGCTCTTTGATGCCTTGTCTCTGTAACACCAGCAATTCGCATTCAACAACTGGACGCAACAGAAACGTTACCTGCCGATAAATCAGAAACTTTGGAGTCACTGATTCCCTCGGCTCCAAGTTCATTGGTCGGCCAAGAATTCCAGTTATTCCGGGCTTGGAGCCCCTCTTCCTGCGCCTTGAGCATAGTTTCGATCGTTTTGTCTCGCTCAACGTTGTGAATGCCGCTGACTCCAATCTATAGCGCTGGAAACCATATGAACCCTATCAGGCTCCACCCTGTTGCCACATATAACCATGAACTGGTAAGACGCAGTCCTTGGATTTCTTTCTTACGCGCCATTGCGCCGACCCAAGAACTTGTAATCCTTCACCTGTCTATGTCTGTAGAGTAAGGTCTTCTTTATGTGACGGAGGTGGCTTGTTAGGCCATGTCCGTCTTTAGCAATCTTGGCTGATTACTGTAAATGCCGCTCCTAAGTCCATCTCGAATTCCAGGGCTCTCCTTTCTATTTAGAGTGCTACCAAAAATTTGGAGACGACGACTCTAGAACATACAGCATTCAGTTCCTGCATGTTCAAACCAGTCATCGGTGGCTCTAAGACGTTTTCATCTCGGTCGTAGCTCACCGCACTTGTCGAGCGTGGTTGAACCGCGGTCCGTGCTTTATTTCGGCACGCTTTTTTAATGTGGCCCGTCTTCCTGCAAAATCAGCACGTTGTCTTGCGGAACGAACACTTCTCTGCGCCATGTTGTTTATCGCACTATATGCATTACGTGGCCTGCAATTTATTTCGATCGTCTGCATGCGCAAGGAATTACTGATCCAGTGTTACCACGTAGTGCTCCGTCTCTATTGGTTTTCCAGATGTTTTTCGTTCGTTTGGCACGTATATCCCCCATGCCGGAAAGCGCCGACGCCGTGTTCGCGCTAACAGTGTCTGCCAGTGCTCATAAATAAATGTACGCAGACGTTTTAGCACCGTTTTTAACGCCATGAATTTGGAATAGAAGCGCCGCAACTGGCCAATTATTTCGTCGGCGTGACTGAGAAATGTTCCCATCTACCTAGTACGTGCGAATTATTCGTGATATTTGCCCTTATAATCGAGTGCACAGAGAATTCGCACTCGCCTTTTCCCATAGAAATGCATTACTGGAAGCCAATTTCCGACTGGTTGCTGTATGCTTCAATTTGCGACAGCACACTTGCGGCAGTGGACCCCTAGCGTACATTATAACAAATCTTTAGACACACGTATCAGTGCGCAATGTGCCATGTGTATTTTACCTGACTCGTGATTGGACGCGAAGGTTTGTAGCTTTGGCTTTGGTCCATTGCATGTTGTGACAAAGTATCGACATCCCAGTGTTCTTGTCACAAAGGCGAGCCTTGTGTGATCTCGTCACGTCATCACCCGCTTCAGCGGAACAAATAAAACCACAAGAACTCGAGAAAGGCTTCTGGCGCCAGTAAAAGTCAGAGCCTTAGCCGAAGTCTTAGCCGGAGCGCAGTTCATCCACGTCTCCCTACCGAAGGAAACAAAGAAAAAATACTCCCCCGAAAACAGTGCACAAAAAGGGGAACCCCCAAAACAGCGGACGACATTAGAAGACAACCGAAGCAAGTAAGATTCGAAGCTCGAGCCGAAGCTGAAGCCCAAATCAAGGCCAGAGACAAATCAGCCCACATAAAAAAAAATGTCACAAAGACGACGGAAAATGACAAGCCCACGTCCACGACAGTCGCTTTATTTTATGTTTGCGCTCGCGATTATGATTGCTTGCTGGATTACTTTTTTATCAAAAGGGTGTCGTCGTCGCCGCTCGCTTTTATAAACTCACCCCCTTTTTCCCTCCCCCTTCCTTAGCGCAGAAAGTCGGGTTGTGCCGCCCCTTCGACTTCCTAATGAAAGCCGCGGCCCTGCCAAAATCGGATGCTCGCTCGTTTCCGGTACCCCGGCTGACGTCACACGGCCAGGCCATTAATCACTGTCAGGTTTAGCTCATTTCTGCGCCATTTTGTTGGAACGCCGAGCAGGCCTTTTTGCCCTGCGTACTTCTTTCCAGGGCGGCTCTGGGGATCCGTGAGCGGGCTGCACTGCGATGCCGAAGCGACCGACCCTATAGCTGGAACTCAGCTAGCTCTCTGTACGCTGCTGCTTTATTCTTTTTCCTATTATTATTTCTTTATTTTTGGGGCATCCTTGCGTGTCTTCTATGGGACGACGGATTTCTGGATAAGGTCCCTGCCCTGCCCCTTCTTGGTGCGGGCTGTCCTCCTCTCCAGTCCGTTGCGCATGCGCGGTAGTAGTCGTTTCCGAACACGGCACGACTATACCCCGTCAATATGGGGGGCAATGCGGACCGCGCGGGAGTTCTGCAGCCACCACAGTGAAAGTCAAAATGAATGATAAAGTGTATAACCTATGCGGTTGAAGCAATATATCTGAATGCTACTGGTTTATTAATTCTCTTGAGGGTTGTCCACTCCTTTCGGATACTAACATCCACTAGAGCCTCCACGATTTGAAACCCTTCTGCCGAAAGGCAACTATAATCCGTGTCAACCCAAGAAGGCAAGGCGAGGGAAAGGAAGACCAGAGAAGGGGAAGCAGACGAAATGCTGGAGAGAGGAGGAGGTTTCCCCCTCTCCTCTCCAGTGTTCCGTCTGCTTCTTCTCCGGCCTTTCTTTTCCTCGCCCTACTTTCTTGAGCTGCAACGGACTTTAGACGAAAGTACCAAGATTTTGGTAATACAGGGGCTATTAACTGACCAGTATAGTTGACCACGTTGCCGTGCATCATTAACTTTATCTCCAGTTTGAATCTGCAATGACGAAAGATCCAAGCGCACGCAACATCAAGCTCCAGAACGCAAGAGAGGTAGCTGCTGCGGTCTGGAAAGGCATGTTGAAGGCGATTTTCCCTCAGCCAGTTGGTACGTGGATGAAGCAGGAAAAAAGGGGAGGCGGATGGCGCTCTCCTCATGATCACGAGTGTTTTTCGGAACAGCGACAGCCTACAGGGGGAAGGGAGGGGGGGGGGGGGGGGGGAGCGAATGAGAGCCTTGCCGCAGTTGGCTTGTATGTGTGAGGAACGACGGTGAGAGGGAGAGTAATGCGTCTGCTGTAGAGTGGGGCTTTAAAGCAGTACATAAACTTTTTTTGTTTTTGGGAAGGGGCATTAATTGGTACTGCTGTAAAGCGGGCCTATGTTTCTGCGGTGCTTCGCTGCAAACTAGGCCGGAATACGATATATTGTCTTCTATGAAGGCTGTGTTCCGCTGTCTGAATTGCGACGTACTCTAGCTGGCAACTAAGCATTACATGTGTGCACCTTTCCATTTAATAAAGACAGCTATGCTTAGTAGCCCGCCGCGTTTATTCAGCTGTCTCATTTTGAGTCCGCTCTGTTGCAACCACGGTGGTTGCAACTGAGAAGGGAGCGGTCGCTCAGAACAATGGCGGTTTTACTGGTGATCGGCCATGAGCTGTGATCTGTATTGCAGCGCGAGGTGTGACTCGGGTTTGGCAGAGTGTCCGGAAGCCTTATGGAGACGCTCGAAGAACCTTTCTTTCCACTTGGGCCACTCAACGAAAAGCAGGAAGCTTCTGGCGGTTGTACGTCAAAAGGCGCCATTTCTGGTGTCTTGTAGTCGTACCCGCACACTCAGAGCAAATTTGCCTACCAACGTGTGGTTCCCTATTTGGTGGTGGCGGTGCCGGTTGACAAGCCCTTGAAGTTTGCTCATCGTCGACGGCATCCTGCTTCTGACACCATGTTGCATTCGAGGAGGAAACAGTAACTCGGTTGCTCAGAACAGATCACGGCTCGTGGCCGATCGCCTATAAAACCGCCATTGTTCCGAGCAACTGAGTCATCGTTCACTTCTCCAATGTAACACGCTCCTTGCTCTAGCGATGCATTCTGAAGACTGCGGCACGTCCAGGGAGCACCTCGCACCACGATCCACGCATGCGCGCGATAAAAAGTAAACGGCACATGAGGGCGATTCACACACTTGCGTTGAGTTCGACCGAGGGCGAGGGTTGCTATGGCAACAGCTGCGTCGTCTCCAACAAAAACCTGTTTTTACTGCGTTTGGTTGGAGCCGACGCAGTTGTTGCCATAGCAACCTTCACAGTCGGTTGGTTAGACCCTTTCCGAAATTCAGCGCCATCTGGTGACTAAAATGGCAGTTTAACCTTTACCGTACTAATGGCGGCGATGAACCTGAGGTCTGCAGTACTGTATGGGGCACCGTCACTTTCGCAAGTCAACGGTAAATGAGAATGCGGGCGTAACTGTCCAGTTCTTTTTCCATCTCTTATAGTGTCGATGTCGAAAAAATGCAACCAGTCAGAACGAAGCGCCAGTCCACAAAGACGCCTTGATAAAATTCTATACATCAAGGGGCTTTGAAGCCGAGTGTCTGCTACTAACATATTGACTGGGCCCGAGTTAGAAATGGACGCTTACGCAGCTCTTGCATCCGATTCCTGCTTCACGTCGCGCTAACATCTAGAATGTATAGGCATCGAATCACCTGCATAGGAGCATCTTCAACTTCTTCTTTCATCACTAAACAGAAGGCCACCATTAGTACAGCACATATGCCACTTTTAAGATGATGATAGTTTTCAAGGTTGCCAGTCTGAATTCCGGAAAGGGTCTACGGAGAAATAACACTGGCGCCATCTACCGGGTTTATCTAATCGCACACGTTATCAGCGTCATGGTAAGGATAAAATTACTAGCTTTTCAATCGCGTCTACTGTGCTCCCTATAGAGGAAGTTGCCACCCTGTTACAAACGGGTTATAACTATAGGGTTCCGTGTTGTTTTCGAATTTATTTTTCCCCTAATTATTATTTTTTTTTTTTGGGGGGGGGGGGGGGTAAATATCTTATAGATTCGGGGGTTTTTCAGTGTCAAATTTTTGTGTCGGACGAAAAATCGGGGTTTGTTGGCGCCTATGTGGAAAGAAATAAGAGACGGTCCTGGGACTCTCCCACTTCCAGGGAACATATGCGCTATCCGAATACTCGAAAAACGCCCCCGTACCGATAAGGAAAAGAAACGAGATAAGGATGTGTAGTTCTGAAGCCATGGAAGCGTAGCGGACAGTTCATTGGGGGCAGCCTTCGGGACCAACAAAGAATGAAGCTGTAGGCTTAGATCGTCAGGAACAAATTCAATTCGGGGTTTCTCGGTTTCTCACGATATTTATTAAACCGCTTGAGGAATTAATTTTCGACGTTTATCGGTATTTACCGAAAACACGCGCGGAACACTAGTTATAATAGAAGACTAGTCAAAAATACCTTTTGTGCTGAATACACTTCTGATCTGCTCATATCTTCTAACTTTATAAGCATTATTCTTTCACCGTGAGTTTGCACTAACCCCGACAATGTTGCGCGCGACAATTTCTCATAGATAGTGAATCGACAAAATCTCCCAAATACGGCAAACCCTCAGCCCAACTATTCGCAGATTGGGACAGTTGCTGGGGCTACATGAACGATAGATGGCGTCACTGTGCCAGCGTGTTTGCTCGTCGTCACTTATACAGGTCGGGGCTGGTCTGAAGTTCGGCTGGATGTTTCCCAGAACCATGCCCTTCTTGAAAGCGACTACTCTGCGGTCGATTCAACGTGGCGCAGGTTACTTGCCTGTCTGTGATCACCGATCTTTCCCAATTAGGCATCTGTTCTGAATCTCTCTCTCTCTGTAACGGTAACGCGTATTTTTAACGTACGTGTGGCAAGTAACGCGAACTATTTTCAAAACGCTACAAGAAACAAGAAGCGAACTTTTGTACCTCACTCTCCCGTTCTACCTAACGCAAGGTTCAGCGGCAACGGGTTGGTTCCCTGCGACTAAGTAACTACAAGTCACGCATATAGCACGGTAGTAAGTCTTCTCTTCCAATGTGACTCCGCATGAATAAAAGGGTTTAACATATGGAAGAACAGCCGAATCTTTCGCCGTCCGCAAAGCACGTGCATGACGCACACTTGACACGATAAGTCGCAGTCCATAGTTCTTGCAGTCGTAGTGATCCAAGACAACGCGCATGTCAGCGATGCAATTTGCATTCTTGGATATGTCTCTAAAGACATGAGGGGGTGTCAAAAACTAATGCCGGTTGATCTGTAAATTTTTACATAACGCGAAGGTCGAAACAGTTCACATGTTTTTATTTTGGCAAAAATACCCTTTATTCAGTGTTACCCTTCCATATAGTCCCAATCCCATTCACTGCATCTTCTCCAGCGTTTTGTACAGGCCTCGAAACCAGTTTGGAAACACCCAACTTTTCTTGTATTACCCACTGAAGTTGACGTCACTCGTTTTGCTTGTCAACGATATTGGTTTCTCCCTTTTTGAACTTCAAAACCCAAGGCCTGATATTGCTCAGATCCGTTACAAGATCGCCGTACACATTTTTGAGGAGTATGTCGATCTCAAGCGCCGAAGAGCCCTAGCTCTTTCGTCAAAAACTCTATTAGGGGTTGGGATTCAGCTTCTCGTACATAATTCAATTCGTCTATATATAAAAAAACACAGATTAGTGGAGTATTGTCGCGAGCATATTATATACAAAGAATAATATTAATATAAGTCGTTTTATAAAGAGATTATTGATACGCAGGCATTACTTTTTTACACCCCCTTACACTACTGTTATGCACTAAAACGCCTAATGTTTTCGTAATTTTTACTGGGAAAGTTTGTAGAAGGAGCGGGTATATATATCCTTGTAGTGGTCGTCTAGTCAGACACACACAAGGAAAAGGTTTTTAAAGCATTGCTACAGCGAAATAAATGTTCAGTGTGAATGCAAAACTGTACACCCTATCTGGCACAGCAAAACGTAAGAAAGTCACCGACTGCTATTTCGAGTAGATTGCGGTACAGTATACAGACAGACGTTTCTAAAAGCGTACTATTCCGGTAACACGGTAGCTTTACCTTATAATGTGTCTCAGCCGCACGAACCATGCGAGAATTACGATAACATGTCTTAATTTCACTATTATAAGTTTAAATGAAACGAAGTATATATAAAAGCCTCGCTTTTGCCTGCCTCCTTCCTCGCAACAGATGACATCCGACTCAACACAAGCGACCCAAAGAAGCTATAAACAGAAAGCTCACGGAGCTGGCGTTATTGATGATGCCCCAGAAAAATTCGTTAACGCAAAAAGAATCGTCCAAAGATCGCAATGTTCCAAAACAAGCGCTTGCACTTGTTCCCTCTAACGAGCCCCCGATGAGAACTAAAAGCAACTAATAAAAAAAAAGAACACATAAAAAACCACGCGCGCTCAGTTCACGCCCTTCTTCATTTCCCAGAAGAAAATACCAAAAAGGCAAGATTGAAATCACAAGAACGCGCTCAAGCATACACACACAAAAATAGAAGAAAAAAAAAAGGCGCGATCCAAGAAGCGAGACAACCATCTACGAAAACCAGAACAGAGCCAAGAACAAGAACAGAACAAAGGGAAGAACAGAACAAAGACAAGAGATCGCAGCAGCAGCAGCGCCGCAAACCCGAGACCAGCGTCAAATGAAATCGAGTTAAGGATCCGTGATTCTCTCGCTCATTGATAGCCGCCGCGCTGTGCAAAGCCTCCGATTCTGGCGGTCTTCTTTGCTGTCTTTCCGACGCTATCCCATTAAGCTGCCTTCTTGTCTCCGTTCCAAATGTCCCGTGCGGTTTTCTAGGGGACCGATTATTACGGCGTTTACAGCGAGAGCCGCGAGCCTGTTCTATGAAGACCGCAAGCTTCTTTGGGTCCCGTTCGCCTCCAAGTAGGAAAAGGAGCGTTTCCAATGAGGTTAACGAATCTAATTAATTAAGGAAGGCGTAATGTCTTCTACGATCTACTACCACTCAGTGAAAGGAGACGTTCATGTTTTGTATTTTTATACGATCTGTTTAATGCTCTTCAATCAGTATATATCACTAGATGGAGACCCGGTGCAAGCCGGTCAAAGAAAAGGTATACCGCGTTTTGGATTGGAGCATGAAAACGACGCTATTTCTTTGCGTACGGTTTTGGTCGCGCAAGTCGCAAATACGTCACAGGTGTACAACGACTCTACAAGTTTGTCAAAGTGCAAATGTATACGGAGCACCGAATGTGTATATCTGAAATATAAAAGGTGTCACGTTAACTTTTCATCGTTATACGAAATCTCCAAAGAAGAAATATTCGAAAATAGGCAGATGAATGAACCGTATACTTGATCGAATGAAGCAAAGTCCACGAAGCCGCCGAAAGACAAAAGCTGTGGCGGAGCCAGGATTTGAACTCCGGGTCTCCCGATATTTGTCGGGTACGCTAACCACTCCACCACTCAACCATTCCACCTTGACTTTCTGGTATTTTCTATCTGTCTCATAAATGCACGAGAAACAAAATGGACCCAATCAAGGGCGTTCTGGAAGCACACACCGCCGCGTGGAACCCGGTAAGACGCTTACTGTCACGTGGTACGTGCTCCTTGTGCTCTAGAAGTCCTATGACTGTTTGTCTGGTCACGTGTACATCTATTATACGGTTGGGCACTTGGACGATTAACTATCGATTACATGATTACTGCTTTCATCGCGATTAAATGTTTTACCGGTTAATCAATTAAATTTTGACAAAACTATTTTTTAATTAAAGCTTTTACTACGCGGATTTTACAGGTTAGTCAATAAATTTCTTACTAACAAAGAAATTAAAAAAATCAAAGCTTTCATTACGCAGACGTGGACGAGTACACCTGTAGGAAGGTAAATGTTTACGGGTAAATTTTGTCGTAAACTAAACTGTAGAGGTGAAATTAGTAACTCCAAACAAGAGGAGAAGGTTATACCTGTCCAAGTCACTTTAAGGCCGTGCGAGTGTCCGTTAAGTGCAGCAGAGATTGTTGAGAACAGTTAAGGAAGTTTGCTATTGCAGGAGGATAGCAACGAACTTCTCTGCTCCTGCGGCTGAAGTAATAATTTGTGTTTGTGGGCGTCTGACTGTTCTCAAGTACACTAATGGTTGATTTAAGATCCGAAATTGTATATTGTTTCGTTATTTACATATTCAGCAAAGGCTAAAAATGTAATTTGGACTTTAAAACTATGATACATGGTAATGAATGAAACCGATTAATCGATTAATTATTCGATTAAAAGGTCGCGATTAATCAGTTTAAAAGTTTTAATCGACGCCCAGCCCTACTTATTTCTTGTTTATGAGCTTTGCAGACGCGGTATCATCATCTGCGAGAATCAAGTGGCACGTTTTAATATATCACGGGCACTTTTTGTCTTCGGACGTGGTGTCCAAAGAGGAAATAATCGAAAATAAACGAAAATGTCTCCCTGCATGCTTAAAAAATTTGAGTGGTGCCAGTAAAAGAGTATCTTCGCGGTCTAATTAGTTCAATTCATGCCAAAGTAAAGTCCTCGCTGTGTTTGTTAAAAAAAAAAAAAAAAAACTTTGCGCTCAAGACCTTTGTTTATTCAAAGCGAACTGGGACGACGATTCTTAAAGAGCCAACCAAAAGCGACTTCAAAAAAGGAATAATAGACATTTGTTGCATGAAGTTCTAGACAGCGAGAAGTCCGTTTGCTTTCAAAATGGTGCCCGGCATGTAGGTAACATGGTCACGGAACTACGACAACCGTATCAGTTAATAAACAAAAATAGACGCAAACCAATTAGTCGTGTCATCTTCTATTTGTTCTTCCGCTATCTTTGATTTTCTTTCTCTTTCGACTTGCTTTCAACGCACGAAGTAAAACATTAAAAACTAGAAAACAAAGCCATGCGCACCCTGGATGAGAGAGAAAGAGGGATAGAAAGAGAGAGAGGTTTGGAAGTCCCATTCCACGCAAACAACACTTGAAGAGACATGCCTGCCAAACCGTCGTGCCGGCTCATTACCTGCGAACGTAGGACGCCTTTTCCCTCCCTTCCTCCTCCTCTTCCCTAAAAGGGTTTCCTAGGAAGCGAGTACAAATCTTTACGGGGACGAATACACCCCCTCCCAGCCTTTTTTGTGTTCTTTCCCGTTCGCAAAGGGGCACAGGAACATTAGTGTAGAGGAGCACTGCCCTGGCAACGCCACCGTCGCCGTTTCAGGCCGAGGACGTCGTTCTACAACGCCAGATTCGAACAGCTTTCGAAACCTCAGAGCACGCCAAGACCGTCTTCGCACTACACTCCGTTGAACCGTAAGTTGGGCCGCAGCGGACGTCACGAGCCACGTTCGCCAATTGCAGCTCTTCCACGACGTGTCACGTGACTTTCTCGTTCCGCTGCGTCGTTCCGCCCAACCGGAAATTCACGCGACACACTCCCTGCAATGGATTGGCTCCGAATGGCTAGTAGCATCCGTTGCGGTCCGTCGTAAGCTGAAACAAACTATAGAAGGGTCGGGGAGGAAAAAAAAAAAACAAAGAGGGAAGAAGGCGTGTCTCAACGTTGTCCGACTGTCTCGGCGCGAGATCGGTACCAAGATTGTTCCGAAAAACAAAATGTATGTAACAAAAAAAAAATCGTTCAGACTGAATGACCTAGCGCGTGCGGGGTCTATCCGAATGTATCGTACATGGCGGCAGCATTTGCGAATACGCTGCCCTGGTTCTCGTCGTACACAGCGGGAGCTGTGGCAAAAGGCAAACAGGGACAGGTGTGGGGCGAATCGTTGCATTTTGGGGAACGGGAGATTAGGGATAAGTACGTAGGGGAGGCGGGAATTGCATCGGAAGTGGCGCTGCGGGAGACGGCTCAAAAGACACTAAATCGTCGATCGTTTTCATCTGCAGGGTTTTTTTAACGTGAAGTCGCCAAAGGCCCTTTCACACACTCGGGTTTGCTTACGGCAGGGTTCTTTTGGTATCGTACGACGGGAGAATATCCTGGAGCACTGGCGCCATCCACGAGGTAACTCTGGAACTGCACTACACTAGAGCGAAGTTTTCGAGGTATTTGCGAGATCACATGTACGTACTATCCTATAGAAACGGTGGTTCGTAACACTGTCAAAACTTTCCTGAGGCCAAGAAAGAAAGAATGATGGCAGAAAAAAATGAGAAATATACGGAAATGACAACAGTTCCACGGTTACCCAAAAGTTGGCGCTACACTATGTTTTTTTCGTCGTAAGAAATCCCTAGTGCGTTTGGGAAGGGTTTAGGAGGCGACACCGTTGCACATATAGAAGCCACGCAAAAGTGCACGGTTGTTTTAACAACGAACTGCAGCACTTAAGGGCTAGGGTTTTGGATCTTGGCTGTAAATAGCAATGAGATCTGGAAAGTATGGTGATGATAAAGCTTTCAAAGAAGTAGTTAAAATGTCGTAGTTGGTTAGTGGAACGCGATAACGCTATTGGGCCTTGTTCGCATCGCTTTCTCATTCGCTTCTCATGATTTTCCTGCCAGTCAGCAGAAAGTGTGATGGACATGGCCTAGTCAGTAGCGTGTCTGGCCCGCAAACGATGGGTCGTGGGCTCGAATCCCGCTTAAAGTTCTTCCAAGTTTTCATTTAAAGCAAATTAATTACTTTATAAAGTGAAATCATCTCAGACATACGGCGACCTTAAATTCGCATTACATGTCATGCTTTTTAACCAATTTAATTCCACGCGTGACGTCACGTTTCACGTGAGCGTTGTGGGTTGTTTGAAATTCCCGCGCGACGTCATGTGGCTGTGACGTCATTACCTTATCGACCAATCAGGATTTTCCCGTCACGCCACCGACAGGCGGTTCTGTGACACGAGCTCCTTAACGCTAACACGCTAAAACATCAGATTCCTGCTCGGACTAATCTCGAGAGAAAACTTGTGTGCTCCTGCAAAGAGCCGGCCTCCCCAAAAAGCAACCCACTACGAGACCGTTGTTTGTTTTACCACGAACACCATCAGTGATTAACGCGCTGATTAGCTAGCTTGATACAAAAAAGCCACCCTTCCCAGAAGACGGTGTTGTAGCACGCATCATGATGAATATATCACGCTGGCACTTTTTCTTTCAAACTTGAATACCGCCTTACGGCGTAACCAAATGCCCTTCGCGGTTTCACCTTGCAACACAAGGAAGAAGCAAATTAAGTCTCTAGACCCTCAAGGGTATTATACTGTGTCCGCCATTTTTAACCAAGCGTAATTACTTGTGAAGAATGTTCGAGAGCATCCAATCTGTTAGTCCACCGCAGCTAGGAGCAGGTGGAGAAATAGCTCGCGTTGCAGAACCCAGGCACCCTGTGTTCAATCACCACCTCTGCCCGTTTCGATCTGGACCTTACTGTGTGCTGCACATCAATGACCGAAGGCTAGCAGTCATACTTCACTGGCTAAATGTCTTATGTAGAGAGGTGACTCCAGACTCCCACAGCGGCCCACTAACTTCCCACTGTACAGACATACAAACAACTCAATTATTTACGCCGGTAAATATTTTTGACTTGGGAATTATGACTATTTTCAGCTAAAGCAGTGTCCCTGAATTACAAGGTACATATATTTTTTTCGATATTGTGTGCAGCTTTATAAATATCACGGCTTAAAGTTTGGTTTTGGGAGTCTACGTCAAACCCGAAACTATCTGCCAGAGGGATGGCAACATCGATCATCAGCCGTAATGCAACGTTACTCGATTACCTCAGTTGTAGAACTCTCGCGGAAGGGGGTACCCCAAAGGTCCTCATAGGTACCCCTCACTGACTTCATTCCGCCTCCCGTCATTTGAAGCGCCATCTAGATTGTCGTTTCACAACTGTGTGTTCTATAGAATACGGCGGAACGCCATCTTCGGATTTGCCCGCTCATTTTCAACCAAACAACGGTCAATTTAATCCGAGTGCCATCCAATTTAATACAAGCGCCATCAAATTTAATCCCAGTGCTACCCAATTTAGTCACGGCGTCAGCGAATTTAATCCACAGTATAAACGTGATTATTTGTCCTTGGTGGTCGCGTTTCGCTTACTCTTTTGATAACTAGAGTAATTGCTTATAGAATTTGGAATTTTGTTTGGGAAAACTGATATTTTGATCACTATTTTGATTATTTGGAGTTACTAGTCGCATGACTGACGTAGCTGAATTGACATGTCAATTACTATTTTGGTAACCTCGAGTTCTTAGTGGCCCACTTGACTTTAATTTATTGCCAGTCAAGCCCAATGTGGCTTAGGCAGGTCTGATTTAACATACGTTTTGTTCATTTGCAATACAATATTATTACTATTATTATTATAATAATAATAATAATTATTGTTATTATTATTATTATTTATTTTATTACTGCCAGCCATTGACTGGCCAAGGCAGGAGTGGGTACATAGTGGAAAAGTGCACATAAAATATGCGGTACGACATTACGTCAGGAAATACGAGGCAATGCTTCTTTCAAACACAGATACGCTTGAACTATTTACAATGATTTCAGGCAAACTATTCCAGTCATCTATAGATCTCACAATGAACAATTTAGCTGAATTGACGTTTTGTTTACTCTATCTTATTAGTTCCGATTTATTATTGATATAATTCAGATGATAAAAGTGAAATTGCAGTTTGCGATTACTCTTTAGATTACTTCGCTCTATTATTGACACTTCTGACTTTATTTAAAGCTTAATGGAGTTATGACTTGCAATTTTAATTGCTTCGACCCATAATTAACCCGAATTACAAGATAAAAGTTCCACAAACATTTTGGATTACTTCCTTGATTACTTCCTTGATTACATCGAGGAATTATTGACAAAATTATAACTTGGTAGAAGCTCGTTTGGCCTTCTGATCACTTTTTTGGTATACAGGTATTATTGACACAAATAACTTTATAGAAGCAAAATTTTCATTACTCAGTCGATTACTCTGAAATGTGATTGACAAATGCGAATACATAAAAGTTCAGCTAAGATTTGGATTACTCGTTTGATTACTTCATGTTACTAGGCACCCAATTGACTTTAATAGACCTCAATTAACTTAGTGGTCACTTTTTTTTTTATTGTCCACTGGTAGATTCGCCCCACAACTGAGTTTATATCAGCATTATTCACATCTTGATTACTTTGAGTAACTGGTGACCTATTTGACTTTACATTTGTCCAATTGACATAATCTTACCTCTCATTATTTCTTTGAGCTTTTATACAACTGACTAATTTATTCTCAACTTAATTACCATTTTGATCACTCTTTTGATTACTTCGATTATTATTGACCCGATGGAGTTTGATTCGACCTAATTGGCATCACAATTACTCTTGACATTACATAGAGGAAATTATAGACTAACCGATTTCTTATGACCCCGAGTCACAATATAATTACTCTTTTGATTACTTTGAGTTACTATTGAGCAAGCGGACTTTAATAGGCCCTAATCGATATCTTGATGACTTGATTACTTTGAGCTAATATTCAAGCAATATTTGTGATAAGCTTAATTGATGTGATGATTACTAGTCTGATTACTTTAAATTATTTACTCAATAGACTTTTTGTCAGCTAATTGACATTGTGGTGCCTCTGATTACTTCGAGTTATTACGCAAAGTTGATCTATTTTAAGCTCAATTCACAATATTATTACTCTTTTGACTACTTCGAGTTACTTTTGACCCATAGATTCTAATACGGCCTAATTGACATTATGATGACTCTTTTGACGATGAACAAATAATCAATTGGCATTATGATTATTTGTTTATTACTTTGAGTTAGTATTGACCCAATTAACTTTGATTCGGCCTAATTGTCATTTTGGGGACTGTCTTGATTAGTTCGAGTTACTATACCACCAGTTCATCTAGTACAAGCTCAATCCACACTATTATTAATCTTTTGATTACTTCGAGTTACTTTTGACACAAATGACTCTAATTCGGCCTAATAGGCATTGTAATGACCGCTTCGATTATTTCGAGCTAGTATTGAACTAAGTTATTCATTATAAGCCTATTTTTCATTATGATTATTATTTTGATTACTCTGAGTTACTGTTGACCCAGGTGACTTTAATTTTGCCTAATTGACATTGGGATCACCGTTTTGAATACTTTGAGCTTATATTCAACCCTTACTTTGAGCCCTTACTTTGAGTTACTGTTGACCCAATGAACTTGATTTTTGCAAATTGACATTTTGGTGACTTTCCTGATTACTTAGAGTTATATTATATCACCAATCGATCTTTTAGGTTACCTCAGTTAAGTCAATTGAGGTAATTTAAAGTCAGTTGGATGAATAGTAACACGGATTAATCCAAGGAGTAATGAAACTCTTAGCTGAACTTATATGAGTCGTCCTTTGTCAATATTAATTCAAAGTGATCGACTGAGTAAAGAAATGTTTGCTTCTATAAAGTCGTTTTGTCAATAATAGCTATATAACTAAAAAGTAATCAGGATATCAAATGAGCTTCTACGAAGTTATATTTTAGTCCTTAATTCCTCGAAGTAATCGAAAGAAAATAAAAATGCTTGTTGAACTTTGATTATGTAAATGTTGTTATTAATAGGTTGAAGTAATTAGGAGTGGACGCGATTTTCAGTCAACGGTGTCAATTATAGCGTGAAGTAATAAAAAGAGTAATCAGAAATTGCAATTGCACTTTTATCATCTCAACTGTATCGATAATAAGTCTAAGTAATGAGAAGGACTAAACAAAACGTCAATTCAGCTAAAGTCGAGTGCGCCACTAATAACTCGAGGTTACCAAAAGAGTAATCCACATCTCAATTGTGCGACTAGTAACGCCAAGTGATCGAAGTAGTGATCAATATATCAGTGGTCCCCAACAAAATCTGATTGTATAAATAACTACTCAAATTTATCAGAAGTGTAAGCGAAGCACAACCACTGAAGGCAACAGCGTGCCTGTATGTATTGTGGATTAAATTGACCGACCCCGGAATTAAACCAGGTATCGCTGGGATTAAATTGAATGGCGCTTGAAATAAATTGAATGGCACTTAGATTAAATTGATCCCCACTTGGATTAAAATGAGTGGGAAAACGTGTAGACAATGGGCTTCGAGACCTGCGTATTGTATAGAATACACTTCAGTTAGCGTAGCAGCCGTCCGGTGCGACGAACGACGGTGGCGAGTCCTGATGAGTGAGGGGGGGGGATACTGCTTGTGCAAGCAAGCAGCGTCTATGAGCAGTTCCGTAACTGAGCTAATCTAATAACGTTGCCAGTGCTCCATGACTCAAAGCCAACGTTACTAAAACACACAGTGCGGCAACTCACCCTTGAAAACTGGACCGCTGGCATCCACCGAGACCAAACTAAATACAATAACAGCGTCACCCTTTAGCGACCAGTCAAAACATGAAAGTTGCTTTATCACGGCCGGACTGGAAGCGCGCGCTCTCTTTCCCTTCTTACGGCCTTTGCAATTAGGGCAATCACCACCTCTCGCCGCAATTCGCGGGGAGCGCTGTTACCTCACCCCAAACTACCCTTTGCCGCTTGCACAGAGCGCGTCTGACAGTGTATCTCAGCGCTGTCGCAACTTGCGGCCGAGATTTTTATAGCCTTTTGACACCTGATCCTTACGTTTAGACCCTCAGCCACTATCTAATGCGCTTCTGATGAGCACTCTTGATAGTACTTCACGTTCTTTTTTTCCGTCGCAAGCTGTTGCAAAAGCTTTCCGCACTTCGAGCCATGGTAGGCAACCTGAGAGCGACGTCTTTCTGCCAGTGAAACATACCGACTAGCTCGCTGGGCATCGTTGCTCGTAGCTTGTGTGAAGACATCATGTTTCTCATTTAACTCTTCCAGCACGTCGAAGGCTTCATGAGCAGTTGTCGTCGACTCTGCTTTACGCTTGGTTGGTTTTCGATGAATTAACGGTTCACGATATGTTGGTTCTCTGCGAGGCGTTTTCGCACTTGGCGCCATGTAAACCGTATAGTGGTCGAAAAAGGAAATATATGAAAGGAAACCTCAGGTGTCTTTCCCTGCTTCGACTGACAGAATGGAACGCAGCAGCAGACCATGACCGCGTTTCCCGAACAACGGCGTGCGAGGGTTCAGACAAGTACAGAGGTCCCGTCCATGCCACAGGGGACATGCAGTTCGCTGACGACACTGCCTGTCGGTAGAGTGACTGAAATCGGAGCGAAGCTCGATAAACCTTTTCCAAAACAGCAACCTACGAAGCTCGAACACCAACGCAAAGCAGCTCGAAGGGACTCTCCGAGTGGGGAGAAGTGGGGTGAGGTGGTTGCGCCCCTGGCGGCAAGCAAGTAAACTCCATACGGAGAAAAAATGCCATTGACTCCAGGGCGATTGTAAAGGCCGTAAGAAGAGAAAGAGAGCGCGCGCTTGCAGTCCGGCCGTGGCTTTTAGTGCCACTAAATAAGCCACACTTCAGAGTAACGACACTTGGCCATATTGTGTCTTAAAAGCATAGTTTCCAGTTATCTGAAGCTTTATCTGAAATCACAGGAAACGTTTTTCCGCCCTCAACAAATGATTGTAAAGTTCGGTACAAAGAGAATCAATATTACAAGAGCTTCCTAGCACCGGATATAATACTGAGGAAGTCGCACCTTTGAATCATGACGATCGGCAGTTGCGTCTGCTCTGCACAAGACCCAAAATGGCGGCGCCCATAACAATGTCGGTGAACGGAGTGCCGATACTCTAAGCGCAGCTCATTTAGTGGCTCTAGTGGCTTTATATGGCTATTGCGAGACGGCTCTGCGAGATGGCGCCCCCGGCCCTTGCGCTATTCAATCTAAGCCAATACGTGCAGCCGTTTAGTTCCCGAAATGGCCGCTGCGGGAGAAATGGCGGTGTTGCGATCGCCATTAGATCGCAACTTCAGTTGGGAAACTGCCATTAGATGGCAGTTTCCCAACTGAAAATTCAAATAACTTTCCTAAAAGCTAACCCTAATGCCGCCCGCTAAAGAACACCTGGTCCAGTTGCGTACCAACTTGCTTGTGGCACCGCCCCCCCAGGGACGGGGGGAACTGCCCCCCCCCCCAAGGACCGGGGGGGAGGGGGGCGGTGCCCTTGGTATTCCTTGGGCGCCGCCGGCCAGTGTTTGCCCTGCCCAGTGGCGGCTGTTTCAGGGGGGGGGGGGGGCAAAACACGTGCCTTGCCCCCCCCCCCCCCCCCACTTTGAGAACCGGGGGAGGGGCATGCGCCCCCCTTGCCCCCCCTCCTCGGTTGGTACGCCAATGACCTGGTCGCACCTTTAAAATCGGTGTTAGTGGAGTACGCGGTTTCACTTTGACATAATAGTTCGGCTGTGCTCATATTTCGTGCCACTAAGGCGATACTAGTCATCTATTTTGGTTTCGTTTTGGGCCGGAGTTGTTAAGTATATATGTGACGACAGAGCATTCGTTGAATAGGACGCAAAATACCCCCCCGCTGAGAAACGTAGTGTTGACAACTTTGTTGCCATGGTAGCAGACTTGTACGGCACTCGTTGCAAGTAATCAAATTACTTGCGACCGATTACTTTTTGGAGCAATTTTGTGATCAGTCAAATACATTTATCAGGGAGTAATTACAAAAGTGATCTGATCTCGAAGGGGTAAAATTACTTGTAACCGTTACTACTTTTTCCTCCCTCTCCTAATGGCGTTTCTTGTTTGTACAGGTTCCCTTCCAAGGTACCCTCAAGCCAAGTCTCCGACAAGAGAATGGTTTGCCAAAATAGATGCGTTAAGAATATAAGTATATTTTATAATTCGGTGATCCTAGTCCAATAGTAGACAGTACGAAAAACCCGTTTTGAAGCCGACAAAAAAATTATAAAATTTTGAAAAACCGAAGTTATCGGAAAAAAGTAACGCTTCCTTTTTCAAGCAGCGGCAGATTACTTTTCTTCCCAAGTAATCGAGAATCTAATTCAATACTTTTTTTTTTCACCAACAGTAATTGTAATTGTGATCGATTACCTTTTTTTTTTGAGTAACATCTACGAGACTGGCTATGACACACATGAAGCAAATGTATGTGGTATAATTTGAAAAATAGACGAATTATTCTCTAGTTTTAACGATATACACTTCGGTTCACCTTAAGTCCAGACGCAGCTGACGCTATTCGAGCCGATGGGACCGATCGATCAAGGCAGCGTCAAAAGCTCACCATCGTGGCGTTCGTCGTGTTTTTGTGTACTCTTTCTGTCGTCGCTGAACCAATCGCAAACAAGAAAGGCATAGTGACTTTCACTTTCGACATTGCCTGGTTGGTTCCGCTACCTCGCAGCGTCGGCTCCGTCGGACTGGAAGCGCGCGCTCCCTTTGCAATCGCCCGGGAGTCAATGGCATTTTTTCTACGTATGCAGTTTACTCGCTTGCCGCCAGGGGCGCAACCACCTCACCCCACTTCACCCCATTCGGAGAGTCCCCGAGGTTGGAGTCCCTTCGAGCTGCTTTGCGCTGGTGTTCGAGCTTCGTAGGTTGTTGTTTTGGCAAAGGTTTATTGACCTTCGCTCCGATTAGAGTCACTCTACCGACAGGCTGTGTCGTCAGCAAACTGCGTTCCCCTGTGACATGAACGGAACCTCTGTACTTGTCTGACCCCTCGCACGCCGTTGTTCGAAAAAGCGCGGTCATGGTCTGCTGCTGCGTTCCATTCTGTCAGTCCAAGCAGGGTAAGACACCTGCAGGGTTTCCTTTCATCAATGTCCTAGTGATGAAGACCTATCCGCAAAGTGGCAAAAAAATATTTCAAGAAAAAACCTCGTTATTAATGACAAATCGACAGCGACCGTGGTGTGCAGCAGACATTTCCTTCAATCTGACTATGTGGTTGGATGCCGCATCAGGAAACTGCTCCCACGTGCTGCATGCCGACCATCTTCGACCACTATACGGTTTACATGGCGCCAAGTGCGAAAACGCCTCGCAGAGAACCAACATATCGTGAACCGTTAATTCATCGAAAACCAACCAAGCGTAAAGCAGAGTCGACGACAACTGCTCATGAAGCCTTCGACATGCTGGAAGAGTTAAAGGAGAAACATAATGTCTTCACACAAGCTACGAGCAACGATGCCCAGCGAGCTAGTCGGTATGCTTCACTGGCAGAAAGACGTCGCTCTCAGGATGCCTACCATCGCTGGAAGTGCGGAAAGCTTTTGCAACAGCTTGCGACAGAAAAAAATGAAAGTGAAGTACAATCAAGAGTGCTCATCAGAAGCGCATTAGATAGTGGCTGAGGGTCTAAACGTAAGGATCAGGTGTCAAAGGCTATACAAATCTCGGCCGCAAGTTGCGACAGCGCTGAGATACACTGTCAGACGCGCTCTGTGCAAACGGCAAAGGGTAGTCCAGGGTGAGGTGACAGCGCCCCCCGCGAATTGCGGCGGGAGGTGGCGATTGCCCCAATTGCAAAGGCCGTAAGAAAAGAAAGAGAGCGCGCGCTTCCAGTCCAGCCGTGGTCACCGTGGCCGTGGTGTAGCAGGCACGCAGCCAGGAGTTTGTTTCGGGGGGAGGGGTCCCGCCCATGACAAAATGCTGTATGAGGGGGAGGGGGGAGAAGAGGTCCCAGCAAAATAGAAGATTTCGGGAGGGGGGGGGAGGGGCTGGGCCTCATGAGCCCCCTCCCTGGCTACGTGCCTGTGGTGTAGTATGAGTCACCATATAGTATGATCACGAGACACTTAACCAACTGTAACCAACATGGAGCGTGGCGCGTATTCGCGCTTCATCCATCGCGATCGGTTGTTCGTCGTTCTTGTGGACTAACGCCGCAATCTGATTGACTGAGAAGCGATAAATAAGATGCACGCGGCTCTCGACGCCCTGCGTTTCTTGAGTTGTTGGTGACTGTAGGAACTATCGTGAGTGCATAGAGCGCTGTTGCTTGTACGTATCTCCTTTACGAATGTAAGTTATCGACTGGTGAAAGTAAAATGACAAGGAATTGGTAAAAGAAGATGTGTTACTGTTATGTTTAGGAGCGGAGGTGGATGTATGTTGTCCCATCCGGGTTCGAACAGAGACACGCGAGAAGGTTGACTTAACCAAAAAACAAAATCACTAGAAATGTATCATTCTTCTTGCGCATCCCCACGTTTGCACATACGCACCAAAGCGCACAGACTTAAGAACGTGCACCGGCACATACATGCGCGAAGGCTTTGAGCAAAACCTGGTCACAGGTTCCACGTAGGCCCGCGCACACATCACACATAGACGCAAGTACTTGCGCACACTTGCGCGCAGGCTTTAAGCAAAACCTGGTCACAAACACCCACGTAGGCTCGTGCACGCGTAACACATAGAACGCGAGCATAAGCACACGCCCACACACGCACACAGACGAGCAAGAGCTGCGAACACACACACACACACAACGATATTTCTCTGCGTCGCGTGACGAGTTTATCTCTTGCTTCACATCGCTACATCGACCTCGAGGGAAAGTAGAGCGAAGGCCCCACGAGACCCGAGACCCGACCCCAGCAACGAGCAACAGCAGAGAGTGCGGCGAGCCAAGCATCAGCAACGGGAGCAGCAGCTACACGCGAGCACAGCATCGAGCGCACTCTGGTCCGCTCCGCCGAATGCCCGCCCCTACCCACCGACGCTTCTAGCCCCCGAGATTCTACGCGAGCGAGATGGAAAGACGTAAGGCCTGCCAGAGAGCTACGTGCGCGGAGAGAAACAGAGTTCCGCCCCTACACAGGAGGTATAACCGGTCGGCTGCAATGCTGTACTCCGTTTTATCTTACATTGAAACGATGGGGACCCCACGAGCCATTGACGCCAAACCAGTGCCTTATTAACGTCACGTGACCTCTGTGAGGGGTGCACGAATGCGCGTGGCGTCTAGTCACGTAATAATTTTGCATCACTGGATTGGTTGACACGACTCGTCGAGTTCGTTGCGGTCCATCCTAAGGCCAAAAGGAATATGGATCAGTTGGTCTCCTATCTGGGCTATGCTCCATTCACCCCTACCCTAGGCTGACAGTGCGGTGGGAGTTGCACGCTCGCCGAACGGATCAGCCGCCTCCCTTTCGTCACGCGATCCCGGTCACTGAGCGTGTGTATGGCCGGGGACGTGATCATGTAGCGAAAGATAGATGTACAGCTAGTCCAACGGGCACGTAAGGTTTCATCACACTATCAGCTTACGAGAGTACACGTGCGGTGGTCGCTATCTGGCTAGCGTGCGCATTTGGGGAGGAGAGAGACTCGGCATCCAGACAAGCATTTCACTCCGCTTGCACACCTGCTCCACTCCGCTTTCTCCACCCATATTTGTTTTACCTTCCTCCATGTAGACTATCCTCCACCGACACCCCCCCCCCCCTCTCCCCCACGGCCTCCCACAACAACCCTCTCCTCAACCGCAGTCAGTCTACATGGCCGGGCGTCCCTTTTCTCCCCCTCGTCCCTTTCCTCCAGTAGCTTCTCTTTCACTTCCAGTTCCTTCTCGTTCGTTCCTTCCCTAGCATCCGTTTCCCTTTTATCCCTTCTACCCCTTTCAATGCCCCTTCTCCCCAAGTTGGTCCGTTTACCTCCTCACTCTCTTCCCCGCTCCCCCTCTCGGTCTCCCAACGCTACTCCCCAAACGGGAAGGAACCGGCCGTCCACAACCTCCCCTTTCGTCGTGCAGAGGCCGTTTCGTCGGCGACAGCTGCGCTTCTGGATCGAACTTCTCGGTCGCGCCCCTTCCCCTTCTCTACCCCTTCGTGTCTACACTCTCCTCTTTCTTCCCCTTTCCGTTACTCCTTATCTCCCTGCTGCCTGGTGTAGAGAAAGAGGTAAAGTCAATCGTTGCCCACTGCCTCGCTCTCAACTTCCTTCCTGTGCCACACACCTCCCAATCTATGTCTCTTTGCTTGGGGTAGTCCCGTGTAGGTTTCAAGCCTTCGACGCTTTTCTCGTTTTTCATATTTTTTTCCCTATTCTATTTCTTAGTCCCCCTGGCTACTTCGGTTGTTAAAGTGGACGTGTATGCTGTAATACATGATGGGGAAAACAGCTCAGAAAACACGGACTACGAAGAGGAACAAACACGACAGAACAATGCTGTACACCATATTTCACGAGAGACTGAAACAAAAGAGTAACCAGAGCGTAAGATAAGATAGCTTCTCCACATTTTCGGGTGTAGCTAGCATGCAATGAAAAGTATGCTGAAAATTGCAGTCTTCTACTGACTAAGCAACCGCTGGAAACACTCCATAACTTTAAATTTAAAACTTATTCAGCGAATAGACTCCTTGTAGGCAAAATTCAGTTTTTACTGCGTAGTACTGTCGTGAGGTTGGACATTTTAACAAAGTACAACACAATAGGATAGTTTAAAAAAAGTTTACCCTGTTGTCTTATGAATACCGTACAATAAAGCGCATAGAAAGATTTTTCTTTATAAGTTCTTCAGAAACTCTCCTTGACGATCACATGCTGCCCGCAACCTCTTCATGTACCTTTATTAGCCTGTGAAATGCCTTGAATTGCTTGAATAAAGCCTCTTTTTTGAGTGGCAACAGGTGTTTATATGCACACTAAGAGATAAATCCGTGTAGGTGTTGATTGCCTATTTCTAAGGAAAAGAATGGGGAAATAGTGTTGAAGACCAGACCGAGCTAAACAGAAAATAGATAGAAAAAGATAGAAGAACTGTATAGGTAAAATAAATGAACAAGCATGGTGGACTCATCTGCATATTTAGAGCATAACGGGTATTCAATGTCTACATAAAAGTCGTGAGGATGAAAAAAAAAAAAAAAACGAGTTCTGATGTTGTGGACAACTTTCTGTGTCATTTCAGATGCGAGATCGGCGCCCAAGGTGCTCGAGTCGCCGTGCGCCCATAGCTTTGACCGCATAGCGACAGAACGCTGTCCCCGAGCATTCGCTCTTTCTCGCGTGAGTTGAAACATGGTGGCGCCAGTGTGCGCAAATAGCCCCCAACCATTTCCGGTTCTTAACTAGACGGCGGGTTTCACAGTATTTGCGCAATCGTATATACACCCTATTTCATTTAGTTTTTAATTTATTTCCACCTTAAAGACCCAATAAGGGCATTACATGGGGGGGGGGGGGGCAGTTTAATGCAGTAAATCAACAAATCAACGCAGTAATGTAGAATAATACAAAGTAGAAGGTGTACAATTATACAGTTAGTTATACGGTTAGTTAGAGCAGTCAGACGGGATGGATTTGACGAGCTTTTAAGGACGCTGTTGAGTCTTTAGTGCTAACTATAGATAGTGGGAGCTGGTTCCATTCCAAAATGGTGAGGGGAAAAAAGGATTCATTAACATCATTGGTCTTACCGAAAATTTGTATGATAGCACCGGACTTATTTCGGCGGGAAGATTCTATTTATGGGGTCATAGCAAAGAGTCCTTCAGGTCTCAGCAGTAGTAATAAAGTTTGTGAAGGAGGCAGAGTCGGAAGTGTTTCCTTCGTTTGCGCAAACGGGTCAGTCCGAGTTTATATTTTAAGGCAGAAACACTTGTGAAATGATCGTGTGATGATACGATGAAACGAGTGGCTTGGTTTTGCACTGCTTCTAATGTGTCGACAAGGTATGATTGATGGGGGGTCAGAATAGCGGCAGACAACTCTTGTTGAAATCTAATGTGAGTTTCATAATCCACTTTTCGAACATGAGGAGGGGCGGGGCATCTCCAAGGGTTCGTCTGATAAAACCGGCAGTCTAGAAGCTTCTACACAAATGGTTTCAATATGGATTTTAACAAACACTAAAAATAGTGTTTTTTACCAACAAGCAGTTTGTCAAAAAGTATCTTGAAAAGGACGTTTAGGGTTTTTCCACATACTCAAAAAGTCTGCTTCGAGCCAGCCATACCAAAGAGGTGAGATCCTCTCCGATAGCAAAAAATAGTACCTTTTAACTTAAAGGGACACTGACAGGGTATTTATGCTCGCCAAGGTTTTTATTTGTACATGACATTTGAGAGCCCAACTACCCTGAACACAATTTGTGGCTCGCAATTTGTTTTCTTTCCGCACAAAAAACCGCCAATCAAGAAATGGTCGGTTTTAGTCGCACTCACTCTCTTCTTTCTGGTCACGAGCCGTTTTCTATGGCTTAGCTACAACCACCAAAAATAATCAGTCTTGGGTTATTGAAAGCACACACTCAATATTAAAAGTAGAAAAACAAATATGATACCCATTTTTGTGGCCTCTAGAATGCTGCTAATACGTTGATTCAAGAAACAAAAGTACAGCCACGTGACTTCCAGCAACACTCTCCTCCTCTATATTTATTCTTCTTCCCCAGTTCACGTTCGGTTTCGGTTACGAGCAGTTGCGTTTTTCGACTTTATTAAAAATATGTGTGACGCTGCAGCAAAATGTTGGTTGGGCAGCCTTCTGACACCATAAAAAATCGCCTAACAAAAAAAAAATATTTTTGGGAGTTGATTCGAAAACTTTGCAAGCCAACACACTTTCCATGTTCTTGAAACGAAAACACCTGACAATAATTGATCTGTTTTTGCTTTATTAAAATCTAGTCAACGGACGCGACCGTTCTAGATTAGCGGGATTCGAGAGAAGCCCCAATATTTTTGTTAGCAAAAAGCGATAACTTTGTTTTTCAGGTTGGCCCAATGTTTTGAGGGAGAATCAGGACAGCCAATGAACAACAGGTTAGACCTTCGAACTCTATTTTGATGGTCTTCACATTCTTCACGAACATTGTCCAGCTGGATATACATACTGTTCGGAGAGGTCGGACAGGACAGGACGATTGCGGCAGTCAACTCTGCCCCGACAGTGGTAAATCTAGCAGAAAGTTGGCCCACTGATGCATTCGTAATCTTTTCGTTTTCTTTCTAGAGCACTGATTTTAGCCATTATGCTACTTTGAGGTGACTTAATCCGTTGAGCAACGTCTATAATTCTGGCTTTGTGCTTGGCTACCGGTGAGGGAACCAGCGCTTGATTGGACATTCTCCTGAAATCTCCAAACGCAGTTGTGAAAAAGATGCAGTGTAGTAAAAATTCAAATAAAAAAAATTCCGAGGACACTTAATCACTTTTTATGAGTTGTGAATGCGAAAGCACGAATGTCGTTCTTCCGCTCCCTAAAGGCCCGTTCACACACTTGCGACCTTTTAGAACCGGGTGCCTTGAAACCTCTTAATATCTCTTACAACGAGAGGACACACTGGCGCCATCTATTGGGTAGCTATGTAAACTTGGCGGTCCGGCAATTTTTCTATTTCTCTCGCGCATTATCTTTTTTTTTTGTGGCTCGAAGAACCTTTGTCAACGTTGTAAACGAGCCTTTCTCATAGGCATTACGCACATTTGACCTCGAAACTCCCGCAAAACCTTCGCTCTTGCAAAATGCTGTTCTAGGGTCACCGCATAAATGGCGCCAGCGTGCCAGTGTGTTCTCTCGTCCTAAGAAATTTTAAGAGGTTTCAACAGGTCTCGTCTCTCTCGGTCGTACTCGGTTGCGAGAGTGTGAACGGGCCTTTTTGTTTGTTTGCGCCGTGCTGGCGTGGACGGCCACGTTTCGCTACTGCCGGGATAGCGGCTGACGGCCGAGCGCGCTCTCTCGTGAAGTGTCCGCGCCGCGCTGAGCTCCGCCGTGTAGTCACTCCGGACTTTGCCCGTGCGGGTGCGGGCAAAGTCCGGCCATGGAGAGGGCTTCCCTGGTGGCGTTCCTTGGAACTACGCCGCGCGAGTGCCAATGGGAGCCTCGTTCCTTGAAACTATGACGCGCTCCAGCCAATGGGAACCTATTCACCATATCGCTGCTACAGACAAGCAGCTTCGCTACCTTGGGACAGGGGAGTTTAAGTGCCGTTCGGCGCGGCTTCAAAAGCTGATGACGTCGGTTCGCTCCATGGGATAGTTAATTCTCTCGCATTAATACTAAAGCGGCACATCAACCTCAAGCAAGAGCGCACCTCGCCGTTGGGGCACGACGCCTTAAGAAAGCAGGGATTTTTACTGTGAAAACAACGAACATTGGTCAAGTAACGAACCTGTGTGAACAATGATGACAATAATCTCTGGAGAATGAGAACAAAGCGGACAGAGACGAAACACAAATCTCCAAACACAGTTAGGTATGTATGAACAGACGGGTAGGCGTCATTGCGTGAATGGCGATGACGCGCCTCAACTGGCTCGTCGACGGATGGTGTTTCTGTAGACATCCTTCGAGGTTCGTTCCATGGTGCCAAATCAAGTATCTTCTTGAAATGTCCACTTATAGCATATTCAGACTTAATTCACACTTATAATAAGACAATGATGAGTAAAAAAAATTAAGGCTCCAATCCACGCTGTGAAGGTGGTTGGTCAGCGAAGCTGTGGTATCACCTGCAACGATTGCCTACCGCACTATACGAAATGCCGCCGGCGTTCGCAGCACGCCGCCGCTGGTCGTATTGCCGTTTCTTTTCCATTTGCCGCTCCTAGTATTCACGCTGCTCCTCGGGAGTCCTAACTATGCGCGGCCTATTCATCGCGGTGCTGCAGCAACAATGAAATCAGTTGCTATACTCCGTTTCATGTGTGTTTAAGCGCAGCGGATGTTACGAGCCATCGGAGCCAATCGGAGGCCATATGAGTGTCACGTGACCGTAGAGCGGGCGCACAGCGACGCGCGGAAAGCGTATCACGGGCCACGTCCACAGAACGGGATTGGCTAAAATAGCTCGTAGCATCCGCTGCGTCCGGACGTAAGGTGAAACGGAGTATAGGCGGGTTCTTTTATAAATGAAAGGTTAGAGACGTCACACTCCAAGTCGCAAGCTGCCGTCGTCGCGGCATGCGATGAGCGCTACGTGCTTCGCATTGTTTTCAGGAGCTCCTTATCATTCATTATATGGTTAGGATGCTTGTTTTATGGTTATTCTTTATTGAAACGAATGTTGTGCTGTCTGTTGTATGCGTGGTGTTTGTACTTTTCGCTTCAATCTTCTGAAGTCTTTTTTTCCGTAAGAACGCCGACACGAAAACACACGCAGGGGGAAAAAACGTGCTTCGCATTGTTCGCAGGCGCTGTTATCATCCATTATGCGGTTTGCACTTCACACGAGGGCTTCGAATGACGTCAACCCCTTTCGAAGCAGCTGCAAACCTAATCTTTACCGGAACGCGTGGGAGGGTGCACCTATTGTTCACACGCGCCTTATCATCCATCATGTGGTTTTGATGCTTGTTTTGTGGTTTTCTTTATTGAAACGGATACTGAGCTGTATGCTGTATGTCTGTTGTCAAAGGAGATATGCTGTTTTGCCTTCAATTGTTCGCCGGGAGGTTTTTGCTTACAACGCCAACGACACGAAAATTTACTTGGCTGCAGAAGCATACACCTTCGCTGTAAAAAAGGGGGATATATACGTTTGCCGGATCGAGCTGGAGCTAGCCAATAGATCGCGCCATTGAGGTTTTTGCCAAACAAAACAGGAGCGAGCGGGGTTTTCGTGGCACTTCGTTCATAACCAGTAGCTGGTCAAGGTACAAGCAGGTACTGCAGTTTAATTTTGTTGTTTTTCCTTGGTCCCAGCTGAACTATACATTGTATTTTTTAGAGGACGTAGGACGTTGCAGCTACGCAAGATGTTTTTGATGTCTTCTGGCAAAGAACGCGAACGGCACACGGGTTACTCGACTTTGCCAATCGCGTTTCTTTTTCTACGTCATTTTTCCTATTAAAAAAAAAACTAATCAAACATCGCGTTTTACTGATCCTTCTCAAATAGAGAGGCGTGTCGAGATGTTAAATGATCATCTTTAATAATAAACTTGGTTGCGTATGATTGTAACTCTAGGTTTTTTTGGTGACTTATAGAGGGTAACTATGAACTGGCTGGCCCAAATCACAACCTTACTGCGAGATTCACGGGCCTCCGGGGTGTCGGTGGTACGTTCACCCCGGAGGGGTGGACGAGTTCAAGTTTGAATGTTACTAAAGGGTGTGCCGGCGGCACTTCATCCAGGAGCACGAGGGAGGACCGTCCCCGAGAGGAGTACGCTCGCCTTTCGCGACTGGGTGGGACCCGATGCCACGGCGCCCAGAGCCTGCAGGAGTTGGGCCTAGGTATAGGGATCCGAAGCACATGTGGTTTTCACAAGCTTCTCTGTCGACGGGTAAATAGGTGTATCAGTGCGCGTATTATGAGACGATACCCTGGAAAGAAACTGTTACATACTTTCGGCTATTCTTGTTTTGTTTATGGGTAAAATACTAACGTTTGGACATCGACCTCGTCTGAGCAACGTTGAAGATATAATTGTGTTGCGTGTGGGTTTAGAAAGCTGGAACTTATTAAGTCCCAATGTGCGTCTGATGACTCTGCTGCAGATGGGAGATTCATTCAGTGCAGTATTACTGCTAGAATGGGTTTCGACATGCATCAGGCAGTAGTGATACATGACCGCGCGCCAGCACGATGATAATCTACAGGGTGAGATTAAGAACGAAACCCGTATTTTCGGTCCGCATAAATCAAGCACGCATCGCAGAGGTCAGAAACTCCGTGAGAACGCTAATGGGAGTGGTAAAATGCGGAAGTTTGAGCACACAACGTTAGCTGAATCAAAATATACAAAAGGGAAGCAAAAATTATCTATGAGCCGACGTCCACCTAAGCCTAATTTGCATGATACCGACATTTAAGATTGCGCGTGCCTGTAGCACTTATTTCAGTGAAAAAACGTGTAAGTTAGAAGGACAATGTTTGTTTTCGTTGTTGCTGAGAATTTTTTTTTTTACTGACATAATGGCTGACACGCGCCCACAATCTCCAATTTCAACTTGATGAATATTACGCTTAGGTGGAGATCGGCTCATAGAGAGATTTTGTTTTTTCTTCTGTATCTTTTGATTCGGGTAATGTCCTGTGCTCAAATACTTCGCACTTTATCAGCACCACTACCATCACATTCTCACGCAGTTTCAGCCTTTCTGCGATGTGTAGTTTATTTGCGTTGGCCGAAAATCCCGATTTTATTTTCTCGATCAAAACACATCTCTGGGTTCTGCAGCGCGAAATTTGGCTCCACATGCTGCAAGCTGCGGTGCGTTAAAGGCCGACGACCAGACACAAGATTATGCAAGGCAGAACATCCTCCTCACCCTGTGGAAGGAGGAAACAGGAAACGGTGGACACGGTAAAAGAGGGGAAATGAGGAAGCGGGGGAAAAGTGGAAAGCGCGAACTGTTCGTCAGTCTTTATCACATTCGGCCACTGATCCCCTTCTGAGCGACATTGCCATACGGAGCGCAAGTTCGTCTGCTTCTTGCGCAGGGATTGCGGTTACGTCAGAACGCCGAGTTCTGATTGGTTCTGATTGAAAGAACAGTGGGTAGATCTCAAGGCAGCTATAGCATTGAGGTCTGCGTACTATCCTTCCGTCACAGCCAATCCAAGCTTGGCGTTCTAACGTCACCGCTACCCCCAAGCAAGAAGCAAACTTGCGTTCCGCATTAGACGGAAAAATAATGAAAAAAAAGCTTTCAGCCTTTCCACTTTGGTGAAGGAAGACCAGCGAAGCTGTACTATGGTGGGAATGAAGTAATGGCCGGCCGCAAGTCGGCAAGCCAGAGTGGAAATGCTGGAAAGGTTGCCGCCATCTATGAGCAAGGGTGGCAACCAGACAACCGGCAAGCCTGTTGTCTGGTTGCCGCTGTCGGTCATAGATGACGGTAGCTGTCCGGAGTGTTGTGTCGACATTTATTTGCTGACCGACATGATCCTGAGGATCTAGCCCTTAAAGGAGCGGTGCAACGATATTCAATTGGAATGTTTTTCACTTTACACGAGCTTACTGGCACACCTGGGACTCACTGATACTCCCACGCAACGCCACTGGCCAAGAAACTCCTTTGTTGCGGCGTAATTTCAAGGACAAAATTGATCATTTTCATTCAATCTCTCCTTTGCAAAATTTGATGACGTAACGTGGGGATCGCAGTACACCCTGTTCGAGGCGGGGTTTAAGCCGCACGTCCGGAGGCTTCCTGGCCTTTGACGACGTCCATTCCCCGAAGTGAAAAACCCAGGGGTCCAGTGGAGGTGGGAGAATTGGTAACGTAACGAACGGTTTAATTACATGGTAGCGATACAGTCGTCAAATCCGAGAGAACACCTGGAGCCGCCTCACGCCCCGCCTTATATAGGGTCCGTTTTCTCCCTCACTCTCCGCCAGGGCAGCAGGTGCGACCGCCAGGTGCGTTGCAGCAAGGTCCGCCGCGTCGTAGCCAGAAGTGCGTCGTAGCCATGGTTCTCCGCAGTTAGGCCAGGCCTCTCTCCCCTTCCGGAGCGCACGAACCCACACGCACACACACACACGTCCCGTTGACGTCACGGACGCGTTGAGACTCGTTCTGGGCAGGCTTCGACAGGTGGGCGACAGTCCTGAACACGTCGGGACTCGTTTCGGGCAGGCTTCAACAGGCGGGCGACTGTCCTGAACAGATCGTGACTCGTTTCCGCAGCGTTGAAACTCGGAAGAAGGTCGCCGAAGGTTCCATTCTTAACAACCCATATGACGATATTTGAATGCGGTTCATAGATTGGACCCGAGCACTGCGTGGGCACTCGAGTTGGGCTCGTGATAATTGCAAGCTCGAGAAGCATTCGGGTAGCGGCCCGTGTCCAATCGCTGCAACGACGACAATAGCCGAGCCATAACAATGTCTGGAACTCAGCGCGTGTCCTGTGCTTTGCCAACCCCAGCGCGTGGCTGTGATCAACATTGGCGGCATATAATCCGCTCCAGATCACGGGGCCGCTTGTTCTGGCTGCGAGTTGAGGGGGTGAACGCTGCTTAATTTTTTTTTCTGGGACTTCTATTGCGTGGTGTGAAAAACGAACGCGTGTTTCATAGGTCATTAACGTCAGAGATCCGTTTTAAGCGGTATTTGCGCAAAGTACAAAAATTGTTGCATCGCCCCTTTAAAGGGATACTGAACCAAAGAATTTAGTGTCCATAATAAGTGGCGCACGTTCTTCCCCCGAGCCAGCAGCCGCCGGTGTGCGCGAGCACACGCAACGAAAATGACGTCAAAGGCCTCCATTAGCGCTTAAAGGGATTGTCCGGTGAAAACCGGAAGTTCTTAAGATTTCGTGATGGTTACCTGGTGGGAGCCTAATGATTAACATAGGCCATTTTTATTCCATTAAACGACACCCCAATTTAGTGTAATCAACGACGGATAATTGAACGAAACTCCATGCCGAAGTTCGCAAGTATCAACGGCTGCACTCCCATGCCTGACGTGACGTCACACCAGTCTTGCAATTCCTCCGTGGGAACACAGTGCTCCCGACGCACCGCAGCATTCCATATTACTTGCCACTGTAAATGTCGCGGAGAAGTGTGGAGCGTGACAACCGCACAACGAAAATACCTTTTCATTCTAAAAAACAAAAATCTAGCGCAGCAGCGAGGGTGAACCACGTCGTACCGCTCACGCGGAGGACAAAATTCGAAGTGCACTTCAGTTCGGCGCGTTCTTTGCCTGATGTTACCTCAGAAACTCCGCTTCCCTGAAGGTGGAAGAGGAAAACGCCGTTTATGCACGCTTGGGTTAAAATACAATTACTCCTCCAGGGAAGCACACAAAATTCAGATTTGTCGTGGAAGATGCTCCTACAGCCATTGACAATGAGGTCTAAATGTTTTCATGAATACGAAATTTGACCAGATAATCCCTTTAAGGCACAGTGAAATGCATGGGCTTCGGGCCAAAGGAGAATAAACACAGGCTTTTCATCTCTACAAGTGAAAGCTACGTGCTTGTTAGACCAATCAATCGCTTACCTTTTACACCAGACACCACTGTGTAGATAAAAAAACTTGTCTTTATTCTCCTTTGGCCCGAAGCCTTTAGATTTCACTGTCATCTTAACCGCGAATGGAGGTCTTTGACGTCATTTTCGTTGCGTGTGCTCGCGCACACCGGCAGCTGCTGGCTCGTAAAAAGAACGTGCGCCACTTATTATGGACACTAAATTCCTTGGTTCAGTATCCCTTTAACAGCTCGGCTGCAAAAACACGAACGTGCATTCTTAAAACGCGAGAAACCAATCAGAACAGTTCATTTTGCGCGACCATACCCCGTTCCACACTTCAGTGTACGACGCTATGAAAGCTGCTGACGCGAGAGCGTGGCTTGATCTTGCGGATGCATAGGCGCCGCCATAGCCGACCTTCAGTTTTTGTCTCCTCTTATTCCGTTCGCTTCACTTCATCATTGGCACAGCAGGACAGGTTATTGTCATTTTAGGTGCTACTGTGTCCTTCTCCCCAGCATACGCCTTTGTGGAGTCTCGCCAACCCCCGCTTCAGTGGCTCGGCATCTCGGTAAAACAAGAGAAGGTCGGCTATGGCGGCTCAATCTGGAGCGTGCTGAAAGCGTCTATACTCCGTTTCACCTTATGTTGTACCGCAGACAAGGCTAGAAGCGCGAGCTCATAGCGTTGGGAGCTACTCTTAACACACGAGAGCTCGTGCCGCCAAAATGCACTCTAAGAAAAAGGGGGTGTAGACGGTGCACCCCTTGTCACATATACGACACCCCAAATCTTCAGTTGGATGTATACAGCGCACTGACGTTGTACCGACGCTACCAAATTTCACGAGCGTCTTGATAGCCGAGTTGTACAACTCATTAACATAGTTACTGTAAGTGTGACTGACTGCAAAAAAAGTTATCGGGGTTTTCTAGGCTCAACTGCAAAATCTGCGTATTTTTTTCCTGTAGACTTTGATACATACTTTAGCTGTTTAAGATGTTATATCGCACCGTCATCAACCCTCTCGCAAAAGTTGGGGCAGTCAGTTCGACGTCAGCGCGCTGTACGTCGAACTGAAGTTTGGGAGTGTCATATATATGACAAGGGGTGTAACGTCTACACCCCCATTTTTTTAGAGTGTGTGCCCTTGAGCAAGGAGCTCGCGCTTGTAGCCTTTCGTGCGGTACATCATAAGGTGAAACAGAGTATAGGTGAATTACACGCGCTCGCACCAGCAACATGGATTGTGTTGTATGCTAAGCGTGAAGCGCAGAAAAGTGTATTGACGCTTTACACACGTGCCAGATTACAGACGCCATTGCTGACTTTCTTTTGTCTTACCGAGATGCCGAACCACTGAAACGGGCATTGACGAGCCTCGTGGGGAGAATTACACAATAAAATCTAGAAGGGCAATACATGGCCTGCCACGGTAATGATAAAGTAAAGTAAACGAAATAAGAGGAAGCAAAAATTGAAGGTCGGTCATGGCGGCGCCCATGCATAGCTGTTGCAACGCGTCTATACGCAGTATTGCGCTCCTAGAGTAACGTTGACTCCTAGAAAACATGCCTTGCAGGGACGTCACACCAGCAGCCATTGTGGTGGTCCTGCTGTTGAGAGCGGACCTTCCGCAGCACGCATTTTGCACCGCCGAATTTGCTTTTCGTCTCAGAAACAGGCAGGGATAATCGAAATTGACCACCAGCACACAGCAATGACGTCACGTGCAGGCCGTGTATAAAACTTGGGGCCTTCAAGACCGGAAGCCCACAGCAACAGATGAAAGACGCGTCAATATCTCGTGTCCACGGGGACCGACGCTGTAAATGTTTAGGGGCACTGGAATATGTCGTCTTTGATCACGCCATCCGCCCGTTAGCGTGATTGTTACACCGCTGCTCGCGTGTGTAATAAATCATGTACTCCCTGAGACGAGACGGAAGTGCGAGAAAATCACTGCAGACACCGTGCTTCTTTGTTTTGGTCGCTGGCGTACGAGTCAAAACTTTTTGCAGACATTATGGTATTTTTTTAACACACCAAAACCTATTTCTTTAAGATAGCAGTATGTGATGGAGAATATTGTGTTCCATCTCTGCCTCATAAATGTTTTGGTAGATATCTTGCACCGATAACTCCAGTGCACTGGCACCAAGAAATGGGGGTCATTTCCTAGACGAGTGCACCGGCGTTACTTGTCGATACACCAAATAAAAATGTATAGGGCAGGCAAAGACGCTGTCAATTTGCATGTTTGAGATTTTTAAGTTCATTTTATATGTGCCTTAAAATTTTATTTGTTTCCCCTTGTAACTTGTAAGACACGCGCCTAAATTCTAAACATTGAATATATGAGACCGAACAGCAATGTTCAGTCACGTAAAGACTTTTTTTTTTTTTTTTTAAACGATAGCTTTGGGGCTCAAATGGGAGTGCAGCGCAAATATTGCCGTCCCCATGTGATTATTACCGTTAGGACAAATCGCAGACCCGATTGTACAAAAAGTGACGTACACGGTTGTTACAGTAACTTACGCCGAGATTAAAGGGGCCATGAAACGAATTTTGGGCTGGGGTAAATTATCTTAAATTAGGACTTTACTAATCGCATATCGTTTACTTGGCCAAGAGAAAGAGGGTAGAAAGTAAAAAGCCAGCTTTTCGGTACGAACATTTGAAAATATAGCGGACTATGTTGTACCTTCTTTCCTTCGAAAGCTCTCCGCCTTTTCACTATGATGCATCCGCGGCTCCAAAAGCGCGTCAGCGGTGCCAACCTGACGTCAGCTGAGCCCAGCTCACGCATTGGACACGAGAACTGCGTCGCATGGACGTATGCGCTCGTCAACAATCAATCCGTCGACGAATATTCGGATTCGCGTTCGTGGCCAATGAGTGCCCTGACGGAACTTATCGTCACTGGGGAATGACAAGTTCTATGGTGTGCATAAAAAGCACGGTGGAAGCTAGGAGTCATCGCACCGGTGCCGAAGAATGTCACGACGAAGTGATTTCACAATTCGCATTTGAGTTGAGGATTAAAGCTAAGAGGAAGAAGTACGAAAATCGTTTCATGACCCCTTTAACGTCTCAGTGTTTGGTTTAGTTCAGTTCAGTCCTGTTTTCTTACATTAAAGGTATTTCAAATGACGTTGCTGACACTTTTTTGTCGATGTCTTTTTTTTTTTTTTTGGCGAAAAAGCGACATTTAAGATTTTGTTTGAATTCGCGCGCCACCTGTCGGACGTTGCGCCAACCTTCTTTGGTAGCCCATGGCCTCCGAGATTTTTGGCGCGCAGGGTTCTGCGCGCCAAAAATCTCGGAGGCCATGCGTAGCCTCAAAAACGGCTACCCGTGTTTGAGGATACGGACAGAGCGCTGCTCTGGGAAACTGATGCCGTACTGCTGCTGTGTCTCGCTGAGCAATCAATGGTGAAATAAGAAACCTACCGAAGTAAGTATACAGATTGCGTTGTTCCTTTCCTTTCGATCTGATGTTCTTACAGCGAGGCAATTGGAATAATCGTAGCGTTTTAATGGGACTATCCGAGTAGAGAAATCGTAGAGCCAGCTCCGCCTGCTTCTAACGCGGGCTCTGTCAAATTTTCTAAATATATGTCAAATTCTCTGAATACGTTACTCTATTAATAGCTGGTTAAGGCTGCTTCCCACATTTGTGCGAAGCAGCCTTAACTTTGCATTCCTTGTCGCGTTGTGTGCGGCAAACTTTTGTCCATGTGACCAGATTGTTGGTGTCGTCTCGGTAATTTTCAACGAAACCAAGGCAGCTGCCTGATCGAGGCTTGCAAATATAATGCATTTTGAAATTCCTAACACCACCGCCAAATAAAAAAAAACATCATAATAAGAACTAACCCGGAGAACGTTATGCAGGCAGAGCGGGGAAGGTGGAAGAAAGAAAGGAATTGACGTGTACAAAAAATTGAGAGCCCTACACGAGTCCATATCCTAACATTCAGGTTGTCTTCTCGTGCGCCGCCGATAGCTGGTGAGCCTGGGCGACCCCCCCCCCCCCCCCCCCCCCCCCTGGATACGTGCCTGGTTGTGAGGCTGATGAAGAAATTTGCGGCGCGGCAGGCCCGGGGTGCCGGAGGGGAGCGGTAGCCTAGTTCCCTCGGACACAGTCCAAGAACATTATCAGGACCCTCGCCCTCCTCTCCGCGTCCCCGGTCCGTGCCTCCGCCATAGACTTTGGTCTGTCCGTTACTGGCAGACGCTCGATGACGGCCCGTCGAAGTGCTGCTAGGGCTTCGCGTTCCTTTTAGTCTAAGCCTCAAAGATGGTGCGGAGGCTCGACAGTTCGTGCGGCCACCGAGGGATGGAGCTAATAATGAATAAGCTTTATTGGCAATAGATTCAACTGCTGTAAGAGTCCTTCCAGTATTTCCAGGACAATACCGCGGTCATGCGGCTGAACACAACACGTTCACACGCAGAGATATAAATATTTTATTTGCTCTGTCTATTTTTTTTAAGTAGCAGTTTCTTCTGTTATTGGCCTAACGCTTACGATCATATTTCGTTAATACTCCTGTTCTTGCTGGGGTTTTCTTGTTTAGTTCCCTCTCCGCTTTCTTTAGGAAGCCCTCAAAGCCAACGCTGCAACGACCCCCTCTAATAGTACGCTCAAAACCCGCGAGATGGCAGACGTATCTTTCAGAAAAAAGGGTGCCTCCATTAGCCGGCCGCTCCGCTGACAGGGTGAAGACACCCGCCATTTTGTGGCGAACTTTGCGATGCTCTAACCCGCGTCATATTGCGTCTATCTTTACAGAACTTTCGCTAAACAAAACGTTTTTCGCGCCACGACTTTTTCACACACACTTTACAGGACTCACACCCAACATGCAGCTAATACTGACCTCAGGCGCCGTATTGTGGCGCTCCGTTGGCTCCATTGGTGTCTCCACCCTGTCAGCGGAAGCGGCCGGCAGATGGAGGCACCCTAGCAGAAAATAAAACTGGTGAGTGCGAACGTGCCATTTAAGGAACTGTGTTCCCGGGGACGCTAAGCGTTGCTGCGTTCAATCTGAATTCGCACATTTGCGAATGAATGCAATCGAGTGCGTCTCAACCGGCGGGGACCGCTTACGACGAGACGACTCTCCGGCACACTGGCGCCATCTATCGGCTAGCGCTGGAACACTCCCATTGCGCGCATAATTGGGCTGATGGTCTTGCAGTATTTTCGAGCTCGAAATCTACCCACAGTCTATAATAAATGGCTGCTTAACACGGTGACGGGGTTATTTCAAGCCCGCGACAAAGCAGTCCACGTGCGAACAATAAGCCTTCACCGCGCACGCGTTCCGCACTTGCGCAAGTGGTCAGCTTGCGACGCTGAACTGCTTTCGCCGCACACCGTCTTAGTGCGTTTTCGGAAGCAGTAACTTGCCTCCGTAGCAGAACGAGTTTGTGACACTGCACCTCTCACTCTTAAAAAGGAGCATTAAAACTTAGGGTTGGGCTGGTTGCTCCATTACTGAATAAAAGGTTAAAAAGCGCGAACAAACGAGGACAACGAACAAAACACGGACGACAGCTCCGGGGAAAGATTTTTATGGTCACTGATTTGTCCCAAAATTATTTCACTTAATCCTAGCATCTATGTTAGCCAGCTTTCAACAAGGTCAACCAGACATAGTCACTATTACTACTAAATTCCCTATTTTGCGCGTACCAGAATATTTATATTTCCTTACTTTCCACGAACAATAACTGAGTGGAATTCATTACCCCGTGAATTGTTTTCTTTGCCTGATTTGTCATCATCATTACAGCACTTCATTTAAAATGTTTGCACTTCGAGCATCTTGTATGTTTTCTACTATGTGTGTATGTCTAGCGCCTATATAATTCAGTAGTACTAGATGAAATCGTATTAATGTTAATGCTAAAAAACTTGAACTAATATTAGAAATTAAAAAAATTATATTATCTATGTCACATCTCTGTGTTTCAGCATGACATTATATTTTTAGAGTCATTTTTATGTAACAAATGTTCATGTAACGTTCACTTGTGTTTCCTTGTAACGCGTTGCCTTGTGTTTAGTGAACAGCCTTGTGTTGCAGTATGTTTAGATATTTATTTCCTTATAACCACTGTTTATGTAGCGTTATTTGCTTTTTTTTTTCGACATCCTGTTTGGACCTGTAAAGGTCTGCGGTATGAAATAAAAAAAAAAATTCAACAGATTAACAAGCAGATTGGAACTAGTAACAAATTGCAAGTGACAATTATCTTATTTTGCTAAGTTATCGAACTAAACAATTGAGTCAGAGATACTGAGAGGCAACACCAAAAACGCGACGCCAAATGCTGTAATATAGGGAAGTACGGCTCGTTGCCGACGGGTTGGATAGAGTTTGACAGCGTGAAATGAGTGCCGGAGATGCTGACGCCAGCGAACCAAAAAAAAAAAAATCTGCTAAATATTGTGTTTTTAGCGTGTCTGCTCGATTCGCAAGATTGCAACATGTGACGTGCCCCCGCCGGAAAGCGCGGGAAAGTTTAAATTTTGCTTTTGGCAGAACATTCATTTGCCGTTTCATCAATAGCTATTTTGAATTTAGAGGTAATAAATAGCATGCCGGTAAGAGTAAAACCTGGGTGTTCCGAAGGCGTGCTTAATTTGTGTGGCTAGCAAAAGAAAAAAAAAAGGAACAAAAGAATTGCTGGCCAAAACCGAAAGTAAAAGCGATAGCACCCGAACCGAAACGCAGCGACGCGATAGAGGCTTCAGTTCACCAACTTACCCGACGCAGTTGCCACCGGTAGAAAGCGAGTTCCCAAAATCACCCCAGAAAGAGTTCCTCAGACACGGATCATCCGGCGAACCCAGTTTTGAAGCCACGGGACGAACGCGGCGAGGGGCATCAACGGGTGCAGTATACATAATGAGTGCAGCCTCCTTCCCACTTCCCCTATTTCGCCCTCGGCCTCACTCCCCCACGATCCCCAATGCGAGCTGATTGCGAGCTCCTCGATCATTAGGCCTATGGGTTTCCATTGCCCGCAGGATTCTCCGCGCCCCTTAAGTATTGTTCGGCCTTCCACGCCGCGCGCGAGCCGGGGCTCGTCATCATGACTAAGCTATTTTTCCTGGGTAATTAGAGCGAGCCCGCCTGCTTCTGGGCGCTGCCGCGCTTTAATTTGTATTTCGATGGCTCGTACGGTATACAAGACCTAATTGATTCGGGCTGCGCGTCGGGCTGTACGCCTCTCTCCTTTTTTATTTTCTCTCTTCGTCTTCTTTCTTTGCGTGCGTCTTTTTGTCTAAATAAGCTGAAGAGAATGCGTGCCTTTAAAAAGCGAACTCATCAACGCTTAAAACAACACTCGCCAACTGGAAAATGCTATGCTTTCTTTCTTTTTGTACTTTCTATAAGTTTTAGGAGAATGGGTGGCCTTCGAATTCTGATATCCGAAACTAAGTATGGTCACCCCAGTTCGTGCACCGATTTGCCTGACTGGACTGAAAGCTCGTAGCACCTGATCTTTCTGAGCTGCAGGCACACTCCCTATGTAAAGCTTTCCTGTTGTCGAAGTGTCCATAGAGAATTGCGGTTCGAGCTCACTATCTTCACTCCAGTTTTTCGAGGACGACGAATATAATGAACATGTATGTTGCCGAAAGCAGCCGAATATCCGGTACGTCACATGAATGCCTTCATGGGCACGTCATGACATTTCATCTTTCATGTCGCACCTGTTGGAAGACATCAACACGTTACTAACAATAAAATAATTGAACACCGTCATTCGATACGTGCTGTAACATACTAAACACGTAACGTATTTCTCTCTGAAGAATAACGTTATTTTATTCCCTACTTCTCAAAGAAGAGTAACCGGAAGCCGACGAGACGCTAAAAGATTCCGGTGAGCTACAAAAAGCAACAAAAACAAACTGTCGGAATATTCAAATAACACAGCGCATCAATAGAGCTCGTCGTCAAGCAAGCGAAGGGCAGTCATCCGCAATATTCGAATAAGGGGATAGCACGCATTTTGCAGAATCCGTGTGGTCATACTGTCGAGCTTTGTGGATGTGTTTTTTTGTTTTGTTTTTTCACTGTCCTTCCGGCGGTTTCCATTTATGACGCTAATACGACATTGTGTGCGGTGAGCACAATATTGGGATAATATATACTATTCACAAAACGCGAGTAAATGCCACTACCTGTTCCTGTTCCCCAAAAGAAACAAAGTCCTGACTTCGTCCCTCTAGAAAGTAAGGAGTCACATCAAGCACGTCATACTTATTGCGAGCGGATCTGCACTGACACTTCGGCGCCCGATAATTTTATGAGCATTATTAGCATTAGACCACATTTATTTATTTATTTATTTATATTACGTATATTTTATATCATTAAGGCGAAAGCCTTACTTGTCCCGTTAGCGAAAAAGCGTCGAAAAAGCCTATAAAAACGCGATTTCGCGGCACGCGCCACTCCATGGGCGACTTCACTTGTCCCATTGCCTTGGCGTCGTCCTTGCCATCGTCCTAGAAGTCGCCCTAGACCCTTAGGATGACCTTCCTTGTCACGTGACACGAGAAACAAGCGGCGTCGCCCTTGTTGTGCCCGAAAGATGGCCATAAAAATACGTCATCACGCGCCATCATACGTCATCAGCGTGACGTCACCGCGGAAGCGCCGTGTGCAAACTGTGCGTTTCGGACTTCATCCCTGCTCCAATTGCCTGCTCTTTTGTGTGCTTTGTGCGATGGACTGTGAGGCGACCGCGTCTACATCTACAGCTTCGACATCGACAGCAGCGTCTACTATACAGCGGCTTCCGCATGCAAACGTGACCGCCACAGACTCCTTAAAGGGCCTCTGACACTCAAAAAAAAATATTTTTTTTTCATGCTAGGCGATGAAATGGCATATCAGGACATTACAAAAAAATTGTTTCACTATAAAGTTGCGTAGTTGTTTTTATAAAAAAAAATAGAAATACGAGGCCCAATTCAAAGTTCCCGCCGTGCACTGTGACGTAACAGTGTACCGCAAGGTGTCGGGGCGGTCAGAAGGGAGGCATCGCCGGAAGTCACGTGAGTTGTATCCCTCCTCGTGCTTACCGCGAGCGCGTGTAATATTTTTTTAATATTTTTGTTATTCTCCGCACCTCCACGAGCGATCCAAGCAGACAAGGTTTCTTTTATTTGATTTTCATCGCTTGATGTTGCTGTAAAGGTAGAAGAAGCGTGGTCAGTGAATTGACGTGATCAACTACAATGCCTAGAAGGTGCTGTGTGAGGGATTGTCCCGGTATTTCAGCAACTAAAGAAGAGATCACACTGCATGCATTTCCGAGAGACATACATGGCCGCATGTGCACCTAGTAAAAAAGCTCTACTCATGTTATAGACAAAATACGTACTTTGTGCCTGACGTTTACTTGTACTTGGTACACAAACCAGTTCGTATTCTTTAGACGGCAGGCATCTTTAGCCTGGAGAGTATCCGATGATTCAACGACCTCGGTGTCTGAACCTTCAGCAATGCGATCGGGCGTGTCGTATGCTAGCAATCCTAATTTCTGCGAGCGTTCTAAATTTTTTTTTTCAAAACTTGATAGCTTGTTTTGCGCCCAGTATAGCCCTGTATCATCGGACTGACGGCATGCACTCGTACACTGGCTTGTACTCGCAACGCTTTCATCATTGACCTCCATCACGTCGATCCACTGACTCTTCGTCCTCAAATTGCACAGCACGCAAACTAACCAACGGTGCAGCGATAAAGAGCAAGTGGAACTGAAACTTCGTTTTCTACGATCACTCGTACAAAGAACAGAATAAAAAAAAAAAATCTTAGGCACGGTCGCGGAGAGCACGAGGAGTGAAACTCACGTGACTTCCGGTGAGCCCACTTTTAGTGACATAGGTCGATGCCTCCCTTCCGACCGCCCCGACACCTTGCGGTACACTGTTACGTCACAGTGCACGGCGGGAACTTTGAGTTGGGCCTTGTATTTCTATTTTTTATAAAACAAACTACGCAACTCTATAGTGAAACAATTTTTTTTTTGTAATGTCCTGATATGCCATTTGAACGCCTAGCATGAAAAAAAAATTTTTTTTTTGGCGTGTCAGAGGCTTTTTAAGTGTATTCAAAATTTGGATTGGGCTAGTTGGTTTATTGTGATCTAGAAAACTAAAAAGCGCCAAAAGACACGGACGAAGAAGAGACACATACAACACGGACTGGCGCTAACTTTCAACTGATTTAATCGAGGCAAACCACCCAGCACACATGCGTGAACACCCATTCCATCACGCCAAGCACATCTGATTAAGAAAAAAACCCATAAACACTACCGATGACAATGATTTAAATATTCGTATCAGTGTAACGTGACTACACAAAACCGTCCAGAAAAGAAACTTCTTTGTCATTTAGTAAAACCGAAGGCGTGCTGACGCAGTTGTCACCTGAGGACTTTATAAAATACACTTCAACTATTTCCTTCTCATTCTTGTTATTTGCTCTTTTAATAATTTTTGTTAATTCTAACAGGGGATCACACCCGCACCGCATGCAGTGTACTTCAAAGTGTCCCCCCGCTCTTTTACGAACCGCTAGACGATGTTCACACGCCCTTTCGTTAAAACACCGCCCAGTCTGCCCAATATACACGCCCCCGCACGTTAGCGGAATCTCGTATACGACATTAGAGGCACAAGCTGTGTACTGAGTGACATGCTTCTTCGAGCATTGAACATATTTCTGTCTAGTCAGCATAGGACGAATTTTTGCCAGCTTGCATGGAGAGTAGAAACCAACATTGCCATCGTACTTAATTGCTATTTTTTAAGGTTATGCGACACCTTGTGTAAATAAGTATCACTTGAACTCTTCATTTTTTTAATTTTTGTCGCTTACCGTCTTCTGTGTTGCCTTTACTTTTCATCTTTTGTGGGAGGTTTTCACACAGGCTGATAATCAAGCAGGCGGCGCAGCCCGCCCTGTCTAAGCGTTCTTCCTGAAGTTCAAAGCTAGTCGTCAAAGCGTCATGACAGCTTTTAGACCTACAGCCTTCTCTAAGAGATGAACACGTGTGCTGGTTGTACAAACCACGTTCAAAAAAGTGCCTTTTGACTTTTGATAGCGCTCATTCTAAGCTGATAAAGCGAGAAATCGCTCTCACCTGTCTTCATGCTGATTTATTAAAGCTTATAATTTAATGAAGAAGCTCTTTTAAATGCCTTCGGTTCGGAAACTGAAACCGCCTGAATGTTGCCGAAGCGGACACGCCAAAATGAAACCGAGTGGAATGAAGGTGACAACTTTCGCCTTCATGTTTTATATTCAATGTTTCTAAACCTGAACAGCTTGTGAGCACTGTACAAGCTCCGACTAGATAATTATAAAAAAATGAAACCTCTGCATTGGCTCGTTTTATTTTACTATTCCTTTGGAAACATAAACCGGCCACTGGGAAACATGGGGGAAAAAACCCGACCGTTAAAAGAGTTAAAGAGATTAACGAAAAGCTACTACTTACACGGGAATGCCTTAGAAAAGCCCTTAACGAAAAGAAAGCGCAGCTGCGTGTATAATTCTACGCGAATTAGCCGCGAATGTCACAAACTTGATGCCAATAACCGATAAAAAAAAAAGCTAAACGAACATAGAAAGAAATAACCTTCTAGAAAGAAAGAAAGATTGTCGGCGGAAGAGTAAAAAAAAGAAAACGGAACTCAATGGAGACTTCGCGAGCAGGAAAATGCAAAATAAAAGAACTCGATAGCGATTTACAATACAAACCCCGATGAGAAAGACCAATGTAAAAAAAGCGTAGAGAAAAATGAGAGGAGAAGTGGTATACCCCGGTGGCCAATATCGGCCCCGCCTCCTCAGAGTTCCACTGCGGGAGTTTCCTGAAGCAAGTGTGGGCCATCGATCTTTTCAAAAAATAGTGGTGTTTTTTTTTTTTTTTTTTTTTCGGAAATGCTGCATTTGTTTTGACCCGACCCCGCTGGCAAAGGTCCGCAAAAGCTCACCTCAACTCGAAGCCGCACTTTCGAAATGCAACGGAAGTGCGGCTGGCTCGGGTTCAATAACGTCCACCTGGACTATGGTGGGCTACACAGTCGCTCGCGGGATAAAAACGGCAGGCAGGCGTTTTAAAGGGCAGCTCCGGTTCATGGTATATATTAAGAAAACAATGCAATTAGCTTCAGTATCGCCTAAAAAGGCCACATGCCAAATAGTTCGATCTGATTCTGCCTAAAAGTGGATGAAACTGGCCAACTGAGGTGCGCGAAATTATTAAAAATCTGCTAATCCTAGCGGGCGAGGCGCGGCCAGGCAAACAGCGAAGTCAGTACTTCCGTGTCCGCGCAGCCAACCCTGCGCTACCTACGTCATGCTCAGAGCCCTCAGGAAGATTCGTTCGCTTGTTTTGTACGTTTTTAAGCAAAGATTAACTCCGTTCACCCTTAAGCTGCGACTAGAAGCTCCGCCTTCAGCGCGAGCTCGCTGGCTTCCGCAGTGCTTTGGTTGCGCATGCCTGCGCGTTCACACTTGCGTTACCAAGGGCAGAAAGCTCGCGGTGAAGGCGGAGCTTGCGGGACACTCATCGTTGACCACGTGATTTTCGAAACGTGCATGAGCCTGTGTGTTCCCGTGTGAGCATGCGTCATTGCCGGCAGCGTCTTTCGCGTGCGGGAGAGAGAGCCATTTTGCGACGGGGGCACATGATTTACATACAAACCCGCCTCGACATATTCACGTGTCGATTACTGAACTTCACTTTTTATTAATGTTTTCAAAACGAGCCCTTGGGAAAAAGAATCTTTTAGCGCTAAAACACAATCTGCGGCCGTGGTAGTACACAGTGGCGTAACTAGATATGACGGCGCCCATGGCAAATGAAATTTCGCGCCCCTCATGATGATAATGACATCATCATCATCATCATTATATTATTATTACGGGTGGACTCGGCTCGGCGCCTCCTCCCATGTGGCGCCCGGGGCACTTGTACCTCCTGCCCCCCCCCCCCCCCCCCCCCCTAGTTACGCCACTGTATAGTACAGCCGTCGCCGGGGGCAGCAGACGGCCGATCGTAGCAGACTACAGTTTCGCCATTGCGCCGAGCTGCGCCCGGCCGCCTGGTACGTGACGTCACAATTTGTACCACGTGGTTAGAGATGTAGGTGATGACTCAGGAGCAATGTTGCCCCCCGCAGGCAAGGTTTTGGTTTCGGTTTGTGGCAAGCTTTAAATGAAGATTGCGCGAAAAATAGTACTACCTCGGGATATATAATCAACCATTAACTGAAATGTCTTGGAATTAACGGGAGTTCCCCTTTAAAGCATGAAATGCCGGAACTTTTGTCCCGCGAGTGCGGGACAAAAGTTTCGCTAAGTTTAGTGTGCATCTTGCGCTAAATTTAGCGAAAAAATTGGAGTCACGTCAAGTAAGCTCAAACTCAGTTTCCCCTCTAAATGTAGCCGGAAATTAATGTCACGTGACATGGCTAGACCTATACATTGATTCATTTTCCCGCTACATTTAGAGTGAAAATTAACGTCACGTGACCTGAAGTCGCGTGACATATACACTACTTCAGTTTCCTCACTAAAGTTGGCGGAAAAAAATATGTCACGTTATCTGCCTCCCCGAGACCTGTACGCCAATTTAGTTTACCTGTTGAATTTGGCGGGAAAACTACTTCAGCTTCCACCGGTAAATTTGGGGGCAGTTGATATCACGCGACCTATGCACCGAGCTGGTTTCTCCGTTAGAAATTGATAAAAGAAAAATAAGGGTTCTTCACTCCCTGAAACGACTGTTTAATGCCTTCGTAACAAATTGAAACGATCGCTCTCTAAAGAGTGCATTTCATTTATTTTAAGGCGTCGAAAATAACAATCGTTGCGATTTTTTTTTTTTTTTGTTCCCTCTTTAGCTTGAGTGTCCTGCTTTCGGTAGCGCTTCGGCGCCTCGTGAGCCTCGAGCGTGCAGGCGAAGTCTAAGCACAACGGAAGGCAACACGTGCGAACTGAAGGCCGGTCATTCGAAAGAAGCACCCTGCCGTTTTAACCTTGTCAGCGACCACGAAAAAAGGGGAGACCCGGAGCTGTGGCGATCGCTTGCTTCTCCCAGTGACCCAGAGCGGTCCCCACGTGCTCCGTGGCTCACGTGTCCCCTGTCACCTAGTGGTACCACCTGGAAGCTAGCAGGTGCGCCACGACGGCAAATGCCAGCTAATTCTGGTGAAATTGGGTTCTAAATAAAACGACAAAAAGTATAAATAAAATATAAGGAGTCATTTGGACATTTATGGCTCAACAATACTTCTAGGGTCCTAAATAATTTGTATTTTATGAGAAAAGTGTATTTATGATTTCAAGAACAGATTTCCGCTAGGTTGTTGAATGTTTTTTTTTTTATTATTTCTTGAATGCATGTTTTCTGTATCGATATTTTGATATATTTTTCTCAGTATTGTGTCATTGTAGTGATGCGTAATGTATGACTATAAATGTTTTTTGTGTATTTTTTGTCGTTTGGTTTTTGAGCTGCTGCTCATGTAACGAGCTTACTGAACTCGTAAACAACTTTTTTAATTTTTCTTTTTTTATTTGCCTGGGAGGTTTTTTTTTTTTAGTGTACGTCTAGAAATAACTAAACATTTGAATGGGGAAAAATGTTCAATTCGTCTATTTTTGTTAGCGCCCTTTTCTCCTCTAGCCCTGGAGTGCGAGACGGCGCTATAGACGCTTTCAGCACGCGCCAGATTGAGCCGCCATAACCGACCTTCTCTTGTTTTACCGAGATGCCGAGCCACTGAAGCGGGGGTTGGTGAGACTCCACAAAGGCCTATGCTGGGGAGAGGACACAGTAGCACCTAAAATGGCAATAACTCTTCCTGCTGTGGCAATGATGAAGTGAAGCGAACGGAATAAGAGGAGACAAAAACTGAAGGTCGGCTATGGCGGCGCCTATGCACTGCTTCCTGAAAGCGTCTATACTGCCTGGAATTCAGATTATGCTGCGCTCTTTGGGCTAGAATCCCGTGATTCCACTGGCCGTGTGATCGTCAGATCACTCATGTCGTAGCGCTCGAGAAGGTAACTCCTAGAGTTTCGTGTTTCCGGGATAGATCGACAAACGCACAAACTAATCCCGATATGGTTCTTCCACAAAAAAAAATCGAAGACAGCCGAAAATCTCGTACTTACAACTGTCTCTAAATAAAAAAATAAATAAAAAAACATCTTTCGACAGTAAGACATCATTATAATCAGTCTTATAAGGGAATTTTAGCAAACCGTTACCTTGCTCCACGTACCGCACTACCGGAGCCTTTGAAGCATACGCTTTTCTGGTAGTGCGGTACGCGGAACACGGTAAAGGTTTGCTAAAAGTCCCTATTTTGAGTAGATCCGAAAGACGGCCTTTATGAATTTACATTCAATTACTGAAATTACTGACTGGAATCATGTTAGTGGGTGGAGGCAATTGGGCTAGCTGCCCTTGTCTCTACTCAGTGTTCGAAGGCGTTCAAACGCGAACACCGAAACGCTGGACGCCGGCGTTTGGCATTCGAACGCGTTCAGAGAGTGAGCAGAGACAAAGGCAGAGCTAGCTTTGCGTCTAACCACTAATGATTCCGGTCAGAGCTCGCGACGTTCTAGCCTTCCCCGCGCGCTCTCCTCTCCTCCTCTCCCTCACTTTCAACCCGCATAGTCACTGGCAGGATCGCGACGGCAGGAGGGTCTTGCAGTCGTTCGGACTCTAGCGCGAGCTTCGTAGCTCCGCGATAACACTGCGACGTCTCGAGTGAGCCTCTAGATTGCACGCACGGCGAATTCACGGATTAAATCATAGCCTCTTCTACACTCACAAAGCCTGGCAGTTCGACGACGGTACCATACATAGTGCCCGCTCGCAGATTTGGAGCGCGAGGATCTGATAGCACAGAGCATTTCTGGGGGAACCAGGACGTCAGCGCACAGCTTTTGCGGCGGCGAGGGCACAAAACATGGTTTCCGAACCCGACGAGAAAAGAAGCGGTAGCGCGGGGAACGCGAGGAGCACGAGCGGACATTCCATCGCTCGGGAGAAGTGTGTTTCGGCGTCTCGCCTCAGCGGGGCGCCCGTTACCTGGCTCCTCCCAGAGCCGTTTATTGGGAGAGTTTGGCCATACATTGGTTTGAATATCTCGGGGCCAACCACAGGCCTCGAAACAGCCCATACCGGTGGTCATCAGCTCTAAATATGTGACACGACTAATTTAAGCTGTTTTAGCGTCGCTAGAGTAAGAAGGTATAACTCTTGGTGACTGAAAACTTGCCGCATGTTAGGGTTTCGTCACGTCCCTATTCAACGGTAGAATAAACGAACGTGCGGTCCAAACCAAGGCCGACTTGTTAGAAACAGCGTCTCAGCTGAGACTGGGGGAAGGAAAGCACTGCCAAAGCCAGCGCACGAGTCGTGCGGGACCGTCTCAACCCAAGCCGAGCAAACCGCGTCTCAAGACGCTCGCGCGCCCCACCCTTTGCACTGTTTTAAAAATAATAATAATATCTTTATTTGGCTCTGGAGACCGGCGGCTCCGCGGAAAGACAACAGCCTATACCACGGAGGCCCGCGGTGCCGCGTCTAAGGAACATGATAATGCGATGAGTATATACATGCACGATGACGACGACGAGATGAATTGTTGCTATTGCTGAGGCTGTCAGTCCAATTTGAAGATGTCCACATTTGGTTGAGGCGGGTCAGCTGCGGGCCAAGGGGATCTGCACCAAGTTTCTAAACCCTGTTTTTTTACTGAAAGGGACCTACGCTTCGTAATTTTACAAGGTAAAACCCACCTGTGAAATACATCTTTGACGAAAATCATAGATTGCTACGTGCAGGCGCTGATTTTTACGGCCTATTTTAGATCCAGCCTCAGTATTTAAGACACCTTATACATTTTACCGATTGAAACCTGGACCAGAGAGGGCAACCAAGTGTCGATAGCCTAATTGTTTTCCGCAGAGGGAGACCGCTTAGTCGATTCATTAATCGATCAGGTGAAAACAAAGATTCTCTGGAAACGTTTTTTTATCTGTTTACGACCCTTACGCTCAATATTTCGTCAGAACCGAAATTTCCAATGGTGGAGGAAGGTAGCGGCGGCCGGAACCACGAATACCGCCATCATTTCTAGCATGCAATCAAAAGTTGTATAAGTTTCATTTTATTTTTTTGAAAGAGTTATTTTGTTTTGATAATGAAGAAGGCTGTAAATTGTATATGGGTGGTGATTTTAATATAAATATGTTCGAAGATTCCCAACGCAAAGATGACTTTGCAAGTTTATTGAAGGTAAAAAAATTTCAGTAATGTCAAAATTCCTCCAACTCTCGTTTTATGCTCAGCGTCAACACTCAACGATCTTTATTATAGCCAACGACTGTGAAGACTACATTAGTGCTGGCGTGCTGGGCTATGGGTTAAGCGATCATCTTCGTATGTTATGTTCATTAATAACAATGTACCATGTAAAAGGGCTATTGACTTTTCAGTAATGTCCCCAAATATTAGCCCAAGAACATTGGAGAAGTTTAGAGAAAATATCGGCACTATCAACTGGAGTCACGTGTTGAGGGAAACCGATGTTGATGAGCGCAATAACCTCTTTTTAGACCTGATAAGAGACGCGAACTATTCGTCATTTACGTACAAGGGAATTTACTGTAATAAGAAGTGCAAGAAACCACGTGTCACTAAACGGAGACTTACTAAAAAACATTTTTTTCTTTGTATTAATTTTTAGGACGCGATATGAAAAAAAATGTTGCCAGAATTTAAATAATTTAGAAACTTTGCTAATACGGAACTGAAACAAGCTAAACACCGCTATTATGCAGATTTATTTGACATATCTTGTATAAAGCAACCCAAAGTCCTATGGAAACGTTTGCACTTCTTAATACGGAATCCAACTCAAGATAGAACAGTCACTAGTGTAAGTATAAGCGAAAACTATTTCTGGTGTAGAACTTGCGAATAGGTTCAATGATTATTATGCGAGCGTAGAGAAAAGCACCTATAACAGTTCTGCAGCAAATAATATCACCATAATAAACGAAACAATGTTTTTAAACCGATGTGATACTAAAGAAGTACTATCTACTTTCATGAATATAAAAAAAAAGAGTCGTAGTCATGACTGTGAGGATCTTAAAATTGGGCCGGTGAAATTTGTAGTTGACTTGGTATTACTATGATAACTCATCAGTACAAGGTCGTCCGGTATAATTTCTAGAAGGATGCAAATTGTGCATTCTCGACTACTAGATCTTTTTAAAGCATTCTCATAACTGACTGACTCTCCGTTCGGCTTCAGGAGGCATAAATCTACGGAAACTGCGTCATTGGTGCAGAAGGAAATATTATTCGAAACTTTTGACAAAAAACTTCGAACGTTGGGAATATTTATAGACTTTAGCAAAGCTTTCGATATCATAAATCACCAAATTCCCCTAAATAAACTAGAACGTTATGGCATCCGAGGTATCCCATTATCGCTCATAACGTCTTATTTACAATACCGATCCCAATATGTTCAAATTAGATATTTGTATCTACTACTGAACGTATTTACTCTGAGGTTCCTCAGGGTAGTATTCTGGGGCCTCTTTTGTTTCTCATTTACGTGAATGATATACTAAGTATCGAAAATTCCGCTGAATTTATTATATACGCAGACGATACTAGCCTGTTTTTCTATGTTCCAAAGAAGACCTACTTACCTCAATAGCAAACGTTTTTCTAGATAAATTTTAAAAAATCGGATAAATATTAACTCTCTCCTTAATACCGCTAAAACTAAGGCAGTCCTATTTCAATATCCGGAATCATGTTTTCAAGTATCACGCGATTTGTATTTTGGGTCATGCACAATAGAATGTGTGGATACCATTAAGACTCTCGGTGTTGTATTTTCTAGTCAGATGTCATGGAATAATCACGTAACATAGATTCATAAAAAAACTTTGTAACGTTGTCGGGATAATGAATAAATAAAGGCATATACTCCAAATACACATCAAAAGATTAATAAAACAATTCCCTTTTTAATTCCGTAACCTGCGATTCTTATTTAGTATAGGGAACAACTACTAAGAAACTACTAAGAGCAATTTGAACAAATTGCCTCGTTTACAAAAAAAGGCTGTTAGAATAATTGCACATGTACCTCGTGATTATTACCCTCTTCCTCTTTTTGAAAAAAAAAACATAAAATCGTCAATATATCAAATATGAATTCCTTTAGATTGATTTTAAATTACCAAGAATGTGTAAAAAAATATATTAACCTAACCTTAGGGCTGGCGTGTTCCTCCATTTAGAACAAATTTTGGCACTCAGAGATATCTTTACGAATTACCGATCTTGTTAAAGTTGCTATTTTCTCGCGACATTGCATGATATATACTCTGTAAACAATCGTACCATACAAGGACTTTTGTAACACATAATCATTATTTACGTTTCTGATAGTTCTAAATGTGTGTACTTAGGTGTACGGATATCTTCTTCTTTTTTTGTAATTGTTATATGCTGTTCTTTTTTTAAATTTTCCTTTATATTTCAGTACCTCTGATTTTGTATTAGGGTGCTGAGACTCGTCAAGCTGCAAACGTGCAGCTTTTTGTTTTTCCAGCGCCCTTGTCCCGTATGTATTTTTTTTTTACGCAGAAATAAACTGATTTGATGATGATGATGCTTTCGTCCCACTTTTTTCTATGTGGCGAGCAAGTGTTCTAAAATACGCAATGAGGTGCATTCCAATCAGAGGGCGACGTATAAGAAACGCGTATGGGAACCGCGCGATGACGAGGCATCCAAGTACGCGCCGCCACTGGTTGAGGAAGAGCAGACGAACTTGCAGGCCGTATACACCGGTTCGTGCTAAATCCGGGCGCAGCCGATCCGATGAAGCCAACAGAGCGGCGAAGAAAAAAGTTTCAGCGCTCGTCGTGTTTGAGTATTTCCTATCGCCGACTATATGTAAGTACCAATCACGCACGGCGGACGCTCAATAATCCTCAGCTTTTTTTTTTTTTTCGTTCGGGATTGGTTTTGCTGACGAGAGAAACTGTACAAAAACGACGATGGCCCTGACGATGAACTTTTAATGCCGCGCTTAACTGGCTTTTTTTTTTTTTAGTTGCAATTTGAAACTGGCGCCAATTATCCCAGGCAAGTCATATTTTGAGCTTGTATCAAGCACAAGTGCTGCGTCTGTGTTCGGCATGGACTCGGCTCTAATCACAGATTCCACGCTGGATGCGATGTCCCAAACGCCGAAAGTATATGGCGACCCCCGGTGTTGCTTAAAGGCGTTTTGTAAAAAAAGAAAAAGAATAAAAAAAAAGGTTTATTTACGTTAATTAAAGGGAATAAGGTGTTTGGATATTCAATGTGTTCCATAAAAGAGCGATATAGAGGTATGTGCACCAAACTTCATTTCGACGAATACGTAGAACATAAATATACGCCGAAATGTTAATTTAAAACTCGAGATGTATTATATTAAGTTATGCGTGGCAAATAGTGTGTCAGTGCTACAGGGTCGGCTGTGTGACAACGCTGTCCTTCCCGGGATTTGCATTAAAAAAAAAGTCTGACGTAACTAAGCAAATGTCTAGTTTGTTCATGCTGCTTCCTTTCTCGCTTCCTTTAACGTGCCGTAATTTATTTTATTTGCATTATTATTTTTTTACTGTGTGTTGCGGTCGCACGGTAGTGTAATACCGGTGTCCCATGACGGCCTAAAGTGTTTATAGCTAAAGACCGCGGCGGCTTGGGAGCCGTATCGTGCGCCTTGCCCCACTTGGTTTGTAAATCGCGCAAGCTGCTGCCATTGCCGCCGCTACATGGTGCTACCTAGCGCTTCCAGCAGGAAGAAGTCGACGATTGTGTATTCTATTCACCTTCAAATGAACCACGATTATGCAGATACCGTCACCCCATGGTTCCAGTACTAGATAGTAATTGCTGACAATAAGAGTGGTTTATGCGTTTCGCGATAGATTGTGCTAAGAATTATTAGTTGTATCCAATGAAGAACTGCTTCCCGTCGTCTCTTCGGTGCCCAGAGTATTCGAAACGTTCATTGTGACTCGACATATTTAAATAATAAGATTTGGTTGACAAGCTTTTTCCAATGGCGTCCTACAGTAGATACTCACCATGAGTGTCACTTTTGTGCGTGTACGCGTACAACTATGTGTGAATGAAGCCATAAATTAATCGAACTGTTCCTCATTGTCAACAGCCATATAATCAGCCATATAATATGTCCCCGATACATCACACAGGCATCCCCATTAACATACAAAATGTTTCTTGTACACACGTGCTGTCCCCGAGTGAACGTTAAGGACGTCTAATGTTATTTGTCTATTTGGACAACTTCTTGTCATGGATACTTTGTGGACCGGAGGATTGATCTAGTGTGGTCGACGATCGTTCAAACACGATTAGGCACTCATACTTATTAGCTGAACGTCTCGAGAATAACCACCAGTTCACCGGCAATAAAAAATAATCCTAGGAAGAGCCTGCAGTAACCAGCTTGCATGGAGAGCACTGGTACCGCAAGGGCAATATAGATGATTCACTACGTGTGATCGATGCATCAAAAACAGGTTCAACAGATGAAAGTGTCCAATGATAACAGGAAAGCTACCAAGGGCAACTGGATGAAACACTGTTTTTTTTTTCAGTTAATCCCGGTATATTGTTATAGACCTGGAGCGGAGGCAGCAGTCGAGGAGATATAGTAAGGAATACAGGAACTTGAAATGGTGTTGGAAGGATCTTTATATGATCATTACAACTAGATAAATCGCTTACGGATGTTCGTTAGATGGAGTTATGCTGTGTCGTGTTACATGCCTCATCTGAATCCACGAAGTTTTCTATGGGCACAAATAGATCTCATAGGATCAAAATAAGATTTTATAAACGTCGAGGTTGAACGGGCGGCCCAAAGGAAACTGTCATAACCTGCGCTGAAGGCGACTGTTACTATTTTTTGGTTAGCTGATCACAAGCCATGCGTCACCGTCACAGACTAACTATAGCACACAGTGCCAATAAAAAAATTGTTCTTACTGAAAGGAACAAAAACAGTCCTTGACGTCCCCCAAGTTGTGCCGATTAAGATGCCTAGTAAATTAACAAATGTGGAGGCGGGTTCCACTTTAACTCTCTTTCCATGGAAACTTTAAGAATGAAGTGATTTGGAGCGTACGGAGTTTCAGCCCTATTTTTGAATAAACGAGAATACAATTACACATCATCATTCGTGTGAAGGGCAGAGCAGCTTAATTTGCTGGTGCAATTTTGAGCCCACATATAAATCCGAACTGAGAAATTTGAGAAGGCGCGTGTTTCCGGGGCAAAATTATTTGGCTAGCGTTTATCCAGCACCACCCCACAGTCGAGCCCTAGCCGTTCGCTAAAATGGCGTAAATAAATTAATCCGGGTAGTTTAAAGACTGGAGAGAGAAAAATACTGCGTTTCCTTGGGACAAGAGGTTGAAGCTGTTTTTCGTTTGTGTTGATTTCTTCTTTTTTTTTCACCTCAATCTTTTCTTTTTTTTTTTTTACAGACTGGAGCACGCGCTGTGATGCGACGGTCGCTTGTTATTTCTGCACCCTTTAGCACAAAGGAGACAAAGGTGGGGAAGGCAACCCAACCCGCTTTTTTCTTTCTTCTCCTTCGAACAGGCCAAGCGGTAACCACGACACTTCACGCCAGAGCAACCTGTAATTGCGTTAAAAAAAACAACAAGCAATCGTTAATTATTTTCACGTTCGCTCTCAACCTTCGTCCTACGCACATCGTTCGTTAGGCTCTCGTATATGTGTCACCGGTTCCTAGCTTTTTTTTTCTGTATCCTCTCTCTCTCTCTCTCTCTCTACTTTTCTCTTTCCACTCTGTACTAGTTTCCCCCCTTCCGTGTTTCCTACCGCAAGGTTCTTTTTTGCCTGCTTCGTTCTGGTTGCCGCCATCTTGCTCCACCCAAGTCTCGTGCATCCATCTCTGTTTGTATATCCCTCGTAATTTTCTCTTCCTCAACCTTCACACCGACCGTGCGGGGAAGGGGTGGGAGGGAGGGGGGATTTGTTTACCAACAAAACTTTTAATTGCGATCATAGGTGGAGAAAAAGGGAAAAAAAAAGGTCGCCGTGAGGCCCTCGAAATAAAAACAAAAACAAAACACAACCACGCGGTTTCGGCCGCTACCGCCCTTCCTCCGTTGCGAAGCGAGAGGACGCACACGCACACAAAAAGTCACAACAACGCGCAAACAAAAAGTTGCACCTAACGACGCGCGAGGGCGCGCGAAAGCAGAACAATAACAAAAAGGGCTTTAACGGTTTTTCTTCCGTAATGAAGGGTCCTCGCCAACCAATACAAAAACGCCCTCGCCATCCTCCCTTTCGGAGCACCGCAGAAAACAACAACAACGACTGAGCATATAGTCCCGCGCATGCGCAACAGGTGTACACACCGAAGGCGTCGAGATATACGCGAGAGTACACGCGTGACAAGGCGCCTTCCACTGACTACGATTACTGCAATAATAATAATAGTAATATTAATCATCGCACTAACAATACCGTACAGAGCTAAGAAGAAAGAACAAAGCAGTGATAGAGACAAAATGGGGAAAGGGAAGGGGGCGGTATGGAATACCGTTCACCTGAACACAGCATTTTTGCTGCTCAGAGTCTAACAAACAGGCAGATACAATTTTTTTTTTATTTTTTACATAGGTGGTGCTCGTTTTCGATCGTCACCAGCCTCTTACACGCGCTACGCAATTTCCTTCTTTCCACTCCCGCGCTTACGGGCAAGGTAGAAAAAAAAAGCTTAACAATAATATTGGTGAAACCAAAACCGATCATCATGGAGTGGGTTTGGGGCCTAGACGACAAAAAGGAAGACGTACCGGCTCGTGTCCGATCGGGTGTACGTGAAGCCGACAAATATATATATATATATATATATATATATTGCACGAGAGGCATGAGGAGAAAAACAATGGATGCAAAAAGAAAAAAAGAAAGAGGTACGATGGCGCCCTCTGGAGGATGAATTTGAGCGGTAATGCGAAACGAAAATGCGCGCGGCAACCAGGTTTAATGAGCGTGTCGCTCGGGTATGGAGTGGGACGCGACGCAGATAAGGTTACAGAACAAGATGGGATATTTTCTCTCTTTTTTTTTTTCTTCTTTTTCTTATAGTGTTGTTATTTGTGTCTCGGCCTTTAGGCTGTTGTTCGGTCGCTGTGGTTTCTATTGCACCCTTCATTTTTACATCACTCTTCCTTTTCTCTCTTCTTTTATTTTCCTGATTTTCCTCTTTTCGTTGGTACGTTTCGCCCTCCGTCGTGCTTTTAGCGCTGTCGCGCACGTATAGCTGTTGCGTTTTTCGGGTGAACGTGCTTCTTCCCCACCCTTCTCTGGTGTCGTTTTAATTGTTTCCCGGGCAAATTATTTTCGCACCGATAACTTCTAACGAGCTGCGTACGCCGGGGCCACAAGTTTCGCCCAAGAATGTGCCCCGACTTTCTTCACCGCCATTTTTGTTTTCCTTTTTTTTTTGCGTACGGCTCTGACGAAACTAATAAAAAGGCAAACAACGATGCAAGAAAAAAAAAAAAGAGAACGAACAAAGACGCACCAATTTGCTCTATCATCATTGTTATTAAGAAAGCCACTTCGCGAGAGACATACGTTAGCGCTAATCGGCGCTGCCGCCGGCTCTGCCGATGCAGTCTGTGCCACGGTGCTAAATTAAAAGGCCGCGTGTAAACTCTTTGCTAACTTCGGGAAATGCCCGTAAACTGTATTTTACTTCGGTGAGAGCATCCATAGAACAACGCGCTGTTTACAAACAGGCCCGCGCTAGCCTTGCTCTGAGACAAAATTCGCGTGTGATGAAGTGTCCGCGCACGATCGGTCCCGACGGCAGCGCCAGCACAGAGTAGTGACGCCAGACAACATTTGCGAGCCAGAGGAAAGTTTGTCCACGAGCCGGAGGAAAGTTTGTTTTTGTACGCGCTTCGTGGAGCAATGATGTTTTCCACGATGAACCACGGGGGCTCACCTCAAGAAAAAAGCAAGTTTTGCGCATTGTTCATACGCGACGCGAAGTAGTTCTTGAGATTTGATGGTCGGAGAAAAAGGCGAATTTTGCAACATTTGAAACACGTACGTCTTCATAAGATAGCATATATCTTGTCTAATATGCACCTAGATGCACCTTATTTATCCGCATAAAGGGGGGAAGTAGTTATGCTTCGCGAGAAACGGACCTTTTTACTTTGGTTTTTGAGATTAATACGGGTATAGATCAAAGTTTCATGCTAGTCGATATGGACAGGTGCGCTCCTAAGTTGACTGACAATGAATGTAGTGTAGAATGTACGGACGTTTCGGGACGAATGATTCCATTCCTTAATAATCTCGAAAAAAAGAAAGATAATTTAAAGCACTTATTCTGGGGTGAGATCTCTTCGAGGATAAAGTGTACAAGACCTTGTTAGACGATTACTAGCGGAAATTAATTAATTTTATCGGGGAATATCTAATTTGTTTGACAATTCCTATGAAAAGATGAGCCTCGCAAGTTTTTTTTCTTTTTTCTCATTTCTCTGGAGATAGAGGTTCCAATTGTCTGCATATTTGATTTGATTTTGATTCGGAGTAGGCACGAAAAAAATATTTGGGGCGACTATGTGGATAATCATTTGATTCTACAGCGTGTGCACTAACGCTTCAATCCCAGTTTCGACGGTTGGAAAAAATCGGGTTATTAACGTGTCACGCTAGCATTTACCACATAGGTGCCCGAAAGTGGTGGAAGCTTTCACTAAAATTGTGTAAAGATTGCCTGTCCCCAATAAAAATGAAAAAATAAAAAGCTATGTTTTTCCAATACTTTGCATGTATACGTAAATATTGTCTGTCACCGTGTCACTTTTTTGGGCCAAATGAAGTGAAGAATAGGTAGACAAATTGTATTTCCCTTCCATTTCATAGATTTTTAAGTCGTAATAAACGCAAGAATAGCCCAGAACTGTTTCTTGGTGATTTTTGGGGAAAAAAGGCTTAGCGATAATTTTTCTATACACAAGACCTTTTTTCTTCTTTCTTCTTTTTTTTTTACTTTGGAGGTTTTATGCATTTATACACTCAATTAACGAATGCACCACCTTCGGGCACTCAATTGTATTTTACTTCCATATCATAGCATTTTTAAGTCGTAATAAACGCGAGAATAGCCGAGAACAATTGTTGAAGATTTTAAGAAAAAAAGGCTTCGCGATAATTTTTCCATAGACAAAACCAGTTTTATTTATTTATTTATTTTGACTCCGGAGGTTTCATGTATTCATACACTCAATTAATGAATACACCACCTTCGGGCACCTCTGTAGTAAATCCCAGCGCGATACGTTGAGAAACCGATTTGTCCGGACCGTTCAAAGTGGGATCGAAGCGTATAACAGCGTACACGCAGTATAATTACGGACAACTTGAGAAACGCGGGGCGGGGCAAGCCGACAGCGTATTCGCTCAGCAGCCAATGAGATTATTGCAGTAGGTGGTAAGAACACCCAAGAACCAATGAGCAAACAATAGGCATGAACACAACATTGGTAGCGACCTTTTTATCTCCAAAGTTCTATGATGCATGAAATGCAGTATTTAAGGTGTGATCGTTTGAAATTACTTAGAAGACATGAAACAGTCGTTTTCGGGGAGTGCGGAACTTTTTATTCTTGTCGATTTCCCCGGTACACTGCGGAGGGAAACTGCCAACTGGGCGCATATAGGCCACGTGGCGTTAATAGACCACTTTCCAACAGTTCCATCAAGCAACATTGGCGGTCGCCATTGCTTGGACACGAGGCACATGATTGGATCCGAGTCTCCGCCGAACGCTGACGTCAGCACTCGTGTCCAATCATATTTCATTTCATTTCATTTATAATGTCTCTCAGGGCCCGAAGGCATTACAGACAGGAGTGGGGCACAGTAAATAGAACAAAGCAAATAACAATGAAAAGGCAAAAGCTACACAAAATAACTACTAAACATCATTTAACAGGTTTGTAATGGCACTGTACATGGAATAAAACAAATATCAATGAAAAGGCAAACAATACACAAACTTACTACTAAACATCATGTAACAAGTTAGTAATGGCAATCTTAAATTTATCTCTGGCAGTGATTGTGGCCATGGCTGCGGGAAGGCGGCTTCAAGTCGTTCGAGGTTTGAGGCAAAAAAGAGGCATTAAAGGTAGATGGGCTGCAATGAGGGATCCCAACTTTTAATTGATGATCGCTGCGTGATGATACGTAAAATGGTTCAGAAAATAGTGCTTGGCGGAGAGTAGGGTTAGAGTGATAAATCTTATGGAACAGGCATAGGCGGCATACCTTTCGACGAAGAGAAAGAGTGGGCAAGGATAGAGATGCTTTCATTAAAGTGGTGCTAGCTGTGCGGTGATAGTTAGAAAGTATAACAGTAGAAATGCTCAGAGTATGTGATGAGGAAATGGCGGACAGGCGTTGGCGCGGACTTTTGAAAAGGGTTATTTTCCTGCTAAGTTTAGCGCGGAAACTAAACTGGTGTAAAGGCCACGTGACGACCACTAGTTTGCTAGATTTAGTGGGGAAATTTTCGCGATGTGTCACGTGTCGTCGGGTCACTTGACGTCAATTTCGCCACTCAACTTTGTGGGGAAAATGAAAGTGTCTAGATGACGGGACATCGATTTCCCCGCTAGATTGGGCGGGGAAATTGAATTGGTGTTGAAGTCACGTGACGTCGTCACGTTGCGTCAAGATTTCCGCTATATTATGCGGGAAAACTGAGTCACTGTATAGGTCACGTGACATAAATTTCCACCAAATTCGAGCGCGAGTGTGAATTGGTGTAGAAATCACATGACGTCAGGTAACCTTCCGTCAAGTTTCCCGCTATAATTTAGCAGAATAACTGAATTAGTATACAAGTCACGTGATGTCAAAACACGTGACATCAATTTCCCCGCCGGGTTTGGCGAGGAAACTTGATTGGTGTATAGAGCAGGCGACCTGAGGTCCCGTGACATCAACTGGCGGCACGCGACTTAAACACCATATTAGTTTCCCCGCTAAATTTAGCGGGAAATGCAGCGATGAACGGACGGATAACACCTTGGGATGCGGGATGCCGTTACAAGCCGTTTCATGCTGACAAATGTATGGCCCGTGTTTCTCAATCTCTGGAGGGCTCTCACGTGATTCGGTCCTTTCCCAAGTAATGCTGAACTATGAATAATAGTAAAAACAAAACTTGGGCGACGCTTAAGCTTTGCCTTTAAGAGATACCTTGGCGTTATCGGGCCCCGATCGCAAAGCCTTCTCATATAATCGTGCGCTCGTTCCCAAGCCGCGCAAGTGCGTAGTCTAGTCGGTAGCGTCACGTGTGACGTCATGCCACGTGACGCGTGACGTCACACGTGGCGGCGCGAGTTGCATTATGGGATCTTTTGGTCCCACCGACGCCGACGTCGGAATTTCTGCGGCACAAATTCCTAAACGCTATCGCGTTAAAAAAAAAAAAAGAGGAGGTGGAGAAGGGCAATGCGGTAAAAGCGCTGTGCTGAGCAGCCTGCATGGATGAAGGCGTCAATGCGGTACGAATCATATCCGGTCAACCGTCAACCGAGACGACGCAGTACGCAAATCTGGGGAGCAAGGCTACCTCTCGTCCGGGAATTCTCTCCCTCGTCGATCAATAACGGTGTGCTGATTACTACCCCTGCCTGTTTCGAATGGTCCCGTTCACCCCGAGATGAACCACATAAAGAAAGCTATATCAGCCACTGGGTTAACTCGGCACCATACTTCCTTTCACCTTACGTACTAAACGGCATGCAGTGGACCACTCTGGAAGGTCACGCGACACCCACGCGGCGTTTGATTGGCTCCGATAGCTCGTAGCGTCCGTTACGCTTCATCGTAGGATGAAACGAAGTATATGCGCGTTTCTTTTGACCTTCCACGCCAGCCACCACTACGCCCAGTCGCAAGATCACAAGGTGAGCTAATTTCCGTTGACTTGGCTCGGATGGCTCGTAGCCTTCTCCGTGGTCCACGATCGAGTCAAGCCAGGCGCTGTCGATAGACTCGATACTGAGAAAGCACACACGAAAGAGCCCGTGCGTCTTTAATCAGCGACGCCCTTTTAATTGATCCCACCGGGGCCTGCAAGATGATCGCCGGGCAGCGCCGCGGAGATACCTCGTTATGACAGTTATTAGTATAATGAACGACGGTAAGTGTATACGGGGACAGTAGCCCGGTTGTGTAATGTTCGCTCGCTAATAGATGGATAGCCGTCCGTGTGAATTTCCCATTGCCCTGTGATCAACTTGTCACCTTGAGTGTCAACTAGCTGAGACATACCTGCACGCACACTGGAGCAGTCCTCTTGCGAGGGTGACCACTGACATGGCCCATTGCATTCAACTATACTACAGTCGGTGACAAGTAGCAGTAAGGTGGAAGCTCCTCCCACTTCTCTCCCCTTTGGCAGAACGAACGCTGGAGAGGAGAAGACCTCCTCTCCCGCGTTCACTCTGCTAAAGTGGATAGAGGTGGAAGGAGCTTCCGATTTCCATTTATGACGCGTTTACACTTCCGCATTCGTCGGCGGATCCGCGCAGACGAAAAGTGAATTTTGGAACAGCGTGGCGAAAACGACTCGTCGCTGGCGGAAAATCTGGATCATTCCCGGACCCATATCTGGATTTTTCGCTAACGACGAGTCTATTTCGCCACCCCCGGCACCAAAATCCACTTTCCGCCTCCGCAGATCCGCCCCCGAATTCGCAAGTGTAAAACGCGCCATTAAACCGTCACCGACCATAGAGCACGTTGAATGAGACTAGAGTAAAACAAAAATTCTGGAGGCTAGAAGCTGTATGTCTAAACCCACACTCCTGTTGCTTCAGAAGTACCACGGGGTAGTGTGCAAGCTAGGCCGCTCTTTTGTTTTTTACAATTCATACACGACATCCGCTGTGTTATATCAGTTACAATCAAGTTCGCTGATTGTTGCGTATCGTACAATAAAATCGAAACTGCGCAGGAGCAGATTAATCGAAACGGTTATCTGCTCAAAATCGCACATTGGTGCGACGAATGACAAATGTTTCTAAACCTTTCCGAAATTCGATCTTTATGTCAATACCGAGCAAAAAAAAACAATTAATGAATTATGAATATTTTTTAAGGGATGCCAAACTATTCCGCGTAATCGAAAATAAGTATTTATAGGATTTACGTTCTCGAGCGATTTACGATGGAATAGTCACGTCGAAAAAGTTTCCACGAAAGCAAAGCAGGCAATCTGGTATCTAAGAAGAAACCTCGCAAATGCTTCGCCAAGAATAAAAAAAAAAAAGATAAACACATGCCGCACTAACTTTTGGTGAGACCTGTTCTCCAGTATGCAAAACTAATACGGGATCCATATACAGTAACACATTCGCCAAAGCTCGCTGAAAGCCAGCAACTTGCATCCAGGAAAATCTTTAATAAATTCCCCCACCGAACTTTTTAGACCTGCCAAACTCCCTCCTCTTAAGTTAACAACAAAGCATGACCACTTGAAATTGACTTTCCTAATCCTTTCATATATAGTTAAAACGAACAAGAATAATTATACAGAGGTGAGCATTGGTGAACCTACGCGACACCGTCATAGCATGCACATTAGGAAACCAGCCCTTCAACATCATTGTTTTATTTTGGATTGTTTTTGTAAGGTCAATGAGGAAATGCAACTAACTTCCCAATGAGACCGCCATTCTAACAAATGTGTGTGATTTTGTGAAAGGTTTAAAGGGTCATATCGTTTGACAATATGTCATGTATTCACGATTTCTATGCTGCGTGTATGCACTGATGCCTGACTTTTGTTTTGTGTGTGAATTGTTTGTACATAAATGTTTTCCTTTTTGTGTATATTATCTCTCGTGTAAAAGCCCTCCATAGGGCAGGTTGCATCAGTAAAAAAATGAAACGTCTGTAAAGTAGGTCCAACTTGATCTTAACAATATAGTAAAGGCTACAAGCTCGAGCTCCTATTTTTGGATAAGGATGGCTAGTTGGGCTAGTTGGTTTTGCATCATGGTGCAATATGTCAAAAAGGGACGAAAAACGAAGGGAGAACAGGTGTTCGTGCTATGCGAGCAATTTGTGCAGCCAAAATGAATCTGAAGCAAGTAGCTCTCTTTTCTATACTTCTCTGCGTTACGTGTTAAATTAACACACAGTTATATTTAAAAGCACGCAAAAATTATAAGAAATTAATATTTGGTTCTGGTGTTCATGTTGTCACAACATTCTTAACCAACCGTGATGGACTGCTTCAGCTGCTGTACATTTTTTTTCTTCATCGCGTACAAAAGTTTACAGCGACAATATTTTTTTTTCTTTCGGTAGCACGCACGTAACGGTCACGTATGTCTTTCTTTCAGTTTTAACCCCTTCAGGCAGAAACTGTCAGGCGCTCTGAGCTCCGCTTCAGCGGTTTAATTCAGCGCCGGTTCTCCTCCGGGCAATGCGCTCGTCAAAGACGGCGGTCAAGTGAGGTCTCGCAAGTTCCTTTTAATAATGGCATTAACGGCAACGATAATATTATTACAAGGTCAGCGCAATATACATGCCCAAGCGTGAGGCCCGCCTGTCGAAAGCGTCTGCTGCGCGGCGCCCAAGGCGTACAAACAGTGTCCTCTTATAATTGCCCGGATCCATTTGCAAAACGCGCTGCCCTGTTTGTGTACTCTGCAGTCTCGGATACTTGATCATGCGCTTGAGGAGACGCGTCTCATGATAGAAATATAACAGCACCTGGAAAATAAGATAAAAGCAGACAGACGAGGCATGAGTCCCAAGTCTTCCTCTCCAAGGGGTTACCCTAGTTACACCCCAGTTACACAGACACAGTTAACAGCAGTTACTGCAATATATTCTTGGACAAATATTTTTGATTAGTCCAAGTTATGGGCGCACGTGCGCGTGCGCATCTTGAGACTAAAGTTGTAATGTATGCAGGTGATAATTCAATAATTTCTTCTGTCCAAACCTGTGACAAATTAATTGATATGGCGAACTTTACTTTAATAAATATAAAAGGCTGGGGGGATAGCAACTCACCTAAACAAATAATACGAAAGCAGTCTATTTTCGACCAAAAAATAAGTCTGGTTATATCGAAGGTTCTCCGCTTTGACTCGTCTCCTATCAAAATTGTCAGTTGTTTCAAAACTCTTGGAGTGTTTTTTAGTAAGACAATGAGCTGAGATAACCATATCAACTATATTGTTCCAAAGCTTTCTCGGGTAGTGTGAATCGTTAATCGCCACCGATCTGTTCCATCAACGAGCGTTAAATTGTTGCTCTATAAATCACTATTCTGTTCCTATTTAACGCCTTGTCTTCTAGTTTGGGGCACACCCACAACGACTAATACAGAAAAACTGTTTTTGTTGTAGAAAAAGATATTGAGAGGGATATATATGCAATGCACCTTATGACTCATTCTGCCGTCATTCTGCCGATTTATTTAAGAACTGTAAAATAATTAACATTTATAAATTATATCAGTACAGACTCAGTACTAGTTTTAAAAATGAAAAAAAAAGGGTTCGTGTTTTCTGGAAAGACTTGCGTCGTTAAGGGAAATTTCCCCACATTATTCTACCCGCAACGCAGAGAAATGGAGGATGGTCACGCAACAAACAAGCTATGGCTATCAAATGTTAAATTTCACACTCGCACACATTTGCTAAATAGTCTTTGCACTTACAATATTTATTTTGATAGTCTAACATTCAAAGACCTCCGCTTATATTTTTGTACGTGATTTTTTTATTTTAATTTTATGTTTAGCGCTTGGGTGAACCTTGGTTTGTACAGATGTCAACCATAGATGTGCAACGGTTTCACTGCAAACTTTGTTGTTTGTTTTTTTGTATTTTTCCATATGCGTGCTGCTGACCAGTATAAGGGGCCCGAGGACCAGTCAAGCTGCCTAGTGCAGCTTTTTGCCTTTGCCCCCCTCCCCCCCCCCCCCCTCCCCCATCATTAGGTGGAAAATAGCGTTATTAATATTATTAGTATTAGTATTATTACTTGTTAGCAGCACGAAGAGCAGACGACGCGGGAGGCTGGTACGCTTGTCGTGCTGGCCTCGCGCTTTCTAAAGTAATGTGCAGAATGCAAAAGGTAACACAATGCCACAGCATCGTATTAAACAAAAAGAGTATCTGTCTCCCGAAACGTTTTTTGGTACCTGGAAGGTGATTCAAGAAAGATCGCCAGAAGCATGAATCGCCAGCTGTGCGAAGGACAGGGTTAGTTATTGTCAGTTCTCTATCTTGTCGCATGATTCAATAATGCAGCTACGCTTACTTGTCACGCTTATATGGACTTTTCGTAGATCACAAAAGAGACCCTGCAAGAGTTTTGCGTTGCTTGGGGCAGCCGTCACTTTGAGGTCGGACTGAGCTAGCGCCTGTGGGACCCGCAATCCGGCGCTGACGTTCTACGATAAGTCCCTAATGTAACAGCTACGATAATTCTCCATGGCTGTCGACAAAAAAAAAAAAAAAATGCAGTTAACATTTTTTAAAACAACTTTAAATTGAAAAATTAAGCTCACTTTGTATACCTACCAATTTTCCATTTTGATGAAGTAAACAAGACTGGGTCGAGAAAACTGCAAACCTCAGCCGTGGAAGAGACATAAAGAAGTATCTTTCTTTTAAGGTTGATATGTTTAGTTTTTCGCCCCAGTCTCCGGGCAATTCATCCAAATTGTTGATATACACCCCAGCTCGCCTGCACTCTCACATTAATTTCTACCAATTTCGTTGCACTATGCTTACAAGAGAAGGCGAGTAAGCAGCCAAAGACATGAGAGAAAATGAAGCAGATCGTAGCCCGTATTGAGCAACGACTTGAGCGCATAGCTGAAAAGAGATTTACAGTGACGGCTGTACTCTATCTTAGAGCGTAGCTGTTAGGCACCCGTTTCCGGCTTGAGCGGCGTCGCCGTCGGCGTAACCGTAACGCGTTGGCGTAACGCTTTTTTATGACGCGTCGGCGTAACGCTTTTTCGTGACGCGTCGCCGTCGGCGTAGCCGTAACGCGTCGGAGTAACGCTTTTTCGTGACGCGTCGGCGTAACCGTAACGCGTCGGCGTAATGATTTTTCGTGACGCGTCAAAGTCGCCATAGCCATAACGCGTCAGAAAAAAAAAAAACGTTACGCCGACGCGTTACGGCTACGCCAGTGGCAACGCCAACGCGTCACGAAAAAGCGTTACGCCGACGCGTTACGGTTACGCCGACAGTGACGGCGACGCCGACGCGTCACGGAAAAGCGTTACGCCGACGACGTGACGCGTCGCCGTCGGCGTAACCGCGCGGTGATTTATAAGAAACGTGCCATAATGCACCGCGGTGACGCGCGCGTTGCTTTATGGGACGTTTCCCATAATGCACCGCGCGGGAGAGAAGAGGGGGAAGGGGAGGGGAGAGGATGGAGGAGGAGGAGGAGGAGAAGAAAGGGGGAGGAGGAGGCAGGCGGAAGAGAAGAGGAGGAGTAGATGAGGAGGGAGGAGGAGAGGCATACCGTCCCCTCCGTACCCTCCCCTCCTCCTCCTCAAGAGCTGCGTCTATTTCGGCATTACAGGGAGTTGTAAGCGTCTTTATTTTTTTGTATATTATTACAAGGATGTAGTTAGCTTACAACAGGCATAATTACTTTCCAAGGAACTCTAAAACACTAGACCTTAGGACACTCCTCGGTCGACCAATAGTGTGTCGGCAACGTTAGATGTATGAATTGAAAGCAACATAAAAAGGACGAGGACAGGGCACGTCACAAAGGCCAATAACTAAACATTCAAGACTGAAATATAAAATTAAGTAATATTTTCTTGCAAAAAGAGTGAAGTAATATTGACGATCCTTTTTTTGCACAAGGACTCAAGATATATCAAATTTAATTGTACCTAAAAAGCAAACAAAACCAATATTGACGGGAAAAAAATATTCTTTGTAGTCAACCGAAACAGTGTTGAAACATATCATACTGCAGTAACATAAAAAATAAGGTAAAAAAAGGTGACGCTTTACAACGCAAATGCAAGGCGATTGGAGGTCACTCTCTTCACTAACAAAATTATAAGTGAGTTACTGACGCACGTCCATAACCAATTCTACCACTTTGACGGCAGTGGCAGATGGGCGTAAACACAGCAAAATGTCGCAACGTATAGTAATTTTATTTTATTTTGTTGTTTGACCCACTTAAAATGCCTGGGAAAATATGAGCGGTGGCCTTATTGACGTCCAGTTTCGGTCTTTTATTAGAACTTGACCCAGTGTTGCGATCAGGATGTGCATGCCTCGTCATTAACTTCATTCTGATGGATTAGAACAGACGCGGGATGCTTCCGGCAGCCAGTAATTCCGAGTTTCTAGGAGCACTGACCTAAGTTCAAGGAGTGTATGCGACAGCGCAGCTGTGCGCGAAAAGACGATTTAAACAATATTGCATCCTCATCTTTGTCCGAATAGCCCTGACTTTGAAGAGCGAGCGAAACCATAAAGAAAAATAGCATTTATCTTGAGGCGGATGTTACAGTCGACGCTGTTTTGCACACAGGCAACCTTTCTTTGTGGAGGTCCGCCTCCCTAAAAAATGATCACAGTTTTTCAGCAGACAGAAAGCCTCAACGCGGTGCTCGCCATCGCAACTGCCAGCGCGATGGGACGAGCATACGCCTGATTAGGGCGAATTCGCGCCACGGCGCGGCGCCATTGGTATCGCTCCAGCGCGCCCCCTGGCCCAGCCGAACGGTACCATAGGCGGGACGCGGCAAAACCGAAAACTATCACTCATACAGCGATATATCTATAGGATGGATGTATTTTTTGGAAAGTGCGCGATTGAACACGGCCGACGATGGCCGACGAGACATGTGACGTCACGATTTCCATTCCTTCCCCTCTTCGCTTCGTCCCCTCGAGGCCTCCAGCTAGTGAAACAAAGCGAGGATTAGAGAAGCGAGGCCGCTTTCCCTCATTCTCAACGGTTCGAGGAGGTTCGTGACGTCATAGTCCTCGCTTGATCGCGCCCTTATTTTCCAAAAATACGACTATGCGTGTGAGATATCCATGTATAAGTGATATTTTGGAGTCCGTAGCGTCCCGTTCAACGCTTCTCCGGCCTTATTTTGCGAAATCCAAATTTCGGTTCAGCATTCTTTTAAAGTAATCGTCCGGCGATATCCGGAAGTTACTAAGTTTTGGCGTTGGTCACGTAGAGAGGGGCTAAATATAGTCAGATGTGATATTCATTTCATCAAAAAACGCCACAATATTCGCTAAGCATCAATGCGCCAAATTTAACAAGTCTGCATGACTGATATTGCCGTGACGTCACATCAGGCATGGTAACGTCAGAGTCGCGGGCGTTTCCCGGTTTTGATCAACATGGTTGATTGCGCGTATACAAAGATCATCGTTGAAGAATTGAGCTTCCTGTAGTATTTAAATTTTTCATCAGTTTTATACACACTAACTAGATGGCGCCACTGTTTCACCATTGCGCCCGTGTTACCAGGGTTGCGTCCCCGTGGCGCTTCAACCCCACGTTGTTGACCGTTAAATAAAGGAGTGCGCCTTCAACCACACCATCAACCACCGACCGCAACGGACCTCTCCTTTCTTCCGGGGCTCCCGCCCCCGGCTCCGCCGGTCACCACCTCGGCATGTAAGAACCTCGTCTCTTCCGCAGGCCCACGCAGGCACTGCTCTTCCTTTATTTTCACGGGTGACCGCATTTTCTATTTACAACATCTTTGGCGACGAGCATTTACTACATTTTTGGCGAACGAGGACGGGATAATTTTTTTTCTCCGCATTTTGAACCTTCGCCCCGCGTGAGGCTTTGTTTCGCCGCTTTTCGCCGCGGCTCTGCTTTTGAGCATCGTTTCGAGAGGGTCCGCGCGGTTGGTTGGTCGTACTCCCCGTCCGACGGACTGGACGTGTATTTTTTTTTTTTCGCTCTCAGCGTCATCTTTGACGTTCGGAATGGCGTCGTGCAGAGTTCCCGCCAATTTTCTCAACACGCCCGGCGAACTGATGACGCCGTGGCAAACATGGAAGCGCGGCTTCCTCACCTACCTCGAGGCGATCGACGCCGAGGATTTTCCGCCGAAACGAAAAAGGGCAATTTTATTTTCATTCCTCGGAGATGAAGGCAATCGCGTCGTTGATGCGTTCAACCTAGCAGGTCCGCCCGCTGGCGCGACTCAGGACGAATTTCAAGTTTTATTGTCCGCTTTGGATTCGCATTTCGCTTCCGCTCGGAACATTATTGTTGAGCGTCGGAAGTTCATCAACCGAGTACAAGGTCCAGGAGAGACCGTTCTCGAGTATCTTGCGGCGCTCAGACGCCTAGCATCTTTTTGCGACTACGGAGAGGCTTTGGAGAGCCGCGTCGCGGAAATGTTTATTTCGGGGATCCACAGCACAGAAGTGCAGGATCGTTTAATCCGAGAGTCCGACGGAGCTAACGCACCTAGCCTCGATCGTGCTGTCCAACTAGCGCAGCAGTTCGAGCGGACATATCGAGATTGCGATCTTTTTCGGCGTTTGTCGGAGCAAGGTCCAAACGCGTCGCACGTGGTAGAGCGTGTCCAAGATGGCCGTTCTCTTCAACTGTTGAGCGATCAGCATGCCCAAAATGGCGAGGCATCATCTTCACTGAGGACCCAGCATCCTCCTCCCCCGTTTCCCCCGAGACGCGAGCGTTCTTCTCCCTCTTCTTCTCCTCCTTCCCCGTCGGGTGGCGACTTGAGTCCTCCTCCCCCATTTATCCGCCGTCGTTCGCTCCCTCATCGAGGAGCTCGCGCGCGCTCGTCGTGCGATTTTTGTTTCTTTTGTGGCCGCAAGAGCCACGCGCGGCAAGATTGTCCGGCATCCGGAGCTTCGTGCTTCTCGTGTGGTCGTGCGGGCCACTTCGCCAACGTGTGCCGAAGTCGTCCAAGGGGCGACCATTACCAGCAACAGCTGGCCTTTCCTGCGGGACGGCGAGCCTCCGTCCGCAACGACTACTACCGTCGACAAGCGGAGCCTAGTCCGACAGGGACTCCTGTGCAAGGCATCACGTTCCTGGACTACGAGCTCCCAGCAACGATCTGCACCGTCGCGCCGCCCGATGATTTTCCGGAGCGGTGCCGTTTTTGTGGTGGCCCCTGCCACCCAAGGAAGTTTTGTCCGGCCGCCCACCGTCGCTGCTTCTCCTGCCAGAAACAAGGACATCTCGACCGAGTTTGCGAGAGTCGACCCCGGTGTCTACGACTCGACCGTGGGGGGCCTAGCAACCCTCCCACCGTGTTCCAGTCCGGCCATCGGAGGCGTCGTACGATGCGCCACCCTTCGGCGCCACAGTCCCGGCCCCGGGGAGGTACCTTGCCCCCGGAGCCCCCATTTCCTGCTGCAGCCCCGCCTGCAGTTCCTGCCGTTGCCCCGTCAGCCGCAGCCCCTTCCGCTGCAGCCCTGCCTGCAGCCCCATCTGGAGTTCCCGCTGCAGTTCTGCCTGCAGCTCCGCCTACAGTTCCTGTAGAGATCTTGGAGCCAGTGCCCAAGGAGAACCCGTCTCCTGGGACGTCTCCAGACAACAGCTGGTCATCCAGCACCACCGGCGACAGTTCAACAGTGCTGGCGCCGCCACCTGTGAGTGAGTGTTCGACACCCAGCCCGGAGCCACCAGAGCCCCTGGGTCAAGATCCGTTCACCCCCCGACAAGACAGTCGCCCGCATCAAGCCTGGCTGCTGCCAGAGCACCTAAGAGACTATATTTTTGTGAACTTTTTCAGCAGCAGTTCTTTCGGACAAGTGCAGGACGTATAATTTAAATGCATACATGAACATTCAGTGAATTTTTCTTTATCCAGCATACTGCCTCAGCGCAGCCTTTCTCAGTGTGTGCTTTCCGCAAATCTTAATTGCGACGTGCCTTTTCCTTTTCATTCATTTCATATTTCGAGTCTCTTGACATAGAGTTGTCAGTGGTCATTTTATTTCCTTTCAGTGAATTTCATATCCAACTGCCCTGCAGTTTGGCATCAGTTTTTTCTTCCCTCATTGTTTTTTTCGAGAAGGGAGTTTATTCAATTTTTTCTAAGAAAGGGAAGAATATGGGTTAATTTTTTTTTAAGGAAAGGAAAGTGTAGTATTTAAATTTTTCATCAGTTTTATACACACTAACTAGATGGCGCCACTGTTTCACCATTGCGCCCGTGTTACCAGGGTTGCGTCCCCGTGGCGCTTCAACCCCACGTTGTTGACCGTTAAATAAAGGAGTGCGCCTTCAACCACACCTTCAACCACCGACCGCAACGGACCTCTCCTTTCTTCCGGGGCTCCCGCCCCCGGCTCCGCCGGTCACCACCTCGGCATGTAAGAACCTCGTCTCTTCCGCAGGCCCACGCAGGCACTGCTCTTCCTTTATTTTCACGGGTGACCGCATTTTCTATTTACAACATCTTTGGCGACGAGCATTTACTACACTTCCCTCAATACCGTAAATCTTGTCTTTCTTAGAACGAAGTTATCTTACTAAGACAGCAGTCAAGAGCTATCGCGGCTCCCTTTGCATGATGTTACGTCAAAGTTTCCGCTTTTTCCAACTAAAGCGCTGTTTGTTTTGCGGGTGCAAACTGAGCAGTTGGGCACTTTTCAAAATTGAATAAAGGCCCGTTCACACACTTGCAACTTCTTAGAACGGAGTGCCTTAAAACCTCTTTACATTGCTTAGGACGAGAGAACACACGGACACGCTGCCGCCATCTATGCGGTGATCCTAGAACTGCATTTCACTAGAGCAAATGTGTTGGGGGATTTCCGAGATAAAATGTGCGTAATACGTATGAGAAATGGTCGTTTATAACGTTGGCTAATGTTTTTCGAGCCAAGAAAGAAAGGATAATCAGCGAGAGAAGTAAAACATATGCTTGACCGCCAAGTTTCCACTGCTACCCAATAGATGGCGCCAGTGTGTCCTTTCGTCGTAAGAGATATTAAAGGGGCACTGACACCCGAAAGGTCGTATTTTTTTTTATTGTCTCAAACGACGAAAGTTGTAGTCATAGATACGCAAAAAGACCCCATCGAGAAAAAGAATTTCCCCGCGCGCACGCACGTGTTTTTATTTTTGGCATTTTTCTCCCCCGCTTCTCACCTCCTCGCTGCTTTTGATTGGTGACGTCAAGAATCATAAATTTAGAAGTTTTGTAGGCGACGTTTCTATAACATTTAATGACGGCAATCGTAACACATGTTTTTTGACGGAATTGCGAACGCACCACGGCCCCTCTTTTTGAAATACCAAAAATTAGAGTCCGGTGTGATGTCGCTTACTGGATTTGTATCCTTGCTCGGAAAACTTGGCGGCGCTCGAGCAGAGGATCGGTGATCGGTGAGGCGGGGAACCGGGCGGAGAAACCGGTTTTTTCCCGGTCCGCCGAAGCCCTTCTATCCCGCTCCTCACCTCCTCCTCGCTTCGGGTTGTGGTGGCAACGGCGCTTTGCTTTGCAGCGTGGAGCGGAGGTCCGAGAGAAAGTCGACACGCAGGAGACCGCAAAATGTGAGATCACTGCACTGCGCGGATCGCGCAGGGACTTCAAATTCGGCATTTGGAAATTGTTTTTTTTTTAAATCACAAATACTGAATTCCCAAGTTTCGAATTTTGAAGGTAATGTCCCGGCATCGTTTTCAATCGTTTCGGATAATAAAAAAATATGATTTTGATGTGTCGGTGCCCCTTTAAGAGGTTCCAAGGCACCCGGTCTTTAGAAATTGCAAGTGTCTGAACGGGCCTTTACTTGCGCGGCGGAGGATTATAAATTCGGATATTGTGCGGATGATATTCCTAAAAGCAAGTGACAATATAATTAAATTGTTTTCCGAAATGCAAAATTTCACCGGACAATCCCTTTAACTGCGGTTAAGGGTGCCCGGGCTTCTACAGGGCACCCTTGTGTTGGAAACAACTGATAACCCCGCTCAAGCGTAACTGGGGTTTAGGATGGCCGTCGGAAGCACTTAACCGAAGCTAAGTCTGACTTCGGTCACACTTAACAGGCGGTTAGGCGTAAGTGTGCAGTGTCTATATAATATGTTCTAGTTGAAAGGGTACATTACAAACTAGAACTATAACTTTATTTTTTAAAAAGAATGCATCATATTGCTTTTTTTTTTATATAGGACCCATATTGGCGACGAGGTGTTTCGGTGGCTCTCTCCTACAAGTGTATTCACACGAGGGAGAAATCCCGGGGATGTCTCCCCGGCGCGCGCGCATCACGAGACGAAAGCGCGAGGCGTTTGCACATCGCAACGCCTAACGTTTTCGTCGTGGGATGCGCGTGCCGTGGAGAAATCTCCTGGATTTCTCCCTCGTGTGAATACCCCTTACGGTTCCTATCCATGACGTAACGATCAGGATTATCGATAGCCAGCGACAATCTTTACGGTTTTTGCTCACAAATGCCTGTAAAGGCAAGGTTACAGGCGCATGAGCCGGGCTCATCCCAATGCTTTCGTTTGTACGAGACCTCGTGCATAGGAGGCACTTTCCAAAGCCACGCGCTCGTGCCCATGCCTTTCTCTGCACTGCAGACGTTTGTGACAGAGTATAGACGCTTTAAACACGCGCCAGATTGTGTCGCCATTACCCAACTTTTTTTCTTTTACCGAGGTGCCAAGCCACTGAAGCGGGCGTTGACGAACCTCCACAAAGGCTATATGCTGGGGAAAGGGACACAGCAGCCCCTAAAGTGGCAATAACCTGTCCTGCTGTGGCAATGATGAAGAAGCGAAGCGAACGGAATGAGAGGAAACAAAAACTGAAGGTCGGTTATGGTGGCGCCCACGCACAGCTGCCTGAAAGCGTCTATAGACACATTCACATGCGCCAGATTACAGCCGACATTCGAAACTTTCAGCCCGGGTTGTGGTACCGCGCTGCGAGAATCGCGCTCCCTAGCTCCTGGATGATCGGCTTCCGGATGAAGATGCCTACGTACCCCCTTTTGATAGGAACTAGCACGCCCCCTATAGGGCGTGAAAGTTGCGAATTTCTTACCTTCTCTTGTCTTGCCGAGATACCGAGCCAGTAAGGTGGCCTCTGACGAGCCTCCACAAAGACCAATGCTGGGGAGAAGGACACAGCAGAATCTAAATGGCAATAACCTGTCCTGATGTGGTAATAAAGGAGCGAAGCGATCAAAATAAGAGGGGAAAAAAACTTAAGGGCTGTTATGGCGGCGCCCATGCGCAGCTGTTATGAAGACCGGACGCCATTCTTGAGTGCACTGCTGACTGGGCATGCTCGAAACGACGGCAATCTTGATAGAGTGGGATGCACGTTGCAGAAGCACTGTGAAAGCTCGCCGTTAGCGCGCGCGAGCAGCCATGCACTCATTCATGGCCGCCAGTTAATACCAGCACCGTCAAAGTTCACAGTCTGACATTCCTCTTATTTCCATTATTGAAATTAGAATTCATCCTACTCAAGACGTCAAAGTGAGCGTTGGGCCAATTGTGGAAGGCCGACTGACAGTGACGGTTTTAGTGGCGCACGTCGCCAATACGCGCACATGGCAATCGTCCTTCGTCGCCAAACCCTTCTTTCCCTCCCACCCAAAATTATATCCTTTCTGGGGCTGGAGAGAAAAAGACCGGGTGAATCGGAACGAGAAAAATAAGAATCATAAAAAAATATGCATAACGCAATTGGAAATGAAAGCTCGCGGCACGCAGAGCGTCTTGCTCGCTCCTCTACAAGAACGCCACGGCCCGTTAACTCCTAAGAAGGCCGGAAAGAGAGCGTCTTCGAACTAGCAAGACTAGAATGAAAGAAAAAAAGAAACACGGGCATACAAGATTGAATACAGCCCAAATCGAAACGTGAATATATGTGGAGTGTTACCACAGGCGGAATACTCCGAGGTCCGTAATAATAATGGAATCTTGTACGCAAAATATATAAAAATGTAAAAAAAAAAAAAATCTGTGTCATCATTTGTTGTCTTTCGTCCGCAACTAGAACCACTGGTTTGAGGATTACGGCATCCTGTTTCGTTTTGCGTTTTTGCCTCTGTACAGTTTTAGTAGGCGCGAGATACTTGATTCATAGCTGAGGTTTTCCCGCCGCTGTAAAAGATGTTACTAGATCTGCAACTGCGATTATGGCAAGAGTCATTTTTCCTATCGGGTTAGGTCTGCGAGTGCTTCGACTCACCATACCCACAACTTTAAAAGTCCAAACTTAAGAACAAACGGAGTGGACAACGCGCACACTTCGAGATCTGTGTGTGTGTTTTTCACTCATTGAAAGTTCACCCGCTCGCCAGCATGTTCTCTGGTATTTCACCATACCAGTTAATGCTGCTTCTAAACTCCCATTAGCACAAATTTGGGCAATTATAACAAGAAGCTGTATGTCTTATTTTTCTTCATAAACAAAACCTCTTCTCTATTGACTTCAGTAATCCTCAAAGCGCTATACAGCTAACCCGAACACGTAATCGCGTTTTTGTTTCTTTTTTTATTTTTTTTTATTATTTGTAGAAGGGGGACTTTTTTACAACGTCAGCGTAGCTTTGGTTTCCCACCGCCTCTCCAGGATAAATGCCACGGGACGTATCTAGATGTCTCGGCCTAATGATTCCAAGTAAGTATACACGGCTTGAATTAGCGTCATTGCCAGCCCCCATCATTTCTGGCTGCGTAACTTTTACAGTCTACATTTCACACGGACGAATTCGTTCTCGTCGGTGTAAGCAGGTAGGAATTGCCACCAGCATGGTGAAATGACGTCATGTACAAGCCACATATAAGATACGAGAACATACTAAAGGCCTGATCACACTGGTTTAATGCACTCCGATTTTTTGTCCGCAACTGGATGGCCAACCAGAAATATAATTACTCACATTATTTCGACATATCTGTCAGCAGTGTTCATCGCACTTTTTCCTAGTGCGGTCAAGCTATAAGCATTTTATACATTAGAAAATTAAAACTGATCATTATTGATGTGACCTCATCATAACATACTATTACAATGAAACCCCTTCGTGCATTCTGGCTCAACATTTCATGCCCCTTTCCTTGGCTCTGAACTGTAAACTCTTCGATCACAAACTAAAAAAAAAAAGAACAGAAAAAAACATATATTTTGCTAAGTATAGTTTAACGCTACGCTAATCTTATTTGCTTATATATAAGTATGTACCGGGTATCATTATAATATGCCTCTTATGGGGAATTACGGTTGTCCCCGTCGAGTAAACAAGTATCGCGACTCTCCGAAACGGAAGCACTTTTTTGGCGCAAAACAAACTGGTCCACTCCTGAATTGTTCGCAATAACCGACCTTTGACTACAGTGACCGGCGTGATTGTATATGCGAGGTATACTGTATAAGTGTGACGAAACATGCGCACAGCAGGAACACACAACGAGCTGGGCGCTATAAAGAAAAGCAAGAAGCGAGCGAGGCCTACGCGACGTCCTCAAAAAGCGCGATGGCGACGGAGCGTATGAGAGCAGACGATCTCGAAGAAAGGCGTCACGCCCGACGGACTGCACTGAGAGCGAAGCAAGCAGCGGCATCGTTAGAATGGCGTTGATGCAAACGTCGATTCCGCTCTACGCTGAATCCAGGGAACCGTGGAACTTAGCAGCTGCGAGTAAACTCCGTCCTTGGTCCATTGTCCGACGACGCTGGACTTAAAGACATGCTTGTTCGGTTACGGGTGACAACCGCCAGAGTCAGATAATAACGGTATGATTTTTGTTGCGTTCGTGCTGTTCGCGTGCACTCATTGAAATTTGGTTTAAACTTTTGCATTTTAGTATGACTCACTGCGTTAAGACCGTTTATGGATGCATGCGACGAGAAGGTTGCCACGGCAACCAAGGTCCGCGCGAAGCATCGTAATAGGGCGCAAGGAGTCATAACGCAGTACGTCTTACTAAGACGCAGATGTCTGAACCAGCCTTGAGAAAACCGCATGACACGAAGCGAGAGAGATTATCCTGGACGTTTGTGATAGCCCGCTTGTCTACTGAAGATAAGGGAAAACTCGGACATATAGCGATGAGAAAATGAAATTATTGTGACGACAATGAAATACAAAATCTAAGCTTGTCTCGATAATTCTGATTAATCAGAATCCATCAGGTGTGCCTCATTATATGTTACGCCCTCTTACGGAACGCTTCGGGTGGTTTAGGATACGCTGCACTCACGAAACACTCATGTACTCGCCGGGTTTATCAGAGTGATTAAAGCAAGTTTAAATGTATTATGAACCAGTGACGTTGGGAGATCACGTAGGGAGCTGCGCTTCGTCTAGCGGAAGCCAGGTGCGCGCGCCAACAGCCACCTGCTCCCGCAGGCTCCCTTGATGTTAAGCATAGCCCTGCTTCTTTCGCTCGCGTTCGCCTGCTCATAGTGGCGCCGATCAAGGGCGACGGGTGTCGGATCGCACGATTCGGGATTCGATTCCCGCTATTCCATGTTGTAAATATCGCGAATTATAATTAAGTATAATGAATTATGACTAGATATGCCTTCTGTATGCTTTGTATGCTTATGCATTGCCTGATATGGGCTATGTAAGCTTTATGTTGCATTGGCCTGTGTGCAACGGACTTTCAATTCAATCGAGCGTAGCGCTTTTCCCAATAAATTATGTCCATTAACATACTCCGTGACAAAAATGACGGAGATGATGCTATAAATCACTTTCGCATAAACACACGACAATTAAAGTCGTAATGACAGACCCGTACTACTAAGTAAGAACATTAGCCGACCCTATGATTTTTTGAAGGTTGGTCCATTGTATTGTCGGCACCAAGCACCTTGCAAATATTCATTGGCAGCACAGTTACTTTACGCACTGGGTCTCTTAGTACCTGCCGTTCGTCTTGATAGTTAGGACACTCACACAAAATATGTTATATTGACCCTTCTACGAAGTACCTCCTGCCGACAGCATGAAAGAATTCGGCACCATAGCCTGTTCCCTTGGCAGTTCATTAATAGCCAGAGCCTAAGGGTTCAAAACAAGAAGCCCGCATGATGGTCTGGCCAGTAGTGCCATAAAAGGATGTTTCAATGTGATCAACCGGAGGTTATATTTCAGTCCGCAAGTACGGTATTTTATGTGTAGTTACGGACGATTAATTTTTCCGCAGTGCAACAGCTCTATTTTCAAGCCCAGTAACCTACTACCGACTGAAGCTCCTCTTTACACAGCATATCGATATGGGCCCTAAAGGCTTAATAAACGATAACGATAATGGTGATTATTTGTAGTCACCATCGAGTGGTGAGGATTTGTATGTGGAAGAGATATATAGCATCATCCCTGTCTCCATAGCTACCACGTTTTAACGCACCTATGTAAGAAACACGCCAACGATTTCATATGTTACAACCACTCCTCTCTGAAATGCCTTCGAGTTTAGAGTATTAAAATAAATAAATAGTTAAATAGTTACGCAAGGTGTTTCATAAGCTCCGCCTTATTGCAGATCTAATTATTTGGAGTGTGGCTTGGGAGTCGCCATCAAACGGAATCTAACGGCTGTTCACATCCAACATCTGGTTGTCCCAGGTACTTCCGATAGAGCCGCACAGCAGCTGCAGCGCTTCATGTGAGATCCCTGCAAAGCAAAGAGATTTGTTCAAAATGTCTTTCTCGTCGTTGATTAGGTTGTCCTCCTCCCTCGTATTATCGCGGACGACCGAATACATTGCGCATAAAAATCCATCAAAGGTATTTCAAGAGCTAAAATAATGGAAGTTGCACTGCAAAATATTTGCGTATTTCTACTAATAAGAATTCTCCAAATATGTAACAGATGAGTCTTCAGTTTCGATATCACTAAACATTCCATTCGTTTTGTTATTCAGGCGTTGAAATAAATCGAGCCAGCCTTTCGCAGACCGCCACTACCTCACCAATTCCTTCTCCAGATATGATGTTAGTTAAGTGTTCTTTAACAAACAGTGTTTGTTAGATTACGCTACATATTGATAATGCGTCTTTCGTACTATCGATACCCTCGACTGACGTTATTATTTTATTCACAAATTTTTCGTTTTGAATTATTATTGAAAAAAAAAGAAAGGTTGCAATCGTTACTAACAACTTTGTCTTGTGCTTATCAGACGGTTATACACCGGTTAAAGACCCACACGAGCACGCGTGGTGTTATCGCTTACTGATCCTGGTAAATCCGACCAGAGTGAAAATGCTGAATTCCTCTCGGTTTCTACTGTTGACCTCCTAGATTCTTTTTTCAAAAGAAGTGGGACGCGTTTTACAGCTCCTTGCGCATGGCCGTTTAGCGATTGCAGAAATTTCTGCTGATTAGTGTCGCTGTTTTCCTCCGAGACAAAACGAAGCAATATATACAATTCCCTCTTTGCCGCAGCGAGAACGTGGTGAAACTTCATTATAAAATAATGTTAAGGGACTTTTAGTAAGCCGTTACCCGTACTACTGTTACCGTGGGCCGAATTGCGCATGCGCGACCGCGTACCGTTCAAATCTTGGAAAGTTTGATTTTAATACACCGGGGACTCGTACCGTGGTACTGGAACTCGACTGGAGCATACCCTGGTGAGAAACGTTAACGGTGGTCTATAATTTATAAAAATGGTGGCTCAATAAAGTGGAATAATGAGAAAACTAAGCATCGGCATAAACCGGTTCCTGATACTAAGGGACAGCGTCTCTTGGCAATGCAGTCAAAGCTATGAGAGTACTTGTGCTCGCGCACCCTGGGCGCTAATCAAACCTCGATGAAATCTATGTGCGTGCCCTCTTTATTTCTTCTGATATGCCATGAAAAGCTGCCCCAAGTGGCGAGCTCCGGTATGGTGCTCACGGAGGCCAACACCGTGGCCAACACAACAGCCACGTCCTTTTCTTACCTTTTTTTCGTGCTCGGTCTTCGTGCTGCCCTACCTCAAGTGCTGGAAATCGGCGATGACTAACAGTGTGTTATACGCAACCCACTACTGCTTGACGCGAAAATTTGAGGAACTGCATTTCTTACACTCATAAGAGGAGGCAAGACGGTCGGTCAGCGACAGTGGTCTATTGAACATCACCAGAACGCAAGACGAAACGTTCAAAGGACTCTTCCGCTTCGAGAAGTACGACCTGGACGAACTTTTGCATCGTTTAAAGATGCCCGCCGAGGAAATCTGCTCGCAGGCAGTGAGAGTGCCGGGCATCGAGGCTTTCTGTATGACTCTGCGGCGTTTCGCCTATCCAAACATGCTTCTAGACTTGTTGTCGTATAGTTTGCGGCCACTAACCACGGTCAGAGTCAACCCAACTCAATGTCAGCAGATACACATACAATAGACATACAATAGCAGAAGTCAACCATCAACATTAAAAGTCCAGTGGGTGCAGGGGCATAGCCAGGACCTTTCCGACCTCTTGGCTGACCACTATGAGCCCTCTACACTCAGCCCTCACTTGACTCCTCACCCGCTTCCCTCCATTCTGATCCCTGGTCCGACCTTATAGCCCAGAAAACCCTCTTACGACGGAACACACGCGCTTTAATTTCCCGTTTGTCTGCTCCCTTCCCCGAAACCTCTCCCGGGTGGAGTAAGTTTTTCTCCGAAAGCTTCAAGCTGGGGCGGCCCTAACACCTTTCGTCACCTGGGCCTGGAGACACACACCTACCGACCCGGGAACCTGCATGCCCAAAGTGTCCGGCCCCTGTGGCTAAAACAGATTCTCGTCATCTGCTCTGGCTCTGCTTCGGAACCAAAACCATCTGTGAGAAGATACTCAGCGAGGCCGGAACAAAGGGTTACCCACACGATAACTACACCCAGTGGGTGAATGAGGACAAATACTGCAAGTCGCTCCTGCAGTTCCTGCGCGACACTGGACTGCTCCCTTTACTCTGAAACCTCCCCATATTATGCCGTGTGGCACATTGTACGAATTTAAAAAAAAGACCCTACTTTACGCAACACGGGTATCTTGACCCCTGTTGTCAAAATAACGGCAAGTGTTGTGTTACGTCATCACTCAAAGTATTGAAGCAGATTAAAGATATATATATATATATATATATATATATATATATATATATATATATATATACATTTTGTCTTGTTTGAAGGTGTTTAATAATTGTTATGATAACGCGTCTTGCTCTCTATATGACGCACTAAAACGAACACTATTGGCGACGAGATGTTTCGGTGGTGCCCTCTTATGGTTCCTATCCCTGACATCACGACCGAGATTATTAGGAGCGGGCGATAAGTTCGATGGTGCGTAAAAAGTTCGGTGGAAGCCTGGTCGTCACGTTCCTAATACCCAATTCACACGGCAGCTTAAGGTACCTTTAGCTTAGGTCCCTTAGCTGAAGGTACCTGTGGTAAACGGCATTCTTGATCACACGATAAATAAACGGAGCACTTTAAGTTGATGTCGATTGCATTTCTGCTAACCGCGAGAGGAGCACGTGATAAACAATTATTTCTCGAGCTCGGTTTGACGCAGCTTTTTTTGTTATTGTGTGGGAAATATCACAAATAAGACCTAAACATAATTTGTGTTTGCTTTTACGGCACTTTATTTTTTTTTTTTATCTAAGTCTAAAGGCGCACCTAAACGAGTTTTGCTTTGAAACGTCCGACCCGTCTGACCACACTGGCCCTAAATCATCTGCATTTACGAGTTTCCATTGCGAGGTAGGCGACCTTCTTGTGTTTAGCAGCTCCATTTTTCCGCGAAGTTCGCACTTAAGTAGCTAAATAGTGCCCGGCAGAAACGAACCACGTTGGAGTCTCATGGTTACGCCAGCCACGCCATCGAAAGGGATGGACGACGATGAGGATAAAAGGTCCTGCATGGGCGGGAGAGTCGGACGACTCGTCTCCAACCTCGAGAAAAAGCTCTCAGTGGCCCATCGCGTTCGGGTTCGTAGCAGACATTGTTTTCCACGTGCCGCCGCTGCTACCTGGTAGCTGGAGTATGCGTTCCTCGTTAATGTATTATTCCATCACATTTGTGTTCATAATCATTTCATAATTTGCTACTTATATATATTCAATTCGTTATATTGCATTAAACAATATATATTTATATATCTGTGATATTTATATTTGCGTTCGTGAGTCCGAGGCCACTCCCTGTAGCTGTAAAGGGAGCTTGACAAGCTCCGTTTAACACAGAACCTCCCTTAGCGAAAGGGACCTTCATGCGCCGTGTGATCACGATCTCCAGCTCCCTTTACTACAGGTACCTGTGCCAAAGGTACCTTTACGCTGCCGTGTGAATTGGGTTTAAGTCTGAATTCGCTCCTATTTCCGCAGATGAGAGCAGTACGCATCCCACTAAAGACGTCGCAGTGCGCGTTTGACCAATCGTGGAAGGCCGATGACGTCGACGCTTTTCGTCGCACACGTCGCCACTAATCGCGGTGAGAGGCGAAGAGCGGATTCTAAGCTCCGCCTTCAGCACGAGCTTTCTCGTCTTGAATGCAGAAGAGTGCTCACGCAGCTACACGCAGCCAAAGCGCGGGGAAAGACAAAGAGCGCATGATCAGGGCACTGACAGTAAAATGCTTTAAACGGAAGAGCCATCGAGGAAGCCGCAACGCCATCGGAAGCATGAGTGAGTGAGTAAAAAGACGTTTATTGACACTGGAGATTGAAGGAGTCAACTTTTCGTTGACTCCTTCAATCTTAACCTCTTTCAACGGAAGCATTTCTTTTTATATTCTGGAAAAAAAAATAAAAAACAACACCGTTCTGCGACGTGCCGATATCGTTATAAAATCAGTTCTTACCATTAAATATGGCTCCTCGAGCAAAATTTGCTGCTACTCTTTCTAGATGGCTCCTCCAGCATTCTGAAACAGTAAGTGTGTCATCGTTCAGGCACGTGACGCCGGAACGAGTCGCGTATGCGCAGTAGGGCCCACAGCAACGGTACCACTACGGTCTCTATTGTCAGGCCACCGCGCCGTCCAGCAATCGTCGTTAAATTATTTTCGCTGCCGTCTTCAACAGCTTCTTCGAAATGGCAAGCGCTTCCGCTCGTACCATCTCGGCCACGCCGACTTGCTGCTACGCGCGCGTGTTGTCGTCTTCGTGTACAGAAGCCCGAAAATCAAACAACCCGCATCTTCCCGTGACCCGTATTTTGCGATGCAACCTTATCTTTTGGCGACCCCCTCCCCTGTATTCTCGAGAACGCTCATCTCCCGACCCCGCCGGAAAGTATAGTCTCGCTCTATTTCGTTCATGCCTAAGCTGACAATCCGGGTGGAGCTAGGCGCTCGCCGAACCAATATACCGCCTCCCTTCCATCACCTGACCCTTCTTTTAGCGCGTGGGTAAGGGCGAGAAGAACGTAACCACGTGACGAAAGATCAGCGTGCGACTGGTTCCAACGAGATAGTAGCTCCCGTTGCACTGTCAGCTTAACTGTGAGCGGAATGGATATACTCTATGCCCGTATATGCGTAAATATTTGGCGGGGTTTACTTCGTAGGAATCGTCTGTCTTTAAGAACGGGTTGCGTCGGGGCGAAGGAAGCCGATGGCGGTCGTGAGGTCTCCGAGGATGGGCGGCATGCGTACCCTGGGCCGTTTTCTCCGATACGGACTGAGAGTGTCACGTGCAAGCTACCAGTATTTGAACAGCGTCGCCCATAGCGGAATTCGTTGCTGTTTGCAGTTTAGAGGACCGCCTGAAAGCGGAAGTGGGTTGAGAGGTTCCCGCATCGTATACACTGAGCCGCTGCTTGCGTCGCAGTCCGTGTTTTCGTGCGTTTTCTAAGAAAAGGGCTCCTCCGTCAAAACACCAATTTCTTCGGCAAACGACAACAACCAGTGAGCCGGTTGTTTATTTCACCGCGAGGAATGGGCTGGGGGCGGTATGGATATGGCACACGGAGTTGGCTGTGCAGGGTGAGGCAGTATAAACCGGCCCAAAGGCGTTCGGGCCGTGGCAACACATAGGTCATACGGTTAAGCTGCTGAAAAGTAGGTTGGAATGAGTTCCAACTTTACCTGGTGTTACAATATGGCAATCGGTTTCATATAATCAGCGTGTCGAAGGGACCTTGTCTCCGTGGCTAGCACTAAACTAGGCTAGCTCGGCCGCTGACTGTATTGCGGCTTACAATACGAGTTAGAATGCTATAACGCTGACCGGAAACGGACACATGCTTAAAACTGAGCCGCCATACCTAACTACGAATCGACCTATGTTCTTAAAAAAATACCGATATTTTTTTCTTTTTTACAATGTACACTCTATGCACTTAAAAAAAAAAAAAAAAATCTCTGGTCGTAAAAGAACTCTTAGGGGTTCTTCAGCTTGTCCATATTTTGCACCCTAAAGAGTTATTTTAAGCACCCCCAAAAGGGTTCTTCGTAAAAAACCCACACAGAGTTCTTCTAAGCTCCTTTTTATAATGCGAACTTCATCGCCCAGTTGCCTTTCTAGTGCGCCAGGGGGCGATAGTGCTTGAGGTAAAACCATTCTTCACTGAGCTAAAAATGTTCTTAAAGCGTTGCCTTTAAAAAAACAAACATTTTTTTTTTTTTTTTTAGAGTGGGTAACTATTTTTTTAAAACGCTATCACTTTTGAGAGTCAACATGTATCACGGAAGAAAACGGCCGGTAACTTTACGTTTTACTGTTAATACAAAATAGTGACTCCAGCACCAGTGAGCGATTTTTGGGGGTTGGATTGACGACCTTACCGTTCAACCTCATTCTAAAGGCCGAACTGGTCTGCCGCGCCTAACTGTAGCCTGGCTACAAATCTATCTTTCCTGCGACGGGACAAAAAAAAAAGTGGTTAGAGACAATGACCAATAGCAATCCACATTAGAAATCACCTAAACCCTTCTAAAAGAAGTAAAAGTACAAAAATGTTTTCAATATTTTTTTTTGTTTTGTTTGCTTGCTGCCTGGATTCAGCAACCCAAACTGAAATGCCACATACGCTCTAGCAACGGGTTCAATCCGTTTCCTTAACCTACATTCCCTGCACGAGTTCTCTTATTCAATACAGTTTAATCCATATGTTCCACGTCAAGGAGTGCGGGGAAGTAAATATATAGCACTGACCAAACTGAAACCCTTATGATGAGACACAAAGATTAAAGGCCGACTTACAGAATCGTCTTCTGCCGGGCAAGAAATCGGATTCCCATTTTCTTTCTCTCCACCCCCCCCCCCCCCCTCGCACTCTTGTCTCCCCACAGAAAAGAGGATCTCCCTCTTTCTCGAATGGAAAGGAAGAATTGAGGGAGAGTTTTCTCCTTTTTGGCTCTTCGTCGGCCTTTAAGAGGATGAAAGTTTGGTGCGTCGGTGAGTGTTCGTGCTAAAGCCATCGAGAAAAAAAACGAGGACGAGAGAAGAAAATGGAGAAAACCAAGAGCTAGCTGTCTAACAACTTGTTAGACGGCATCTCTTCCCTCGGCCTCTGGTTTCATTTCGCACTGTTATTGCAATGGGGACATAAGAGCGTCCCGGAAGATACATATATTTTCTACTTGACATGGTCTTTGTCGTAATGCGTCCTTCTAAGACATAAATACAGGAAGACAGGATCAGACTACAATAACAGATGAAACTAAATGACACGTTGCTTAAACTCTAAAGGCAAGGACGGACAAAACGATAAATGGATCATTGTGTCTTTGTTTGCGTTTACACTTTCAGCAACGTTTCATTAAAATCAACCTACCCGCGCTCTGAGTGCGATAAAAAAAATAAAGTCGGAATGACGGTCTAGTGTTAAAAAGTAACTTATTTGGTTTAGTTGCACTGTTGACGAACGACCTGTAAATCGAGTTGAACGAAATAAATATTTCCGGCTTATATTTAAATTTAATAGCAAGCTGGACTGAAACTAGCATATATAAAAGCGACCATCAGCAAAATTCATAGAGGTATCCTCACGCGGGCAAATGTGCTGCAACGCTGAATCCGATCTCTTCTGCGTCTAAACTTCTAAAGTTCCTAAAGTCTCATTATCTTTTGATTTGTTGTAAAGTTCAATAACTTGGCCACAAGCTTCCCGAAAGATGCACACAAAAAAATATTAACAGGGGGCCTCTTGCAGTTCATATCGTCCGCGATTGTACATTACTTGCGTTGAGAAGGCAGTTAAAATTCGCTAATTCGGGACACTATAGGCGTATTTCCTCGTTAAACTTGATTCACAATGTAGTAGCTCCGAGTTGTGCTTTTTTTAACCATGATGGTGCATTCACAAATAAAAACGTTTCCCCAAATCAGCTGTTCGTATTTTTATTTTTGTATAAAAAATATTTGCGTGAAACCATTATTTTATTTATTTATTTTTATTTGAATAATAATAACGCCGACCTACTTTTGTGTGCCAAGGCATGTGAGTACATATGTGACATATACAACAGCAGAGCTCTAGTTGTACATGGCTTCAAAAAACATAGTTAAGAAAAAGTAAAAGGCATATAGAGCAGACGCTTCCCAGCAAACAGAGGTAACACTTGGCAATGATTAGCCAAGTGGATTCAAAACTCCATCCAAGGCGCTGACAAACGAGTCGAAGGTGGCACTGCCTGTAATGTTGTGAGGCAGGCCATTCCAGTCTCGGACACTTCTAGGAAAAAAAGAGTAGTTAAAAATGTATTTTCTACATTGAAAATCTCGAAGAAGATTTTCATGCTTCTGCCATGTGACTTGACTGAGATTGTACACCAGATAGTCTTCGAACTTCATTCCAATCTTACCGTATGTTAATTTATACAAACAATTCAAACGCTTCACTCTTCTGCGAGTCCATGACTGGGTTAATCCGGATAACGTATAAAGGGATGACACAGACGTATGCATGCCGTATGCATTATATATAAATCGGAGTGCCTTTTTTTGTACTCCTTCAAGTTTGTCAATCAATGACTGTGAATACGGGTCCCATAAAATGTCCGCGTATTCCAATAATGGACGAATCAAAGCAGTGTACGCCACAAGCTTGGTTTCCGGAGTACAATGTCGCATAGTCCTTCGAAGACCCCACAGTTTACGAGACGCTTTTGCTATGATGTTATCTAAGTGAGCAGACCAGCTTAAAGTAGATGTGATGGTAACACCCAAATATTTATAAGTGACACTTTCTAACCGTACTGAGTTGATTCATTAGCAAAACAAAATTGGAGACTTCTTTAGTAATAGTGTCATTTGCACGCATATTTTAACATTCAAATCTATCTGCCATGCTTGACACCAGGAAAACACAAATTGTAGGCTACTTTCTAAACATAAGGGATCGAAAGTGCATTACACTTTGGCAAACAAAACACAGTCGTCGGCGAAAATCGGCACTGAATCCAGGGTTATCTACACGCATATCATTTATAAACACAATTAACACACATTTATAACATATAAACACATTTATAACAAGGACCGAGTATCGAGCCCTGGGACACTCCTGACAGAACTGGCAAATCCAGGGACTTCGCTTTCCCGACAGTCGCGTACTGTCCACACACGTTACAAACAAGAACAACAATTAATATACATGACAGACTTTGTATAACATCCTGAGCAGCGGTATGATCACTTAAAAACCATTGCGATTCGGAACCTCACAACTTAGCAAATCCAGAGAGCATTACAGCACTACAATTCAAGCAAAACTGTTTTCGATTTTTTTTTTGCTTCCCTGGAGCAATTTATCATTAGAACGTACGAACATGCAACATTGCGATTTTAACGTATTTCAATTTTTTTTCCTTTCGTTAAGGTTGGAGAATTGCTCTTTAGACGTTGGTGTTAGAGTGCTTTACTGCTCGATCAATTGTGCAGTCACTCCTACTATGGCTACTTCACGGGAGCTAATAGTATTCCTAAACATGTGAATGAGCATTTTAAAAGAAAAACGACTTCCAGTTACATACAAAAAAATTAGTGTTGCCTATCGATGACCTTAAATACCGTGTCAGCATCGACAACACTTAGTGACAGACCCTGAATAGCTAAGATTCAGAAATTGTGAATATTATTGCGTATTAATATTCTTCGGCAAATATATATGACATGCCGGTTTGCTCTTTATTTATACTAGGAGTTAATCACTGGCTTATGTGTTTGCGTTTGAGTGAGTCTACTTGCATATACACTCAGGGTGCACTGATCGATACTTCAATATTTCATCAAATAAATTCACAACCGTGTTTAAATTATGGACTTTGGGGGTCAAAGGCTCTTTAGTTATGGCAGGCAAGCATAATGTGCACCAGAGGGAATGTTAAGCTTGTTCCAACTGTACAGCTACATCGATAAAAGAAGTAAAAAGCGGGTACGTCGCCTCGCTCTTTGGTTAGGGGTCAAAGCCCAGGGTCAATCACCCAAAAAATAGAAGACTCAGAAGCGTAAAGCGTCTCAAACGTATTATATTTAAAAAAGACGTCCAGCCAAGAGACCCAACGGTTCGAGGCCTACTCTATCGCTTCTTCAAAGACGACAATCGCTATGGCCAGTGAGGAGCAGTATTCTTTGTATTTTTCTTCTATGGTGGTGTTTGCAGGCGAGAGCCTTATACGTTCCATTACACGAAAAGACGTTGGCGTTGTGCCCGAAAGATGGCCATAAAAGTACGTCATCAAGCACGAGCCGCTCAAGGTCAAAGCGGACGCAGCTCGGAAATAAAACGCAAAGAATAACACAGAAACGCTGATGCTTCGTCACGGAAGCCGTGAAGAGGGCGGGGGCACCGCGCCTGCGCAGTGGGGCAGCGTGATGTCACCACCAGACTATAATGATTTCGCATTCCTAGACGTAGGCAGCCTTACGTGTCTTCAGCGTACTTTTCTTTTCTTTTAGTCATATGGCGCATTCCGTTAACGTAGGCGGATGGTAAACGACCAGGTACCTATTAATGCTTTCTGGTCTGAATGTGCTAGAATTGCAAGAAAAGTCACTGTCGGAATTGTTACTCTCAACGTCAATTGCGCAGGCGCTTTTAACGCCAAAGTGGTGGTCCTTGAAGTTCAAGTATTTAGCAACATGCAAGTATTTAGCAACATTCAAATTACGCCAGAAACCATCAATGGGTCCCTCAGCACTTTATACCATCCGGCCTACGTCAATGGGCTTCACCATACTTGCTCTCCGTCCAGACAGATTTTTGTTAAATATGTTCATGTTCATTCCAAACATTTTATTCATTTACGAGACAACTTCAAAGTTTGGCTAGTACAATACCTGAAGCTCACTAGTTATGTCAACCGAGAAGCACAAGTCTGATTGTTTAATGTTGACCGAAATCGAATATGGTGGAGCAGCAATCACGAATGTGCACACTTCCCTAAACCAGTAGACTTTAAAGTTTCAAGATCTTTAATACTGAGTACATCTCAAACCTTCCCCTTTACTTTTAGCGTCACATGTTTTAAATCATTTGAACACAAAGTGCCACTGCGGCACTGCAATCTTAAAATAATTAAAAGGATATGGTGCCAAAATCTGTAATATAAAAAATATACACGACTGTCATATGTCAAGCATTTGCAAACGCCTATATTTTTACAGACTTCCCTTTCGGCATTGAAGAATTTGAATATTGCTACATTTTCGATGGACCTCGAGTTTCTTAGGAAAAAGTGCCTGCTTTATGTTACTTGACTTTTTGAACATGTAGCTTGTGTCAGTAACCAAACACCTCACAAATTTCGCTCAACTCACTGGAAACTCAGTATCGGCCTCCTCCTCCGCTTCTTTGGCTAAGTCCAAGTCGCCAGGACCACGGAGGGAAAACTTTTTTTAAAAAACTTTAGGACATTTAGAAGATTCCTACGTAGCACTGTAGAAAGTGCACCATCTGTAACGTACGCTCCACGACGCACACGACACTGTCCGAGAAAGACCTGCGTCGAATCCCGAAACCCTTCTCTCTGAGACCGGGTCTCAAAAACACAACGCACAAACAAATGTTCGCGTCTTCTCGCCCCCCCCCCCCCCCCCCCCGCGCCTGCTTTCGCAAGCCTACCGCAAGATCTTCCATCTCTCCCATTTCCCCAACGCACCATTTCAAAACGGTGCCAGCCTCCAATCAACCTCTCTCTATCCCAACCCCTCCTTTCCCTCAACCGACGTTTTCAATCTCCCCCTCTACTTTTCCTTCTCTCCCTTCATCCGGCCCTTTTCCCTAAAGGGAGATTCCGAAGGGAAACCCGGCGCCGCCACCGGTGTCCCTATTATTACCCGGCCAACCCTAGTGGAGACCTAGGGAAAGCGCACACCCACGCACGTCGCTGCCTGCACAGACCTCTGCCCTTCCCCCATTCTCCCTCTTCTTCCCTAACCGTCTTCCTCGCGGCACCCGGTCTCTGGAGCAATTATGGCAGCGCCGCCGAGCGCGGCTCCGTTGCCTTGCCGATTAAAAGGATATATCCCTCGCACGCAGCCGACCCCCCCCCCTTTTCCCTTTCCCCCTTTTGCCTCTAAGCTGCTCAGACTGAAATGCCACCTGATTCCCACCTTCTTCTCTTTTACCTCCTTTCCGCCGCCAGATAGGGCCGCCAGGCGGCGCAATGGTGGCATGCGCTGTGTAGCAGCAAATTCCGTTTTACTTTCTTTTGAAAGCTACCGGCTGGTTGGCTGGTTATCTCGAGGCCGTAGACATTCCGATTTTAACTGAAAAACGCCGATTAACATCTGTCGGTGTCAAAAATATAAAATCGGTTGAAAACGAAAAAAAAACAAACGTTAATCTTTGTTTCTGTCAGAAATACCAAATCGGTTAAAACCGAAAAAACACTGATTTCTGAAGATTTTGGACTGTTTTATCGAAACCTTTTCCCTTACACTATAACTCTTAGTTTGTCATCAGACCTTTTGCATCGAAAATGAGTGTTCTAGCTTTCGTCAAAAAGAGATCACCAAAATTAACCGATATTTGAAAAAAAATAACGAAACATTAAAATATTCGATGATTTCCTTTATAAATAAACACTAAACATTCTACGGCCTATGTATCTCTATATGGCTCCGTGTTTTCCGTGCGTACCAGTGGTCTGAAACTCATATGAGTGTGGGAGCCAGACACCAAACACTGGAAAGGTCGAGGGCCAACGTAAGACCCCGGGGAGAGGGGGGGGGGGGGGGGTATAAAGATTTTGAATAGAAGAGAACTCGTACTCTATGCTTTTCGTAAACTCACAGTTTTTCCAATGACAACTTTGATCTGATTTGTGTATATGACTACCTTGGGCCCTGACATAATGCGATAACAAAACTTAAAATGACACCGACACGCCAACCTGCTGGCATTCTTAAATAGAACAAGGAAACAAGTACACTGTCCGTTCCCGTTACTAAATTCACTCTAGAATTAACAAAGCTCAACGCTTCTCTAAAACAAAATATCAGTTAATTTCACAGTTTTTGCTTTCCTTCGCAATTTGAATAACAAGACTCTGAATAAATACTTGTCTTTTAATGGCGATATCCATTTTTTTAAGACGAGAATCCCGAGCATGTAGCTTTACCTTTGTCAGTTATTTTTGCTAATCGAATGTTCGCGCAGTTGAGATGCATCCTTCAACGAAGAGCTCGCGCTTCCAGCCTAGCGAAATTGTTCTCCATTACAAGAAAGCTAAGAAGAAAAAAAAAAGTGAAACAAAGGGCAAGTGAAAACAGATAAATATAAATTATGTGAATACGCTGAAAGAGCAAAGCTTTCGAGCGATAATGAATCGGCGAGATGAGATCACAATGGCACATGCCATACCTAGTGATCGAGATGTGCGAAGTGAGACTCGTAGCCAGTTGCCCGCGGGCCGCGTCCCTGCGAGTCGCGGTTCGCGTGGACGATACCCCTGATATATACCCATAAACACCGAAGATGAATTCCCCAAAACAGTTTTCATCACAATTGGGGGAAAACCCGAAAAGCCCCGAATCGGAACTGTCCTTGAATGAGAGTAACCCAAGCTTCATGGAAGAAATTTAGTTTCATTTCGTGTTGCCCCGGAACGCAACTCGAACTGAGCTGTCCGAGAAACATCTTCCTTCGGGAACCTTAAGAAATTGTGTAATTGTGTCTACACCTTAAGGGGTGTTGAACCACACCCGTTAAATAATGGCAGAGTTTTTTTTCATCGCATTTATTATAACAAACCTGGTATTGATAACAAAAGAGTATATTTTGAATCAAACGTAAAAACGTGTCAACAAGGTGTGATAGTTCTTGAAGAATTCTCCAATATTCCTATAAAACAAAACAGTTATGATAATTCCTTCTTTGTAACACCAATCGGAGCGCGGAATTTGCTACCAAAGGAAGTGGTAAGCATCTTAGACAACAGAGTATTTTCCTTTGCTTCTTAATTAATCGTGCGGATATTTGACCCTTGTGTGTTATTTCCTTGTCAAAGCTGCAGCTTGGGCGAGATGGTTGAACATGTTACCGACTTCACAGGGCATAAACAGCTCGCAAACTAGTATCCAGGACCAAACACAACATACACACCGCGCTGATCAGTGCAGAGTGTACGTCGTGTTTTGTCCTGAATAATACCGTGAATGCTATTTGTACGCTGTGAAGTCGGTAACACGTTCTTTCTTGTCCCACCTAAGATATTGGGGACTTTTAGGAAACCGTTACGGTTTTCCGCGTACCGCACAATACCGTAGCCTTTGAATTCATGCTTTCAAGCGCGCGCCCGGGTCATACCGTGACCGTGGGGTGCGCGCTTAAAGGGATGCTGAACCGAAATTTGTATTCCACAAAATAAGGTAGCAGGAGTGTTCAATGGGGCGCCACAAACCCCAAAACACCACTCATAAAGCGATATCTCGAACGGATGGCCGTATTTTTGTAAAATAAGGATGCAATTGAGGAAGAATCGCGACGTCGCGTTTCCTGCAGAATTCTTGAGGAGGAGGGGAGACGGCCTTGCTTCCTTCTCTCCTCGCGTCCTCGCGGAGTCAAAGCGAGAAGAGGGGGAAACGAGAATGGCGACGTCACGGGCTTTCTTGGCCTTGTTCAAGCGCGCTCTTCTTTCACAAAACTCCGACCATCCGTTGGAGATATCGCTTTATGAATGATGCTTTCGGGTTTGTAGCACACCGCCTAGCGCTTCCGCGTTGTTTTCCAAAATCAAAATTTCGGTTCAGCAATTTTTTTAAAGGAGCTGTGCAACGATTTTAACGAAGAAAGGATGGGCATTTTTTACTTTTGACATTGTTTATCTTGTCACAAATGACAAAACAAACACATCTCCTTCTTTCGAAATGTTGCAATTCCGCCGCGTAATCGCGAGTCAAAAATTAGAATATTTCCCGACCTGCAGCAGCGAGCGGCGGCCATGAGAACCACGAGGCGTGACGTCAAAGGGACACTTGTAAAAAGATAGCAAGTTGTGCAAATACCTGCCTGATTAAAGATAATTTTTCTATAAATCTTGTCGTTCCAACATAAATATAAATGCGTCAAAAACCTGGTATCATCGACAAAACTATTATTATACGGAGTTTTAGTGGCGCCATCTATACGAGGTCAACAAAACCGTCAGCTCTGTGTGCTACCACGAACAGCAGCCAGAAGCCGGAGGGGGACGGGGGCAGAGCCGGACGGGGATGGCCGGACCCGGACACGTCGGCACTTTCCTTCTTTCGCCATGTTGATCGCGCTGCGCAAGCACGTGATCACGTGGTCACGAACAGGTGTGTTCTCGCTGCTCACTGATAGCTCTAGAGAGAGAGCTTTACCGGAACCCCGCGCGTCCCCCTTTCACATCACAGCGCACGTGACTCGGAAGATGGTGAAGGAGTCGAGGTGCCGAAAACCTCAATTTTTGTCCATTTTTAAAACAAAAAACTAGGACATGCAGGCAAAAGCGGTTTTTTGTTCTTTACTTCGGAAAGGTAGAGACACCAACTCCCAAATTATTTATGCAAAGCACCGAAATTGTTGGACATTTCAAATGTTCCGGTTGTGCGGTACGCGGAACACGGTAACGGTTTGCTAAAAGTCCCCAATGACCTCGAGGCACTGTAGGCATTCCTTAACTAGATAGATTAATTAATTAATTAATTGCTTAGGGTGTATGCTTGTACAGCGATAAGTTCGTCAGTCGCAATGGGCGTCCGATGCCTCCGCATTAGATGAGAAATTTAGCCAATACAGTACCACCGCTAGCCTGGGGTTCCTCAACGCGTGCATGTTGAGGTGGCTACACACGACCGCACGCCGCTACGATCGGTCATTCATATCGAAACGGGCAGGGGTGGGGATTGAACCGAGGATCGCTCCCATCGGTTCTGCAGCCGCGAGCTTATCTCGTTTCCTTCTTTTATCGATACCGGAACGATTTTATGACGTATTCGGGTCACGTGCATGCTCCCTCGAGGATAGGGGAATTCTACGCCCCTGTTTTCTTCACGATAAACCCCGATAAACACCTTTTGTTTTTTATTTGGCACAAAAAACTTACATTAGAAAAAAAAACGAGTTAAAAAAAAAAAAAAACTCGAGAACACGAAATCTTAGTTCTCTCTCTCTTTCTTGCTCTTTCTCTCTGAGTGTTCAAGCGGAAGAAAATAAAATATCCAGGAAAAATAAACGTGACTTACGAAGACACGATAAAGAAACTAGAAGTTAGATGTATCAATAAGGTACACGGAAGCTACGTAAAGCGTGTTCGTTCTTGAGTGTCCTATGGCGCCACGGGGTCACATCCTGTTTAACACGTCGCAATAAACGTGCACGTTCTCCTTGATGTGCCGTCTCTTTTAATCATGTATGTGTTGCGGTAGCGGGGAGGTGCCACTCCGACGCGTCGGGACCGGGACATACGCCCGACTTTCGGCTCCATGTACTATCGTATATTGCCGCCCGCAGGGCTGAGAAAGCAACGCTCGGTCACCGGCATCTGGAAGCTTCGCGTTCATTCTCGCACCAGACGTAGCTTTCCGCCTGCTTTCTTGTTCTCGAAAGTGCCAGGTCATCCTCGCCCCGAGCGCGCGACGTTCGAGCCTTCTTTGCCGAACTTTCGAGATAGTGACGCGTTGTAGATAAGCAGCTACCCGCGACCTTGTCGAGTCAGTCTCGCTCGCGCTCTGTTTCGCCGCCGAATCGCCGCCTGCTTTTCTGCTACCTCGACGCTCTTTCCTTACTTATTTTCGGTTGGCACAAGTTCGCCCATTAAACCTTTATTTTTCAGTTCACTGCTCGTCTTCGTGTCACCTCCGTTCGTGACATTTCTCCACACCCACACCCTGTCTCCGGGCTGGAACTCCACGTCGCGGCGACGAAGGTTGTAGCGGCCAGCGTCCACACGTTGCTGGTCTTTTATTCGAAGACGGGCCAGCTGGCGTACTTCTTCTGCTCGTTGGGTGACCAGCTGAGCGTCGTCGGTGCCGTCATCCGTCGGGTCGTGGGGCAGCATGGCGTCGAGCATCGTCGTCACCTTCCTGCCGTGCACCAGCTGAAAAGGTGTAATGCCGGTAGTTTCTTGAATCGCCGTGTTGTACGCAAACGTGACGTAGGGCAACACTTCATCCCACGTCTTGTGTTCCACGTCTACGTACATCGAGATCATATCGGCGATGGTCTTGTTTAGCCGCTCCGTCAGTCCGTTGGTCTGCGGGTGGTATGCCGTGGTTCGGCGGTGGTCGGTGTGGCTCAGGCGGAGTATCTCTTGTGTCAGTTGCGCCATGAACGACGAGCCTCGGTCCGTAATCAGGACTTGGGGAGCGCCGTGTCGGAGGACGATAGACTCCACGAAGAACTTGGCTACTTCCACGGCGGTCCCCGACGGGAGTGCTTTTGTCTCGGCGTACCTGGTGAGATAATCAGTTGCCACGATTATCCAACGGTTTCCCTGCGTCGACGGCGGAAAAGGTCCGAGAAGATCCATTCCAATCTGCTGGAATGGTGCAGTCGGGGGCTCGATCGGTTGCAGGAGACCTGCCGGCTTCGTCGGTGGTTTCTTGCGTCGTTGGCATTCGTGGCACGAACGGACGTAGAGGTGGACAGTCTTCGGGAGCTTCGGCCAGTAGTATTTTTCTCGGATCCGTGCAAGAGTCCTACTGTAGCCAAGGTGACCAGATGTTGGGTCGTCGTGGCAGGCTTGGAAGATCTCTTCTCGAAGACTTGCAGGAATCACCAGGAGCCACGTCGAGTTGTTGTCCCCGAAGTTCTCTTTATAGAGGATCCCTCTCCGGACGGCGAATCTTGGCAGGTCACGTGAGAAGGCTCGGGGAATCATACCCGCTCGTCCCTCCAAGTGGTCGATCAGTGCACGCAACTCAGGATCGTCCCGCTGGAGCGCTGCCATACCGTGAATGCTCACCGCGCCAAGAAAGTGATCGTCGTCGTCGCCGTCGTCTTTCGCACAGCCGGTAGCTGACTCGACAGGGGCTCTGGACAGACAGTCGGCGTCGCTGTGTTTTTGTCCTGACTTGTAGACCACGGTCACGTCGTACTCTTGCAGTCGTAGGCTCCACCGAGCGAGGCGTCCCGATGGGTCCTTCAGGCTCGCTAACCAACACAGCGCGTGGTGGTCGGTGACCACCCGAAATGGACTCCCGTACAAGTACGGGCGGAATTTCGTGATGGCCCAGACGACGGCCAGGCATTCCTTTTCGGTCGTCGAGTAATTGCGTTCTGCGCTCGACAGCGTCCGGCTAGCGTATGCGACCACGCGCTCCGCACCGTCTTGTCGTTGGACCAGTACCGCTCCGAGTCCTGTATTACTGGCGTCCGTGTGAACTTCCGTTTCGGCTGATTGGTCGAAGTGGCCGAGAATCGGTGGTGACTGGAGCCGTCGCTTCAGTTCATCGAATGCCTGTTGTTGTTCTTCACCCCATTCGAAGTTCACGGCGTCTTTCGTAAGGTGCGTGAGCGGCGCAGAAAGCTTGGCGAAATCCTGAACGAATCGCCGGTAGTATGCGCAAAGTCCAAGGAATCGTCGGACGGCCTTTTTGTCGGTGGGCGGTGGAAAGGCCGCTACGGCGCGAGTTTTCTCAGGGTCAGGACTTACACCTTCGTTGCTCACAACGTGGCCCAGGAACTTCAGTTCGCCATAGGCAAACCGGCACTTCGTCGGCTTGAGGGTGAGTCCTGCGGTCCTGATTGCCTCAAAAACGGCCCGAAGTCGTCGCAAATGCTCGTCGAAGTTGGCCGAGAATACCACGACGTCGTCGAGGTAAACGAGACAACTCTGCCACTTGAGGCCTGCCAGGACGGTGTCCATGACACGTTGGAATGTTGCCGGCGCCGTGCACAGTCCGAAGGGCATTACCTTGAACTCATACAATCCGTCGGGCGTGACGAAGGCAGTCTTTTCTCGGTCCCGTTCGTCGACTTCGATCTGCCAGTAGCCACTCTTAAGGTCCATCGACGAAAAGTATCGAGAGTGGCGTAGCCGGTCTAGCGTGTCGTCGATGCGGGGGAGCGGATACACGTCTTTCTTCGTGACCGCGTTGAGCCGCCGGTAGTCAACGCAGAATCGAAGCGTTCCGTCCTTCTTCTTTACCAGTACGACTGGAGAGGCCCACGGGCTGCTCGAAGGCTGAATGATGTCGTCGTTGAGCATCTCTTGTACCTGGTCCTGAATGGCCTCTCGTTCCTTTGGGGAGACCCGGTACGGCGGCCGATGCACAGGGAGCGCATCCTCGTTGGTAATGATGCGGTGTTTAGCAACTGTTGTCTGGCGCACCCTTGACGTCGTCGCAAAGCAGTCGCTGAATTCGTCGAGAAGGTCTCCGAGCTGTCGTCGTTCCGTGGCACTGAGCTTGGGGTTAACGTCGAGCTGTGGCGGCGGTGTACTGTACGGCTGACATGGCGAGGGCTCGTCGGAGATCACGGCGATTTCGGCGTCGGCCCAGAGTTCATCGACGTGCCCTACAGCGACACCTTTCGTGAGGTGCTGCGCCTCCGATCGAAAGTTCGTCACGAGGACCACAGAACGTCCATCCTGCAGCTCCGCTACGCCCCTTGCGACGCCTATACCTCTTCCGAGAAGCAGTTGGACGTTGCCTTCCAGAAGGACGTTCCCGCTGGCAACTGCATCGGTCACAACGGGCACAAGAACACTCGACCGTGGCGGCAGGTTCACGTGGTCCGCAATGACTCGGACGGCAGCTGGCGACGTTTTGGATCCTTCCGGAGGTAGAACGGGCTTTCGCAGCGTCAACCTGTTTGCTCCAAGGTCGATCACTGCACCGTACTCACAGAGGAAGTCCATGCCAAGGATGACATCTCTCGAACAGTCTTTGAGGACGACGAATTTCACGGGACAGGTCTCTCCGTGGATGTACACGCGCGCAGTACACCTTCCCACTGGTGTGATGAGATGTCCGCCGGCGGTTCGTATTTTCGGGCCATCCCACGGCGTCATCACTTTCCGAAGGCGGCGAGCGAGCTTCCCACTTAAAACGGAATAGTCTGCTCCGGTGTCGACGAGTGCCTTCGCGTCGTGGCCGTCGATGGTAACGTCGAGGTTATTCGACACCGTCGCAGAACCGTCGTTCCTATGCGTCTCGTCGCTAGTGTGGGAGCCCTCCGACGTTTGTGGAGGATCTTGGCGTCGGTCGTCTTCGGCAACTCCACCTCCAGGGGTTGCCGCGCCTAGTTTTCCCGACGAGGGGCGAGGGGCGACAGGCTCTCACGGCGGGATCTGCGTAGAGGCGACGCTGGGCGGTGGGGTGACGGCGATCGGAAACCGCGACGGGTAGACGGTCCCGGGGATGGCGACCGGCGGAGGTATTCGTCGATGTCCCGGGGTCGCTCGCCGTAGCGTGGTCGCGGGTCGTCGGGGTGGAAGCCGCGTAGCCCCAGCTGCCGGTACGGGCATCGCCGGTACACGTGGTCAGCTTCCCCGCAGTGGAAACAAAGCGGGCGTCGGTCGGCCGTTCGCCACACGTCGGTTTTTCTCGGCGAGGGTCTCTCCGGGCGGACGTGCTGGACTTGTTCTTGGCGTCGAGGGTTTTGCGACGTTGGATGGTCCCGTCGAAATGACGCCTGGTATTGACGGGCAACAGGCGGTGGTCGGCGGGCTACAGCGGCGTAGCTCAGCGTCGGTTCCTCGGGGGCTGGCACGTCGACTGGCGGTTCAGGCTGCAAGGCCCGCTGTACCTCGTCGCGTACAATCTCGGCGACTGACAGCGACGCCGGGCGCTCAGCAGCGGGGAGCAGCTTTTGGAGCTCCTCTCGGACGACGTCCCGAATAACGTCGCGAATGTCTCGGGTACGGGCGCCGATGTCGTCATTAAGCAGCGTGGAGGCAACGACGCCGGGATGTCGTTGGTAGTAGGAGGCGCGTGCTTGGAGGGCGCGCTCCATGTTCGTTGCCTCCGTGACGAACGCTTCGACTGTTGACGGCGGGTTGCGGACCAGGCCTCCAAAGATGTCGTCCCTCACCCCGCGCATGAGGACACGCAGCGTCTTGTCGTCGGCGGCTTGTGGGTCGGCACGCGCGCTCAGACGCAGGACGTCTTGAACGAAGCTGGTGACACTTTCGTTGGGGCCTTGCGTCCTTGTCCGAAGGAGGTCCTCGGCTCTCTCCCTTCGGTGCTGACTGGCGAACGTGCTTCGGAGCTCTTCTTTCAGCTGGTCCCATGATGTTATCGAGGTTTCATGATTCTCGAACCAGTATCGCGCTGTGTCCTCGAGGGAAAAATAAACGTTTTGCAGGCGCTGTTCGGGAGTCCATTGGTTGTGCAGCGCCACCCGTTCGTATTGCTGCAACCAGTCTTCGACGTCTTCATAGATCTCGCCGTGGAAGGACGTCGGTGTACGAGGGGCGACGGGCAGGTAGACGACGGGGGCGGCGGTCGGGGTCTGCAACGACTGGGGGTTCATTGTCGGCTTCGTCGACTGGTTGGTCTTCTTCGGAAGTAGATCGAATTCTGGGGTCAACCCTTGATCACGGCGGCTTCCTCGGGTCTCGGTCGTCTCCACGTACGGTCTTCTTAAGCCGGGGACTCGACTTGTGCTGCGAAGCCTCAGAGGGGTACGCTTTATGGGCTGGGGTTACCCCGCACCTCCACCAGAAATGTCACGAACGGAGGTGACACGAAGACGAGCAGTGAACTGAAAAATAAAGGTTTAATGGGCGAACTTGTGCCAACCGAAAATAAGTAAGGAAAGAGCGTCGAGATAGCAGAAAAGCAGGCGGCGATTCGGCGGCGAATCAGAGCGCGAGCGAGACTGACTCGACAAGGTCGCGGGTAGCTGCTTATCTACAACGCGTCACTATCTCGAAAGTTCGGCAAAGAAGGCTCGAACGTCGCGCGCTCGGGGCGAGGATGACCTGGCACTTTCGAGAACAAGAAAGCAGGCGGAAAGCTACGTCTAGTGCGAGAATGAACGCGAAGCTTCCAGATGCCGGTGACCGAGCGTTGCTTTCTCAGCCCTGCGGGCGGCAATATTAATGGGGGATGTCGGAACTTCATCTATAGAAAGATCTCAAACCTCATTGCCGCGCAAATGAACCGCTTTCCTTACTGAAGGAGGCAGAAGATGACAGACAGGCTCAGATCGATTACTTAGTTGTATTTTAAAGAAACATGGAGACGAAAGCCGGAGTTCGTAAAGGAGATAAAATGTAGCAAGGTGTGTAGTTGGGCTATAGTCGTTGCATGAATAATCTCCTAGTTGTAATTATGTCGTATACTTATATAGAATTAATATAGTACAGTATATACTGACATTTAAACACGCTCACAAAAACCTCATACACACACATCCACTCAAAGTCAATCTCGAAGGACTTTCGATGTGCTCTTTGGAGTGCTCAAAAGGTGAGGCCGCGGATCGTTTCATGGACGCGGGATCTGCGCCACAGTGAATGCAGAGTCGTTGGGTGTGCGGTGTTCAAAGCGTACGCACAAAACATGCCCAAATAGTGTTCCTTTGTTTCGTTCACCGTACTGACTCAGTGTGCTGATGAGCGTGCGTTTATTGCGTCTCTTCTGAAAGTATTGTGAAGTTCGTGGCCCTACCCATAATATAATTGTGCGGTTGGAGCCCTGGAAAAAAAGTATAAAATACAAAAAGCAGTTTCCACTAAAATCTAGACTTCGTATGTTGTACTATGAATCGCGCCTGTGACAAAAGATTTATATCTTCCAAAACCAACATTACAGTACGTACCTACGAAAACAAGAACAGAAACTTGAATAAATGCTCCTTTAGATTAATTTTCATACTAGCATGAGACACTTAACACAATTGATAAGGTGGAATTATGGTAAAACGAAACCTCCTGAAGACGTAACCTCCCGTTAGAGTCACGAAATCAATCAGAAAGCACAGAGTACAATAATTTAACTCTTACTTGTCTGCTACACAAAACGGGCGAGTTTATAATTTTTTAGCTAAATACTAATCTGAGCCGTTCTAAACGCAGCCTTGGCGTTTCAATGCTTTCGGGATATTCCTATTGGATATCATTTTCAGAAAGAAAAAAAAAGAAGGTTAACAGCATCAGAATATCTATGACACCTCACGTCCCCCCCCCCCCCCTTTTCCTTACACTCACGCTTAGGAGCCTCACACGTGGCAGCGCGACGCCATTCTACACACAAATCGATGCCGTTTAGCGAACCCGACACTGTGAGACAATCTAAAAGCCAAAACAAAACGTCTCAAAAGAACCGCGAAAACTCCTATAAGACGACACCAGCCAAAAGGTACGTAACGGACAACGAAGGGGACATCTTTTCCCTTGCGAGTCGCCCGAAACTCCTTTCGGTGCTCGAACAAGAAGAACACATCCCGCCGGGGAAACCTCGGAAAGGTCGAACTAAAACGTCGCGGCAAAAATACGAAAACAAAAGCGCAGTCAAGAGGAACACAGCTTCAGGGCGAATCTGTCATTCCAACGCTGGCTTTTCTCTCTCCGCCTCTGCGGCGTTTGCTTCTTTGCCCCCTTTTCTTTTTCCCCTCCTTGATTCCCGTTTTCTATTCTTTCCCCATCGGGTTTTCGGGAAGTGGGTATGGAAGGACGCAAGCAGGCACGCACTCGCACAACTGGAGCAACCCTACTCTGCCTCTCTTTTGGGACCGTCCGTTCTTATAATCAAACGCGGGTTGAAGATTTTCTCTCTTATTTCACCATAAGGGATGGGCACTGCCCCTTTCTCTTTACACAAACACCCACGCACGCACACACACATTGAAGCACACAGAAAAGCACGACTAACGTGCGCAAGTTCTAAAGTTTATTCTGTCCTTGCTTCACTTGCACCTTCGTACTTGATCTTGAATGTGACTTTGGATTCATCTTTGGATTCAGCTGGATTGGATTGGATTGGATATTCACGTTTGGATTCGGCTTTGGATCTGGCTTTGCAGTTTAGAGTTTCCGTTCGGATTCTGCACTAACTTCGACTTGGATCTTGAACCTGTGGGCAGTATTTTTGCCTTTCTTCTCATCCGTACCCGCTTGCCGTTCTCAATGAGAAAAATAAAAACGCGTTCCCGCTTTCCCCATCCCTCGGTTTTTCTTTTATGCCCGAGTACTGTGTGAATCAGGTGGTGTACTCAGAAGCAGACCGCTTTTGAGTTTCAATGTCGGGGTTCGCGTTTTTTGTGTTCTTTTTTTATTTTTACGACATCTGTCATTGCTGGCGAGGTTTTGTGGCAGATCCCCTGATGTACACCGGACAACAAACATGTTGTGCGCTGCAGACATGTTGACAGAATAATCGGCGGACATGCCTCAAGCTTGCTCCGGGCATGTTTACTTGATACATGTATGTGTGCTTCGAACATGTACGGAGGAAGTGTTTGTGTGACCAATGTTACAGGGACGTCATTCGAGCAAGAGACACTCTTCCTGAGAAATGTCTGCAAACTCTAAGAGCGTTTTTTTTTTGTCTTTTTTTTTTGCGGCTTGAGGTTATTGTTTTTGTAAATTGGATAAAGTATATCAGCTAAATTTAACGGAGATATCTTTCTGCTACATGTCACGGTGTCAAGTGACGTCACATGACACTGTGACGTCGCATCGTCATGTCGTTTCGCGTGATACCTTCGGGTCAGGTGACGCCATTACATCACGTGGCACAATGACGTAACGTGGCTCTGTGACATCGCCTAACGCCATGGACAGTGTGTTATTGTGTGTGGTCTGTGTGCAGCAGTGCGGGCACCGGCGTTCCGGAATATCGTTCCCGGGGTGCGTCAAGGAACCGAAAATTGTTTTGAATAAAGAGTTTGAGTGGTAGATATTTGTCCGTCTTGCTTCTTCGGAGATTCAAGGAGGCGGTACGACTGATAATGTAAAAAAAACTTCAGTTTTAAATTTTTTTTTATATAGTATATTTTTACAGGGGATTGAATAGTAAACGCGAAACGTATCTCCAGCGATCATCGATGCAGTGTCCGCCAGAATAAGACGTCTAGTACAGGATAAACGTTTAAAAAATGCATAGACAAAAAAAAAAAAAGCAAGGGGATGTTCGTACTGTTGTTTCGCTTACTTTCTGTTTTGATTTTTATTTATTTCGTTCGCGTTTATAAAAGGATTCTCGCAACCTAACCATAAACGAGCGAGGCGATCGACATGAGCGATGACGAGCTGCGGTAAAACGTTAGCAAAAAATGTATATATATTAATCGAACGCGTTCGAATAGGGAGTAGAGACAAAGGCAGCTATCTTTGCGTCTACCCGCTACTCATTCCAGTCAGAGCTAAGCTCTCTGGCGTCGTCCCCCCTCCACGCTCTGACTTCCTTCTCCTGCTCAGTTTCTACTAGTGATGGACCGAATCTGCCTGAACTTCAGATTCGGCAAAGTTCGCCACATGCCGAGCTTTTGAAGGAAAGATCGGCAAAGATTCGGCAAAAATTTGGCAAATGTCTGCGCACGCGTGAGAGCGGACGGGGCCATGGATTGCAAATGGACGCCGTGCTGTCGCGCGGTTACCATCGTACAGTGTAGTACAACATACGATTACGGCGAGATGTGGAGTAGGCAACACGGTAACTGTGCGTTTGTGAGCCTTTGCGAGTGAGACTCTGCAAATTTTTTTTTGCCTCAAAAACAGAAGATCAACCAGTGATTTACGCAGTCCACGTCACAAGTGACAAATGATGCGGTACATTATGGATAATACGATTTTCATTTGACTTTTCTAGTGATGCAACGAGGTAATTGAAGCATTGACTGACAATTTCTTTAAAGCACTCCTTGCAATTAGATAACAATCCTGCTTTCGGCTGACAAGTAGTTTGTGCCAAAACAAAATAATATTGCTTTTTAATTCGCGTTATTTCGCGGTTTTCATGCATCTGCATAAAACTATCATGCTCGACGTTGCACAACCGACATCTTCCTAAACGTCCGTGTGTGCTCTAACACCACAAACCGGCATTTTAAAGGTTAAAAACGAGACATCGTGAATTTGGGGCGAGCACTTTTATGCAAAGCTGACGTCCCGTGGCTCAAGTCGAAAAACATGCATATTTACAATAATATTGTTATCTCTTCTGGTGATGGCTCAGCAACCGTTGCATTCATTTTCGCAGAAAAAGTAAAAACGCAGTGTTATTTTCTTTATTTTAACAATGTACACACACTTACAGGCTTGCGCTGAGGAGGCCTCAAAACCGAAACTCTAGTAGCGTGATTCGTGACTGCGCCGACGACTACCCAACCTCGTTGTCACGCCACTTCTGCAAGAAGTCGCTGTAAAATTGTCAGAAAACAGACAAAAGCGACACCGATACAATTATCTTGTAGAATATCAGCTTATTTAGTAATAACTGTGTCAATATGCTTTACATGTTGCATTTAAGTTAAGAAAACCGCCCCTGCCCGTTTCGGTCTGGATGAGCATCGTACCGGCAAGCGGTCGTGTATCACTACTGCGTGGTGCACGTTAAAGACCCCAGGCTAGCGGTTGTATTGCACTGGCTAAATTGCTCATTTACAGCGAGTGACCCATCGCAACTTTGAAATGGCTGACAAACAACACGCTGTATAAATATCCACACAACACCAATTTCAGTTAAGAAAAAAAATTTAAATCTTTTTTCGCTAGAAAAAACTAAATATCAACGTTCAGTCTGGTAACAATGTATTTTGCCGAATCTTTGCCGAACCTTTAGAAAAGTTCGTCAAAAGTTCGGCTTTGCCGAGTCCCAAGATTCGGCAAAGCCCAAATCCCAAATCCCAAGATTGCCAAATCCCAAGATTCCGCGCCGAATTTTCGATTCGGCAAAAGTTCGACCCATAAATACTTTCTCACTAGCTATTCTGAATTTAGAAATAACAAATGGCGAGCCGGGAAGAGTACCGCCAAGGTATTCCGCAAATTTATTTTGCAAAGCTCAAAACACGGCTGGAGCCGAACAGCAGACGGGTTTGTTTGTTTTTTTTCTGGCCGAGAGGTGATTGGGGTAAAAACTGCAGAGTTTCTTACGAAGTTTTTCGGGTAGCAGTTAGGGCGTAAAGGTGCTAAAATACGTCTTCAAATATTATGGACACCAAGGATTCAGTCTACAAAGTGGGGCCGTAAGGACCAGCACATTTGGGAACGCCTTGCAAAACTCGACTTCCAATAGTACATACGAGGGGCGTTCATAAAGTTCGTATTATTATCACGAAGAAGTAGAGATTCAGCAATCAAACTCGAGTAGGAGTTGAGACTTTGTCTACATGTTCACCACCAAAAGTTACCCACTTTTTCCAGCCATTCACCACATGCCGGAGGCCATTGTTATAGAAATACTCGTTTCGAGTGTTCAGGAATCGCTCCACTTGAGCAATCACTCTGTCGCCGTCCTTGAAATGCTTTCCTCTTATTTAGCCACACTGGAAGCGTCTGTGCCATTTAACCGAAGTGTCATAAACGGGGTTGTTGTCCCTGAACAACGCTTTCAGATTGGTATGACTATCCTTGGCATTGCTTCCCTTCAAATGAAAACAACGGATCACTGCGTGTGCTTTACACCGACGGGCGGTGCCATTTTTTTCGACTCCCTAGCGGCGTTCCGAGCTACTATAGCATGCGATGTTTATATTGTGCGGAAACTAGAGGGACGCGCGCTCATGTTGATGCCTGCTTTGTTCCGTTTTTTTCAGTTTTTTGTGCCGATAATACAAACTTTATGAACACCCCTCGTACCTGAAACTGGGCACGCTAACGTGGTTTTTATTATAGTGTTCTAAGCATTTTGGCGCTCAGCGCCGCTCGGGAGCGCGCTCGCAACAGACAACGAACAGACAACGCAGCAGACAACGAACAGGCTGGTATAGGACACACGAAATGCATGGCCATCGTTTTTACTTTATTTATTTAATATTTTACCCCATTCGAGTTGAGCAATAAAACAAATCAGAAATACAACTAGTTGCAAAAACGAAGTTCGGGAACCCAGTTTCAGGTAGGCACTTTTAGAATTCAAATTTTGCAAGAAGTGCCAATTGTGCTGGTCCTTACGGCCGCACCTGCAGTATGTGCTGCTTAGCCAATGTAAAACAAACGTGTCGTAGATGTTTTTGACGGGCTCCTTATGCGTCATGATTAGAGTGATTCTCATTTCAGGTAACCATTCACCACTTTACTTAACCTTGTTATGCATATCGTTACAAACTAAACGTAGTTTATACTCGTTTTAGCCACCGTCATCTGGCTTTACCTAACTGAACCCTTGATCTATAACGGGTACGGGGTGCGGCCGTAAGGACAAACAGTCGGCGGCAAGCGCTCTGCCAAGCACTTGCCGCCGATTGCGAAGGTAAGAGCAGCGGAGATGCGGTATATCTTGGTCGCTGCAGACACGAAGAGCAGTCACGCCCCCAAACAACGGGTGATAGGCTTACAATGACAAGACGATGTAGATCTGCAGCGAAGACGGCGATTAGATTCTACCAAGCGCTCGCCGCCGACTACCAAGCGTTTGGCAGAATCTAATCGCTGTCTTCGCTGCAGGTGAGGTGTTGTATTCTACGGTATTCGCCTTTCTTTTCTGACTGCCGCCGACTGCTGCGTTGTCATTGCAGTGTTGTAAACTTCTTTCATGTCAACGAAACTGATTTGTAAGAAGCGCCGGAAAGTGTTGCCGATTGACGGCACATTCTTAAGCTGCACGAAATGTTCATTTGGTTTTCATTTTGGGAAAGCCTGGGATGGTGTCACTGAAAATTACATGAACGGCAAGGGAGCTGGTGAGCACGATTGCTGGCGATGCCGTAAATGTCGATTCAGATCACCGTGCTCCTACAAAGGATGTATCATTGACCGCCTTTGATTCATTGACTGAGCTGTGTTCTAAGATTGAGACTCTCTTACCTTTGAAAGCGGCGATCAGCTCCCTTTCGCTCAAGGTCGATCAGTTACTTCTGTTGAAAACGACTGTTGACGTGCTAGAGAAATCGGTGCAAAGTTTTGTGTCGTCAATGGACTTTTACACAAAGCAGTCTGATGATGTGATTGCTTCTGCCGTTGCACGTGAAGTCACGATTAAGGCACTGGAAACTGATGTTTATACCTTGCACTCTACAGTGTCAATGTAATCTAAAAAGCTTTTAATCATCCGTAAAAAAAAGCAGCACAGCAGACTGGCAAATCTTGAGATTCAGGGACTTCCTCCAAAGCCAAATGAACACCTATTAACGGTCATTGGGGACCTGGCAGAGAAACTCGACTTAGAGTTAGAGGAAAGTCACATTGATATGCATACATCGCCTTCCAACCAAGCGTAACGGTTCTTCAGTTGTCTTGGCCAGATTTCACTTTGTCGCGGTCTAGGAAAAATGGACGTATGCCAAGGGTCTCGTTAAGTCCCTCATCGAAAGTAAGGTTGTACGCCAGATTGTTTTCAACGACAATCTCACGGGCTACAACAAGAGTCTGTTTTGGGCAGCTCGTCAGAAGGGCAAAGAACAAGAGTACAAATTTGTTTGGGTAAAACACGAAAAATCATTTTGCCGGAAAAGAACGAGGGTGCTACACTAATCCGAATTTGTAATTACCTAGATCTTCAAAGGCTTGTTTAGATATGGACACCGCCTTTTTCCATTGCAACGATTTGGACGGTTTTTGTACAATTCCCCTTCATGGTAGCACACTATTTAGTGCTCTGCACGTGAATATACGCAGCATTCGAAAACACTGGGACGAATTTCTTGTTTTTACTCGTAACACTTAGCCTGATATAGATGTATTTGTACTTACTGAAATTAACATACACGCCGAGATGGAACAACATTTAAATATGAATCACTACTCTAGGTTTTCTTCCGCACGTCAGGTTGGGAGAGGAGGCGGTATAATGGTTTTTGTACGTGAGAAGAGGATAGTTTCTATCCTTAAATATTACATTTAGTTCCGCTGAATGCATAGGTTACAAGTTTTCTTACCTGATACCGATGTCACATTACTTGCTGTCTACAGGCCACCTTCAGAAAATGCGTTGGTGTTTTTAGAAGAACTTGATGGTCATCTGGGCTCTTTTTCTTCAACTTCTCTTCTCTGCCTGATCAGTGACTTTAACATAGATACTCTCTCACCGTCGCGGCAAATAGTATGCGAGAATCTCTATAATATGGCGAAGTAGGGCGTTTAGTCAATCATTACTGACTTCACAAAAGAAGAATATCTTCGTAACAAACTAGTGGCATTCTGCCTTGATCATATAAATGTAAGAGCCCCATCAGCTGACATTACTATCTTTGTAATTAAATATAAGTTTTGTGATCATTATTTTATAGGCTGCCATGTTGTTTTTCACTCGCCAAGTAGCGTCTTGTCGTCCTCGACATAGCCAAATTTGATAGTCAGGTAAGCATCTTATGATTGGGATGCTTTCTTAGAAGAGGTTACTGTTTTTAGAGCGCAGCTCTTAGGCGCCCGTTTCCGGCTTGAGCGGCGTCGGCGTCGCCGTCGGCGTAACCGCGCGGTGCATGATGGGTAAATTTCCCCGCTAAATTTAGCGGAAAATTTTCCCCGCTAAATTTAGCGGAAAATTTTCCCCGCTAAATCTAGCGGAAAATTTTCCCCGCTAAATTTAGCGGAAAATTTTCCCCGCTAAATTTAGCGGAAAATTTTCCCCGCTAAATCTAGCGGAAAATTTTCCCCTCTAAATTTAGCGGAAAAATTTTCCCGCTAAATCTAGCGAAAAATTTTCCCCGCTAAAATTAGCGGAAAATTTTCTCCGCCCCCACCCCTCGAAGTCACGTGACCCCCCCCCCCCCCGTGCCTTCCCCTCCTCTTCAAGAGCTGCGCTCTAATTCGGCGTTACAGGGAGTTGTAAACGGCTTTTATTTTTTATGTTTATTGTAAATTTGTGGAACTATTCAATAGATTCGAAAATGCCGCCCAAAAACATTTTTTACAGTGAAAAAGCACAATCCAGGCCTCCTTTGGCTTACTGCGGATATGCTTAAGGTTATTAAGGAAAGGGATGCATTGTGGACACGCTGTAAATGTTCTCCCAATAATAGTGATCTGAAGAATAAATACAGGATCGCTTTGCAACAAAGGGACTGCTATGATACGAATAGCAAAGCGAAACCACTTTAATAAAGATTTTCGCGAGAATAGTCGTGTTCATGCTAAAACATGGTCGACGTTAAATCAGTTAAGTATTTGGACGGCATTCAAAGCTATCATAGAGGATACCATAGAAAGCATTTTCTGATCTTTGCACTACTGCTGAGGAATTCAACCGCTTTTTTTTTTCTAATACTGGGCCGAGTTCTGAATCCTCTTTCACAAAAGCTTTTGAAACAATTAATGGTACTAGGACGTCAGCTTTTCTTCAATCTATCACTGTTAGTGATCTTTAAGATATCTCGTTTGGTCTAAAATCCAATAAAGCACCTGGTGGTGTAGACAATATTTGTACGCACGAACCTTTAACGTAATATTTCGGTACTACAAAATGTTCTCCTGTTTATGCTGATTGAATTTATAGATAATTGTTTTATTCCGGATGAGTTTAAAATTGCTATAGTTAGGCCATTACGTAAGGTAGGTTCTTTCAAGAAGATTGAGAATTACAGACCTATTTCAATTTTACCTGCGATTAGTCAGATTCTTGAGAAGCATTCGTTTTTAACTATAAACAGTTTTCTTGATAGAAACAACATGTTTTCGAGTACCCAATATGGTTTTACTTCTGGAATAAGTACTATTTCCCTTTCAGAAGACTTTTCTGGCGTATTTTACTCTTGCTTTCATAATAACGAGGCTTCATGTGCTCTCTGTCTAGACACAAGTAATGCCTTCAATTCAGTACATCATGAACTGCTTCTCAAAAAACTTGAATTACTGGGATTTCGTGGTACTTTTATCAGGCTACTAACCAGCTACTTCTGTAATCGTGCTCAATTTTTCCAAGTTGGTGAATATTTTAGTTCGAAAGTTCTTTTAAAATCAGGGGTACCTAAGGGATCCATATTCTCTCCACTTTTGTTTAACATTTATGTCAATGATTTAGGAAATGTCATATCTCGATGCCGTATTTTTCAATACGCTGATAAAACTGTTCTTGTTGCCACTGACTCGTGATATGATACTGCACTTCAATTCCTACAGGAAGATGCTATTTCTGTGAAAGACTGTTTATTTTTTATATATCTCAATTTATATTAACGCACAAAAACAACGTTTGTATCTTTTCGTAACCCACACAAAAAAATTGTTCCCATACCCTTCCTTCTTTATGGTTCCCTTTGTAGAGACTGTTGGTGTACTCTCATTCCGTTGTCGAACAGTGTAGAATATTTAGGTGTTATTTTCGATAGTGACATGACTTGGAATAGTCATCTAGTATATCTTTGCAATAAGCTTCGTGGCTTATCATGTATATTTTACAATTCACGTTTTTTTTTTTTGTTTCTGTTTCCGATTCGTAAGGTAATTCATGCTCTTGTCTACAGTATTCTTAGGTATGGAATTACTGTATTTTACCATTGGTCGCTTACTTGGCGTGCGAAGGTAAACTCTATCTTAAAAAATGTTTTTCAGAATGTGGCTCATAATTTAGACATCCCACCTAAAGCGAATCTGTTTTTTTTTTTTTTTCTGCAAGGGCCTCCGTTTGATGCATTGTTCTTTCATTGCGTTATTCATGGGCACTTTTGGTGTAGTAAATTCCTGCATCCTCATGTACCTGCAAGATCATTTAGGCATAGTCCAATATTTTCAATTCCAAAATGTTATACTCGCTTTGGTTGCTTTCGTAGAAGCTTTAATGTTCCTAATATCTTTAATTCTTTGCCTGATCAGATGTTGTCTTAGACGTCGAAGCGTTGCGCTAAAATTGTATCTACAAAATAACTTTTCTGTAATTTTGCAATAAATATGTTTTCTTGATCATCTTATTGTTTTTTGTTTCTTTTTTTTTGGTTTCTGCGCTTATGTTGCTGACAGTCGGGTAAAGCCCAACAAGTTCCTGAGACTTGGGCTGACCCGAACCTCATATTTATTGTTATCTGCAATAAAGATTATATATTTTTTTTTTTAGCACGCCTTGGAAAATTTGAATTCCAAACGTACATCCCTGAGGTTAAGAACTTGAGCGTGGTTTCGCCAGAAGATTTATGTATATTTTTATAGCTCAATTCTGAGTGGTTAAATATTAAAAATTAAGCCAACTCGGAGGCCGTGTATCTCCTATCTCCTATACCAGCCTCTTTGTCGTCTGCACACTGGTTTATGAACTCGTCTCCGGATGGCTTTCTGAACGTAAAAGCGCTAATAACCAATAGCAGAGTCTGACGATCAGCAAGATAAGCGTGACAATGAATACTTTTAACGAAATTAATGAACAATTACCATTTGGGAGCAAGCTCACAAACACGTTTGCAGACGACGAATATCCGGTATAGGGCATAGGAAATGCACAACCGCCGTTTTCGTACTATTTTTTTTAAATATTTCATCATATCTGAGTTGAGCTCTGAAAAAAGGTAGACAAAACTTCTAGCAAAACTACGTTCTCGTGCCCACTTTCAGATATGTTCGTTCGGAATTCGACTTTTGCAAAGCGGGCCAAATGTGCTAATCCTTACGGCCGCACCGTGTACAAACGTTAAGATCAGACGCAATCCCTGAAAATCTAGAAATAAGGCTCGACTTTGCAAAGGTTGACCTTTCAGACTTGTCGTTTAAGAGTTTGATCACAATTGAGCAACCCGATCGCGTCGTCTTGAGCTCGTCGTAAACCTAAAAAAAGTAAAGCCAGAACCCCCCCCCCCCCCCCCAAAACCCCAAAAGAAAAAAAAAAGAATGCGAATAAAGAAATAAAAAAAAATAACCGTCGAAAAATTATGGGTTGAAAAGAAAAAAAATAGCGATTCGGTCACGTGAGCAAGGGTGCGTGTTCTTTCGAGCGGTAGCCGCGGGGTGGCGCCCCAGCTGCTTCCGCTGATATCGATATCGATTGGACGCCAGTCGGAATCAGCGGTGACGCTTGAGGTTTTTCACGGAGAACCTTTTTTTTCTCTTCTTGCTTTTGCATTTTTTTGTTGTTTTTTTTTTTTACCCAAGCTGCAAACGAAAGAAGAGAGGCAGAAAGAGCGAGAGAGCGAGATAGAGAGAGAGAGAGAGAGAGGTGGGCAGTGAGTCGGTCAGGCCAATTATTTGGGAACCCTGAAGATTCCTCGGTATTTTTCTGTCCGGTCATCTCGTGTCCGTTCAGCGGCCATCTTTTTTCTCTGCCCGCCTTTTCTTAGTTTCGGTTTTGGTTTGCCTTTATTTTATTTTTCGTTTTTTTTTTTTTTGCGGACCATTTTAAGGGGCGGAAAGTGCGGTTTTGTGCGCAAGAAAGCCTTTGATCTTTTTTTCTTTTTTTACTCGGCTTCCGTCGGCTTCGTTAGAAATAAAAGACTAGGGGCAGGACGGAATGTCAGGACAGCGTTCAGGACATCTCTCCCTGGAAAAAGACGGCAGAGGAGGAGGTGTGGGAGAGGAGGGGAAGCCGAGGACATCCAAGGAATGGCTCGGAGCTATCTTTGTTTTCATCGTCGTGCAGCTGGAAAAGAAATACCATTAGCAGAGGTGGTCCTGGTAATAGATTGTGGCGCAGATGCCATGGCCTGCACTGTCCAATACAACGTTGACCACCAGAAATAGAAGACTCATTGCTGAGTACGGTTAAGTACACTGTCCCCTCGACAAGTATATACACTTTTTTTTTTAATTGATCACCAAAGTAGCACATGGTAGAGCGAGCAGAATCCTCTGTCTACAATTTGGGATTTTAGAATACATTTTCTTGATAATTTCTACTCAGCGCCACCCTTTTTATATCAGCGTAGTTTTCTCAACCTTTGACGACGTGTTGCCACTTTTTTAGCACGTCAGCTGTGAGTGCGAGCTCAAAATGCCCCCGGGTCACAGTCGTCGTTTGAGATTAAGTGAAGCTTTATCCGTATACATGTATGTATATTACGCTATGTGCATCAAGTGCTTTACTAACTGTTTTTTTCTTTAATAATATTTGTATTTTATATACAATGCCGTGTCAGGAAAGTTTTAACTATATCAAATAAAATACATAAATATTAAATACGCAAAAATGAAGAAATAGATCTCTGGAGTTCAATCCATCGCACGCTTTTTTAACGCCTAGGATATTCACAATTCAAAAAAGACATTCCTTGAATCGTGTTTGTGTTTACACATTAGACATGTATTTTCCGTTCCAATGGCGTTTAAATGGGGACTAACTTTCTAATTTAATGTTTTTGATGATACTCAGCAAGTCTCCAAATAGAATTATAGGTTTATATTTATTAATTAAGTACTTATTTAACTGAAACAATAAGTGCCTCATAAAGTGGCCTCTCGAAAATGACTAAATCGGCACCACTGTTATTGTTGTTGTTTTTTTTTTTTTTTTTTTTTTGATCTGTAGTTTAATGTTTGACCGACGTTCGGTGGAACACCCGCTATAGAAGGAATACTTTTGAAGTCCGCTCAATCGAGCACTCACAATTTTAGAGGTGCTTGAAAACGTATTTTTCGTCTTCCTCAATCATTTTAAACTAGTTAAAGTTGTTGGGCGTTTTCAGTTAACATCAAGCAACCATGTCTGGTAAACTTTTTTTTAATTATGATAAAAAAAATATTTTGCTGTCCCCCCATGCCCAGAAGAATAAAACCAATCCCTGTATTAAAAAAAAAAAATTCTCTTCGCGAAAAAAAAATTGTAAGCACCCTCTCAGTCACGTGCGCGTTTTGAGTATCGCGCAATATTGGCATTGCGAGCGACTTCCCCGAAAAATTGCTTTGATACTGGTCTAGAAATATTTAGTGACAAATTAGCCATAGGAAGGATTGACAAAAAATATTAATCACCGAGTATTAGGGTCGTTATTTTGAGAAACAAAATCGCAGATACGGCAGAACGCTCTGGATTACAGATTTATTTTCATCGAATCTATAAAAGCTAAGATCTTTAAGCTTTGCCAGTATGTTGCCCTGTATATAGTTCATCTTTGCATGAGATATTGTTGTCCTGGTTAGCGGGAGAAATTTAAGAGTATTGCTCACACAGAGGCATTTAACTAAATATGCATTATTTTGAAAATCATTTAAAAAAGCAAATGTCATCTTTAATAATCTTGAAACCCTCCAAAATTAACGTTTATTATATGTACTAACAGAATCTGTAAAACATAATGCAATATTTTTGTGGCTTTGAAGATATTGTCACGAATGACAAGTGATGAGGCGGCAAATAACTGAGTAAACTAAACGTTTAATCGGGCGAACTTGTGCCCACAATAAAAAGAAACAAAAGATAACAGTAGAGCGTCGCGAGCGTCGAAGTCGGCGAAAGAGCAGAGTCGAACGCTGGGGCGAAACTGACCGCGGCTCGCCACGCGGAGCCCCTTATGTACACGCGTGGGGTTCTGGAAGAATCGGCGTAGAAGGTTCTGCGTGTAGAACATTCTGACCTCGAACAAGCAACACGGTTCTTGAATTTACCAGAATATTACATTAGATGTCAACAAAAAGGCGTCCCCCCGGCCAGGAATCGAACCCAGGCTTTTCGCGTGGGAGGCAGTCGCTATAACCGTTAGGCCACGCGCGCGCTGCCTACTTGGCAAGCTGCGCGCGCGGCATTACTCCCCCCCTATAAAAAGTGCATCGCCCCGATGCAGCACAAAACAAACCAAACAAAAAAAAGAACGGTAAGCTAGAGAGTCACTTGGAACACATAAGGTCCACAGTCCTATCGAGCGTAAAACGGCTTCATGCGCACGACGTGGACGACTTCTGGTCGTGGAGGGCGGCGTGATGAAGTCCGTGTTCCATCGGGCATCACCTCGTAGTTCAGGTCCCCGAGTCGACGAAGCACTCTGTAGGGTCCGAAGTAACGCTTCAAGAGTTTTTCGCTGAGACCACGGCGGCGGATCGGTGTCCATACCCACACCCTGTCTCCGGGCTGGAAGTGGACGTCCCTGCGACGAAGGTTGTAGCGGCCCGCGTCGACGCGTTGTTGGGCTTGAATGCGGTGTCTGGCGAGCTGGCGGACTTCTTCTGCCCGTTGGGCAACCACCTGGGCGTCGTCACTTCCGTCGACAGCCGGTTCGTGGGGTAACATCGCGTCCAGCATTGTCGCTACTTTTCTGCCATGCACCAGCTGAAACGGGGTTACTCCTGTCGTCTCTTGCACCGCCGTGTTGTAAGCAAACGTGACGTAGGGTAACACGTCGTCCCAAGTCTTGTGCTCTACGTCGACATACATGGAGACCATGTCGGCGATAGTTTTGTTTAGCCGTTCTGTCAGTCCATTTGTCTGCGGATGGTACGCAGTGGTTCGACGGTGGCCGGTGCCACTGAGACGGAGGATCTCTTGCATCAGCTGAGCCATGAACGATGATTCACGGTCGGTAACGAGGACTTCGGGGGCACCGTGCCGGAGGACAATGGACTCAATGAAAAACTTGGCGACTTCCACAGCTGTACCTGATGGAAGTCGCCAAGTTTTTCATTGAGTAACGCTTCAAGGGGGGACAGGCTCTCTCGGCGGGGTCGTGGCGCTGGAGACGCTGAACGTCGTGGTGACGGCGAGCGAGATTCATGGCGGAGAGACGGCACTGAAGAGGGCGAGCGTCGAAGGTACTCCTCGATATCGCGAGGGCGTTCGCCGTACCTCGGGCGTGGGTCGTTCGGGTGGAAACCACGCAGCCCAAGTCGACGGTAAGGGCAGCTGCGGTAGATGTGGTCGGCTTCCCCGCAGTGGTAGCAGAGCGGGCGTCGGTCGGCCGTTCGCCAGACGTCGGTCTTCCTCGGCGTCGGGTGTTCAGTGCGGACGAACTCGGGTTTCCCTTCCCGACGTCGGAAAGTCTGTGGCTCTGGTAGGACACGTCGAGGTGGCGTCGAATACTGCTGGGCAGCTGGCGCCGGTCTCCGAGCTATGGCGGCATAGGTCAGAGAAGGCTCCTCGGGTACTGCGGCGCTGGCAGGGGCCTCAGGATGGAATGCCCGCTGAACTTCCTCGCGGACAACTTCGGCTATTGACAGCGAGGCAGGCTGGGGGGCAGCAGGCAGGAACTTCTTGATTTCTTCCCGAACGACGTCCCGGATGATGTCACGGATGTCCGGGATGCTGCAGCTGGACGGCGAGAGGGCAGCGAAGCCGGGAGGTCTCTGGTAGTGTGAGGCCCGTGCGTGAAGGGCGCGTTCGATGTTGGTGGCCTCAGTGATGAAACCTTCGACGGTGGTAGGCGGGCTCCGCACGAGGCCTCCGAAGATGTTTTCTTTCACGCCCCGCATTAGGACCCGCAACTTTTTTTCTTCGGAAGCGTTTGGGTCGGCGCGGTTCATGAGGCGGAGAACGTCTTCAACAAAGCTTGTGACGCTCTCATTTGGCCCTTGGTGTCTTGCTTGGAGAAGATCTTCCGCACGCTGTCGTCGCTGCTGGTTGGCAAAGGTGCGTCGCAGCTCGGCCTGGCATTCTTCCCACGACGAAATCGACGCTTCGTGGTTCTCAAACCAGGTGCGTGCCGTGCCTTCCAGAGCGAAGTAGACGTTCTGAAGGCACTGCTCCGGTGTCCATTGGTTATGGCGGGCCACTCGTTCGTAATGTTGTAGCCAATCCTCAACGTCCTCGTGGATCTCCCCGTGGAATGGCGTCGGAGTCCGGGGTGCGACGGGCAGGTATACGACGGCAGAAGCGGCCGGGGTCTCCGACTGGTTGGCCATCGTCGTCCTCCTTGCTTGCCTGGTCTTTGGTGGTAAGGGTCCTAATTCCGGGGGTAGGGCAAGGTTCCGGCGGCTTGATCGGATCCCGGACTGGTCTTCGTTCGCTTCTTGGGGGCTTGGCGTTGGACTTGCACTCCGGGCCCTCGGAGGGGTACGCGGCAGGGGCATGCGATACCCCGCACCTCCACCAAAATGTCACGAATGACAAGTGATGAGGCGGCAAATAACTGAGTAAACTAAACGTTTAATCGGGCGAACTTGTGCCCACAATAAAAAGAAACAAAAGATAACAGTAGAGCGTCGCGAGCGTCGAAGTCGGCGAAAGAGCAGAGTCGAACGCTGGGGCGAAACTGACCGCGGCTCGCCACGCGGAGCCCCTTATGTACACGCGTGGGGTTCTGGAAGAATCGGCGTAGAAGGTTTTGCGTGTAGAACATTCTGACCTCGAACAAGCAACACGGTTCTCGAATTTACCAGAATATTACATTAGATGTCAACCAAAAGGCGTCCCCCCGGCCAGGAATCGAACCCAGGCTTTTCGCGTGGGAGGCAGTCGCTATAACCGTTAGGCCACGCGCGCGCTGCCTACTTGGCAAGCTGCGCGCGCGGCAATATAAAGCGAGAAATATGCTCAAATGGACGCTAAAGGCCCGTTCACACTCTTGCGATCGAGTACGACTGAGAGAGACGAGATCTCTTAAAACTTCTTAAATTTTTTTAGAACGAGGAAACACACTGGCATTGTGGCGCCATCTATGCGGTGACCCTGGAACTGCATTTCACAAGAGCGAAGGTTTTGCGGGATTCCCGAGGTCAAATGTGCGTAATACCCATAGAAAGGCTCGTTTATAACATTAACAAAAGTTTTTCGAGCCAAGAAAGAAAGGATAATGCGCGAGAGAAATAAAAAAATATGCCGGACCGCCGAGTTTACACTGCTACCCAATAGATGGTGCCAGTGTGTCCTCTGGTTTAAGAAGTTTTAAGAAACCCAGGTTTAAGAGGTCGCAAGAGTGTGAACGGGCCTTAACGCAGTTGCCATAAATGGGACGTGCACATACCCGTTCTTCACAATTTCATTATTACTAAAAAGCGTAAATTGCTACGTGGTGGTCAGGGAAAGATAAATTGACAGCACAGAGGTGGACGGTAGTTTTGAAGGTAAAATTCCTAACGCATTTTCATACAACCGACCCAAATATGGCCATGGGCCGGAGCGATCGAGAGGCGCCACCCTGTAACATGCTTCGCAGCGCCAGTTTCAACAGCCGGCGTGATAGCGTCCCCGTCTACGCGACGTAAAGGAATCAACCGGAGCGACTTTGCAAACAGATTAGTCTACAACCTTGGCAGCAACATGACATAGGAGGTAGGGCGCGGCAGAACCTGAACCTGCTCCGCCTGTGAGCGTCAATAGATCCGCCGCCGTGGATGGCCGCCCAACGCAATGAAAATAAAAATACTGCAAAAAAATAATAATTCCGTTTGACTGAAATTGTTTGTATTGGGCGTTTTCAGATCGAATTAAATTACCATGTCCGGTCGACTTTTTTTTTTACTTTTTACCAAAATATTTTTTTTTTTTTTGTACATCCGCAAGAACATATTCGAAATTTTTTTGCGGAAAATAATTTTCTCTTGAGGAACAAATATCACAAATTCGCTGTCGGTATACGCGCACGCTTTTGCGACTTGCGTGAAACCGTCCCTTTGGGTATTTATAAAAGAAAAACTGTTGTCACCTTAGGTTTAATATTTTTTGTGCAGAGACTGTACATAAATTAAAAGGAGGTAAACATGTATCATCTATTACTAAGCAATTCAAAGCCTTATGGATCAGGATCTTAAAAGACTAGAAATTCAAAGTTTTAACATGGTTTGGACGCGTTTGTTCAATATTCGCATAAATTGTCATTTAAATTAAAAACGGTAACCTTTCTAAAAAATACATTAAAATGTAGACAGGTTATCCGAATTTGCTATAATTGAAAAATCAGTTTAAAATGAAGACAATCTTAATTTTTATTCTACTTTTCACAGATCAAACTTCACAATCTATCTTATCAGGCCCTTCAAAAATGCTTTGCTATATTTTTGTATTTTGTTTTTAATTTAAAGAACGCTAAACATACAGAATTGCCGTAACGGGAGCAGAGAAAGATAGGACGCTGCCACTTTCAAACAAGGGCAAGAAAGTGGTCGAAAAATGTAGGAAGTCTGTGAGAGAAAGCACTGTGAAAGGAGTTTGTGAAAAATAAGAATTCCTACAAAAGATTACTGATGAGTTTGGAGCACAAGCCAACAACTTAAAATACATATTTCTCGGATCAGTGAATTTCGGAGCCTACCCTTCATAAGGAAGCTGGGTTGCTGACGACGAGGCTTGAATAGTGATAAGAAAGAACACATGTTTAAAGTGGTACAATTGGAACGAGTTTCATGAATCAAGATCATGTGCGCACATTCTTCGCTTGTCGCGTGCATTCTTTCTGCCGGACGCTGACCTGAGTCGGTCATGGCGCAATCTTCTGGCACTCCGAGGAGGAACAGTTTTTTCCCGTTTTGCCTGCAGCGGTCACTGTTCGCTTCTTTTCAGTGCTACCGCAAGCTCGCGACCTTGATCTGCTTTTCGCAGCCATAGGAAACTTTACTTTCAAAGATATATCTTTTCTGCGTCTACTGTTTTTGCTAAAACAACTGTGGTTGCGAAGTGTCGGACCGCGTACACTGCCACAAGTGACAGGACTGAATTCCACGCACAACAGAAAGAGAGTCCCACTCCTTTGCTTTCATGTCTCTGAACGCTTTGATGTCAGCTTTCGGGAGGTGAATTAGTTTCACGTTCGGCAGTTTACTGTTCAGTGGGGCAACCATCTCTGACGCCAACTTGATCACCGACGTGATGGGCCGTCAGAGGTTGTCCAACATTGCCTGGTGCTTGACACGACCCCAGATTACATCGCAGGCACTCTTGCCATGTCCAGTTGCGGAAAGAATCCACTTCGCTGATGCGCACGTGTTGCTCTGCAGCTCGTGTAGTCGGTATTTGTTCTTAAAGTGGCTTGCAGCACGCTGACGTATAGGTCACATAAGCATACCCAAATTGATTTCACGATTCTCCAAACCGCTGTCATATAAATTCATAAAACAGTATATTATTTGTTATATTATTTTTTTTTTTTTTTTTGCGGCGGCGGATCTATTGGCGCTCACAGGCGGCGCAGGCTCAGGTTCTGCTGCGCCCTATCTTCTATACCATGCTACTGCCAAGGTTGTAGGCTGATCTGTTTGAAAAGTCGATCCGGTTGCTTCCTTTACGTCGGGCAGACCATTGTTACGCGTCGTTGAAACGTTGAAACGCGTCGTTGAAACACGCCGATGAACGTTTCAACGACGCGTCGTTGAAACGCGTCGTTGAAACGCGTTGAAACAGTCGACCAGCTGTTTCAACAGCCGGCGCTACACACCGGCTGTTGAAACAGGCTCCGAGCAGCATGTTACAGGGTGGCGCCTCTCGATCGCTCCGGCCCATAAGCTATTTTGGGTCGGTTGTACAAAAATGTATTAGGAATTTTCCCCTCAAAACTACCGTCCACCTCTGTGCTGTCAGTTTGTATTTTCCTGACCACCCCGTAGCCTTTTTACGCTTTTTAATAATAATAAAATTGTGAAGAATAGGTATGTGCACGCCCCATTTATGGCAACCGCGTTAGCGTCAATTTGGCCATATTTCTCGCTTTATAACATCAAAGTTACACAAATATTGCATTATGTTTTTGCAGATTCTGTTAGTACATATTATAAGCGCTACTTTCAAAGAGTTCGAAGAATATTAAAGATGGCCTTTTTAAAATATTTTCAAAATAATGCATATTTAGTTCAATGCCCTTGTGTGAGCGATTCTTGTAAATTTCTCCCGATAACCAGGACAACAATATTTCATGCGCAGATGAACTCTACAGAGCAATACACTGGCAAAGTTTGAAGTCCTTAGTTGTTATAGATACGGAGCAATAAAATCTTCAATTCAGACCTTTATCGCGCAATGTGCCGTATTTGCGATTTTGTTTCTCAAAATATCGAGCCTAGTAGTCGGCGATTAATAATGACAATAATAATAATAATAATAATATATAATAATAATAATAATAGCATTATAATAATAACTAATATAATAATCCTCGGAGGGCCTTGGAGAGTAGTGCGAGGGTCACGTGGCACGATAGTCGTAGAATGAGGTGGAAGAGAAAATTAAACAAAGCAAACGCAGACGCGCACCCATGCGGCATCTTGGGCGACTGAATTCGGTATGATCATAAATGTAAAAAAAAAAAAAAAAAAAAGACAAATTTAAGCATGATTGAACACTTGATGCTGCAGGGAGGACACCGAAAAGGTAGGGCGGGTAGCATAAGCAGAAGATGCAGTGTAGAAAGGCAGGAGCATTCGCTCAAAGGCACAATCACATACCTAAAAAAAACCTATGCCCAGGTTACTGTCTAGTAATGTCAGAAAATACATTTTGCAGCTTCCTTTTCAATTGCTTGTTAGAGGTGATGGAACTGAGCGAGTGCGAGAAGTCATTAAAAGGCTAGGTACATAATGTTTTGCGCAGACTCTCACCATATCGAGTCCGTACCGAAGGAATTTTGATAAGGAACGAAACATCGGAGTTCACGACATGGAATTGGATGGAATTTTGAACTCGCTTTCCCAAAAGTGCCGCCTGATAACTGTTTGAACAAAGAGCGAGTAAAAGGATGGCAACTGAAGAGACTCAAAAAGATTATCAGGACTAGAGTATTGCGTGTGATAGGCAACGCTTTTGAGAATACCCTTAAAATCCGATCGATTCTTGAATGCCATTGGAGGGAGCAATTAAAAAATACGGTGATGCCGTACCTCAGTACGCTGTACGCTAAGGCGTGTATTATGTTTTTTTTAATGGATAACGGTAAAATCCCTTTAATGTTGTACATGAAACAACAGACTGTTCGAAGACGTTGACATAAATGAGACATAATGAGTACCCCACGCTAAATCACAATCAAAGTGAACACCTAAGTATTTCATAGAGTCAACATATTGTATTGGAGTACAATCGGTACAAGTGCAGTTAGATGTATGAAGATATAAGGGGAAAGTCAAATTCACATTTTTTAATGGATTACGAAAACATATCAGTTTCGTTTTTTGCAGTATTAACTCGAAGCTTGTTTGTAGAGAACCAGTCCATAAGAATAAAATGGCCCCCGGAAGCCGATTCTTTGCAACTTGCTTAAAAGAACGTCGTGATTTACGGTGTCAAAAGCTTTGGCGACATCGATGAAAAGTGCACAAGTAACCATGTTGTTTTCAAAAGAGTGGTGTAAAAAATCAGAAAATTTCTCAAGGAGACAAGAAGTAATAATAATAATAATAAAATAATAATAATAATAATAATAATAATAAAATAATAATAATAATAATAATAATATTTATTACTTGAAAAGAAAAAAGGTACAGCATCAGGACTGCCAAAGCCACATCGGGCTTGTCTGGCAGCGCCTGGCAGTCAGTGAGACGAAACCGCACAGATATAGTCAGCAAAAAATGAGACACGCAAAGAAAACATAACATTCATTAAACAATATTAGAAACTAATACTTCTCAAGGCTTTTTAAGCTTGTATTTTGTTTTTATATTATGAATTTCAGAAGGAAGTTTCTTGAACATTGCTGGCACGTAATACTTATGAATTCGTTTTCCAAATTTTGCTGAGCATCGAGGTATACAATAAGGGTATTTGGGTCTAAGATAACACGACGGAATGTACGGGGGTTTAAATTGGCTAGCCCAATAGTGCATGTGAACACTTTTTGTCAATACTTTTTGTCAATTGTTTCTTTACCTAATTTGTCAGTAAATATTTCTAGTCCCGTAGCTAGAAAGGTGTTTTTTGGAAGGAAGCCGCCCAAATTGTCAACATCGCGCGATGCGGAAATCGCGCACGTGACTGGAAGAGTGGTTAAAAAAAACTTTTTCGTAAAGACAATTTTTTTTTCCTAGTACAAGGATTGGTTTTATTCTTCTGGGCATGAAGCCAGCAAAATATTTTTTTCCATCAAAATTAAAACTGGTCACCGGACATGGTTGTTTAATTTTATCTGAAAATGCCCTGTTGTTGTTGTTTTTTACTACAGAAAGTTATGGAAACAAGAAATGAAACTACGAGCACTTGCGGCGGGATGCAAAACTGGCATTCACAAAGGAGCTCGTGGGATTGTTAATTCTTTACAGGCTCCTGTCTTTTGTAAAGCCTGCAGAGTGCTTCGGAAAGTTAAAAACCGTTATTGACGATGAAGCCTTGTTCCTCTCGATGCACCCCGAAATTTGTGCTATCATATGCTTGCGACATCTCTTAGCGGGTTACTGCAGCGCTCCCATAGAAACCCATGCATTTAATATACAAATATGACCATAACACCGAAGCGTTACTCTTCGAACAATTTGCCACGCAAATACTCCATGATATCACATACCTCTATTCTTGTGTACCATTTTCAAGATAATGACCTGTAAACTGCAGGCTCCTCGGTCGAATAAACCCTTTTTATGTATTACCACTTTGGATACCAAAGTGTACAGATTATTCTTGGGTATAAAAAGCTCGTTATAATTGTACAAATGAAACGTAACCCCTCCCCCATATTATGGCGAAACGTTTCGGTGTCAAAGGTGTGTATTAAATATGTGGGAAAATATATTTCGGGGGCACCTCACGCAAATATTTAAGAAACAGCAAAGTTCAAAAAATATAGCAAAAAATATAGCAAAGTACAAGATTTTCCAGGCGACTGCAGTGAGCCAGAGAACCAATAATGTGCTAGGTATATTTTTTTTTTTTTTCAAAATTATTTTGTTGGCTTCCTGAGAGCAATTAGCCAAATAAGGTGGATTCGTTCTCGTTTAGACGTTTGCGAACATTTCCAGTCTTCTGCTATTGACATCAATAAACCGTCAAAGAAAAAAAAACTGTTTTATATTACGATAATCTAAAATTATATATGAAAAAAGGTTTTGAAAATTATCTCGCTGATTATTAATGTTGTGTGATTATAACAAATTTATTTTTATTCTAAGGAGTGGGAGCACTGCCGTGAGCATCACTCAAAAGCAATAACTAATCACGTACGGAATGTTACATTAAATTAATTATCCCAATCGCACGCCCTGAGCACAAACAGAAAAAAAAGAAAAAAAAGAACGAGAGGACAGCGTATGGAAATATCCGACTTGATATCACATTCCTCATAGGGGGCGGAGCCCAAGATTTTGAAATAGCCCCAGCTTGTAATCGGCAGCCTTACAGTTTTATTATTCCGTCGCCAGTTGAGAACTCGGCCGACCTCGAAACGTCCCCGGACAAGGCGCGGTTCCAAAGTTCAAAATACTAAGGAGTGGGAGCACTGCCGTGAGCATCCAATTTATGACAGGATGATTCTTTTTGTGAACTTTACATTCACGTGTCAAAAGCAATAACTAATCACGTACGGAATGTTACATTAAATTAATTATCCCAATCGCACGCCCTGAGCACAAACAGAAAAAAAAAAAAAAAAAGAACGAGAGGACATCGTATGGAAATATCCGACTTGATATCACATTCCTCATAGGGGGCGGAAGCCCAAGATTTTGAAATAGCCCCAGCTTGTAATCGGCAGCCTTACATTTTATATTCCGTCGCCAGTTGAGAACTCGGCCGACCTCGAAACGTCCCCGGACAAGGCGCGGGTTCCCAAGTTCAAAATGATGCACGAATGCCTGAAAAAAGTCAAACCACATCCGCTTCAAGACAGGTTTTCTCAAAGGTGGCTCATTTAAGAGTATTCACCATAGCAGCATGCTTATAGTCCAGGGCCCTAATGTTTGTATTTTGTCACCAGTTACGAACTCTACCGATATAAAAAAAGCTCTTGGACGAGGCGCGCGTGCCCGAATGTGAAATGATGAACAAAGGCCTCGAAATAGTCGAACCATGTCCATTTCGAGACAAGTTTACTCAAAGACGGCTGATTTTAGAGGATTTGCCGTAGCAGCAGCTTATAGTCGAGGGCCCTAATGTTTGTATTACGTAATAAGTTAAGCTCTCAGTCGACATCAAAAATCCCCTGGATTAAGCGCAGGTGCCAAAATTTAAAAAAAAAATAAACAAACGCACTAAAACGGCCAAATCTTCCCCACTTAGAGACCGGTTTTGTCAAAAAAGGACTCATTTTGAAGTATTTTTTTATAGTGCCAGGATATGCTCGAGGGTTTCACATTTTATATTCCACCTTTAGTTGAGAACTGGTTTAGTCTCGAAAAAGTTTTTTTTTTTTTTTTTTTTTTTTTGCGAGGGGCGGATGCCGAAATTTTGAAAGATGGACGAATGCGTAAAAACAGTCAAACCATCCCCAATTTGAGATTGGTTCTCCTAAAAAAGCATTAAACATCGGTGATTTGGCATGATGGACTCGAATGATGAAATAATCATCGATGTTTTCACGTCACCAGCTTTGCGCCTGTTGAATGAGTGGTAAGTTTAGCGCACCACAAAAATTTTCATCTGCTGCGATTCTTACTAAAATTTACTAATTCAGTGGTCTTAGATGGCGTTTAGCAAGTTTCTAATTTGAAATATATGTTTCTTATTTTCTACCTAACTAAAACGTTTGAACAAGTTTTAGTTACTTATTCAACTTATCCTGACGACTAGCCCCCTATATAATGTCCCCCTGGCAGTATAACTTAGGTGATTACACAGCATTAGTGTAGCTCCAACGATCGTTTTTTTTTTTTTTTTAATTTGGAGCCATTCTGGTTAACCAGCGAAGCTGTAGTGCACCACCACAAACGATTCACCAAAAGACACACAAAAGCACTTTACCAAATTTTTATTTACAGTATATGTACATCATTTTGAAACGGTAGTGATGATTACTTTGTGATCACTATGATATACACTAATAGGTTTCATTGCAACTTTGGCGAGATTCTTTGCTCAAGTTAAATCTATACATGACCGATGGCGCTCGTCATAGGCACGTTGCTCTTCGGGAGTCCTAACTATACGTGGCCTTCCCATAGCAACTGCAGAACACAATGGAAGGCCTTGCTCGGCAGCTGCTGCTTCTATATATGTAAGGCAGTGACGTCACCCGACTCGAGCGGGAGAAGGCCCATTGTTCTCGGATGCATCTCCATTATCACACGTTTCGACATCTTTCCTTATCAAAATGCATATCGAGGTGACGGGGCGTATATGCATTTCCATACAATGGAGCGCTTTTTCAATTTCTGAATTTTCGTTTTTGCACACGGATACCAAAAATGCGTGGAACCCTAGCCATAAAAAAACTCGCTGTAAAACGACGTGAAAAGCCGTAAATAAACACCCTGCATACAATATATAAATGTAACAAATTTAATATCCTAGTGTATTTGGTCGTATGTAAATGCCGAATAAGCGATGGGTTTCAAACGTGGTTTCAGCTTAAGTACAGGCGCAGTCAGCGCTACGAGCTAATGGGATCAACAAGCAGCGTCAAAAGTGCAAGTCACTGGGCCTTCTTTGTTTATGATTGGTTGAGCGATGATAGACCACGTACAGAAACCCGAAGAGCACCATGATGGTGCGCTTTGACGTCGCCTGAATACTCCTATCAGTGTGTAGCGTCGGCTGTGTCTGGACTTAAAGGTGAAAAGAAGTATAGGCGATTTTGCCGCGTCCGCGAGGGAGTTGGCGACGCATGCGGCTGTCATACAGTGGATTCTGAATGTCATTGAGTCTTCTAGTTCAGAACATTCATGAACATTCGTGTATGACAGTAGCAATAACACGCTCCTGCGGGTCAGTCACCCTTTCATCGCCGACGGAAGATGCGTAGCAACTTTCTCTTAACCCTTTCCCTATCATGGACGACCTGAGTTCGTCCACACTGTTTGTACCGCTCCCCCCGAAGACGAGCTGGGCTCGTCCACGTTGATTCGGGCTCCAATACTGTACCATGGACGAACTGGGCTAGTCCACGTGTGTCTAGTGAGCTTTGCCGTGGTATGATGGCACTTCGCGGAAAATCAAAACCTGGTAAATTTTTGAATTTGGCAGAAAATTGTTCCAACACAGGCAACAGGGATTTAAAAATGGCGACGTCAACTTCTGGTCGCTGCGTTCGTAGTGACGATTTTGCCTCAAAATTGGGGCGAAGACGAAAATATTGTGACGTGTCTTCAGATTCAGAAGACGAGGAAATGGATCTTTCATCGAACAGCGAGAGCAATGCAACCGAGTTATTGAATTTGAGCTCAGACGACTCCGATTTCGATGAGGACATCGTGTCGGCATGGACTAGAGAATCAGTGTAGAAAATCCCCCTCCAGCCCCTCCACGTTTTGCGTTCACCTTGCGTGCAATGTGATGTGAGCTGTCTGCAGTACTGCTACGCTCGGCCTGAACGTCCATGTGCAAGGTGATGTGCACTGTCTGCGGTAATACAGTGAAGCGGAACTTTAGTCCCTTTTTCTTTTGCAGTGTGTTCAAAGATTTCTCATATAATAAATATTTTGGCATCTGTTTTTGGCCTTTGTATTGCATATTAAATTTATAGGGTACATAAAAAAATTCGGTAATTTCAAATCGTTTTATTTTCAAACTTTTTGCGGTAGGCAAAGGGTTAATGTTAGTAGGCATAATTTCGAATCATTAAACGTTACTTTTTTGTTCTAATTTCATCTGCTCTTTTCTTTTGGTGACAACATTGCACCAGACGGAAAGACGATATAAATAGGCAAATAAAAATCACGTGCCCGAGATACATAAGCTGACGATCCATCCTCAGATACGTCCTGTACGGAATCAACCCCTAATAATAGCATAGGTTGTGTGCCCTATACTCACTCGCGACACAGTTATATCTGAAGGTACCAAACTATATTGCACTCCAAGGGCCCTAAACTCGTCAAAAACAAAATCGTAGCCGAAGATTCGCGGAGCGCGCAGATTGGACGCCGGCGAAAAAAAAAAACGCGAAGTCGTCGTCAGGATAGTTTAATCAGTGCGCTCCGTGAAACTCGGCCCCAACTTTGTCCTTGACGAGTTTAGAGCCCCCCAGGTCAACTATAATAACTATAGCAATCCGTGAGACAACTCCTCCGAAATCGTTTAGAAGTTCCGACATTTTCTTAGATCGCAGTATCGCCATGAAATGGTAGCGGAGAATGATAAAATTATCAGTGTATTGCATCCGCGATACACTCATTATCTCATCATTTTATTTTGAAGTTCCTGCTTTTTTGTTCCCTCGGCACACACTCCGCTTTGGCGGTATTTTGCACATGGCGTAAAAGCTGAAGGGGAAGACACCACGTGACACAGATAAAAGAACTACAAGCGCCTGTCCCAAATTTCTGGCCATGGATTTCCAGGTGGTTCAATCGTTTTCGAAATGAAGACTTTTCTGTGGAGGACCCCTCCCGTGAAGAATGCCCAAAAACAACAGCTCACGATAAAAATGTGTCGGCTACGAAGGCGGCGGTTGAGGAAGATTGTCGAGTTACGCTGGAGAAAATGAAGGAACTACCTCGTACAGATGCCACGTCAATTTGGAGTATTTTGACATAAAAATCTTGGTTAGAGAAAACAATCGGCCAAATGGGTCCCTCACCAGCCGACACCGGAGCACAAGACCTCCCGTGCGATATTTTGCCACGAGTGCCTCCGAAGATTCAAGGAAGGCAAGTCTGCTGTTTGGCAGGAAATTGTGACTGGTGGCGAGATTTGGTTTTACAACACTGACCCTGAAACCAAGTCTCAATCAATTGTGCGGTCAAGAAAAGAAGCGCCACCACCGAAGAAATTTTGCCGCGTCAGATCAGCCGGCAGAACAATGTTTGCCATTTTCTTCGGATCCAAAGAAGTTGTGGCCTCCGTCCCCTTTGAGCATAGGCTAACTCTGAACTCTTAATGCACCACGCAAGTATGCATGCCAAACGTTTGCGAATAAACCACCCGGGGATCACTCCAAGAAGAAACTGCGTCGTCACACGTCTGGCGGAACATTGAACTCCATTGCTGATTATGGAATTCACCTGCTGACTTCACCAACCTATTCTACTCCATTGACCTGGTACCCATTGACTTTTGGTTATTCCTCAAACTAAAAGAGCTCCTCCGTGGAAAAATGTTTCAGACAAGAGAACACCTAATTTCATCAATGGACGATAAACTTTCTTTCCTGAAACTGTTTGATTTTCAACATTCTTTCGACCCTTGGATTCATCGAATGAAAGGGTGCCTCGAGGTGGCTCATGATTATGTTGAAAAAAAGTCAAGTTAACTCCTGTGAGTTGGATATGGCGAACAAAACGTTTCCTGGCATTTCTAGAGCAGCTGCGGAATAATATATTTTCGATAACCGGACTTCTAAGAGAAAGCTGGCATCTGCTCCTGTCCACCAAAATGCGAACAAGAAAAAGTTGAATTCCACCTGAGATGGAGTGCTCGCGCCCTCTAGACGACTGGTGTGACGCTGAAAAGAATCCGCCTAGTCCGGGAATATCGATCTTGAAATCTTTCCAAGGTTATTTAAGTGAACAGTTAGTATGCAAATAGTTTCTGTTCCTTTTTTTATGGGGAAGGGGGGGGGATAATTAGTTTGTTTTTCTAAGACTCACTCAAACGTTACTAGTTACTTTTTTTTTGTATGATAAAGACATTCTTAAGCAATGCCACTAGAAATTATCTTCAGCACCCTTTTAAGGTGCCGGCCTATACAATCGGTTATCATTTTCTAATTGACCATCGTGTGTTTTCTTGTAGCTTTTTTTTTTTTTTTGCCAGGGTGTGTTTTTTGTCTACGTCTCAAAGTCGCTAGCGAACACATTACCATCCCTCTTATCTCCATTTGAATCCTGTATAAGCTTCCACTGCAATTCGGCCCAAAAACTGCTCGATACGGACCAGACCTTAACATTAAACCGGCAGAGCATAAAAAAAAAAAGAGAAACAGACCAAGTTTCTTTTCTCAGGACCGCGACCACACCTCAAACACCTGCGCCAGGTCGATCCCCCTGCAACCTAAATCGCTTTGACCAAAATTTAAAAGAAAGCTCGTTTTTACGTAAAAATATTTTGCCACCGACTCGCGAATGAATCACAGCACGCACGCACTAAATGCACCAGCACATGCGTCTCAATCGCAAGGCAAAACGAGACGCGCCCGGATCTTTAGAAACACCCTCTACCCTCCCCATTTTCGTCTTAGTGAACGGTCCGAGTGGCATTATTTGATATGTCCGTTAAATCGACCTTCTATGGCCAGCATGTCCAGCGTCCATACACACACGACTCGCACGTCCACACCTTCTCAAAAGAGGGACTGGGAGCGTAGGGTACATAAAAGCCCCCCTTTACGTCTACTCCACCTTTACACACAAACACTCACACCACAGTAAAAACGCACACATCAACAACAAAAACGTTTTTATTCCTTACAAACCACCAGCATACTATAGTATATATGCTTTTTCTTTTTTATTGATAAAAGGAGTAAAAAAATGTCCAGGGGATTTTAGAAGCGGGACTGGGAAAAGGGGTCGGGAATCGTGTACACAAGACGGACCCTGCCCTTCTTGTGTTATGGACTCTGAGCAACGGTGTTGATAAAATACACAAACAAACAAACAAATTCGGAACGCAATTGAAGCGAAAATGTTAAAGGCATCGACGGGGGGAAATGGAAGGTCAGAAAAGAACGAAATATCGAAGGAGCGAAAACACAACAAAAAAAAAAAAGCGTAGAGGGTGTAGAAAAAAAAAGGGGATATAAAAGAAGGGGTAGGAAGTCTCGGCGAGCTGCGGCGAGTCAATATTTGCCATGCGGAATGAGCCGATCGACGACTGCTGGGAGCGACCGCAACCAAATGGCGAATAAATCTCGAGCGACGCGTCAAATACGACACCCAAAGTAAGCCGTGAAGACGCTGAGCTGAAAGAGGGGGTCGGCAGCGCGTGTGTGTGTGGGTTGGGGGTGGGGGAGGGGGGGAAGGAGGAAGGGAGAAATAGTTGAAATTTCGAGTACTACAGGTCCCTACTCCCACATCACTATCACCCAGGAGAGAGCGTGAAGTAACTGCGCAATAGAAGACGTGCGAAGGTGCCTGAACTTTACGCCTTTCAAAACAAAGAGACTCGACCCGTGGACGTTTTGTCTTTCAACAGGTATTTGCCACCATACACCGTTCAAATGCCACAAGCACGACAGCTCGAGGTCGCTGCTTTGAAGCGTTCTTCCCCAGAACGAGCACTCGAGCTAGAAATGCACGTCTCAAAGCCAGGAGCGCTTGCTAGTTCGCGCGTGTAGCTTTGGCCTGCAGTCTCAGCTTAGGGGTGAACGGAGATATATAGGGAGTATTCACTGGCGGTCATAGCTGTGTGCGCGACTGCTCAGAGCGTGCTGACGGCGATTTCTTTGGCAACGTGCATTCCGCACCACAAAAAATTCCCGGTCTTAGCAGCCCATTACTGTGAGATCGGTCGGAGCATGCGCTCTGAACATCGCCCTCAAATATAGCATCCAGTGAATACCCCTTATAGTTCGAGAGTGTGCAGTTAAAACCTGTCTAATTATGTTATAAAAAATTTACGAAACAAGGTGGCTGGTGACCAGGGTGTTGAACCGGAACCGAACGGAAATCCGGAACCGAACCGTTATTTTCAGCTGAACCGGGACCGAACCAAACCGAAAACTTTGCTGCCATCTTGAAACTGAACCGGAACCGAACCGGAAAACAATATAACGGTTACCGGTTCGCAAACGGTTCAGACCATTTTTGTATTAATTTTAGAGCGATATCTGTATATACGGAGTTGGGCATCGGACAGCGTGCGTGCGCCGTGACGGACCATGTTGGAAACAGCGGGTCAATGGTGGTCACATGGTCAGGTGACCATGATATGTAGGGTCACGTGACCATCGGCCATGAGTGGTCACGTGACCATGCTGGAAATAGCGGGTCAATGGCGGTTACATAATCACGTAACCATTCGCGAGTTCACGTGACCATCGTCTATTGGTGGTTATGCGACCATAGTCCGTGGGGTCCTTTCCACCACGTGACCATGCTGGAAAGAGTGGGTTCATGTTGGTCATATGGTCACGTGACCATGATTCAAGGGGTCACGTGAACATCGCCCATGGGTGGTCAGGTGACCATTGTCCGTGGAGTCCCGCCCACCACGTGACCATGCTGGAAATAGCGGAACAATGGTGGTCACATGGTAACGTGACTATTTATTTATTTATTTATTCTGCTTAATGTACTCACAAACAGCTCGAGGCCTTATTAGTGTGCACATATTACAAACAACAAAAGAACAGATACAGACAAACAAACAAGCAAGACGTGATTTAGAATATACAAAAGGAAATAAATAGAACTACGGAGAACAACGAAGAACAACATAGCACAGATGTTTGTTAAGCGGCCAACAATGGTCTTCTAAAATTTAAAAGGGGTGAAAACAATTCTAAATCACTCCTTTTGCGATTATAAAGGAGCTGAAGGCGTGTCACCGGGGACTGCACACCAACTTTCTGCGGGTAGGAAAGAAATGAAAATCTGGTACGCTTTTGAGGAACACTGAAAGAAATCGCACTTAAAAGTAAAAGTGCATCAATTGTAGCGTTCACTATCTTATACGAAAAATTCATGTCTCGCGCTAATCTTCTTTTGTGCAAGGGTACCAGGTCAAGCAGATTAAGTAAGTATTCATAATCAAAATAAATGCGCCTCCCAACCCATCTATCGTAAACAACACGCACGAGACGACGCTGCACTTTTTCTAAAATACATGATTGAGTCGATCCAATGGTGTTCCATACGACTGAGCAGAACTCAAGTTTAGACAAAACAAGGGCGCGAAATAGATGAATCATGCTAGCGTAAGTACTAAATGATTCGTGGGGGCACGTGACCGATCGTCCACATGACCATGGTCTGTGGGGTTCCAGTGAGAAATCAAGTCACCACACAAAATTATGTCGGAGGTAATTTTAAAAGCGTATCTGTATTGTACTTGCACCGGTAATGCGGACTCCTATCAACCGCATAGACTCGAAAATGTCGCTTCGGAAACAGACCTTGTTTTTGTTTGCAACAAAAGCGCGTTCTGCTTTGGGACGCGCCATCGTCCGTGATCCTCTCACCATTCTGCATTGAAGTCTATAACCATGTCTTTTTCTTTCCAATCAAAGATCACTTCTGTCTCCTGGCAGAGTGTCCGTGTTCGGAAATCTAGGCGGCAGTACAATGTACGGCGAAATAGCAAGGACCAGTCGCTTTTTTTTTTTTTTTATTTCTTGTAGAGCGACGGCCTGAAAGCACGTGCTTCAGAAGCGAACTAATACGATCTTTCAAAACCAGCACTTTACGAAGACAGTATTAGCTTTTTCTTCCGGAGAAGCTTATGCTGAGCGCACATACTGAGAAAATGAAGAGCGAAAGTTAGCGCTGTAGAACCCAGGGATCCTGGGTACAATCCTTACCCCCACCAGTTTCGATCTCGATGAGCATCGTGACAGCACGTGTTCGAGTATCACTATTGCGTGATGCAAGCTAAAGACCACAGGCTAGCAGTCGTACTGCACTAGCCAAATTTCTCATCTAGAGCTTGAACCAGTGTCACCAGACTTCAAAGGTAGACGGACCTTAGGCTGTATAAACTTTCAGGACCAATTTGACCTCTTACGAAGAACATCCCTGCATGCCTCAGTCTTTCAATTCGCATACGCTAGTCCATCGAGTATTTATTTTATTTAAAAAAATTTGTACTCACACCGCCCTGTGCTTTATAATGTAAAAGAAACAATATAAGAAATATGTCGGCATATCGGTTCAGCAATGACTTGAATTCGGTACATTTATTCGCCTTCAAAAATGACATAATTAAGAAAACGCACCAGGACACAACTATTTATGTATACATTCACACCGCGCCATTAATATTTGTTAATAATCCTCTTTTCTGGAGTGAACATTTTCCTATTCCTGACAGTAGTTAATATTAATCATAAGTTTATTTTCCCATATTGTAATAGAACGTTTTCCTGCATATTCATCTTCAATATGCAGCAGCATGACAGCGAGTTTGATAATCTTGTTGACTGAGCAAGTGTGTTTTATTGGCACAAAAACGAGTTTTCGAGCCTTTCGAGCAAAGTTGCACATTGAGCAAGTTATCAACAAGCCACTACAAATCGATGTAGGGTGAAATACTACTTTTTGCTCTGTTCAAAACGGGTGATTTCCAGTTATGATACGCGAGTTTACTACCTTTGCTCGAACACTGTTTCATCGAAACTCGTCTTAGCGAAAGTGGTACGTTTCATCTCAGCGCAGTTTAGAGAAAACAGAGCATCAGTTTCGGGAAACGCTATCTGTAGGCAGCGCCAAGCTAGGCTTCCAAACAGACCGTGCTACGCGCGGTCACCCCTAGCTACCGCTCGGGTAAAATTAATATAATCTCAAGCTCGAGCGTACACCGCCAAGGGTTCACCGCCAAGGGTTTGGAAAGCTAGGCTAATGAATCAGGGGAACATCGGAGACAGCATACCGGCGCGGCGAAAGCCTGTTTTTCGAAACAGGCTTTCGAGGCGATTCAATAAACTGTTGTCGCTAAAAACGGCGTCCACTCAAACGAGCTTTCGTAAACCGCATGCCTCCGATGATACGCACTGTTTATTGCTTGCCTCCTTCACTGTAGCCGGCATTTCGGCCGATCTTTCGACTGCCGACTTTCCGTCTATTCATTTTTCTAGCAGCGCAACCGAACACAACATTTAAATAGACGAAAGCAAATTGCATAAAAACAAAAACAAAATGAAAGAATATATCGTAATAAACACACGAAATAGAGGAGGCTTCGAGTTGTTTCTTCGGTTTAGCTTTTTTGTGTTTGTTCTTATGCTTCTCCGGAACGGTAAGACTAAGGTTCGCGTTTCCGCAAAAAACATGGGGGCAGTAACTAAGAAAACAGGAGGTCTCTTAGCGTTGCTTCTTGTCCATCGATGGCGCCTGAGCGGCGGCACCTTGGGCTCTTAATTCTGTTGAAGACTGGCGCCGCGCACGGGAACGTGTCGTTCCTTTCCTATTATTTTATTTTGCTAAACTAAAGACAGACAGCTGAAGGGAACCAATGGATAAACGGTGAAAGCTACGGAGCCGCCGAACCAATCAAAGTGTCTGAATAGGAAGGCGACAATGTGCCGTCGGTGCGTACCTTTCCTTTAGAGATCCCACGTGCTTCGCTCAGTCGGTCCCACTGGCTCACCTAGACCGTAGCTTTCGACCTTTTCCAAGTTAAGCTGAATCGGCAAGGCACACCAATACGCTGTGTTGTTTTGTCCGCCTGGATTTCCCATTCTTTTACGAAGGCGCGGTGGAAACCGAAGAGAAAGGCAGAGTGCAGAGTCTGGGAGCCTGGCTTGGTCTGGCGCCCGTATGGCGTAGTGCGTTCACTAATTACCCAGCTCGGAATAGTTCCTCTGCGAGGTGCGCGCATTCTTTGCATAGTGCGTTCGTAGTGAATTGACCGGCAGCTTGTCAAGATGAAAGGGCCTGCAGCAGTGTGCGAAAGGATATCCTCTTAGCTGCACGCTGTCTCGAACCAGGTGCGCACAAATCAATTTCGAGCAAGACATTTGTTTTCGCACGACTCTTCGTTAGCAGTATAAACAATTGGCTACAAAAAAAAAAAAAAAAATTGTATAACCAGTGGCTAGCAGAATTAAGAAATTACGACTTCTTTTGTATGCGCAATGTCATGCTCATGGCAACGAAGCGTAAAACAACAACATTTTATTTTTCATATAAATAGGTTTCATTGAGCAGTGCTATTTCAACTTTATCTTAGCACTTCTTTCATCATTCTAGGTTCAACATTATGTGGCATCTAACGTGGGAGGGTGCTAATGCAACAATTTATATTTTTTTTTGTCTAGCAATAAAGGTGAATTTTGCTGATATAGACGCATAAGAGGTACTCGTTTATTAGTGGCAGAGGTGTCCATCGCAAAACTGGTCTGATCCGGTTCGAACCGGTTTGAGCCGGATCGAACCGTTATTTTTGTCTTCCGGAGCTGAACCGAAACTGAACCGCAGCCCGTGAATTCGAACCCGAACCGAACCGAAAACAAATTCGGTTCGACACTCTGCTGGTGACTACGATTGGGCCTACTTAACATCTGAACTCGTCTCTGCATCTGTCTGCTCCTTTTCAGTATTCAACAAACATTTATGTTAAATAAATGGCACATGTGCTAACCTACTTGTTTGTCTCTTAGTGTCGTTGTCATTTCTTCCGTTTTTTGTGTGTGCTCGTTTTATTTTTAACTCCTCCATTACAAAGTATTGTATTGCCATGATTGCTTAAATTTATTTTTGCATTATTATGAATACCATCGCGTCACATTATGTTCGATGTGTACATTATATTCTAGTTTGTTTTGTTGTCTCCTTCCTACAATAGTTCCCTAAAAGGGTGTTATGGGTATTGTACAAATAAATAAATAAAACAAATATCGTTTATCTAGTCAACCATCTAGTTACCGTCGAGAGTTTTGTTGAGTGATGTCTCCCCTTTGACTGACGGCTACGCTGCACGTCGGCTGCGATTGTAGCAAGCCCCCAACCTCTCCCCTTCCCGGCCGCTTTTCAACTAGTATTGCAAATCTTTTTCTCGTTTTTTTTTTTGCCTTTCTTGCTTTATATATGTATCACTTTCTTTCCTCTCAGATAGAACCAGTTCAACCCCTTCTGTTCGAACAACCTCTGCTTCTTTCCAAAGAACGCCCCTCTCCCCCCCGCCTTTTTTTCATCCCCCTGGGTGCCCCTCAACATGAGCACGATTTTCCCTGGAGAATCAAAACGAGCGAACTAAGCACCCAAAAGTTCCCGCGAGTCCATGAATATCCTCGAAGTCTCCCTAGAGGATACCTATGTCCACGCCAAACCCGGTTCGTTCTAGTAGAAACATGTTTCTTTGCTGCAAGCCAGTGAACCCGGTGCACTTGAAACTCGTAAAAGACAAACTTCCACTCTAACGGTAACAGATAACCGCGCCTAAAGAAAATGAGAAAGAAAAACAAAAACCGTACAGAAGTGCTCGCACGGTGAAAGTCTTCTAAACGAGGACTCCCGATACCAACAGCATAGAAAAGTCCATACCCAAATACGAACACCGTGGGGATTCAGCTTACTTTGTCGTCCTGGATATCTTTCCTGCTGTTCTGTGGTCTACGTAAGGGCTAACAGGTGCTCCGCGAAGAAGCTTAGATATATACAGGGTGTCACAAAAACATTTACAGGGTTTGTTTTTTTTACGCAAAAATAAACTAGGCATCGCCGAACACTCATTCTCCTTCCAAACGTCGAGCTAAGGGTCACAACCAGATGCCAAAGTTTCAGCCCGATACGATTCCTTATTCAAAAGTTATAAATGATTTTATAAAAATTTCAATGGGAAAATGGAGCCCATTTTTGCCCGTTTTCGGTTCCTGGTGCCATAGAGCCCCATGTATTCAAAACCTCCGTAGGCTACCATTTTCCCATTGAAATTTTCAGAAAATCATTTATAACTTTTGAAGAAGGTATCGAATCGGGCTGAAACTTTGGCATCTGGTTGTGACCTCTAGCGCTACATTTGGGCAGAGAATGAGCATTCGGCGATGCCCAGTTTATTTTTGCGATAAAAAAAAAACGTTTACATTTTTTTGGCTTGCCAAAACAACAAGTGTGCTAAAGCTCATTCGCAAGTTTGGGCATTGGGAGACGTCGTTTCGTTGCTGCTATTGAAGTCGACAAAATCGGAGCCCAGATGGATGGATGGATAAAAGTGGCTATACCCATTGTACTGGACTGTAGCTTGCGCCGCCTGAATGAGGAGAGGGATGGATGTTAACAGCTACGCCCTTTATAACTGGCAGTAGCTTGCGCCTCCTAGCCTAAAATCTTTAAAAAAGGCATCATTCCTCCCCTCTTAAGCCTATGAATTTATATACATATCACCAGGTCATGGGGGTGATCACAAGGACGACCTTTGGTGTATCGGGCGAACAAAATACTAAAAACATCACCCCCCCCCCCCCCCGCCTCCTCTTGTCAAACCTTGTGAGCGTCTCCCCCAACACCGGTTCCACTGGGGGACAGGATTTAGACTTTGAGCCGAATACCACGCAGAAGGGAGTCCCAATTATCCTTTAACCCAACTATCCTTCAACTGTGCTATTAGTTTTACTCTATTCAATATTTCCTATGTAACCTCCACCAATCATCAAACTTTCTTCCATCCCCGCCAGCAAAATCCAGCGACTCCGCCAAATCCGTTACTCCTTCAGGGAAGGACAGGGCGAAGCCCCGTGCACTTCAAAACCAACTGTTCTAGCATCCCGCTTAGGCTATAGCAGACGGCACATAGTGTGTCCTTCTCTTGAAATTTAGCCTTATATGTATTTTCTCTTAACACTCCCGTCCTCGCCTCAAACAGCGAAGGGCCTCCCCGTTAATCATCAAGCACCTTTCCCTGCAACACGCGGCCGGTGTGAAAACACAAGACGATCGAAAAAGAAAAGGCATTTACATTGACAGGGCATAGAAAATTCACAGCGCAAGTTACATTTATAATCAAGGCAAAATTATATCCATCTCACAAAAAGTATTCAACGATCAATGTGGTAGCGTTGTGTTTCTAATTTTCTGAACGTGAAAATTCTAGATCAATAAATTGGGCAACTGTGTTGCATTTGGCTTGGCCACCTAGATCACCTAACATAACACTTTTACTCTACCAGTGTCGTCAGCATAACGTTACTAAACGCATCTGTTTGCCGCTGAGCGGTGCTCCATTACAACTAGCCTCTAGCCATTTGTTTTCTCCTGTCGAAGGACCCCTGTATTAAAAACACGAAGACGCGAAAGGGTTCGAAGCTGGTAGAAAAAGATGCATAACGGAAGCTCCTCGAAGCCTCAAGCCGCGTTCATACTGCAAATAGATCATAAGAAAGACAGTTTGCAGACATGTTCGAAACATAAGCACGTATAAAGCAAACATTCGAACTTGCTTGAGGCATGTGCACAAATCCTTCTGTTATCATGTTTGCAGCGAACGCCATGCCTTTTATACGATATGCGGAGCGTAAGTTCGTCTGCTCCTTTTGCAGCGGCTGTGATGACGTCAGAACGCAGAGCTCTGATTGCCTCTGAATAAAGAATAATGAGTGGACCTCATGGCAGCTTGCTTAGGGGTCTACCCACTATCCCTCAATCAGAGCCAATCAGACTTCGGCGTACTGACGTCACCACCACCCCCGCAAAAGAAGCAGACGAACTTGCGCGCCGCAAATGCGCAGTGGGCATCAAGGTGGTAGCAGACATTTCGATATAAAACGCGGCTTTCCTAGTCTCTTATGTGCAATGCCGGCTGCCATGTGCTCACAGGCTTCCAAGAGTTTCCTTCTTACACCTATGGCTGTCCCGGACCTCCTACATGACGCACGTTTTCGTTTCGTCAGTTTCACGGTTTACCAGACACGCGCCGTTTTCCTGGTCGCGACAACATTGACTGCTTCCTATAGCACCGCCTGGCTGATAACTCAACTTCCCTATACGGAGCCGCCTTCCCCATACCTGGCGTGTAGGGGGATTCGTGTGCAACCGGTCGTCTGGATATGCGGAGCGACCGGTCCGAAGGCTGACAGGCAGCCCGCGAGCCCACGCGTTTCCTCCGAAGATTAGCATAAGCGTTGCATCCTTCGTCTTGTCGATTCACTGCGTGCCGAGTCAGAATTTGCATGTCTTGTTCCCATTAGCGGAACTTAATTAGCTTACTAATTACCGCACGCGTGGAAGAGGGGGAGGAGGAACCCCGCACATTACGAGAGCCCACCCTCGTACCCCTTGGTGAATAAGGGCAAAGAAGACGGCTTCTTTGCCCGCAAGAGCGGAGAGGAGTAAATATATCCAGTCCGCACGTCTCTGCCCAGAAATTGCGCAGTCAATGGTTCAAGTTGCCGTCTATTTTGTCGGCGTTGCCTTTCACTTTCGAGACGCTGTTTTTAGGACGCATGCCCCGAAGAAGTCTTGGCTTTTCTGACGTGACTTCTGAAGATCGTTGCAACTTTCGTGACGAGCTTTTTTTTCCCTTTTTTTTTTTTTACAGCTTAAAGAAAAGACACGGCAACTGACTTGCCTTCGGTGCGCGCTGCATAGAAGATCATCGGGGCATGAATGAATCAAGAGTGGGCCTTCATTAACTCCCAAGACGCGTCCTCGAATAGTACCTGGCGGAAGCGGTTGCGTGTCTTGTGGAGAAAATTGTGACGTCATTGCGGGGCTATGGTCCTTAAAGAAACTGCGTAAGACTACTAGTAACGGTTCAAAGGACCAAGGTAATTAGTTTATGGCTATTTTTGGTGCTCGTGGAACAGCAACATTTTTCACAAAGAAGTCACTATACAAGGCACTGATTCGTTTGGGAGATTCTTGCTTAAATCAGACTGTGTATGAATGTGGTCATTCAAGTCACTATAATAAAGAAATTGCATTCACGCAACATTACCACGGAATTCTAAGTAGCGTGACGTATTACCAGCAGGTCACAAGTACTGAGTTTCATAATAAGCACTCCAGAAGCTGTTTTCTGTGAGAATTGTGTCCTAGGTTACAAAACAGACCTAAACGATTTTGCGTTAATGTACTGTAGGAAAGGATGTTATACAACATCTTGCACCAAGAATTGAGTGTACACTCACACTTACATGTTGTGCGCAGCGCTATCAAAGGCAGAGTACACAGAAAAGTGAGATCAGATCTTATGTCAACTCTTGTACCCCTGTGCAAGGGCAAGACTCCCATAGACAAAAGGCGAAGGCGAAAACGATGTAAGAAAATAAGGCTTTTCTGTAAATAATTTCAAAGCGGTCGTGAGAACGTCCCAGTGAAATAACTTGTTAAAAATGCTATTTGAACGAGTTTCGGGTAAGCGCAACTCAGTATGAAAACTAGTCACATTGCGGACGTGCTCAAAAACCCCGCGAATTGGTGTTGTGACAACACCAGTTTGCGGTATTTGATCACTCAGCATCACCTCAGACTGGTAAAGTTGGATCGTGGGTGCTTGGCCAATCACATAAATCAATAAATACGACGTGTGATGTGGGGAAATGGTAAGGCATGTATGGTCGACGAAAGGTTAAGAATTCAGTATAAGCTCCACCTTTGTAGCGAGCTTACTGCCTTTGATATAACACTTCAGCGCACGCGTAACCAAAAGCGACTATAGTTTGAGGTATATGCTACAAGCGGTCTGTAAGATCGGTCTCGTGTAAAAAACCTAGGAATGTTCGAAACTTTTTTTTTTTTTTTTTGGGGGGGGGGGGGGGAGGGGGGAAGGGGGCTTTCTGCTTGCAGCTCGTTAGAAACTGTAGTTCTCGAGTTCTGGACCCTTGAGCTCCTGTTGCCGCAGATAGTAACTGTGAGCTTAGTTCAAAGAAGACTCCACTGTTGGCAAGTCTAAAGTCGCAATCACACTGCTCATATACCATACGAAAGATACGGTGTTGGCTGCATTCGTAACGACAGAATTACCTGCAGACCCGCCTCAAGCTTGTTCGATGCATTTTTTTATTCATACATATGTGTGCTTTAAACACAATTGTAGACCGTTTTTTTTTTTTTTTGTTTTTTTTTACAATTAGTGCGACAGGATTGCTATAATACAAGGAAGAAACACCTCTCGGACGGATGGATGGATGGATGGATGGATGGATGTTAATGTTGTGGGCACCCTTGCGGCTCCCCAGCCCAGCTGCCCGACTACGGGGCACAGTGGGCGAACTTTCCCACGTGGCGGCAGTATCAAGCCGGCCACGCGCATATCGCGTGCGCCGCCTCGATAAGGCGTATCAGAGGCGGCTCACAGGGAGTCGCTGCCTGGACTCAGGCGCCGTTGGTAGCAATGTTAATCGTCCTGTCCATGTCCAATTAAATGCAGTTTCTTGTTGTTGAAACCGTTGGCTCCGTGTTATTTCGGGTATGCAGCAAGGCAAACCGACCACAATCTCTATACCCTTTGTAACAGGCGGTAGGTTGCGCCACCTAGCCTAAGACGATGTCTGCAGATTGTCTTTTGTATGATGTATTATCGGTGTGACCGCGAATTAAAAGGTGTCTTGATTTCTTTCATCGCCAGAGTGCTGTATAGTCACAACACAAAAAAAAAAAGCAACGCCACCCAATGTAAAAAAAAAAAAAATTTTAATAAAGCTTTGAGGAGAGAAGCGGAGCCAAATGTGCAGCCAAAACTGGCACGACTTCGCGGCCAGAATGGGAAGCAGAAAAGGGAAGAGATGCACGCCATGGGAGTTGCAAACCGTCCTGATGCTTTATCCAGCAATACTTTTAAACGCTGCAGGGCCCTTCTTTGTCTCCCACGCTGATGGTTCACCAGCATGCCGGAGCAGGAACGTTGGTATAGATCTCTGTAACCGTTCTGCACGCCATGTTGCTTTTCTCTGTCGATACCCGCCGATCACGGCTTCAAAACGGGCAATAGAAGACAGACGCGTTGGCGGGTAATGCTTTGTTCAGCCAGGGTGGACAAAACATATTAGTATGATTTATATCGTGTTTTTATCGTGTCGTTTTTTTTAATTGAATGGAATGTTTTAGGTAGAAAATCTCAGCAAAACGTTTCACTGCAGTTTAATGAGTTAATTTATGCATTTATGTGTTTACTTACTTATTTAAATCAAGCAAATGTTTTTAGGGTATATAAAAACAAAAGTGAAGTAACTCAAAGGGACCCTATTTTGAAGTAGAATCAGATCGCCGTGTAGAGTTGTAGAATAGACTTATCAATTTGATAACCGTTGTTTAATGCTGTTTATGGCTTTACGGGCACTTGTTGGTTCATACATGTTAATGTTGACAGCTGAACATTTTCTAACAAATACAAAACCATTCAGCTGGTCAGCGGTGTCCTTGTCCGCCAATTTACCTATATCTTCTGTAAAAAAATTCAGCTGTTGACATTACCAAACGATTTACAAATTAATACAAAGTAAAAGCTGACGAACAACCGGTACACGGCTAGGGCCCTTTCCTTATGGGGTGAAGTCAAAATGTGTTTTTATCTTCAAACAAGTTGTTAATTCGTAAAATATTTATTCAGGCAGAGGTCCCAGAGTTTTCAAAAAAGAAAAAATGTTGAAGGGACCACTTGGTAATAGAGGGTTAGGTAGCGAACAAACGTTAACTTAGCATTTAACATCAATCAAAGTAACCCCATTGCAAATAAACCAGAGTAAAATCACCAAGTAAAAGAGCAGTGATACAATATGATTAAAAAAAAAGCATTATACAATTCCAATGCAAAGTCCGAAACAAAAAACAACATAAACTATGGATAAAGATCTAGTAGTCAAAAAATAAAGCCAAGTAAAAAGGCAGTTTCTGCGTATGTATGCGTATTGGCCATTTGCGTGAGAGGGATGACAATGCGTGCATACTAGAAAGGAGGACGGATAGACACAAGACATGTTGAAGAAACATACAAACTTTAGGCGTACACGTGTTGCTTCTTTGAAGAAACGGGAATGATTACATGGCAATTAGCGTTTGTGGCAGGGAGTTGCATTTTCTGGTTGCGACGCAAGTGAATGTGAATGCACCATAGTTATGCATGATACAGATAGTGACGCTTCAAATAAGAACGCAAAGGATACACAACTTTTTGATGCGTAAATTTTAATCAATAAACATGTTGCGTGGTTTTTTTACAAACTTAAATGTCTACGAGGCTATACGGTATTTGAGGCACTGATCAATTGTTATTTTTCTTTTTAGAAAAGAGCATGCAAAATTTACCGCTTCCGCGCCTATTGATAAAGGGCATTGCTCGAAGTGCCGTATACTGGGGAGTTTCTATGGGTTTGAGCGTTGTTCTGTATGTCACTTCATAAATAGATAACCCGCTTGAAATATGAGAATAAATGAAGCAATGATTCAGCATTTGGAGGGTATTGAAGGAAAGCGTGCGTGTAATTTTTATAGAATAGAGATAAGTATTTCTATATATCTCATTGGTGTGTTGTTGCTTTTTTACGCATTGATGCAATGTTCATTGCTGGCCCGGAATATATTTTGGTGTTTTTTTTGTTTTTTTTTTACGCATTGATACCATGCCTATTGGTGGCCCTGGGTAAGTCCTAAAAATCCGGTATGCAAATCTTCTACGATATCACGAGACTCGTTAGTGTGACCTCGACGGCTTCGGGTCTGGAGAGCCGCCGGCCGGTTTCACGGCCATGCCCCCGATTTTAATAGCCCGTAGATTGTAAAGAGGGTTCATTTCAAACCACGGGGAGCGTTCGCAATTCAATGGCGGACGCCTCCCGTGCCAATGGGTCGCAATCGCGCATGCGCTGTGCGTTGTCGCGTGGCGACGAAGAAACCAGACGGAAAGGCTGCAGAGACGCTCGCAGACGATCAACGCGCTCGTCACCGCGCCTCGCAGCTCGTATTACAAAATGCGGCCCAGAAACCACGTGACCTCGGCCGAGCAGTTGGACACTCTCTGTAATACGGGCTATCTACCCCGAGATCAATCTCGCTTCGCCATCTCGTGGCCGCTAGGGCAAACACCGAGTCGCCGTTCATTGCGCGGCAGGAGCGTGGGTCTAGCACCCGGCCTCCCCAACTGTACGGCCCGCAAGTTTGTCTGCTCTATGCCCGCGCTGCGTGTCCTCTGTATTGCCCTTTGGTTGGTGTGCCCCCCACCCCCTCCTTGCGGTTCGATGCGCCCAAGACGCATTTCGAACACCTCGGGAAAAGCAGAGCGTGGCATATTGTGTTCACGCGTCTTGCTTCGTGATTCGTTGCTCGGCGTTCTTGTGGGCAAATGCTGCAATCTGATTGGCTGTGGAGCGATAATGAGGTGCACGGGACTTGCCGCGTTCTGCGTTTCGTAAGATGTCAGTGACTACCGAGCATGTGACTTTATGAAAGAATTCAGCCAGAAAAAATGGCGTTTTTGTTTTCAATCAGATATATCTTTTTTTCTTTTTGGGCGTCGATTATGGTTTGTGCATTTGCCAAGCATTCATGCCGGCAGAAAATTTAAAAAAAAAGCGCCATGAAGTATATAAAGAGGGCAATACCAAAACGAGTAAAGGCCGGTTCAGACACTTGCGTTTGAGTGCGTTTGACTGCGTTGCGTCGGGAACCGAAAGCGAGTCACCGGCACATCTGTGCTTCGTATGAAGCGTGGAATCCAACTCAAGGAATCATCTTGGCACGCGATATAAGCAGCAGGGATGTCCTGGTTTCTCGCAGCCGCAACGCAGTCAAACGCAGTCAAACGCAACTGTCTGAACCAGGCTTAAAGGTGGTATACCATAGCCACACAATAAACTACGCTTGGAGTACCAGCATTCTATTTTTTCTTTTCGGATGCCGCCACTTTGTTGTTTAGTGCAGAGCGGGAGCGATAAACCTCTTTTGAAAAGTTAAGTAAGCAAGATCGGTAACGTCGCCCTTTTTTTCTCGGCGAGGACCCGGGCCCTCGCCGAATGCAGACACGGCGCTCGTTCTCGATACGAGCCGCGGCCGAGTTCACACCGAACGATGACGGATGCCCCTCGTGTCCAAAACATGCTCAGAGTGCGCGTCCGAACAATCGCAGACAGGTACAACTTTCCCAGCCCTAGATACGGTGTCACGCGTCTCAATCAATATCATCTTGCTATGTCGCGTACTGCTATGCGGAGCTCAAGTTCGTATGCTTCCTGCACAAGGGTAGCGATGACGTCAGAACGCCGAGCTCTTATTGGCTCCGGTTGGAAGGAGAGTGGGTAGAGTACGAGGCATCAAACATTGAGGTCTACCACTATCCCTCCGATCGAAGCCAATCACAACTCGGCGTCGCTCTGACGTCACCGCAACCTCTGCGCAAGAAGCAGACGACTTGCTCTCCGTATAGGCTAGCTACAGCGGCGAGTGAGAAACACGCTCTCCGAGATACATGCACAATGAAACAAAAGCTATGGGCGCTCGTGCTCTAGCGCACTTTAGGCGCTGATCAAAGTTGCGAACGCGCGTGCGCCTCTTCTTGTGAGGGGTGGATGGCATATGTATTGAACTATTTTGAACGTGTGTGCAATGTTTGTCTTTTGTCGAGCTAAAAAAAAAAGTTGTTAACGGTCACCAAACTAAACAAGGTGGCAACCTTTTAGGGTCAATCGTACCCCTAATCAGCATGCTTGCCTTCGTTGCAAGCCAATAAGTGAGCGGAGATGACGCGTTCTCGGGAAATATTTTTGTCGGCACTTTTCCGTCTCTTTTTAGTTCTGTAGCACCCAGGAATTCATGAACCAACGATGTGGGTTCCCTTCGCACGCCATAATCGCGCGTTTTCCCCTAATAATGGGGTGTAAACGACGCTTCGGACTTTCGCAAAAGTGTGCCGGCGAATTGACCGAACACCGTCATACGCATTATTCTCGGAACCAAATACCTCGCTGACTTCGGCACGTGGTTTTGTAAAAGCCACGCAACACACACACGCAGAAAGACAAAAAAGAAAAGCAGAACCTAGATTGCGTTGGGTAAGCCTTTAAACTCCTCCCCAGCGCAATACAAAAAAAAGATATATATGCACGAGTTCCCGAACATGTGAATAGCGGTTAACGGCCACAACGTATACTAGGGCGAGAGGGCTGGCTCGCTGAAACTATTCTAATTCCGGACAAAACTATCTTAATTGCTGCTTCGCTCGGACAAGGATCACAAAAACACGAAAAATACTGGAGAGGTGAGGAATTGGGAAGAGTGGGGAGAGGAAAGAAAGGGGGTGGGGGGGGGGGGGGGATTAGCCAACGAGTTCTGCACGTTGCACGCAAATTAGCAGTTGCAGTCGTGGCACAAGGGCGAAGGGTGCAACACAGAAAAAAAGAAAAAAAAGGGGGGGGGGAGGGGGGCGTGCTCGAACCAGCGCGCCGGGTGCTTAGTTGAAGTGCTCCGACTCCAAGAATGTGAACGGCTGGTCGGTTGCTCCAGTGGGGGAATCGCCGCCTCTGAATGGCATTCGGACCCGGGGCCGAAAATCAATTTTCGGAATGTGAGCCGCGACGGTGGCTTTCGGGAGAGACCTTTGCTTGCCGTGCCTGCCCTCCGCTTGGCTCGTGTGTATACAAGCTAGAGGCACGCGGCCGTCCGAGTTGGTTGGGCGTCGTTTGCTGCCCCGCGTGGTTGAGTCTTCCGATATATGGCCAACGACACGGTCATGTAGGCAAAAGTGGACAGGCTTTCGTGTAAGCTCGTGTATGTGACATTGTTTAGTACATCTTTGCATTCCGTGGGGAAGAGGAAAGAGGGGGGCCGGGCTTAGTGAGCTTGAATCGGCATCTTTAACATCGCTCCTGTACCCCGTATGGATTGGTAAACATGGACTGAAAGTCATAGCTAGAGCTCTCACATATGGGCTCTTCTAACGCGTCCCCAACTGGATTGTTTACCACGTCAATAAAATCATGAGCCATTTCACTCTGTGAACGTGGATCATCAGCGAAGCTGCTTAGCACACGACACAGACGTGACACAGAATTTTGAACAAAGGTACGACCTATCGCCGCCCCGAGGAACCGGAGGAAACTGGACACGCGCGACGGGACCGCCACAGGGCGGAAAGTAGACACGCGCGACGGGGCCGCCACCGCGGAAGAGCGGAAGGAAACCAGGCACGCAAGCGCTTGGAACGACGACAAAGAGAGGGCGCGCGAGTTTTCGTTGACGCACATGAAAAATCCACGAAACCCTAGCCATAAACAGAATCGCTGTAAAATGAGATCCCTCGATTTCCACCGATGACGTCATACAAGTGGCACTCTGTCGCCGGCCGCGATCCTCCCGGCGTCACAGCAGCGGCGGTGGATGCGGCAGACGCCAGCTCTGCTGAAGGTCGTTCTCTAGCTTGACAGACCACGGAAGCTTCGGCAACCAGGGGTTGGGACGCTGTGACGACAGCGACACTCGCGTTTGCTCGTGCTTTTTGCCAGAACTTCCACCACCAACCGCCAGTATCGCGACGTCCGACAGCGTGACACTCTGGCTTCTGTGACATCATTTGCTGTCACTTCGGGACCACCTGATGTACGGGCGGGATAGGACGCTAAACAGACCAGTCATGGACGCATTCCACGCCACCCTACTTCTACATAAGTCAAGCTTTAGGGTAACGACTCTCCGGCCATCATGGATAGATGGATGGGATGTTAAAGGCCATACCCTTTGTAACGGGTGGTAGCTTGCGCCACCTAGCGTCTTAAATTCATTGTTGCCGGTTAATCTGAATATTTATCTGAAATCGCAGGAAAGGGTTTTCCCTCCTCCAGAAGTGTTAAAAACAGACCGCGAAAGCGCAAAACGGTAACCCCTGGAGCTTTTTGACACCATATCTAAACTCAGAAAGTCGTATATTTTTATCTTTAAGATCGCCAAAATGAACTCGACTCGCGCTAAGCATCATAATGGCGTCACCCACGAGGAACTTCGGGAATAGGGTGCCGATACGCTAAGCCTAGCTTATTCGGTGGTTAGAGTCTCACGGTAAAATTAGCAGGCCACGTCGTACACGAAACGCACAAGTTGAGCCGCAGCCAATAACCAATTACGCGAATTAATCTTTAGCCATGTATAAGCCCGTTGCTTCAAAATGCGGGCCTCCACAGCTCCCGCAAGGGGCATTTCAAACTCCCACTAGATAAAGCCCCTCGATGTGGAAGCAAATGGCGGCGCAGCACTGAAATGTGCAGCCCTTGGAAGCGAATGGCGGTGGAGCACTCGCTCGCGGCACGTGTCTTGCGCGTTTCCACTACAATGGTTGGCGGTGCTTGTGAAAAACGCCTTTATAAAGGAGCTTTACCACTAGAGCGAGAAACAAAAACAATTAACACCGGCAAGTAGCAAGCAGGTGCAGAGACCATACGAGGTTATCTTTGACGAGTTTGCAATCACTCGTGCGCTCATACTTACTTCACAATCACCGAGAGACAGCAAGCCTGCCAAAGGTACCTTCGCGTGTATGCCGCACGTGCTTGAGGCTCGTCGGTGTCGGTTTTTTTTTTTTTGTCACTCTAACTCTGTTTCACCTTATGATGTACCGCAGGAAAGGCTACAAGCGCGAGCTCTTTGCTCTAGGGCACATCTCGGCGGCACAAGCTCTCGTGCGTTAAGAGCAGCTCCCAACGCTATGAGCTCGCGCTTGTAGCCTTCTCTGCGGTACAACATAAGGTGAAACGGAGTATAGTGGGACTCGGGCATAAGAGCTCGTCCTGAGTTTAGTTCTGAGCACGCACTGCAAAAGACGAGCTTGACCGCCACCTTGAAAAAAATCTATACACAAACAAAAAAAAGCACAAAAAACAAACAGCAAACAACAAACAACAAAACCGTTAGACGCGTCCTGGCAGGTATACACTTTAGACCCTGAAAGGAGAACCAGCGGCCGGCCGACCCGACTTGGAAATCCCTCGGCGGGCTCTTCTCTTGGTTCGGGAGCCGCACGGGCGCGAGCGCGCGCACTTCCAAAACAGAAACGATCACGGCAGCCGCGCCCTCAGCCGGTACAAAGTGGACGGGACGCTCGCGAGCGCCATTCGTCTCATTCAAGGGACGCAATCTCGGGGCCCGGAATAAATAGGGTCGGCCCCCGAGGCCCGACGCCTTTGTCTTTGGGGCTCCTTTCCGTGCGAGGCGGTCTCGTCTTCCTCGCATTCGTCTTGCGGAGCCGACCATTGAGGCACGACCGAGTCCTTTCCCCCCCGCTCCATCTATTCAGACGCGGCGGACGACAATCGACTGCGAAGTTCGCCCTGCTTTGTGGGCCTTTTTTGTCTCGTGCTTAGACGCCGAGGACCACTGTCGATGCTTTTTTGTGTATATGTGTTACTATGCATCTTCCTCTTTTTCCCCCATTTCCTCTTCATCATGAATGCACCGTGGGAGCACAACAAGGCCGCAGCTGCGGGAGTTTCTACGTCACGTATCGGAGGCCAACGCGAGGGCGCTGATTGGACACGAGGGCTACGTCATGGTTCGGATGGGACTCGTGTGCTCCCTGATTAGACACGAATGCCAGCTGAACGCTGACGAAGAATTTCGCTCGAGACTGTGACCCGCGGGAAGGCTGTGATTCGTCGCCAAGTTCATCGAGGAATCAATGTCGTGAAACAGTGATGTCACGGTGTGAAGATGTAAAGTCATGTCACACGACGTCACTAGTTTTCCGCTGAATTTAGAGGATAACGTTTTCTACTATATTTATCGAGAATTCGGCATCGCGTGACGTCATGGTGCAACGTTACGTCACAATGTCACGTGTTGTCATGACGTCACGCGAAGTCGCGGCTATGAATAGCATCTACTAAATTTAGCGGGTAGATTTAAACGAGGCAGTGTAACTGCGTGCAGCAGTGTGAAGCGTGTCTGCTATTAGGGAGTTTTCGTAGACCGCGTTTCCCCCTCCGCTAAGCACTCCGCAACGAAGCAGCCGCTACTGCGCCGGCGCGCCGATGGCCCTGACTGTAGAGTTCCGGCTAGCGTAGCTGGTTGCGGAGAGCGTAGCGGGACAGCGGAAACGATCTACGAAAACTTCCTATTAGCGCAGTTTGATTTTCAGAGCACGGCAATAAGAAACCGGAAATTTCCTTTCTGAATGTTTCTGACCTTGCATGTCGTGTTTCCGCAAAAGGAATGCGTAAATGTCGTTCAGGTCTCCTCGGCTTCATTTAATCTCAACCGAAGCCCATCTTTCAACCGTCCCCATGGCTCCAAGTGTATAAATCCCCTCTTTCCCTCACAAAAAAAAAAAAAAAAACGATCGTTGCGAGCGAGCAATCTATGCGAGCACTCCGGGCGCCCAATATCATGGGACCCAGCACCTCTCCCCCAAGTGCGAGGACGGCCGAGGCCGCAAGGCCTGAAAACCAAAGGACACGCCCACTAAATCCCACAGTGCCCGCTCTGATTTAAAAAAAAAAAAAAATCGTACGCGCAGCGCGGTTCTCTTTACCAATCAATCTCAAAACCCAATTAATCAAAATCGAAGCTCCCGATCCCCGCTCTCTCTCTCTCTCTCTCACTTTCCCTCGCCCTCGTTCTCTGGCACACGAGTACTCTTCCAACCAATCCACCCGCTGAAGTGAGCAACGGACTTTCCGGCACAGCGCCTACACTATAAAATCGACACCCTTAAAGGCACATCGGTTGTTGTCACAGTATGAGGTTGTGCGTGTATACACTATAACCGAAATATGCAGAGAAATGTACCGTACTGATCGAACGGGAAAAATGTCACAAAACCGCCACAAGACAAAATTTGCTCTTTTGGTTCCTTCATATCCCACTCAATCCGTGGGGTTCCCTCATCCTCTTGTTTTGACCCTTGCCTCTTCATCTTCCGTTTCACCTCAAGGCCGCCCAGAGCCGATGCTATACGCAGAGCAAGTCGTCTGCTTCTTGCGCAGGAGTTGCTGTGACGTCAGGACGGCGTCAAGCTTTGATTGGCTTTGTTTGAAAAGAAAAGAACGCTAGGTGCCTTGAGGTCTACAAAGTATTTTTTTTTTTTCATTCAGCCAATGAGAGTTCGGCGTTCTCACATCATCGGAACCCTTGTGCAAGAAGCAGACGAACTTGCGCCCCGCAGAGGAACTGACGTAGCCAATTGAGCAGCGCGAAAAGCGCGTCGTTATGACGCCTCGTCAACTTTGTGCGTCTGCTAGCTTCCGCTAAACAAATCACGCAAATAAAAATAGCGCAGAACCGCGGCACGTTCACTGTGCGCGATTAGGTTTAGTCGGCGTTAACGAGCGAACTCAAGTGACGATCGCCGTGACGATGCATTTTTCGCGCTCTCTGATTGGCTCCGTCGAATCGTGGCGTCGTCCGTTGTCGGACTTGAAGCGGAACAGTCTTGAGGTCAACGTTAAAGGGGCCCTGCAAGAACTTTTTTACTGGTTTTTCATTTGCACCGAACCTGAGCGCACTGTACGTAGTAACTTAATGAAACTTTTCTTTTCTCGAATTTCGCTTTATTTCAAAAAGAGGCAAATTAAAATTACAAAAACAAGCAAAAAATAACCTCCTTCATGACGTCCTTGGTCGCTTGAGTGGCCGTGAGCTAGAATCAGGAAAAAAACACTATTCGAGGAAATTTATCAACACACTCCACGAAATATGGCTCTGCTAACACATTTAATATCCTGTCTTGTCCGAAAGCATATTATACAGCTGCGAATTGTATTGCGGCAATTAAGCTCAAATAGCTTTCACTCCTAGTGATATATTTTAAGGTTTAAAGCCACCTATGTTAATAAATGTCTCTAAGTTGAAAACATAACATCGACTGCATCAGAACTCAATGAATCAAAAGGAAAGAGCAAGCAGTAAATATTTTGCGGCTTCTTGTTTCCTGTCGAGTCTTATTGTTACCAACATGCTCCTACACAAATTTGGAACCTTATGTTGTTGTTTCGATCGTTGTGAGTTGCATTTTTGCCTTGTATAGTCGTCTTCACTAAAAAAAAAAATATTTTCACAACTTTTTTGCCTTGACACAGCCCGATTTGAAAATAATTACAATAATTCATTTTCAACATTTGGCGAGCAATTTATTCTGGCAATATTTCGCCACCAAGATCTCTTGCAAGAACGACGGTCGCTTCTCGCAATGCTTGGATAGAAAATGGTGTACGGCGCTTCCCCGGGCCCCGTTGTTCGGCAGCACCATGATATGCGTAGTGAATTTTACGACAGTATGAAATGCGCGACATTCTGAAGATTTTGATATTTCTTGCGGGACGCGGGACACGAGCCCTCAATGCGGGAAAGTCCCGCCAGTAGCGGGACGGGTAGTCACCCTATAGGGGAGGGGTAGTCAGCTCAACGAGCGCTCACGGCTGCCGCACTCCGTGTCGACGGCTCGAGAGGGCGTCACTAAAGCATGTTCTGGATAGGCTGTATGAAGCGGGCAGCCAGGGCGGCTCGCATTGCATTTGCTGCGCGCTTAAACACTAATTCGGTATGGCACTTCATTGTCCACAAACGACAGCAAACACGGGGTAAAGATCAGTTCAGAACGGGAGCCACTTCGCGCTGCCAAATACCGCCAAAGGGCCAAACCGCAAGCCAAAGCTGCTCGCCGGAGGCCTTCGGAACGCTCAGAACCGGTCGGATCATCGACTACAGCGCCGCCGCGTACATCCGGGACCTTTCTACGCTCGCCGCTCATCGGTGCCTGATCCCACTACACCTTCCTAGTATGCGCCGCCTTTTCCACTGCTTGGTGGCGGGTATGTCGACGGGTCATTTCTTGTTTCCGTAATTTATAAACTGCATTTGTTTCTTTTCTTATCTAAAATACTCAACAAAAACTACTTTTATAAATATTTGAAACGGTTCGGGACACTTATATTTTGTATTTCGACTAAAAAGAAACTCTTTAGCGGCTCTGACCAGTACTAAGCCCAGGACCAAAGACGTCACATTTGGCGCTTTTTCGGCACCGCGGGTCGCCCTCGTAGGTGGAGGAGGTTTCCGCGTCGTCCGGTTAAAATATGAAGCACTGATATTTAGTTACTCTCTCCGTGCCCGCTGGCTTGCCCGAACCCCAAGAGACGTGGACACCGCAAAAAAGGTAGACGCGTAAATATGATTGCAGGGCAGGCACAAGAATTGCATTGCCAAATCTCGACTTCTGGCCGCACTTCATCACTTGTGCTCCGACAGTATATACAGTGGCACAGGCATAGAATTTTTCTGCAGTCCTGTTGGGGAAAGGAATTCTGTTAGACACTTTGACTATACACTTATAGTACTTTTTGGTCTATTTTTTGTCTATATCTGTTCAAAAGAGCATTATCACATGGAACATACCAATATCTTGTTAAAAAAGTCTCGAAAAGGAATTTTAAAACGAATTAAACGATTAGCAAGAGCACCTGGTGGATGTCGCTAACGCCTCGTTTGTAATGCTCGTCTAGGAACCTTGACAGCTAGTGACGGAGGTTGTCTCGCCTCCGGCCACGACGAGAGAAGGGGGGAAGGAGGAACTCCCCCCTTCCCGAGAATCCCTTTGTGTGTCGCAGAAGTCGCTATTGTCCCCCTACAAGATTATAGAAGATTAACCCGTCACTCAAAATTCGTACAAAAGCAACCGCTTCGGTGGCTGGAACGACTAGGCCATCCTCTCGGCGTCAGCCTCGCCGTAGCTTTGCTCGTCTCGAGACGACCTACGTCACGATTGCGTTGGATGTCACGTGCTCTAAGCGGGGCCTTCTCCGAGCGCTTGCCAGAGTGGGCCGTTTATAACGAAAAATACAGCCACCAGGATCAAAATACAAACGTGCGATTGTAATTTACGGATATTGTGGATCATATTCAACCTATTTTTGAACACGACGGGAATATTTCAAATTTCGTTGAAGTATCCCTTTAAGATGAAGAAAGTGATGCAACTATGCGGACAGCAAGTTCGTCTGCTTCTTTTGCGGGGATTGTGGTGACGTCCGAACGCCGAGCTTTGACTGGCTCCGATCGGAAGGATAGTGGGTAGACCTCAAAGTAAGCTGCCTTGAGGTCTACCCACTATCGTTTCAATCGGAGCCAATCGGAGTTCGGCGTCGTTCTGACGTCACCACAAAAACCTGCAAAAGAAGCAGACGAACTTGCGCTCCGTATAATGCGCGGCTCTGACGTCACGCCGCTGCGGTGGCGCTGTCGTAGGCACGGCGCATGCGCAGAAGCGCCACTTCACGCTACTTTATTTTCTACGCACGCGCACTACCCCCACTCGGCGTGGCCAAACGCTGACTTGGTTGTAGACAGCGGGTCGCCTTTGATCGGCTTGTTTTTCACATATAGATCGGTGTTTCCCCAGCACAAGGCATGGGGGCTGCATTCTTTTCGTCGTCTTTTTCGGTTGATCGCGGTGTACAGTCTGAACACGAGTGCTGCTTCAACGTTTGGCTGGGACTTGTGTTCAACCAAATGCCGCGTCACCCGAATGCTGCGTCAAAAGCACCAGCCAATAAGTAATCGCGGCTGTTCCCATGGGTTGAGTTCTCAACTTAGAGGCGCGACGGTTGACGAATCTTCCCTCAATACCTATACTTGTTGACACCTCAAGACTAAAGCACGTTTTGCGCATAGTTCATACGCTTGTCGAAATATTTCTTACATTGTTTGGTTGTCATATAAAAGTATGTTTTCTACGCTTCAAACGTGTGCGTTTAGTAAAATAACAAAAACTCTCATCTTAAATGCAAATGTAAGTATCTTACTTTGCCGCCTAAAGCTGGAAATCAACAAAGTTCTGCAAGGAGACGAACATTTTTTTTTTTTTTTACTACGGGTTTTGGCGTTGAAACAAGTAATAGTCGCTTTTAGTGTATCCTGGATCGTCATCCTGCCACAGCGACAGGGAACGGATATTCCTCGCACACACGCCAAATACAGCTTATTTTCAACTCTCACGCTTTAGAATATTCAGTTGGTTACATAAATATGTGTTTGAACGAGGAGCACTCTCCCGAGGGTACTCGGAGTCGACAAAAAGCTGCTCTTTTACGTCGGCAAACGAAAATCTGTGCTTATTGCGCAAGTGAAACCACGGGCATAGTTGAGTTGGTAAAACATCAAACAGTACTCACTGACATAAAGGAAGCAGCTTTGTGATTAACCGAGCAAGCTTGCACAGCATACGGTTTGAGCGCAAACACGTTTTGCCAGTTTATGAGGCTCAAGAATAAACCTCAACACTAACCATTTATATTTTACGTATCTGTGACATATGTCTGTTCTTTCTTTTTTCTATTCTTGCGGGACAAGACCCAAAGACGGATTCCGTTCGCAAATACCGCTCGTTACAGTGAAGGTTCTATTGTCTGTTGCAACATAAGATCTGCAGAAATTTCGACTCAAATTCCCAGAGAAGGGATCTGTTCGATAAAGACGCTTCGGTTGTTCTTTTTTCTTGCGCAACAAAGTAGGGCACCGCAAAACATGCCGCTTTATAACCACTTAAAGTTGCTTAAAAATTAACATTATATCATTTTTTGAATCGACATTTCGTTTTTTCAAAACGTGCCAACGCTCGTTTCATCGACACACCTCGCGACGTTTTGTCGACAGCTTTTTACCGCGAACGTCATTTCGGCTGCCTGCATCTTAATATCACCCTAGCTTGCCGAACCCTAGGCGATTCCTACGAGATTTGGCACAAGCTCGAGCCTGATATTATAATTTATTTTCCCCGAGAGGAGCGAAGCGAGGGGTGACCGCACGCAGCGCCGTTTATTTGGAAGCCTAGCATTAGGGCTCGAGGATTTGTTAGTGCTAATAGGAGCTTTTTGGGTGGCTCCGCTTTATCTCGGAAATACGTCCAGCGAACGAAATGAAGACTGTAACCCAATTTAGTCTACCAAGCAAAAAATACTACCCTTACAAAAATTGTGAATGAGTTTCTATTGAGATTCTAATGTAGTCTATAAGAATACATTAGAAACTTAATAGAAACTCATTAATCATATTTGTAATGGTCGTTTGTAGACCAGACGTCGCAGGAGCGAACTAAAGCCACGAGAGAACAAGTTTCCAAAGGAATGCCACAGCGTCAATGAAACGTGTGTCGATGAGTCGTGTGTCTATGAGAAAGTTGTCCACGAAACCTGCTTGGCGAAGCGTGTTTCGGCAAAACGTATTTCCATAAAACGTTTTTCGGCGAACCGATACGGACCCCCTTGTTGGGTCTGCCTCGCATTATCGTTTCAGCGTCAAGCGTTGGCAATCTAAAGTTGTGCAGTAAACGCTCAGCGAGAGCTCGGCGCAGCTAGACAAAACAATTACGCCGCGTCCTCTTTGGCGTATACGATCGGGCATCTTTTTGGCGAAACCTCGATAGACATTTGCCTTAACAGTCGCCGAAACATAGCAGCAGGTATACTGGGATATCCAGTTATACTAACGCTTCCCCTTAATATCATCAGTGTAACTCTAAGCGGAACGCCCATTCCCCAACACTTTCTCTCTCTCTCTCTTCCGATCAAACCAACTCGTCGTCGTCGTCTCTCGCGCGCCTGATCCGCGGAGATGACCTCCATTTCGGCGCGTTTCGGGCGCAGCAGAGGAGGACGGGGTCCGTATCATTCGCCCCAAAATCCCTGGCGAACCCTTCATAACCACCGGACCGAAACCAGCCAGCCCATAGCGCGGCGGCAGTTCTTTCGTCGACTGGCGTGCGTGCGACGCGGTTGAAATCCAACCCCCTCCCCCCTCCTCCCCGATCCTCCCTAACCTTCTCCACCACCGCCTTCATTTGGGAAGCGCAGAAATTCCTATCGACCTCTCTGCCTCTCTCTCATTCTCGTCCTTTCCCACCATCCTCTTCTCTCAATCGCCACGGGTCGATCCTCTCCAAGCTCTTCCTCATCCCCTTCCCGATCCTCTTTCAAAAGCTTCCCCCGAATGTGTTCTGGTTCCACCAGAACCGCTTTTGTTTTTTGTTTTTTTTGTGTGTGTGTGTGTCTTTCTTTTTCTGGTGCGTTCATTTTGGGTTTACTCTCTCTTGCTTTTTCCCGCTCTCGCTCGAACCGGGCCTCGAACCCCCATCGGAATTTCCAGTTGTGGGACTGTATATCCTCGTCGCCTCCCTGCATGCTTGTGACCATCTAGCCGTGGTCTGCTGTGTTTTTTTTTTTTCTTCTTTTTTTTGTTTTGTAAAAGGGGGAGGGGGGATTCACGTTTGAGGGGGTTGGCTCACAGTGTCGTAGTCATCGTAATTGCGAAAGGTCTCACTGTAAGCGACTAATATGACGCTATTAACTACGATTTGTGGTGACTGGTTGCTTTTAAGAAGCGATGACGTCGCTAATACATCGTACGAAACAACAGCCTGCCGACATTGTCCGAGGCGTGCTTCTTCCATGTATAGTGGTCCTGTCATATTCGGTCATACACAAGCTGTCTGCGAACAGATTCGGAGCTTGCACATGTACGGTGCAAACACGCTTCGAAAATGCTCGAGGCATGCCCGCATATAATTTGTTCATCATGTCTACAGTGAACATGTGTATTTTGTATGATGAATGAGCAGTGTGTCTGAAGCTTTAAAATTCCAGCGTTGAAATAAAAACAAATTGCTTTTGTTATTCCGCAAAGTTACTTAGATTTCCTCGGTGTAATGACAGCGATATTAATTATGTGACCCCCAAACACCATCTTAGGTGTTCGTTAAGATATACGAAACAGTAGGAACCATGGGGCAACAGTGTAGCATCCACTTTGATGAAAAAAGAAAAGCTCAATTAGAGACATCACTAAATAGTCGGCACGTGCTTATGACTGACTTACATGAATGACAATTTTTTTTTTAATGGCAGGAGTTGAACTGGGCACGGGACCAATAACATCCCAGTGGAGTAGTACTCTTAAAACAATCTCAATCGGAGTACTAAGTTCATCATTTTGCGCTGATAAAAGTGAAATATCACTTCAACAACATTTTACACGTAGAAATAACTTTCATGGTACAATAAAGGCAGGCAAAATGGCGAGTGACTTCCATACTTAAACCCGAGAGCAAAAGGTAAATAAAGAAACGTTTATACACACGATTTCAGACGGTGTGCGTGTCTGTGCGCGTGTGTGAGCGTGCGTGTGTCCGACTTTTTTTTTCGCTTTGTCTCTGGTTTAAAGCTGGAAATAACTTTACAGCCGCGTTCTACCTGCTAACAAATCATACAGACAGTCTCCAAACTCTGTCTGAGGCATGTTTCTTCCCTGTACGACAAAAACTGTTCGCGGACAAGTTGAAAGCACACATGTGTGAAGCAAACGTGCCATCGAACCCGCTTGGGGCGTGCTCGCTGACAATTCCGTCATCTGCAACAAACACTGCGTCTTTTATATGGCGTATGAGGAGCGTAACTGCGGCTCAGTGACCTACCAATACCTAAGATGAAGCTGTCTCAGGGACGCGTGCGTTTTTCTGCTAGCAGGCCAAAATTTCGCCCCAAAAACTTTAAAGAGAGCAGACGGCGGTGACCGCCACCGTTCGGAGATTTTCGCGGAGAAGCGGGCGTGACGGCAGATTGATACTTTAGACCCATGTTGCGGATAAAAAAAACAGGACGCGGGATGGCCAAAAAAACATGCTTTTCGTGTAAGGCTCGTCAAATTATGAGGCGCTGGAGAAATTCAGCCTTCTGCGTTAAGTCCTTATTTCGAACTCTTTTTGTTCGCCTTCCGCCCATTGAAAAGCATGCGGGAAGGGCCTTAGAACGCACCTGGTATCGCTGCGCCGCAGCGTTCTTCCGCACGTCTGCTTTCCTCGCCGTCACCATGGCAACGAACGCCGAATGAATGGAAGCACGCACGGTACCGCCGCGTGAAGCCAGCAACAGCTGACGCGATCGAGCACCGGCGGAGGCGGTTGATCTGACATACCGCGTTCGGCTTTGGCTAGCAGACGGCGTTCGTAAAATGGCGTCAGCTGTTGCTGGCTTCACGCGGCGGTACCGTGCTTCCATTCATTCGGCGTTCGTTGCCATGGTGACGGCGAGGAAAGCAGACGTGCGGAAGAACGCTGCGGCGCAGCGATACCAGGTGCGTTCTAAGGCCCTTCCCGCATGCTTTTCAATGGGCGGAAGGCGAACAAAAAGAGTTCGAAATAAGGACTTAACGCAGAAGGCTGAATTTCTCCAGCGCCTCATAATTTGACGAGCCTTACACGAAAAGCACGTTTTTTTTGGCCATCCCGCGTCCTGTTTTTTTTATCCGCAACATGGGTCTAAAGTATCAATCTGCCGGCGTGACGAGAGGCGCAATCTGGCGTGATTGCGGCACCACACTCCCCGAGAAGACTGCGCACAAATAAACCCTTCACGAAAATCGCAAAAGCCCGCGCCCGCGCGCGCGCGCGCCTCGAGCGACGAGTTATGAGAGCCCTTGGTACGCCCCGTCTTTCCTCCGCTACCACGTGACATACGCGAGCAGGCGCAGGTTATCGAGGCAACGACGCTCGAGCCGCAGTTTGGGACGAGCGCACGGAAATGGGGGAGAGGGTATCGCGTTGGCGGTAGCTTGCGAGGCTGTCCCTTTCTCATCCCTCTCCTTTGGACCGGCTCTGTCGTCTGCTACACCAACGCTTTATAGAACCTATGGTCAAATCCTGCCACGGACGCGGTGCAAAAAAAAAAAACGTTCAGCGTTTCCACTCTAGTGAAGAAGGAAGACCAGCGGAGCTGTACTCGATACACTGTGTGTTTCTTTTTCGTCGTCGTCTGTTTTTAGGGCTGTTTCCTACAATGAATTCCCACCAACGCGCCCAACTATCCATTTTCTATTTTGCTGGAAAGGTTGCCGCCATCTACGAGCGACGGCGGAAACCATACTGGTTGTGTGCTTGCCACCGTGTCTTATAGATGGCGGTAGCTGTCCAGGTAGGTTTGTGTCGACATACACGGACACGATCCTGGGGAACCTAGCCCTTAACAGCTCCGCTGTAAAAAAAAAAAAAAAGCGGACTCGGTGACGTTTCAAGACGTGAAGGTAAGTTACGGCTCATTACGTATTCAAATAAGTAAATAGTTTCACCTGTCGCGGTGCGTTTACGATGCCACAGCTATCGGTTTGGTTTACGTTCATAATCATAACCATGCCTGCTGGCGGTATCTGCCGCTACTCACGCGCAGTCGCGGCGACGAATCGAGAAATCGCCTGATCTGTACCGAGGGTTCCCAAAATCACCTGCCGTCGTGGCGCTGTACATTTTCCAACAGACCTGCATATTACACTGCCCGCAGAATGTCCGCTCTGCAAATGTCGCTTCCCCGCAGTGTAACAACGCATGAGGGGAAGCTCACTCAACGAAGCCAACAAACCCGATTCAACAGACACACCAAAATATTGGGAAATTTCCGACTGCAGTCACCGAGAGAACGAGGACGACAGGGCGTGTATTTCGAACGTTGCCTTTCGTTGGCTTTCGCAGTGCTTGGGTTCCGCGCGCGCGCTCGAAGTGTACCCCACGCCGAAGCGTTGTCGAAGGCAGGACCCTTGCGCTGGAGGCGGGACAACTGAAGGATCCTCCCTGCCGTCCTCACCTCGTCAGTGACTATGCGGGCAGAAACTGAGGGAGAGGAGGAGACGAGAGCGTGCGGGGACATCAGGACGCCGAGCTCTGATTGGAAGGATTAGTGGGCAAAGATAAAGCTAGCTGCCTTTGTCTCCACTGCACTCGTTGAACGAGTTCGAAGGCGGAACACCGGCGTCCGGCGTTTGGATTTCGCGTTCTAACGCGTTCGACGAGCGCAGTGGAGACAAAGGCAGCTAGCCTTAGCTTTACCCACTAATCATTCCAGCCAGAGCTCGGCATTTTGACGTCCCCTCTCGTCTCCTCCTCTCCCTCAGTTTCTCGGCGCATCCCAGTCTTCGACATAAGAGTCACTAAAGAGTCTACGCTACAAAGTAACGACATCTCAGCCATCTTTTGGCGACGAAAATCAATGTTTCCGGTTATCCGAAGCTCTATCTAAAATTGCGAAAAACGGTTTCACGTCCTTAAAAAACAAAACAAAAATGAAAGCTAAATTAGTCCCCGGCAGAACACAACGACATCGCCTGAGTTTCCTCACACCGTATATAGAGCTCAAAAAGTCGCATTCTCAAAGGAGTAACGATCGTCAATACATTATTTTCAAAAAGAAAACAAAAAAAAATGAAAGACGTTTACAACACCCTGTAACACCGAATTAGAGCGCAGCTCTTGAGGAGGAGGAGGGAAAGGTACTGAGGACAGGGTATACCCCTCCTCCCTCCTCCTCATCCTCCCTGCTACTCCTCCTCCCTCTTCCCTCCTCTTCCTCCTCCTGGTCCTCCTCCTCCCCTCATCCCTCAAGCTGCTCCCCTCCTCTCCTTCTCTTCCCCCTCCCTCCTCTCTCCTCCTCCCTCCTCCCCCTCTCGCTCCTCCTTTCCCTTCCCCCTCGTCCTCCTCATCCTCCCCTTCCTCCTCCCCACGCGTTGCATCATGGGAAATGTCCCATAATGCACCGCGCGAAACCCTCGTGACGTCACACGTGACGTCACGAGTGACGTCACGAGGGTTTTACGCGGGCCATTATGGGACATTTCCCATGATGCAACGCGCGGTTACGCCGACGGCGACGGCCACGCCGCTCAAGCGGGAAACGGGCGCCTTAGAGCTGCGCTTTAAAAAAAAAAAAAACATCGGGCAACATTGGCGGTCGCCATTGCTCGGGCACGAAGCGTGTGATTGCATCAGGGTCCTCGCCGAACGCTGACGTTTCACTCGTGCCTAATACATGCTCAGGGTACGCGCCCAAACAATGGCCGACTCGGATAACTAGCGCAGCAGCTACTAGATGGCGCGCACTCTTGGAAAGGGGTAGAGTTCCTGTATAGGCTCCCTACGGGAGCCAGAGTTGTGCGTTCATGCATGGCATGTGGATTCAGCTCCTCACGTGACTGAATTCGGCGAATAGCAGCGCCGCGCTGAAAAGCCGGGGAACGTACGCCGGGGCGCGTGCAACGTCTACTTTGCTGCACGACACTTGATACGGCTCCTCACGTGATTGGATCTCGGCGAATAGCGGCGAGGGCGGCACGCGGCACGTGGAATCAAACGCGCAACTCTGGCTCCCGTAGGGAGCCTATTAGCGGCCGAGATGTTTTGGTGGCGCCCTCCTGTGGTTCCCCCTTGTGACGTCATTACCTTACAAACAACAAGTTCAATGGTGTTTGTTATTAGCATGGTGGAAGCTTGAAATCATTGCGCTCTCAAAGGAACACTGCCAACACCGTCAAAATTAAAGTTCTTTCATTTCTCTTATTTCCGTCCATGATAAATCCCCTTTCCGACGTCATAGTCAGCGGTCGGCTAATCGTGGAAGGCCGACCACAGCGACGCTTTCGGTCGCGCACGGGGCTAATACAGGAACTCTAGAAAGGGGTATATGCGGAGCGAAAGTTCGAGCTCTCATTGGCTCTGATTGAAGGAAAGTGGGTACACCTCAAGGCAGCTTGCTTTGAGGTCTATCCACTATCTATCAATCGGAGCCAATCAGAGCTCGGCGTCGTTCTGACGTCACCACAGCCCCCACAAAAGAAGCAGACGAACTTGCGCTGCGCATAAGGCACCCTCTCCACGCTCATCACCAAGATGGTGGCACCCACACGAAAATCGGGGAACGGAGTGCGGATGCTCTAGGGGTAGCCTAGTTGGTGTCTCTATATAGTCTCGGACATATTATCGCTCCTTAGCCAATCAGATTGCGCCATTAGTCCATGAGAACGACGAACAACCAATCACGAAGCAACAAGCTCTAACTTAATAATCCACGCCCTCAGTTTCTTGAGCTGTCATCGACTGTAGTCGCGACTAGAGTCACTGGATCCAGAAAGAGTAGCGCCAAAGCTCCCCATATGGTCGCCATTTCAGATCATAGTATGAGCAGTTTCTCTTTGACCACTTCATTCTTGCTGAGCTGGTCCAAAGTTCACCGGGTTGCTTTACAACGACCCGAGATTTCGCTATCTACACACCGGCGAAACAAGCGCAAGTCATACATCCGCAACCCGTCGGTGCTTGGCAGCATTGAAAAAATAATTTTTGCTGTCTTGAAGTACGCAAGGACAGCAATACCATTGTAAGAGATCTGCGGAGTTGAGCATAAATGCATGATTGATAAAGTTATTAGATACACAGTGCCAAAGACGCTTATATTTGCGAGGAAGGCTTTCAGTACGACGGTGCTCCACAGCGATCTTGGCGCGACTGGTTCAAAACGAACCTTTCGAAGCTTCGAAAATCTGAAAAGACCGAAATGGCGATTGCCATGGCAACGAAAACCGATCCAGCCAATCACCTTGCAAGGTTTCGGTCGTCTGCATGTTAGTATATCTGTTTATGTCCGGCTAGCAGGTAGGGAAGGCAACGGCGCTACTTTCCCACGATCCAGTGGCTGCGGTCGATACAACAGCCTGAAAATCGAAATGAGAAATCACGCGGTCGTGACGTGCAATGACTCTCTGCTTCCACCGTGCTTTGTTTGAGCGCATTAACATGGAACTCGACGTTCGCAAGTGATGCTAAGTGTCGTCGCGACACTCACTGACCAACGAACGCGAATCCAAATGTTCGTCGACGGATTGATCGTTCACGAACCGCGGATGCATCGCGGTGAAAAGGTAGAAAGCTTTCGAGGGAAAGGAGGTAAAAAATAGTCCGCTATATGTATTTTCAAATTTTCGTGGAAAAAAATTGGATTTCTACCTTCTTTCTTTCGGCCCACTAAAAACGATACGCGATTAGTAAAATCCGAAATCATTTATATCTCCGCCCGAAATTCATTTCATGGTCTTTTTGAGAGAGGTACGACGCAGGTCTTCTCCATCATAGCCACCGACTAGCGGGATGAGAGCGGCAGAGCGTCTCTCTTGAATGCCCTGTTTCCAACACGCGCACGTTGCCTTTCACTGTGCTTTGACTGCACGCTCGACGTCCACGAGACACCGATGCTTTGTCGGTTGTAGGAAGCTCCTGCTGTAGGCGGAACAACTAAGAGACATCCCTGCCGTCTTCATCCTGCTAGTGACCATGGGTGGCATTGTCCATAGTCGGGTGATGACGACATCGTCGAGGTATAGTTAGCGTCCTCGCGTCTTGCCAGTACTACACCGCCAACTCTTAAAGTTTGCGACCACGGGTGGCGCCGACAGGCAATAACCGACATTGGCGCCCGTCAGCGATTGATTTTGCACACGCGATATATTCACCGTTGCACTCACAGCCTCTTTTTGGAGCCTTCAGTCTCTCCCCTACTGTTCTTCACTATCCACCTTAAAAATAATTGTATAAAAAGCACGACCAATAAAAACAAATTACGTTGAGGTTCTGCTCATCGTGACTCGCCTACTCATTAATCTTCTCCGGTCTCGCTACGCGTTTTCCTTTTTTTTTTCTCTCCTTTTTTGTGGTTGAATCTTTCGACGTTAATTGCCTCCAGTGAAAATGACGCAGCCACAGTGAGCTTAAGGCTGTAGCCGCAACCGGATATAGAGCAATATCTCACTTCTTCTATTTATTTCTTTAGTTTATGAGCGCCAAACACGCAAAATATAATTTGTTCGTATACTTTGGCGTACAGGGCCGCCAACGCTACAGATGAGAAAGCGTGAGCCGCACTCAGGAATAACTCTAGTTTAAAAAAAAAAAAAAAAAAAACAACGCTAGGGCCGTTACGTGCTGTACACAAACAGGAAGCGTCGCACTAATAAACATGGTGTCTTAAATTACCAAGGCTAAACATGTTTACCAATCAACAAAAAAAGAAAGAAAGCATAAGCATGTCTTATTGTTATTAACCACACTTTCGCCGGGTGCTTGGTCTCAGTCTGTGTTTTGTTGGAATATAAGTGAAATCAAAGGCTTGGCTGGTTTTGCTGTACTAATGTTTACGAGAGGCGGCAGTCCAAAACATCGCTCCTTCTCTTTCTCTGTCCTCTTTATTTACTTTTTTGCATTTTCATTGTTTTTTTTTTTGTGTGTGTGTATTGCGAATCTTGTATCTTTTGCACACTTCTACAGCTCTGCGGTTCTGACCATAGATCCACCGACAGCTTAAAAAAGGCGGGGCGTTGCAAGTTCTTAGCATCTCATTATTGCTCGGCAGGGTACCCAATCAGATTGCGGCATTAGCCTTCAAGAACGCCGAAGAATCAATCACGAAGCAAACCAACATATGTCACGCCCACTCAAAGGGACATTACTAACAACCCAAAAAAAAAAATATTTCTTTTTGCTTAATTTTTTGCCAGGCGATTTGATATGGTGTGATGAGAGTACCCAATTAATATTTGCTGCAGAGTCACGCACATTTTTAATAAAGCCAAAATAACTCAACTGCTCGAAACGGAAACTGGAACACGAGCACGGAAGCTCATGGCCGGAAGCCACGTGACTACACCCGACCGCGGTTGTTTTCTCCGCGTCTCTGACGTGTGAAGCAGACGACGATGACGACGAATTTGCTTGCACCGTTTGTCGTGCGATTGTTTCGCACTTATATCTCTTCCGCTCGGTGTTTTGCGCATGAGGATCGACTGGCCGGTACCGCGAACGACAGTTCCGGAGTAGCGGCCCCACGTCCATCGCAACGTTGGTTTGTCGTGCGCCGCCATCGCGTCGTACAGCCCGCGGTACGTCGCCATTTTGAGAAGGACATGTGCGTGTACTTCCTGTGACCTGTGCAACATTTTGTTTTTTTCGGTCAACGTAGTGGCAACTTTTTCGAGGCCACAAAAATGGGGCTCATATTATTTTCTAGCTACCCCCAGCGCAGGGGGTAGCTTCCTTCCTCTACACCCCATTGATCAATAAGCGGTTAGATTCGCGGTTACGCTTTTTATCGCTTCACTTAATCCGAAAACCTAGCCTAAGAATGTTTTACGTAAACAAAATATCACCACATGAGGCGACCGATAACCCCAGTCACCGAAGGAAATGTCAACATGTGGTAAATCGTATTCGACAGGAAAATTCAAATAAAAACACAGGTATTTTAAAATATATATACAGGGTGTCACAAAAGAAACCTTACACGGTCGTTTTTACCGCAAAAATAAACTAGGCAGCGCCGAACGCTCATTCTCCGCCCAAAGGTAGCGCTAGAGGTCACAACCAGATGCCAAAGTTTCAGCCCGATCCGATAACTTAATCAAAAGTTATAAGTGATTTTCTGAAAATTTCAATGGGAAAATGGCGCCCGACGTAGTTTTAGAATACATGGGACTCTATGACACCAGAAACCGAAAACGGGCAAAAATGGGCTCCATTTTCCCATTGAAATTTTCAGAAAATTCCTTATAACTTTTGATTAAGTTATCGGATCGGGCTGGAACTTTGGCATCTGGTTGTGACCTCTAGCGCTACCTTTTGGGCGGAGAATGAGCGTTCGGCGATGCCTAGTTTATTTTTGCGGTGAAAAAAACCGTGTAATTTTTTTTTTGTGACACCCTGTATATATTTTTCGCGAGTTTTTTCACAGAGCAAAAATGATCCAACAAGACTGAGAAAAAAAACTTTCAGCCTTTCCACTTTGGTGAAGAAAGAAGACCAGGGGACCTGTACAATGGAAGGTAATGGCCGGCCGCAAGTCGGCAAGCCATGGAGTGGAAAGGCTGCCGCCATCAATGAGCGACGGCGGCAACCAGATACCTGGCTTGCCGCCGTCGCTCATAGATGGCGGTAGGTGTCCAGAGTTCGGTGTCTTCATTTCTCTGCGGGGTACACGATCCTGAGGCAACTAGCCCTTAACAGCTCCGCTGTAAAAAAGAGGTTGCACATTGAAAAGGCATCAAAACTGCATTCCTACTAGTACAGATCTCGAGAAATAACGTCGTGAAAACATTTTGGTCTAAACCACCTTCTAGAAGTTGGCAGCCCCCCCCCCCCCCCCCCCCCAAATTCGTTCCGTGCTGAAGACTTTGTATGTCTCTAAAGCAGCGGTCATACCGCGAATACATTATAAAACAGACTGTCTGCAAACGCGGTTTTAGGCGCGTTTCTTCCTTTCGTCCTGTTACATTTGTCATACAACAACTCTCTGCAGACATGTTTGAAGCGAAGCCAACATGTCTCCAACATGCTTGTTACCAGAGAATTCCGTCGCCGTGACTTCGGCTCATACAAAATGACGATTGCTACTCGAAACCCAACTGCGAATATTCCTTTTTGACCCCTTCTCGCCAGCGCGCGCTAAAATCTTCGCTTCGGAGCTCGAGCAGTGCAGTGCCTCGTAGCAGGTCACCAAGCTTCCCTCGAGGGTTCGGCAGTCTAATGTAATCATTTCGCTCAAAAGGATGTACGCGGTAACATATTAGCGCCCGTTTTTTTTTTTGTTTTTTTTTTCATGGCGTTATGACGTCTTATTACGCGGCGCTCTTCTTGACGCAGACGAGGCTGATATAGAACGATCTCGGGCGAGCACTGGCGCCGGTCCACAACGTACTTTCTACATATTTGACGTTCAGTTTGCTTTCTTTTCTTTTTTCCCCCGTACGGCAGCTAGAGCCGCGGCGTGTAATCCTCGGGCGATAATCCGCATATTTGTCCGTCGCACGTCAGCGCCAGGACTCGGGAGACCGCGCCTCCGGTGAGGCCTAAGTGCTCTCCCACTTGGGGCAGATTAATACCGAGAGCAAAAAGTCGGCGCATCGAGCGCTCGCCTTGCACCGCCGCGCGTGTAGCACCGGTGCACTTTGCCGGTGTAATCCGCGGCTAAGCCTGATCCATTTTAAACGCACTCGTGTTTTCAGTCTCTTTCTTTCTCTCTTTCGTGCTCTTGCGGACAACACGTTGTTCGACTGGGGCAAAAAAACTGGCTAAATATGCCACTGTATCTTCCGTCGGAGTCGCAATGTAAGGAGCACGTTTTAGTGGAGCGCCTTCATGAGTTCGTACACATGCAGACAGCGGCGATGCAACAGCTATAGTCAGATACAACCTAAAAGGAATGCTGGCAAACACCACGTACCAGCCACGACGTCGAATCGATCCGCGGACCAAGCAGGAAGGCACAAGCAATGAAAGTTATGTGACGTGTGCCCAGCTTCTCTCGTCCTTCTTGCGGGTGATCAGTATGCACCGGTCCCCGCGGACGTCAGCGCGACGTGCGTCTCGGCAGCCGACTACTTGCGCATGGCGAATTAACGCTGGCTGGGGGTAAATGAGAGCCTGAGAGGAGCTTCTGGCGAGATCTTGTCTCTGACTATCGGCGACGTTAGCGGTCAAAGGCGTCGCCTTGATTGACCTTCCACGAGTGGTCAAACACTCACTATGACGCCTTGAGTACGATGCAAAGAAGAGGAATGTCGGACTTACTGTCAACTTTGACGGTGTGTGTTTGTGAACGCGACGACTACGAACTTTTAACGTGCTTTTAAAGCGATTATTAAACCGAAAGATTTTTGCCGTATTACCCAAGCATCGAAAAGAATGCCGGGAACGTAGGTACACGCGCTGAGCGTGCTGGAGTCTTCAGCTCTAATTGTTGGAAAGGAAAAATCGGAAACAAATGGCATTTCGCACGCGCGTTCCACGGACGCTTTGTGTTGGTTATTTACTTCGAATATTTTCTATAGAGAAGACGAAAACGTGCAGCGCGAGTGCCTCCGTTCCCAACCATGGCCTCCTTTATACTCACAAAGCCTGGCAGTTCGACGACGTAGCCATAGAGTGCCCGGTCGCAGATTTGGAGCGCGAGGATCTGGTAGCACAGAGCATTCCTCGGGGAACCTGGACGTCAGCGCACAGTTTTTGCCAGGGCGAGGACCCGAAACATGGTTTTCAAACCCAACGAGAAAAGAAGCGGTAGCCCAAGGAACGCGAGGAGCACGAGCGGACATTCCATCGCTCGGGAGAAGTGTGTTTCGCCGTCTCGCCGCAGCGGGGCGCCCGTTACATGGCTCCTTGTTGTTTGAGGCAAGGACAGGTGTTTTGCGAACCAGAACATACAGAGCGAAGTACCAGGAACAGGATACAGTGTGCGCTGCTTGTGGAGAGGAGGACGAGACGCCCTATGCCTACCGAAGACAACATAGATTTAATAAAGTCATTGGGTTTTAGAGACAACGAAGGAAAAGTGGAATTCAAGACAGTAGATTACCAAGCAAAGATTAAGTGGATGGTGGCAGAAAGCGGGAGAAAACTAGGTATTTTCTTATTAACTTATGGCAAGGGGGTTTTATAGCCTCACTTTCTTTTCAGTGCGGAGTGAATATAGTTTTCACATTTAAATATTCTAAGCTTAAATGGTAAGACAAAATGGCTAGGTGGCGTAAGCTACCGCCCGATCCAAAGGGCTCAGCCGGATTCATCCATCTATCCATCCATCCTCTCATCCGTTGTCTACCGCTCTACCTTTTCACTTTCGGCGGCCGCGTCACATCGCGATCTGCCAGGCTTTGTCAGTATAGAGCAAGCTATGTCCCAACATTGTTTTTGATGCTTGGGTAATTTAGCCAAAGGTCTATTAGATTTCTTAGGATTTTCAGGCCACTTTGAGGTCTATGTCTGGCCGTTTATTTTCCCGGCTAAATTTAGCGGGGGAAATGACGTCACGTGGCTTTATGTCACGTGACCTATAAAAAAATCAGTTTTCCCCCGATAAACTTAGCGAAAACATTTACGTCAAGTGACACGACGTCACGTGACCTATACAAAAATTCAGTTTTCGCGCAAGATTGAGCGGGAAAATGAACGTCACGTGACACAACGTCACGTGACCTATACAAACATTCAGTTTTCGCGCTAGATTTAACGGGAAAATTTACGTCACGTGACACGACGTCACGTGACCTATACAAAAAATCAGTTTTCGCGCAAGATTGAGCGGGAAAATGAACGTCACGTGACACAACGTCACGTGACCTATACAAAAATTCAGTTTTCGCGCAAGATGAGCGGGAAAATGAACGTCACGTGACACAACGTCACGTGACCTATACAAAAATTCAGTTTTCGCGCTAGATTTAACGGGAAAATTTACGTCACGTGACACGACGTCACGTGACCTATACAAAAATTCAGTTTTCGCGCTAGATTTAGCGGGAAAATGAACGTCACGTGACACGACGTCACGTGACCTATACAAAAATTCAGTTTTTGCGCTAGATTAGCGGAAAATGACGTCACGTACAACGTCACGTGACCTATACACATTCAGTTTTCGCGCTAGATTTACGGAAAATGAACGTCACGTGACACTCACGTGACCTATACAAAAATCAGTTTTCGCGCTAAATTTAGCGGGAAAATGACGTCGTGACCACGTCACGTGACCTATACAAAAATTCAGTTTTCGCGCTAGATTTAGCGGGAAATGACGTCACGTGACACGACGTCACGTGACCTATACAAAAATTCAGTTTTCGCGCTAGATTTAGCGGGAAATTTACGCCACGTGACACGACGTCACGTGACCTATACAAAAATTCAGTTTTCGCGCTAGATTTATCGGAAAAATTTACGTCACGTGACTTTACAAAAATTCAGTTTTCGCGCTAGATTTAGCGGGAAATGAACGTCACGTGACACGACGTCACGTGACCTATACAAAAATTCAGTTTTCGCGCTAGATTTAGCGGAAAATGAACGTCACGTGACACGACGTCACGTGACCTATACAAAAAATCAGTTTTCGCGCTAGATTTAGCGGAAAGAAAGTCAGTGAAACGAAATTCAGTTTCGCGCGGATTTAGCGGGAAAAAATCACGTGACTATACAAAAATTCAGTTTTCGCGCTGGATTTAGCGGGGGAACACTGAACGTTCCATAGGACACGAAGTCACGTGACCTATACAAAAATTCAGTTTTTTTCGCGCTGGATTTTAGCGGGAAATACGTCAAACGGTCACGTGACCTATACAAAAAATTCAGGTTTTCGAGCTGGATTTAGCGGGAATGAAAGTCACGGACCTATACACAAAAATTCAGTTTTCGCGTTGTTTTGCGGGGAAATGAAAGTTCACCGTGACCTATACAACAAATTCAGTTTCGCGCTGGATTAGCGGGGAAATGAAGTCACCGGACCTATACAAAATTCAGTTTTCGCGCTGTTTTAGCGGGGAAATGAAAGTCACGTGACCTATACGAAATTCAGTTTTCGCGCTGGATTTAGCGGGGAAATGAAAGTCACGTGACCTATACAAAAATTCAGTTTTCGCGCTGGTTTTAGCGGGGAAATGAAAGTCACGTGACCTATACAAAAATTCAGTTTTCGCGCTGGTTTTAGCGGGGAAAAGAAAGTCACGTGACCTATACAAAAATTCAGTTTTCGCGCTGGTTTTAGCGGGGAAATGAAAGTCACGTGACCTATACAAAAATTCAGTTTTCGCGCTGGATTTAGCGGGGAAAAGAAAGTCACGTGATCTATACAAAATTTCAGTTTTCGCGCTGGTTTTAGCGGGGAAAAGAAAGTCACGTGACCTATACAAAAATTCAGTTTTCGCGCTGGATTTAGCGGGGAAATGAAAGTCACGTGACCTATACAAAAATTCAGTTTTCGCGCTGGATTTAGCGGGGAAATGAAAGTCACGTGACCTATACAAAAATTCAGTTTTCGCGCTGGATTTAGCGGGGAAATGAAAGTCACGTGACCTATACAAAAATTCAGTTTTCGCGCTGGATTTAGCGGGGAAAAGAAAGTCACGTGACCTATACAAAAATTCAGTTTTCGCGCTAGATTTAGCGGGAAAATGAATGTCACGTGACCGTAACACCAATCCAGTTTTTCAGGTAAATTTTGCGGTAAAATTGACGTCACATGATTTGATGTCAGGCGACCTCAACACCAATTCAGTCTTCCCGCTAAAGTTAGCGCAGAAAATGACGTCACGTGATTTGATGTCACGTGACCTCAACACCAATTCAGTTTCCCCACTAAATTTAGCGGGGAAAATTTACATTTGATCTGTCGCGGCTATTGCCATTATGTCTGCAGCTACTCGCTTAACTAAACAGCAACATAGTTGGTTCTGCCCGAATGTTTTACACGTACCATCATAATTGTCCCTGGAAAGCGATAATCCTGCTCGTGACCTCACAGTAGGAACCACGGAAACATATCGACGCCGATAGTAGCGATCCTGCAAAGCGCCACGCCCTTCAACAAAAACATCCTCGAGTTGTTGCATCGGTCCTGTGACAAAAAAAAATGAATAAATAAATAAATAACAAATAAAATAAAAAACACCGCAAAAAATATATATATATATACTGTAAACGACTTAATTTTCGCGGGCTCAAATTTTCGCGAATCGGGCCAAAGCTGAAAATTTGAAGTTATTCGCGGGTTCAAATTTTCGCGAATCGAGTGTAGCTTTCGTAGCGTTCAGATATTGCCCGAATTGTTCGCGGGACGCATTTTTCGCGAATCGTAGGCGATTCGCGAAATTCGGGAAAATTAGGTCCTCGCGAAAATTTAGTCGTTTACAGTATATATATTTATTTATGTATTTATTTTTAAACGGTGTGTTTACGATTGTCATTGACAAGGTGAAAACAGCAAAGAGGAGCTTCGATTGTCCCACCTCCAGCGCGTGCTTCGTACCTTCGATAATGCTTCGGCGGCTCAGTTAGCCCCGAGCGCACATGCGCCATCAAAGCACGGCGGAAGGCACGCGAGCGCGTACTGGAGGCCGACTCTATAGCGGCGGAATCCCTTGCCTGTCTTACTTGGAGCATACTGTCTGCCGTCGCGCTCACTAGTGCTCACCAATGCCTCGTTCCTTGTTATCGAGGACGTCTTCGCAAAAAGAAAGAAAAAAAAAACGGACGTTTCGAATGCCTGCACAACAATGGGCAAATCTCCTTTCGAGATTTGGCCTTACTGGTCCAACGCTGTAGACAGGCAATAGACCTTGATGATGATGGTGGTGACCTTTTTTTTTTTTCGACAGTGCGCGTCATCTAATGGTTGCTGCGCCAATAGACCCTTTTTTGAAATTGTGTAAATATGCATAGATTATGCGCAGCCGCCATTATGGTTGGTCTCATCGCTTCCGGCGTGAAGCCCGTGATTGGTTCCGAGTTCACACCGAGCACCGACGCAGCACTCGTGTCGAATGCCTTTTGATCCGAGTACACTCCGAATGCTGACCAAGCGCTCGTGTCCACTGCGTGCTCACAGTTCTTGACCAACTAATGGCGGCCGCGCATAATCTATGCATCATTTCGAAATTTCGAAGAGGGTCTATTATCCGAATCCGCCATTGTTTGGGAACGTACTCTTAGTATGCAATCACACGCTTCGTGCCCCAAAAAGGGCGACTGCAACTGTTGCTTGATGGAATTTTGAAAAGGCTCTGTTCTGGTCCCTGCAGTACGATTGCTAATTCAGGTTTCTAACATGTATCAAGCAGCAGGAATTAGACGACGGACCACATGGAGACCAGCACATGCGGGGATTCAAACCAGTACCTGAGTTTTACATGACTAACTTTCGCTCCACGCGGTACGAGTTGCGTTACACTAGCGCAAGTTTTGCTCAAACTGCAGGACTAAGTTCGCAAGTTGACTCAGAAGTTTCTGCCTAAGACATCGTTCGTTGAAACGGCCAAGTATGTATTTTTTTTTCTATTTAGTTTTTAGCAAGTCCGTTTTAGCAATTCCATCTCTAAACAAGACGGGAAGTCAGAACATGAGCCACAATCCTTCGAAGCACCATTCTAGGAATTGGAGAAGGGAGAAACTTCGACTAACAACCGGACCGGACAGTCCTCGACTACGCCCCGTTTCAACTCAACTTGAAAAAGAGCAAAAACTACGCTGCCTCCAAGCCAATCAGAGCGATAGTGCGAAGCACGTGACAACTATACACTGCAGGAGTGCGCACCGGTGACACGAAGTCACGTGCCTTAAAGCGACGCTCCGATTGGCTCGTCACAAAGCCCTAGCTTTCGCCTTTCGCCAAGTTGAGATAACTACACTCCTTTCACCCCTAAGCTGACAAGGTGATGGGCAACTACGGGCTCGCCGGATCGATCAAGCGCCTTCCTTTCATCACACGACCCCTCTCTCTACGCGTGGGTATGGCAGCGAGAGCGTGATCACGTGGTGAAATGTCAACTATACGATTGGTTAAACGCGCGTGCAGCTTCCACCGCATTGTAAGCTTAGGGGAGGTGGACGGAGTACGGACACGTTCCCTCTTCGCGTACTTCGTAACAGAATGTGCGTCGCGCTGCGTGGGAAGACCGTGACAGCTGGTGACATGTCGGTCGGTGTCCAACTGCTACCATACCTACTTGCCGCTCGTGAACCCGCAGCCGCTAGCTAGCTACCCGCGCTGACAGACGCACGCTGTCGGCACACCGCCGCCATGTTTGCGGCGGGCAAACAGTTCGAAGAGGGGGGTACAAGCCGCGGGGTGAGGGAGGACGGCACTTCGTCCGAGGGTGTGTACCCTAGACCTGGACGTCAGCACTGGTGCGGGCCGTTTGTAGGGCAAACTTTCGTCGCGGTGATGCTGGCGCGACGCGGACGAAAGGATGTTGTTGGTCAACCGAAACCCGCACTGACCGCGATAAACAGCTAGGCACGCCGTCAAATACAACCGACACCGAGGAGGTCTCTGGTCCGGAACGGAAAACGCGCAAAACAAAAAAATGCAAGGAAGCAAAAAAAAAAAAGAGGTTTAAAGTTTGGTTATAGTCGCCACAAAATCAACATTTTTATCTTCATTATCTTCTGAGGATGCCCTTTTTTTCTTTTTCTTTTTCTAGGTGTCTCTTTTGAAAAAGCTATGAAATGAGTTTCCGACTTTTGTTAAATAGTTAACTCAATCAATTCCGTGTGTTCATAGAAACCAGCACAATGACCCATTTTTGTTTCAGTGGGTTGTCATGTACAGGAATAAACGAAAACAAAATTATAGAAACCCGAGTCGGTACATCTGCAATAACGAGAGTCTGATTGCTCTAGATATCTGCATGTAGTTTCTCCAACAAATTGAAGGGGTACGGTGCATCCTGCTTGTAACCTGAATGTCCAGCGGGCCCGAATATCTAATAGAACACGTGCACCCGTGTTTGTCATGCGAACCTGACACGTGTACGGATCGAAAAATCGTCATTAACACATACATATTCCAATGAATAGCAAAATGGAAAGTTGGGCTATATAGTTGGTACACTGAAAGAATAAGCGCATCGAAAACAGGGACAGAGAACAAAATGACACGTAGCGCTGCCCTCAGCTAGATTGTTTATCAAAAAACGCGCATTATATGTACTGCATATCATCGGGCTGCCGGCAGAGAAGGCGAATTATTTATCAGATAAGTGCAGTGACGGTGCACTTATTCAGTCTGTCTCCCACCTCGCCCTCATGTTATAGACCTTTCCAGCGGCAGTCTCAAACGAAGCGACCGGGCAAAAAATGCTGAGTCACTGAGCTGTGGACGCATGCGCAGCGTCCGATATACCGCACAGCAGATCAACAGCGCATGCTTGGAAGGCGTTCCACAGCCCAGCAGACTGAGATGGCAGCGCGCAGGAGGCGATTTCTGCAAAGGTCTATACGCTTCGAAAATTTCCCTCTCAGTTTTTCTTTTCGGCTTTCCTAGTATTTGTGCTTTTGGCAGGTAAGGAGCCTATGGGCATCTGTCGCAGTGGATGACGAGATCACCCGAGGGGGCGCTCTTAACAGACAAAGCACGCTCGCGCGCCCTGTCTTTGAAACAACCTCCCTTATCTGCCCCACGTACACCTTGCCACGCCATTGGGATTTCATACACCACTGACGTAGCACATTCATTTGTCGCCATACACGCGACGGGTCACCATGTGCTCCCAATCTACCAGAAACAAAAATTACTAGGAAAACTGAAAAATAAAACTGAGGGAAATTTTCGAAGCGTGTACACCTTTTTTCATTCATTTTCGTCCCCAGCCGTGCACCTGGTAAAAATATCCGGTATGAGAGACGAAAAAAAAATAATGCATTTTAACTTGCAAATAGTAAAAAAGTAGAGGTGAGGCAAAACGAGAATGGCTGGCCGTTACGCTTATATTCTGAATGCCTTCTGTTGGCGAAGCGACGGCAAGACAATGTTTCCGCCCATGCTAAAAGTGACAACATTCACGATGGCGGCGTCCTTGTGGCATAAGGTATATAGAAGTTTTCAAAAATCACCTTCGGCGTGCTGCCATCGTTGCCTGCTGGGCTGTGGAACACCTTTTGAGCATGCGCTGTAGCTCTGTTGTGCGGTATATCAGACGCTGCCCGTGCGTCCAGCTTAGTGACTCAGCATTTTCTGCAGGGTGTTTTCAGGCTAAAACTTTTTGTACAGAGTATTTGATGCTTTCCTTACATTTCGCAAAAAAAAGTTAGCGCTCAACTATTGTAAGTGTTTTTCGCATTGTGCCCAGAATTTTTCAAAATATCGGAAAAGTCCAGTGTCCTCGGCGCTCGCTCATGGCCAGTTCGAGCTGTCGGGCTTTCCTTCGTCGGCTGGTGTCGACAATGTTCATCGCAGCCACGTACCTAGGTTGGCAACAAAGCCACTAAATAGACCACGCTTAGAGTATCGGCACTACGTTCTCCGATTTTCTTATGGGCGCTGCCATTTTGGTGCTGAGTGCAGAGCAGGCGCCATTGAAGATCATTACGATTCGAAAGTATACGACATACTGAGAAAAAGAGCAAAGTAAACAGTCCACGGATCACGAGAGACTCCATCTCAAGCGAAGAATTGCCCGAGCGAAAAAGAGTATTAAACGTTGTGGAGAAGGAAAAACTGGACAAGACATACAACATTTAAATCTTCAATTAAAAAAAAAAAAAAACTATGATCCTTAGGTTGAAACATTTATTTTTGGACGTTACGTTTTGCTCGTTTTTGTCAAGTGCTCCTCAGAAGTTCTGGTGGTACGCATCCTTTTAAGAAGAAGGAAAGTTTGCACTCAACGATCTTTCGAATTCAACTCTTTCTTTGAATTAGTGTTTACCAAAAACAATATAGTCAGCTAACCGAGTTCGAAGACATTCTCTCCTCTGGAATTCAAGACGATGAAATCTCAGAATCGGGAGTTTTCAACTTGCTCAATCATGTTGACATCCCCCCTCCCCCCCCCCCCCCCCCCCAAAAAAAAAAAAAAAGTCCTGGTCCCGACTCTTTGCATAATTATTCTTTTACGGTGGCATACGGAGCAGACATCAAAATATTTACGCATAATTTTTAGTTTCCCTCAGATGTGCCCAAAAACTTTAGCCCACGCATTGGAAAGCAGGAAAAATAATCCCCTTCATAAATCTGGCGACCGCAATAACCCAATTAATTACTGACGGGTGTCATAAACTCGTACCTGCTGTAAACTACTTGGACATATAATATTTAAGCATATGATAGAATACCTCGGAACAAATATTATTCTGGTCGAGTGCCAATTAACGCGGCTTCGTTCGCTACTACAATAAATGAACGGGGACAAACATATGTTATATCTCTAGACTTTTCTAAAACTTTTGTTCGTGTTTCACACGCCACACTTTTACTCAAGCTTTTTCTTAAATTTTTAAAAATGGTTAACTAATAAACTTGATTGCTGCCTACTTAACTGAGCGAACTCAGTACGTCCTGTCACTTCAGGGATACCCCAGGGATCAGTGCTTGGTCCATGTTTTAATGCGAAAGCATTAACTGTCCCATGGAGCGAGCCGACGTCATCAGCCTTGAAGCCGCGCCAAACGGCACCTAAACCCCTTTTTCCAAGAGAAGCCGAGATCTGATGGCTCCCAGCTTTGAAGACCCGCGAGAAGCCTAGCCAAACGGCACCAAGTTTCCCCGCTCACAATGGAGCGCAATGAAGCCGAAATCGGTCCCATTGGCTGGCGCGCGCCATAGTTTCAAGGAACGAGGCTCCCATTGGCCGCTGCGCGTCAGTTTCCACGACCGCCACCCCATGGCGCTGTGTGTCCGCGCCGCCAGAGAGCCTGTACAAGGAATCGGCTGGCGCGTTTGAGCAGACCGCCAGCGCGAAGGATACAAATCGGCCGTGGAGCGGCGGCACGGCCGATGTTGTTTTTTTTCGTTTCTTTATGAATGATATCTCAAAAGATATATAAATGCCAATAGAGCTTTTTGCAGATGACATTGTCCTTTATTCTGAAATACTATCCCCCAAGATCAAATAAATCGCAGTAATTCACTATTGCAAATTGAAGAATGTTTTAACCGATGGCAAATGTAAATAAATTATGACAAAACAGCAGCAATGACCACAACTTGGAAAACGAATTCCCTACACTTTAATTACACTGTGAACAAAAAAAAATCTGTAGACCACTGTAAATACCTCGGCATTGCGTTTCACAAAAAAAAAATGACCTGGAATCAACATGTAGATAAAATTGTGAACAAAGCTAGATGTAAACGTTTTAAGCTTAGGCGTACACTTAAATTTGCAGATACAGAGATGAAGACTGTAGCATATAAAACACTAATTAGACCGGTGCTGAGGTAGGCTAACCCTGTTTGGTTTCCCTGCACGACAGACGGGATGAGCAAGCTTGAAGGCGTCCAAAAACAAGTTTTTATGTTCATCTTCAACGCATTTAGAAACCGGACTTCCGGGACGCACTTGCTTAAAGACACCAATACGAAGACGTTGGAAACTATGGAAAAAATTAATAGATTAAAACTTCTGTATTCCTTTATCAACGGCAAGTTTAATATTCGCATTGAACAATATATAACCTTTTTATCGACCGGATCGGCAAAGATCAGCCACTCCCCATCAATTCAGCGATACAAATTTAAACACAATGTTTTCTAATATTAATTTTTCCCCCGGGCAATTCAAGATTGGAATTCACGGTAAAATGAAAGTGCCACGCTTTCATCGCTCACCACTTTTGATAACGCACTTCATCAGATATATGTCTAGATAACATTTTAGGTGCGTATTCATTGCGTATCTATTATGAAAACTTCCACTCCTGCTAAGGCTTTCAACTGAGAGCAGCAGTATCGATTAAATAAAATAGAAAGTCTAAATAACAAATTGCCCTGCAATTGTGTTGCTACGTTAAACGTTCTTGGTTTAGCGCTATACTCTGTTTCACCTTATAATGTACCGCAGGAAAGGCTACAAGCGCGAGCTCCTTGCTCTAGGGCACACCTCGGCGGCACAAGCTCTCGTGCGTTAAGAGTAGCTCCCAGCGCTATGAGCTCGCGCTTCTAGCCTTGTCTGCGGTACAACATAAGGTGAAACGGAGTATAGTAACCTCCAGGGATTTCATCTCGAGCTGTTCCTCCATGTCTCTCCACTACTCTCTACCCCATTGACATCAGCGACCCATTGACTTTCCCCGTCGGGCCGGCCTGTGTCCACGGAGTATTGGGAATATCGTGACGTCCATTTCCCCGCTAAATATAGCGGGGAAACTGAATTTGCGTATAAGTCACGTGACATTATGTCACGTTACGAAAATTTTTCCGCTAAATTTAGCGGGGAAACTGAATTGGTGTTGAGGTCACGTGACGTCAATTTTCCCGCTAAATCTAGCGGGGAAACTGAATGTGTGTATAGGTCACGTGACACAAAATCATGTGACGTAATTTTCACCGCTAAATTTAGCGGAGAAACTGAATTGGTGTCGAGGTGACGTGACATCAATTTTTCCGCTAAATCTCGCGGGGAAACTAAAAAGTTTTGTATAGGTCACGTGGCATGAAATCACGTGACATCATTTTCCCCGCTAAATCTAGCGGGGAAACTAAATTTGTGTTGAGGTCACGTGACGTCAATCTTCCCGCTATATTTAGCGGGGAAGTCATAGTGACGTCATGTGACATCCCAGGGCACGGCCTCGAGAAATGCGACTTGACAAAATCAGAGGCAACTATACTTCGTCTCACCTTAGCATGGACTAACTACGAAAGCTCTGAAGGCGCGAGCGGGTAGCCTTGACTGCCTTAACTGGAGCTCTCGCTGCACGAGTGCTCGTGCAGCCGCCAAGGCTTCATCCAAAGCCACTAGCTCGCGCTTTCAGCATGCGCGGCTAACAATAGTCCATGCTAAGATGAGACGAAGTATAGCCCGGAAACGTTTCACGTTAAAATGGGTATAGTGTAAGGAAGCTCAGGGCGATCTCGTCCTACTCTGTCGAGGACTCTTCTAACATTTTCGGAAGACGCAAAGCCGTTTCCTGCGACCTCAGATCAGGCTTCAGATATCTGGCAACAATGTGGCTCAAATGTCGTTACTGTGAGGCTTAGCTTATTTGGCGGCTCTTACTCGCTTTCATCTCAAAAAGTGCAGTAAAAAAAAAGAGAAAAAAAAAAAAGATCCGGCTCCTCGAGGAACGTTACCAATTTCCCCCTTCGACAACCAAATCTTGTAAGAACTACTTCGCGCAGCGCATGAATAATGCGCAAAACATCTTGTTTCTCTTGCTGTGACAACGAGTATAGTTGATCAAAGTGGCGATGCACGCGAGTTGGTTCATGATACAGCTGAAAACAGCGCACAAATAACAAAGACGAGGAAGGTTGTATAAACGGGACAAGCGCGGTCTACTCGGCAATACTCGGACCACGAGCGAACCATCAGATATCGTTAGAATTCGGTCATTTCCGTCGCCACACTCGACCGAGCGCAAGTCGACTGGTGACGCAGTGCTCGAGACACGTTCGGCCCGTGGCGCATCCGGCACCACATTAAACCGTTAGATAACTTTCAGAAGGAGAAAACGGAGAAGTAACCCGCTCTTATTTCTAAAGATTCGCAGCGAAAATCCCGCTTCTGACACCCCGACCCTCGTGACCGTTTCCCTTGTGCTCCACAATAAACAATAAGCCGTGAGCAAAATTCAAACCCAGTATCGCATCACGGACCCTTTAGCCCCGCCATATATCGTACTCAGTCGGCGTACCTTTTAGTCAACATATTTTCCGGCGATCTCAGCCAGGGGCGGATTTAGGGGGGGGGGGGGGGGGGGGCGACCGCCCCCCCTGAGCTCCCCAAGGTCAACTTTTTTAAAATAAAATCATTGATATACACCAGCCAGAAGTTTAGTTTTTGGCGACATAGCAAATATTTGGTCAACAAAATAGACCTGGGCAACGTTTGGACCGTGTCATATCTCAGCAGACTCCCGACTCCCCCCCCCCCCCCCGCCGAAGGCCTACCGCCCCCCCCCCCCCCCCAGGCCTGACCCATAAATCCGCCCCTGGTCTCAGCCCAATTCTTTTTCTTTTTGATAAGCCCAATTTACCAGGACACCTCCTGACAGTCTTAGACGCCAAACCTTTACGTATCTTGCATGAATACAAAAGACTCAATGAAAATGGAGAAGACGGCAATGCCTCCACATCTGCCAGCGTTGCCGAATTTTTTAACGACCTGTAATGAGGGCAATAAGGCGAGAGCCCCGGTCACAGTGCTAACGCATTGTTTAAAAAAAGATCAGTGCGTTTTTTTCCCTGTATGGCGGTCTTGTCGCATTCGTCATACAAAAACTGTCTGTGGACATGTTCGAAGAATGTATCAAGTATACACGCTTAAGACCTGTCCTCTGATAATTCTTGTCACCGTGTCTTTTGGATGATTACATGAGCAGAGTGACAGCGGCTGAAGAACAACAAATACCGCTCTAGCACACACGTCAACACACACACACACGGTTAGCAACCTGTTTAATGTGCTGTTTTACACAAGAACGTGACCAAAAGGTCACGCAGAAATACGTTTGTGGAAAAAGCTGTGCTGCGGAACATTGCTTCGGTTGCCAACAAGTCACTCACCTTTGTTGTTACGTCGGCCAAGACTATGGGTTGAATGTTCGTATAATGGGACGGGGGCGTGACGACTTGGCTATGAAACCTTTACAATTGGAGCAGAAATATACTGGACACTACACGGAGAGAGCAGAACAGGGCGCTCGGCGATGCAGATGAAGATCGCCAGCTTCGGCGGTCAACGAGTGTCGGGTCGCATGTTGGAACCATGTTTTTTTTTTTTCTATACTTTTTTTTTACCTTTTTTTTTTTGCCTAGGGGTAATATAAACTTCTCGCCTTCGATGTGCAAGGAACAGGGGCCGTTTTTCTTTATAGCTTTTTTTCATTTTGAAACACAAAAAATCAGAGATAAAGCTAGAATGACTTATTCTTACTTTTTCCCCCTCCTCGAAATCGATACACCTGTGTACGTAGAGAATTACATGATTAAAATTAATCAAATACATAAAAAACGAGTTTGACACACACAAAAAAAAAAGACACCCGGAAACGGACATGGTAAATGTATTTTCTGCAATGTCGCTTTGTAATTTTTTTCAGTTTCAGTTTTGCTTTAGGTAACCTAACCTACCCTCACCACTGTCGATTACTGGTGACGTAGATAATGTTCACATACGTATATTTTGACCCGTCAAGAGCGAAAACGTTCGGAGAGCTTTCGTCAAATGGTTCGTCCGCAATTTAACATTTGGTAATACGCTCATTGTGGCTTGAGTGAATCGTCGACCCAAGGACAAAAGCAAGCAGTTTACAAATACTGCAAGGTATTCCACGGCTTTAAGACATCTGATTGTCCTGTCAACTGTCCGCAAGACGCCAAGCTGTGCACTAAAAACACACACCTCCATGATCGCGTAGTGTTGAGCATATAAATGTGTTTATTGACGTCAAAACTTTCATGTTTTTTTTTTGTTTTATTTTTATTGTAGATGTTTTCATAAACTGAAACTTTTCTCATCTGACAATTCAAAATATCCAGTAACGTTATATCCCTAAGTGTCACGAGGTTTATCATAAATGCAGTCTAAATAGCTTCCCGCACGAACCCAACAGAAGGGGTATCATCTCTTGCACGCCGATAATCTGTTCAGTATATGCAACTAGGGCTGATGCAAGTGCTATAACTTGGGGCCTCGCAAAATAGAAAAAGAATTTGCCTATCACTTCATTTCAAGCAATTTCATTTATCTTCTAGCAGGGCGATCTTATTCTCTCTCATAAATATATAGAGCGGAAACAAAACTAACGCACGCTTCGTATATGATGACAACCAAAGTTTTTACTCCAAAAGGCATTGAGCCGAAAATAATGACTTATTGCCAAAAATACCAAAAAGTAAAAATAATGAAGTAAAAAAGAAAAGCTTGTTTTAGCGTGCATGGTCAACTTGCACCACTGAAACATATCAAGCGTTCAACCCTCGCGCTCTCCTCGCTGCACCAAAACATAAACATATTCGATGTCTATATTTCCACTATAATAATCATCTTTATTTCCATGCGTCCACAAACAGCACTACGCCTAAAAAGTGGTGCATTGTGTTCATGAGCGTCCATAGAACTTTTTCCAGGGGGGGGGGGGGGGGAGGGGAGGGGAGAATGTTGACGATGTTGGCTATTTTCAGCACGTTTCCACGTTACTCTCTCTCTGCTTTCACGGCTGCACCCTGGATTTGGGGCTGCAAACAACTGATCTCTGTGACAATTGCTGGATCGCACTTCCCGCTCCCGCGAATGAAGCCACCGGACGGCCATCTTTCATGTCGAAAAATCGCGTTTTTGGACCGTTGCGGAGGCTGGAGGGGCAGCGTGCTGGAGACGCATTTTCTACTCGTTCGTCATCAATCGCAGAAGAAGTGCTTTAAAACCCCTCTGTAAGCCGTGAGACTTGCCGTTGAGAACACGTGGAAATTTTTACGGAAGCGCAGTGCCGCGGAAAAAAAGACACAACTCGTCGAAAGCAAGTTTCGCCGGACTCGTGGCGTAATAAAAGCTTCCTTAACGTTTTTTTGTTCGTTTGTTTTTTCGTTTATTTTTTTCAATAGCCATTTCCAATTTCCAGATACTAATAGCATGTTGGGAACAGTAAATCCATGGTATTCAGAAAATGTAGTTGGTTTTGGGTAGCTAAGAAACCGCCGGAGTACCCTTTAACTGGTGTGGGTGCAGCTCCCCCCCCCCCCCCTCTTGCACCCCCTCGAAATTCCAGGGGGGGGGGGGGGGCAACTACCCCCCTTGCACCCCTCTGCGGACGCCTATGATTGTGCCAGTGTTGGACAAATACTCGATAAAAGTATTTAAGTTAAGTTACTAAATAGCTGCTCCATAAAGTATTTAAAATACTACTCAAGTTACTTCACTGTAAAGTATCTTGAGTAGAGTACAAATACTTAGAAATGTATTTGCAATTACTTCTGAAGATACTTCCGCATTGAGTAATTCTTATCGACGTCAGACACAACGACAATTATACGGTTGCGCAAACCTGGTTTACCGAATGGTTCATTTAACACGCAACAACACAAAACGGGGGAAAAAAGTATATCGTAGGGCTATTTTATGCAGTCCAACTATAAGGAGCAGGATACTGTCACGAATGAAAGATGATGAGGCGGCGAATAACTGAAGAAACTCAACGTTTAATGAGGGCGAACTTGTACCCAAAACTAAATAGAGAAAGGCTAGCGTCGCAGGCGTCGATGTTGGCGAAACAGCAGGATCGAGCGCTGGGGCGAGAGTGACTCCGGACCGCCGATCGGAACACCTTTTGTACCCGTGTGGGTTTCTGGAACATTCGGCTTAGAATGTTCGGCGCGTAGAACATTCGTAACTCGCTGGATTCGGAGTTCGTCTTCTGCGGTGAGTGGGAGGAGGGCCTTTTTTGTTACCACTACGGCCTGCATGAACAGTGCAGCATGCAAGGTGCCCAGCTCAACACAAAAGCCCAAGTGGGTCAAGCTCGCATCCTCTGACGACTGCTCTCCGGAGAGATCGGGCACTTAACACCACTTCGTTTATTGTTAGTATTTTTACATTACACTGTGCACCGCGTTCTGTTAAAGAAGATGGCATGAACATGCCCACAAGGCCTGTGGGCATTTCACAGGCCTTGTGTTAGGTATACACCGGGATGTGGGGGCAACAAACAGGTCAGAGCGCCTCGCCAATAGTGACATCGCTGAATATCACGTCCTACGGCGCACCTCAGACGCATCGTTTAACTACAATCCATATTCCCAGTTCACTATAAACGAACTTGGGATATGAATATGAGTGAATGGATACAAAGAGAACCCACATAATAGCCACGGCAGTGGTCGCACCTTCTTCAAGTAGGTGTTGTTTAGAAAGACACTCAACGTTTGGGGACGCTTTGTTGGCATTTTGCGAGGCCATCTTGCTCGTTGTCCGTTTCCTGTCCTGTTCTCTGCTTATCAATGTCCGCTTACAGACAGTCAGTGTTCGCGACAGCAATAAGTGACGGACTGACCGCAAAAAGCAAATAAACAACAAAAACCGTGACGTTTTGCCGTAGCAGGGTCAAATATACAAAAAGCAAAACAATTATTTTTGTCCACTTATCATTTTTTTTATTTATTATTGTCTTGACACTCAAGTCTTCGTTGTTGTCGTAGGTCGTTTTCCGGTCTGCATCGCGCCTCAGAGTGGTAATCTTTACTTCCGTAAAACCACCCCTTTTGTTTCAGGATTTTTTGGGGAAACTAGGAAACAAAAGGCGCCTTTGGGAAGGCGAGGGGAAAACATTCATTGTACGAACTTTGGGCTGAAATATGAGTCACAATCGGCACAAAAAGCGATGTTTTCACGAGCTCAATCAAAGTCACCGTAGCAATCGGAGCTAGCAACAGGATTTCGTTGCTCGTAAAAATGTTCTCCTTTGCTCGTGCCATGCCCACGCAACTTCATACCGAAAACGTCGGAAAATGGCGGAATGTCAACATGTATTTGAGATAATGAGTACAAGATACTCAGAATTGTATTTAAGATAGAGTATCAAATACTCTCAATCAAAAGTATTTGCAAGATACCAAGATACTTCAAAAAGTATTTGAAATACAGTATCTTGAGTAGAGTGTTTGAGATAGGCACAAGTCTGGATTGTGCTCATATAAATGCGGGCATGGGCGTACCACCCGGGGGGGGGGGGAGGGGCCCTCGCCCCCCCTACTTCTCAGAATGAGGGGCAAGGCATGGGCTTTGCCCCCCTGAAACAGCCGCACACTGGGCAGGCAAACACTGGCCGGCGGCGCCCAAGGAATACCAAGCTCCCCGCCCCCTCGGCCCTGGGAGGGGGGGGGGGGGGGGGGGTCCTGGCTTTGCCCCCCCACTCAAAAGCAAGTTGGTACGCCACTGAATATGGGTGCCATGTCACAAGTATTCACTCTGTAGTATACTCAACTGCTGCGTGACTGCGCGCCTTTCGATACCTCGACGGAAATAGTAAACAAATCGTGCACACAGATGACTTTCCCTCGGAAATATCACTATCTCAATAAATAAGACTGGGAGGTGATAGTCGCACGGGGCCCGGCAAAAAAAGTGCCATTCATGCAAACCACCATACCCACACACGGGAGCGGAAGTTTTAGATCAATACCGCTAGCACCATCTACCAACGAAGAAGGAAAGCAATTTCCAATGGTTCTTCGGAAGGAGAGCGGCAAGGCTCAAATTTTTGGAAGCCGCGAATTAACGGGGCGAATTCACATCGCCCCGAAAAGTTTGCATTTCAGAACTGTGCCTTCTGAATTTTTCGTGTAAACATTTTTTTACGCACGTCGCAAGCTAATGCGACACACGGCAGACTCCTAAAGTTTTCCAAATGCTGTTTCCTGTGCGTAGAATGTCGCTGCCTGACGGCCTAGTTGGAAACGTAGATCTAATATCGAAAATATTTGTTTGGAATGCAAGCGTACCCATGAAAAAAAATCCGATACGTCAATGACTTAAAGAATAAGAAATACCAGAAAAAATATAATTGGTTCGTGGCCGATGATGTCGAGCAGAGCCGTATATTAGGAGAGTTTGGACAATAGGCGGAGCAAAGGCCGCCGCCAGCGCCGAATATTCCCCCCACGCTTAGGGCTCATTCACACTGGAAGCGGATCCGCGTTCGCAAAGCGGTTGCGAACGCGGTTGTATAGACGCTTTCAGGCAGCTGTGCATGGGCGCCGCCATAACCGACCTTCAGTTTTTGTTTCTTCTTATTCTGTTCGCTCCACTGCATCATTACCACAGTAGGTCAGGTCATTGCCATTTTAGATTCTACCGCGTCCTTCTCCCCAGCATAGGCCCTTGTGGAGACTCGTCAACGCCGCTTCAGTGGCTCGGCATCTCGGTAAGACAAGAGAAGGTCGGCTATGGCGGCTCATTTTTGCGCGCGCTGAAAGCGTCTATAAGGATTCAGTACAATTGCACGCGCATTTGATGACATCAAATGCGCGTGCAATTGCACTAGATCTTTATACAACCGCGTTTGCAACCGCTTCGCGAACGCGGATCCGCTTCCAGTGTGAATGGGGGGTTAGAGCGTAAACTAAATTTGTGACACAGCGTCGACCAATCAGGAGACCTCTACTCCATCTCGCAAATGTCGACAGTGAAGACAAAGGCACAGGCACGTGAGCCTAGCTCAGCGAAACGCTATTGTTTGTACGAGACCTCGTGCATAGGAGGCACTTTCCAAAGCCACGCGCTCGTGCCCATGCCTTTGTCTGCACTGCTAGAACAGCGTCCTGAGACTGGCTGAAAGAAAGCAGTGCAAAGGGTGGGGTGCGCGAGCGTCTTGAGACGCGGAGTTCCGCTCGGCACGGCTCAAATTATACTTCGTTTCACTTTACCTGCGAGCGAAGCCAAAGCTAGAAGCACGAGACCAGCGCTTTTTGCATTTCTCCCCAGCTCGCGCGCTCGAGCAAAGCCTGAACGCACGGAGCTTCCGTGCTCGCGCTTCCAGTTTTGCCTTCGCTCGCACATAAGGTGAAACGAAGTATAGTCGTGGCACAAATTTAGAGCACGCGACCACCGCTAGGGGCTGTTTCGCGGCCTGTGGTTGGCCCGAGATGCTCGCCTATTCAAACCAATGTATGGCCAAACTCTCTCAATAAACGGCTCTGATGTCGAGCGCTTAGCTCCATGCAAAGGTATACAAACGGTTTGAACGCCGTAGCTCGAGGCACGTGGAGCGAAAGCTCGTGCTGCAGTAAACAGGAATTCTGAATCACATCCACACTCCTACCCATTTCGATCTAAACGAGCATCCTACCAGCGTGCGGTCGTGCATTACTATTGCGTGATGCAGGTTAAAGACCCCAGGCTAGCAGCCGTATACTGCACTGGCTAAATTTCTCATCTACAGCGGGAACCAGTGTCGCCACACTCTAGCACACGAAGCTCACGCTGACTAAATACCCGCGTCTTTTTTTTTTTTTCGCTTCTGTTTCTTACACGAAAACTATTGTCTGGATTTGTTATGCCAGACTATGTACTTGACGTCCAGATGTAAGTTCGAGTATTAAACGTCGATGATTCTCACTGTTCTTTTGCAAAACTAAGCTTCAGTCGGCCAAAAACGTTTCTAAAATGGCGTCCCGAAACGCGCGCATCACGTTACAAAAACGTCCCAAAACCGATTACATTTTTATTTTCCTGGACTGCGCTTGACTAACCTTGCTTGACCAGCTGAAGACAGAGCGCCCCATTGAGCTCGTGCTGGATCGTTAACGACGGAATGTGTCGGGAAGCAGTTTATTAAATTTTCGCTTTCGTGAAACACGGAAGCCCATGACTACTAATTACTAAGAACAGCGTTTCGGTCTTGTTAACGCTGAAGGCGATTACGGCCACAAGCTCATCGGTGCGAAGGAAGTTCGTTGCATGCACGGCTGCAATAAGAAAAAAAAAAAAAAGATAAACCTCACTGAAAAAAGATTAAAATGGTCCCGTCGAGAGGTGTCCGCCAATTGGAGCGTTATGTGCGGTTCTTGGAGAGTATAAATACTAGGTGAGGATGAACAAGAAGTCAGTTCGTAGGGAATCTGCACCACCATGAAGGTCTCTGTGAGTACTGCAGCAAAGTGGTTATTTGGGCTAGTTGGTAGTTTAGGTATAAAGCGCCGAAAACAACAAATGCCAAGACGAAGTAATACAACACAAGGCCCTCCATGTGTTGTCTTATTTCATCTTGGCCCTTGCTGTCTATACGGCGCTTTATAGTTCCTAAACTCTGTGATTACGCTCCCATAGTTCTATAACTCGACTGGCAATGATGCGTTAGATTATAGTGGGAACCTCGTGAATACCATATACTAGCGCGCAAGTGCCTAAGTGCGATTTACGGCATACTACATTAGTTGTTTGGTTTGTAAAAGCCGCGATATTGTGCCGCATCAACTAGCCCACAAAAGAGCGCAGTCGCTATAAACGTCGGAGGAGGGGATCGCTGGAGATGTCGCAATGCAGCCCGGAAAGCACTCGTTTAGCGCGTGCTTCACTTGAGCGGGAACAACTCGGATCTAGATATCGGTTGCCACCCGTGTCCAATCAATGAGCAGCTAGACGAGCGCTGCATGCGCGTCAGCGCTCGGCTGGCAAACGGCTGGGTGTCACCCATAACACATACTGCGTTAAATGTTCAAACCAACATTGATCCATAATCATAACTAAGTATCCCACGGACGACGCCGCCGCAGGCGAGCCTGTGTTTCCTGGTCCTGGCAGGAGCCTCTTCGAGGGTCCTGGCGGGCTACGAGGACAGTGGATCCGGCAACGGCGGCGACTTTGGCGGAGGCGGCGATGATTACAGTGGAGGCGGCGGAGGAGGTTGGCACGGCGGAGGCGGAGGCGGAGGTTGGCACGGCGGAGGCGGAGGTGGAGGCGGAGGTTGGCACGGCGGAGGTGGCGGAGGCGGCGGTGGCTACGGCGGAGGGGGAGGAGGCAAGGGGCACGCCAGCATCTCATTCGTCAAGCAGCCCGTGCTGGACGTCAAGTACGTGTCCAAGCCAGTGGTCACGTATGTCAAGCAGCCCGTGACCACCATCAGGCACCAGCTGAAGCCCGTCATCAGCTACAGCGGTGGACACGGAGGTGGTGGAGGCGGAGGAGGTGGGGGCGGAGGAGGAGGACATGGAGGAGGCTGGTGGTGAAGCGATGCTCCAGGTGAAAAGGTATGCACGCCCCTCCTTGGTCGATTCCGGAGAACAGATCGGCGTCCCTGGCGCACTAACAAAAATGTACAATGAAAGTATAATGTCCCCGAGAAAAAAAAAAAAACATATTTGTTTTCTTTTACCTCAAAAAGAAACTACACCTTGCCGAACGCTGGATCAATTTCCGACCAAATGTACCGCTAGCGGTCAGGACCACTGCAGATGCCAAAGTTTCCGAGCTTGTCGGCCGTTATCTGATTCAAAGGATGAGAACGATCCATATGGCAATTTTCAGTTAGAAAATGCCGACCTGAGAAGCCCACGAGTGCCTAAGAAGCCCACAAGAAAAGCTGTCGCAGAGGACCGCTAGCGCTACATTTCGGCGGGACTGGGCGTTCGGCGTTTATCTTTGCGGTAAAGAAGCAAATACCACAAAAACCACTATCTTATATATATATATATATATATATATATATATATATATATATATATATATATATATATATATATATGTCTTATTTATTTCTTTATTTTCAGCTAGGGTGGTAGCGATGTCAATTTTTCATCAAAGGTGGACTTTCGTGGTGGATTTTATCGTGCGATATTTCGAGGCGTACTACTTTCCTGGGAAAAATTCGACCAACAGAACAGCAAACGACGCTGTCGACCACTCGCAACGACTGTCGATAGATGGCGCCACAAGCACAACCCTGGCAGAGTTTGGCCTTCTTAAAGGGGCCCACCAACAATTTTTTGACTGGTTTGAACGTAGCGCTGAAACGGAGCTCCATGAAAGCAGGAACACCGAGGAAAAAAAATATTACAGAAATTCGCAATATTTTGTGAGTTATTAGCAAATTAAATGTTGCAGAAAATAACTTTAAATAAGCAAAACACGTGCGCTTCATGACGTAAAATGAAACAGTTTAGCGATTGGAGCAAAGCGGTTGGCCAATTGGACGCGAGTTTGGTTGGTAGCCCGTCGGCCCGGTCGGCCATTAGGCCTCGCTGCAACCATCGTAGCTTTGGAATCGGGTTGCCATCATCGATGAATTTACCGGGCTTATCGGATTTTGAGCGCCGAATTCTTGAAAAGGAGTGCGGAGCTGGACATCGCGCCGTACGAGGACACACCACGCAAGCGCCGCGACGCGTCTCTGCCTCAGTCCGCTTCGACAGCCGCGGAAGTTTCGTCTCCCGCAACTCCGCCACCGGAGCCACCTCGGCGAGTAGGAGGTACTCCGCCGCTGGGAGGCGCGCATGAGCGACGAGGCGTTGTTTTCGCCCTTTTTGAACTTAGCTCTATAACAACGACTTTTTAGAGAAATAATGACGGTTAACGTGTGATATACTTTATTCCGCTTCAAAATTTCTGGGACGGCTCTCGCCAATCACGAAACCCAGTGAATGTGACGTATAGTGAAAGGGAGCGCCGTTATGCGCGCGCATTCGGCACCTCGCGGCGCCACCGTCGGAGGAGGTGTTTCCGAGTTGTCAAATTAAAATATGATGCGCTAATATTTTTAAACTCTTTCGTTGTCCGCTGGGTTTCCGGGACCACTAGTGTGGAGAAACCGCAAAAAAAAGTAGACGCTCAAATACTGTTGGAGGGCCCCTTTAAGGAGATTTTGACAGCATGACAACCACAGCAGCGTAGTCTGACAACCGGGGGATGACTACTTCCGTCCGCCATATTGTGGCTCTGACTCATAGGAACTCAACGCGATTTCTCAGGAATGAACAAGACAAAGAAGTAACGCCATATTGTGTTACCGCGAAATCCGCTTGTTCTAGCGGCCAACAAGCTCCGCCCATTGGCCAAACTCTCTCAGTATAAACGGCTCTGAACCCTGGTACAGGCACGGCCGGACTGGAAGCACGCGATTGGGGCAATCGCCACCTCCCGCCGCAATTCGCGGGGGGCGCTGTCACCTCACCCCTGGTAAAAAAACCTGGGCTACCCTTTGCCGTTTGCACAGAGCGCGTCTGACAGTGTATCTCAGCGCTGTCGCAACTTGCGGCAGAGATTTTTCTAGCCTTTGACACCTGATCCTTACGTTTAGACTCTCAGGCACTATTTAAAGGGGTTATGACACGGAAATTAAACGGATAATTATTCTTGAAATGGAATGCTCATATGATACTTAGCATATACACCAAGTTACGCGATTTTTAGAGCTCTGGTAACTGCAATATTCAATTTACGAATTTTTATCATTTTCATCTGGCGACCAGGCAACACTGCCCAAGTTAGTCACACCATGGCGTCCATAAACCACGTGACCATGAACGCTCTCTCATTTTAGGCGCCCTCATGATCGCCCAAGCTCTCCTCGCCGCGGGCCGCGGTACGAACAGAACCGCTCACGCAACTCGGTAACCCGAAAGCTATTCTCGCTCTCGCTCTCGCCCCCAGCCCGTTGACCTTCAACCCTGCATGCGCCTGCGAGATATCCCCGAACGACGGTGACCATGGCGAGTACGTCCGTAACTCGTCGTCGCTGGAGCTGGTCGCCAGCGGGGCGCAGTCAAAATGAACAGCTTCCAACATCTCTTGATAGCAATCACTCCAATGTCGAACACTTTGACAAGGCGAGCGATGCCGTCGACGTAATCGTCACGGACCGCATGCTCGAAACGTGGAAGGTAAACGAGGAAGCTGAGGCTCGAGACGCCAAGAGAGCCAAGTCTGTGAGTGGTTGCAAGGGGACGCCGCGCTGTAGGCTGGCTACGTCACCAGCCCCCAGCTCCGCCCGGATCTGCCCCTCCGAGGGACCCGCATATAAATCGATTTACCCACGAAACTATCGTGTCGTTTTCAAAACGAATTAAGCAGGATTATAGGAACATACAACTGGGTCCTAGCAGTATAGTTATCTCACATTTTATTTGTGGCGTGTCATAACCCCTTTAATGCGCTTCTAATGAGCCCAAAACGGTGAATATTTGACGCACATCTCCGAGAGATTCGGGAGTAAAAAGTATGGTAAGTAGAGACAACGAATGCAATTGCGGAAAAACTATACTCTTCCTTACCTCCAGGACTTCTGTTGCAACTCAAGAACAGGAGGAGACGGACCCCTTCTAAGTGGAGGAACTTTAAATTATAAATATTTCGTACACTCTCGTGAAATGCAAGCAGGCCCAATCTATCTATTTCCGTAATCTGCATCATCATTTCATAGGCCGCACATGAAGTCGGTCAGCTGCTCTAGACGAGGGTATAGTAGTCTGTACAATTTTCGCACAGTGCATATTACAACATAAAGTGCTTCCTCGAGGGCTTGTGCACATATCCAGTTGATTTTTCGTTTCTGTCCGTGACTGTCTTTGCATGGTTAATCAGAAGTATTCTGAGGAACTTGTTGCAAATTAAATCAGCCAAGCGCTTTGAGTGACTGTTGTCAATGCCCTCTGAGCAACTTAGGATTGGCGCGTCTTCAAGATAGGGAGCAATGAGTAGTTGCAGAACTTCGTGCACATTTGTACGCGGAAGGTGCTTAACAGCCTTTAAAAAAAAAAAAAAGCAACACTTTTGTCCAGAAGTGCGACTGACAGAATGGAACGCAGCAGCAGACCATGACCGCGCTTTCCGAACAACGGCATGCGAGGGGTCAGACAAGTACAGAGGTCCCGTCCATGTCACAGGGGAACGCAGTTTGCTGACGACACCGCCTGTCGGTAGAGTGACTTAAATCGGAGCGAAGTTTAATAAACCGTTGCCAAAACAACAACCTACGAAGCTCGAACACCAGCGCCAAGCAGCTCGAAGGGACTCTCCGAGTGGGGTGAAGTGGGTGAGGTGGTTGCGCCCCTGGCGGCAAGCAAGTGAACTACATACGGAAAAAAAAATGCCATTGACTCCCGGGCGATTGCAAAGGCCGTAAGAAGAGAAAGAGAGCGCGCGCTTCCAGTCCGGCCGTGGTACAGGGCAGTTCATCTGCCCTGGTAAACCCTGGCAGAGCCTCTGAACCCTGGCCATGCTCAATGACAGTTGCTGGATCGCGTTTCCCGTTCCCGCGAGTGAAGCCACCGGACGGCCATCTTGCTCGTAGACGATTTGCGGTTTTGCTACCGTTACAGAGGCTGGCAGCAGCGTGCTGAAGACAAGTTTTCTACTCGTTCGTCGTCATTAGTCGAAGAGTTTTAAGACCCTGTGTAAGGGCTGAGACTTGCCGTTGAGAACACTTGAAAATTTTTACGAAAGCGCAGTGCAGCAGGAAAAAGCCACAACTGGTCAAAGCAAGTTCTGCCGGTCTCGCGCCGTCATCAAAGCTTTCTTGGGACGCCGGAGTACTGCGTCTTTGTAAGATTTTGTAGTACTGGTATTGTACTATTGATTTGATTGCCATAAGCGTATAGTAAACAAAACAGAAAAAAAATGCGCCGCTGATATGCCGCCCCCTTCCCCCCCCCCCCCCCCCTCCTCCGTCGCCACTGGACACTAGATCGAGCTTGTTTCTGGACCGCGAGTGTCGCAAGTTACAAATGCAGTAGTCAGAGTAAAAGTAAAACGCTACTCCAGAGGTACATACGGCTTCACGCACATTGCACTCGCAAAACACATCCACACGGCGCCGAAACGAGTCTTGATCGGTATCCAAGCGTGCGAAGGCACAGAGACGCAGCACTTCGGCGTGCCTAGGAAACTTTGATGAGGCCGCGAGACCGGCGACACTTGCTTTCGACGAGTTGTGCCTTTCCATACGGCTTCACGCACATTGCCCTCGCAAAACACATCCACACGGCGTCGATTCCTGATCGGTATCCAAGCGTGCGAAGGCATAGAGACGCAGCTTGGAAGCTTTGATCCCGCCGCGAGACCGGCGAAACTTGCTTTCGACGGGTTATGCCTTTTTCCTGCGGCACTGCGCTTTCGTTACAATTTTCCACATGTTCACAACGGCAAGTCTCAACGGTTACACAAGTTCTAAAAAACTTCTCCAGCGAATGACGACGAACGAGTAGAAAACGTGTCTGAACCACGCTGCCGCCAGCCTCTGCAACGCCAGCAAAACCGCAAATCATCTACGACCAAGATGGCCTTCCGGTGGCTTCACACAGCTGCAGCGAACAAGCGGGGCAGAGCCGGGGAAGCGCGATCCAGCAATTGTCATATTTATTAGTGACCCTGGCTAACTTGGCCGTCTGCGTCGGCATCCGACTTGGTGGTTTTCCGCAGGAAGGGAGCTACGCCTTGAAATTTCGCAAGGTAATATGCGCCACTAGCACCTTCCATTAAATTCGAGATAGCTACGTGCATGGAGCCGTGTATTCAAAACATCTTATGCTTTGAATGTGCTGCAATATTTTTTTTTATTTATTGTTTTTGCCAATCTTTAGGCCAGGGCAGGAGTGGTACAAGATTGAATACAAAACGCAACAAGGGTATTAATTTCAGGCATAGAAAATATCGAGTTCTTCGGTGAACGACACGACATCTTTCGAATTAACAACACAAAACGGTAGCTTGTTCCATTCATCAATACGTCGAACGAAAAATCAGTACTTAAAACGATCTGTTGAATATTCTAAATATACCTCTAATATACCTTTATTGTACTTTTTTTCATAGAATCCAAGCATAACTAGTAGCATCACCAAAAGAATGAGGGAGGTCTGTTATTCTCTACTTCATAATAACATCTGTATACACCATGTATAATCATGGTGGGAGTGCCTTGTGTTACCAATCTGATTAAATGCAGTTCTCTTCCCTTTGCCACGCATCGGTACTCAAAAAAAGATATGACATACATATCCTAGATGTTTTCTCAAGATGCTTAAACTTAATAATGCAAATAATAAAAAAAAACTCTATCGGATTTGCAATTAGCTTAAGACGTGATCCAGCACGTCGCAGCGAGTAAGTCACTGGAAGCTTATCAACATCTTATCCGACTACCACTAAATCATTCCTTAGAGATAAAAATGATATTCCAATTAAACCTCCAGCGGCACGATTCTATTCGAGATAAGACAACTGGAGATCAGTGAAGCGAATTTCGCTGAAGTCATTGTTATTCAGACAATGAATATCTAAAACGAATAAACTGATGGCAAAATAAAAGAATAATAGTGCACTGTTCCAGCTAAAGCAATCCCTTCGACACGGGCCGGAGAACTTCGCCCTTGTGCAAAAATCCGAGGCTGTAAAAAATACGATAAAATTAAAAAGGCAGTGGAACAGTTTGAACATTAAAGGAATTTGCAGCTTGTAGTTTTTATATTGTTTATCTAGGCACAAGTGAGAAAAACTCACCACCTTTCCCAGAAAAACTGCTATTTCACTGCGTAATCGGTGGTCCCCCAGAGAGGTTACTCGAAAGACGCCGTGAGTGTTGAGGGGAATTTTTACCTTCGATTTGTTTCATTTTTTTTTTTTATATATAGGTAGCGCGCGATGGAAAACATGATTTTCTGTTCTTAACATCCGCAGTTAATTGGTCAAAGTACGAAAATCGCTCCACCGGTCCTTTAAGCGTGTTACCTGTAACGACGAAAACATGTGTCGTCCTGTATACTGACGGCATGCCAGGCTGCTGTCGAAAACTTAAGTCATATTTTTCCTCTCCCTCAAAAGGAGCGGGGCTCTAAATAATATGCGTGACCTTACCCAAAAACTTTCGATGTTATATACAAACACATTTTTAACGCAGCAGGTACAGGTTTCAGAGGCTTCATTTTTCGGGATGATCGTAACTGACTGACCTTCCCTTTTGGTCTGTTCAGTAGCAGAGCCACTTCACTTCCGTTCGTTAAAATTGTGTCTTATTTTGCTGTGATAGTTTCATATAGTAGAAACAGACATAACTTCTAATGCCACGTTGCACGTGCTTGCCTTTTCAGCCATTCCGTAATACGTGGAAGGCGTCCCCAAGCACTCCGGATCTTCGAGTGGAGTAAAGAATGCATTGGTTCCAATAAAAAAAAAAAAAAAAACATGAAAGACACTTAAGTACTTCTTACGAGTTGTGAATGCGAAAGCATGAATGTCGTTCTTTCGCCCCTTAGTTCGTCTGCGGTGTACTGGCGTGGACGGCCACGTTTCGCTACTGCCGAGGTTGTGGCCGCCGACGATATAGATGCCTCAGGCGCCGCATGTTTCTTGGCGCCGAAAAGAGCAGAAGCGGTCGCAACCCCCCCCCCCTTTTTTTTTCCGGCCACGCCTGACACGTGACCCAAGAGGGGGGAGAAAGGGGCTGCCGAGCGGGCGCCACACTCTGTTACTGGTTTTTTGCGGTCACAAGCAACACCGGCGGCGCCCCTTGGGACAGTTCATGCTTTCGCATTAAAACAAACAAAAAATCAAATGTTTGGCTCAACGGGGTTCACTTGGGAGACAGGCGCCTGCGCTAATCCTTTTAAAGGGACCGAGAACAATACTACTATAGTCATGCCTTTCTTTAGTTGTCGGTGACCATAGTAGGGCATGAGTAGCACTTGAGGGTAGATAAACGCCAAATTTCGCAAAGAGCGGGCTTTTTTAAACTTTTTTTTTCTCCTTTGGTAAGCTTTCTGACATAACGATTCGCACAATTCCAACCAGTGTCGGGCGTGTCACGGCCGATAGCTGCTCGCGGACTGGAACGGACGGATCGGTTGCTAACCCCTGCGCTCGGCAACCATCAACTCCGTCGGTCGGTTAATATTCGAGCTCTCGCATGGCAAATTGGTGCGATGACGAAAATCAATTCGAGGGTCCCTTTAAGTTCCATCATCATCATAACCTACAGTAATAAAGTATCGCTTATGTCCAAAATGTAACGACGTACACTTCGCGCTTCCCACTTTTGCCTGTCTCCTTTTCTGTATCCTCTCCACTTTTTAACTTACCCCTACTTGACTCCCCTTGCAGCTTAGGAAAGGGGGAATGCTAAGAGGGTTATCTCCCTTGCAGAAAACCGAGGTTGTACGTCGGCCTTTAAAGTTCCCCATCATTGCCGCAGCCAAGCCCCTTTCCGGAAATGCAGTGGCGATGAGAGCTCTAAACGTACGAGTAATTTTCGAGCAGGGATTTGTACGCACTCATAGTACTGATGAATATGGTTTTCAATGCGGATCTATCCTCGCACCAAAATCAAGCCATCCTTTAGTGTAACTAAAAGCAAGGGGGGCAAAGAAACCATGACGACCGAAAGAACAATACCAATATAAAAAAAAGGTGTGACATGTATTTTTTAATTAAATCTGGCTGCGGCGTTATAGCTGTACAACGTACAGAGTGAAACAGCGAAGGCTCATCAGCCACAGACCGCCAAAAAAAGAATGGCACACCTTAAAGGATCCAATTGGTTTATTATGCAGGGGCTCCTTCTGAAGACCCTAGCAGGGGTTTCAGAAGGAGTCCCTGCTGACTTTCGATGAACCGGAAACACGTGCATCCTTGACATGTCTTCGTCTTTGGTCAGACGCTGCCCTCGGCAAGTAATGACTCATTGTTCAAGGCAATTCACACCTTGGCACAATAACATCATTCACACCTTAGCACAATAACATCATGGTGCCTTTTAATGTGCGCCCTAACCAACACAAGTCACCGACACAATCCGCATAGTATCTCACATGAACACACTGCCTCTCCTTAGAGGCAGACATTGGGCTTGGGGTCCTGGACCATCCTTGACGGGTAATCCACTTTCGGAACCAAAACAAACTTTCAATCACCCAGGATTAATGTTCGAAACTCCGGGTTACATTACGAGGCACAAGCTGCTGTACAAGTCCTCTTCGAAGTTGAGCGACGTCGCACGAGATCCCTGGGATGGAGAGATACGTCACTTCCGTACACTACATTCATTTCGCTGCCAATCAACCAACATCTCCACTATAACTTTGCTTTATAAGGTGTGACGTAACCCAACCAGACAGAACAAAGGAAAAGCCCTACGAAGACTGAAAGTTCCTTAGAAAGCACGCAAGTTGTCCGACTTCGCAGCCACAACGTGAACAGAGGCATCAATAATGAGCAACATCAACATTTAAGCAAAAGCGAAGCAAACCCCGTTGTAGAGAAGCATCGCCAGCAAGAAGGGCAGGTGCGACAATGGGCACCTTTTGGTGCAGTTGCACGATTGACGCTCGAGTCATTTACTGTTCCGCTAGTTTGTTAGGTTTACGGGAAATCATACTGCAGGTCATGGAGATTTAATGGACACGCAGAAACGTTGTACGTGTTGTGTTGGACAGATTCTCCAGTTCCCCTAATTTAGGACATAGAGAACGTGTCCTACAAGGAACACATGATCAGCGCGTACTGAATGTATAGCGCAGCCTTTCTCACCAGGAATGATGTTTCTTTACTAAGCACATGCTCTCGATCACTTCCGCTGTCCTTGGTGTTCATAATAGCGAGACAGCCAACAGCACGAAAGAGAGTTTGAAATAACGCTCCCGCATCTGGAGTTATATTGACGAGTTTGAAACTGTTTCTTGAGTTGGCAAGAATATTGAGTGTTTTTCTTCGTTCACTAGGCCTGAAAGGCTATATGAATGTTTCTGAAAAAAAAAAAAAAAATGGAGTGCTCTGTTACCCTCACTAAATCAGGCCCAGCTGCATGCCGAGACGTAGTTGTCAAAAACGCGAACATTAGGAGAGTTGATCGAGCTGTTCAAAGATCCCGACGTCGCTCATACGCGCTCGAATAGTTGATGTTAATGTTCCTAGATGTTTGTCATATACTGTCAAAGATTGGCCAAAAAGCTAACAGGATCCACGATAGTACCTCCATCAGACGACAAGGTTCTCGAACTTACGAGAAGGCTAAATTGCAAGAATAAGTAAAAGGAGCGCCCGCTTCCAGGAAGAGAACCTGGGGCCTCCGCGCTAAATCCAAGCACGGTAATCATTCGGCCACGCACCGCTCGCTGGGCGACGCCCATGGCAATATCTTTCTCAACAAATAATGTTCTACAACCATTTATTTTTAACTGAAAAAAAAAACTACAACTTTCAAGTAATGTTCTGACAATCATTGCCGTCATTTTCATTTTTTTTTCTTGTATGCAGTTTTTATTTTTTCTTGCCTTTTCAAACAGTTTTCAATTCCTGGCCACATGGGATATCTATATTCATTATATTCATGACTTTGGGAGTGGGAATTAGCGCGGTGGGTTGGGGGGGGGGGGGGGGGGGGGTTAAGCCGCATATGCCCCCCTCCACCCTCCCCCCGGCTACGCCTCTGAAAACTTCCGAGAACTGAGTGTTACATAGGAAGAGCAAATAGAATATGTTATCCTAAGTGATAATAGAGCTTAAAAATTTACCAGTAAACTTACCATAACTAACCGACCGTGTAACGACGCCTAAGCCATATCAGTTTCTCTAATAAAGCGAGATTAACTGTTGGCGCAAATGCCTCTCGTCTTGCTGAAATGTAGCACGCTAAGCAGGTTGGCGCAGTTAGGTGCAAATGATGCAGATCAATCTCTCAGTGATGCACTTGGTTTGAGTCATTTTGGAACATTTTTTCGGACGAGCCAAAAGCCCATTTTAGAGTAACAAACGTAACTTTTTGAGCACAATGCACATTCCATCATTTCATTTTACTGCTAATACTTCAAGTGAATTGGTACTGCCCAGTTGAAGAGCAGCACTTCTTTGACTCCCCACTTTTGTGCAACTTGTTAGCATCCAGCGCAAAGCATAATTATACTACAAAGGTAATTTAATCACCTCTGTAGTTCAATTACGCAGATTGATGAAATTTTAGGTTTTATTTTTATGATCATGCAAAATCAGCATGTGACTGACAAATATGCATTAGTCTACGTGATCTCATTAAGGTTATTCCCAAGCTTCGTTTCCACTGCATTGGTGGCCTATACTGTGGAGACCACCACTGGAAAAGCTGGGCCGCACCTATGTGCAGCCCGTCTATTCCAAATCAATGTTATTCATGAATCCTCACCCTACACCCAAGTTACAGAAATTCTTTAATTAAACTACAAATCTGAAAACTAAACACTAGCAACTGATGCACGCAACTTGTCAGAATGCTGCCGTCTATCATATAGACTAACCACGGCTTTACTTCGCAAGGATTACTGCAAGGTAGGGGAGTTGTCACATCTACATTCCCTTTTTTTTCTTTTTTTTTTTTTGTGGGGAAGTTAGCGTACAATTCTGCACTGTCCCCTTCTGGAGTATTTATCCACGAGCTGCGTGGCGGCGAAGCAAGGTACGCAAAATCGCAATGTCTACGCCGTGGGCGTAACTACTCCACAAGGCACCAGTGCATGGTGAAAAGCGCACTTAACAAGCTAACTATAGCCCGCCGGAACAGACCTTGAATGAGAAATATCGCTAAAAGTCCGACTAGCGTATATATGTGTACGATACGAAAATCAAACCGAATAATACACTATACTAAGCGATAATCAAAACTTTAGGAAATTCGCAAAAGCTTACCGTGACGACCCGGCAATGAGGCGACGCCTGAGCTATCAGTTTCCGTACAGATAAAAGTGAGATCAACTTTTGGCACAGTGCTGGCGCGAATTCTTCAGAGTTTTACAGAAATACTGCAGAATAAGCAATCGTCCGATGTAGGTTAAGAAAAGCAGGACAAGCCCGTTCCCCATAGCTCAGTGCTAGCTATGACTAGTGGTTTCTTCCTCTCCCCTCGCCTCCCTTCCAGCCTTCGCTCTGTTACAGTGGGAAGAGTGGGGCACTTTGTGGGAGGAGCTTTTTCTGCTTTTTTCTAACCTGCAACAGACTATAGCAAGGTAAGCACTTTGGTGCAGCTTGGCACACATGAGAGTAAAAGCTCGCACCTATGTAGCGATCGAAGAACAGCGCCAATAAAGTTACCGTGAAAGGCAACCTTCACTGTACCGGCTTCTTTTGCCCAGCAGCCAAACCAAAACGATGATGTAGCTGCCCGTTTTCCCAGTCATTTTATTTTAATGACGCCCGCGTTTTTAGTGCCTGAAAAGTGTAAATAATTGCTTTGATGCAGAACGCAATGGGATATTGTAAGCCTGTACATCAGGCTGAAGTTGAGCTAGTTGGTACATACTTCGAAATTAAACAGTCAGCTAGACGATAGGGACAAAACACAGACAGGGAGAAACAGAAACAGAGACATACACACTGCTGACTATCAACTAACACTTTATACTTGTTCTTCATCACTTTGACCCGAACATTCACACCTAAAGTAATGCCAATAAATCACCCTAAATTCTTACATTACACTACAAAATTAAAACTTGAAATAAAAATAAAAATAATTACATTAAATTATTAAATTTGGTCACTAACACCTCTCTGACCCAACCCACAAACCACCGCCAACACATATCCCTCTTATTCCCTTTTCACGGGGCCGTTCCACACTGCAAAAACTGTCTTTCTCTCTTGCTGATCGTGATGGAGGGCATGCTCACGCAGTCATCGGCGCTTTCCTCAATGGCCAGGGCCTCGAGGATCTCGCGCGCAAAGGCATTCTTATCGACGCTGCGTGAAAGCATCCTCGCTCGGCAGGTTGTGGTGGCGATCAAAAGGCCCAGAGTCCTTGCGTCAAGTGAATTAAAACATACAAAAGGTGAGCTCAAATAACTAGAAAGGAATTGAATAACAGGCTGAAGTTGAGCTAGTTGGTACATACTTCGAAATTAAACGGTCCTTTTGATCGCCAGCACAACCTGCCGAGCGAGGATGCTTTCACGCAGCGTCGATAAGAATGCCTTTGCGCGCGAGATCCTCGAGGCCCTGGCCATCGAGGAAAGCGCCGATGACTGCGTGAGCATGCCCTCCATCACGGTCAGCAAGAGAGAAAGACAGTTTTTGCAGTGTGGAACGGCCCCGTGAAAAGGGAATAAGAGGGATATGTGTTGGCGGTGGTTTGTGGGTTGGGTCAGAGAGGTGTTAGTGACCAAATTTAATAATTTAATGTCATTATTTTTATTTTTATTTCAAGTTTTAATTTTGTAGTGTAATGTAAGAATTTAGGGTGATTTATTGGCATTACTTTAGGTGTGAATGTTCGGGTCAAAGTGATGAAGAAGAAGTATAAAGTGTTAGTTGATAGTCAGCGGTGTGTATGTCTCGGTTTCTGTTTCTCCCTGTCTGTGTTTTGTCCCTATCGTCTAGCTGACCTGTACATCGTTAAGAATATAGTAGACGCTTTGGTTTGCATCCTACACCGGGCTATGCTTGCTAACGTCGGCAGATGCATGCCATGTGTGCCTCTGGGGATGGCCATCCCATTCGTTTCCTGACCTTCTCTACGCATGTGCGAATAGTGAATTTTGAGTTCGAAGCGAATAGCGGTTTTGGCCGAATATTTTCTAATCGAATACTGAATAGTTTGCCTAAGCCTTTCGCTACTGCACCATGCTTAAACGAAAGCCCAGCTGAACTTGCGAAGGTTATTCTTTAAGTGCCCACTTACTAAGTTAACTTAATTTTAATATCACTTATTTACAGACTATGGCATCAGAAAGTCCGATGCCTACAATGGAATGGCAAGTCAACGATACATACGACATAAAATAAAATTTTCTGTAGGGATGCCCAGCTATACCTAATCGAGAGGATTTATAAATCTTCCCGTAATATGCAAGTATTCTTTCTTCAACTTAGAATTTGAAAAAAAAAGGCAATGACTAACGATGAATGCAGGTCGGCCTCTCTGCCTAATGTACTCCTGCATGATATCAACAAATTATTTTTTTTTAAATTTTATTGCAGTGCAGATATCAATTTATTTGCACAAAGTTTCCGTTTCCTTTTTGAATACTGTAAACGACTTAATTTTCACGAGGACCTCATTTTCGCGAATCGCCTACAATTCGCGAGAAATAGGTCCTACAAAACAATTCCAGTAAAATGTAAATACATTAGAATCTATATTGAGATCCCACCACATCGCGAATATTAGAACCCGCGAATTACTTCAAAACTTTAGCTTTGACCTAAATCGCGATATACTGAGCTTGCGAAAAATAGTTCGTTTACAGTACACCATGCATGTGCGTGCACCATCCTGCTTTGAAAGTGTGCTTTCTTCCGGAGCTCGCAGCTGCAATATTTATACTTCTCGAAGTGTCCATTGCGGCAGGTTAGCCCCGTCGAGTGTGCTTCTTACCGAGCACCGGTGAACTGCGGAGACGCAACATCCGCGGAACCAAGCCCCACCGGTGTTACTTCTCCGCAGTGCACCGGTGCTCGGTAAGAAGTGCGCTCAACAAAGCTAACCCGCCACGATCAACATATCGCAAAATATTAATATTGCAGTTCATTTCGAAGCAAATATCGAATAGCGTATTATTCGAAACTATACTATTCTAAAATTCAAATGTTTGCATAATCCTAACCCTTTCTACAGTCCACACCCAGCAGGGGCTATGTATAATACAGCTAATCCAGTGCTGTGAATGTCATCAGCTGACTACCCCTCACGTGCATTGCTGCGCCTCTCCTGAAAGTTCCCGTGACACTCACAATGCATTTGATTGACTTCGGTGACTCGTAGCGCCCTCTGTAATTTTTAAGTTTTAAATACTAAAATATTACCGTATTTTACGGAGTATAATACACACTTTTTTTCAAAACTTTCGGCGGTGCGTTTTATACAACGGTGCGTCTTATATGTATATTTTTTTTCTTTTTTGCAAACTCTGAAGGAACTCCTCTTGATGCTGATTAACCACACGTTATGAAGTTTCTTCGCGGCAAGTGCCTGAATATAGGTGCACCTTATACACAGGTGCGTCTTATATACTAATTTTTACTTTGAAACTTGCGAAAAGTGGGGGGTGGATCTTATACAACGATGCGTCTTATACACCGGAAAATACGGTAATCCCAAAGAAAGCAAACAGTCATGGACGACAGGGGAAAATCCTCTTAGAAACCGCTTTTCTAAGAGCTTAAGGTAAATGACAGACGAGGGTCATTTCCTTACAGCTTTCAGGATCATAACAGTCATGATTAGGAAACTAGCTTAAAAAGTAGCCTGCACAGTTGCAATGGTAGTTAGCACCATAACATGCACATGCAATGAACACAACATGCCTGCATGCTTTATTAACAGTCATGCGGTTAAGTACACTTGATAGGTTGAACACATACTTAAGGAACAAACCCTAATAAAAACAACTGGTCAAAACAAAAAGAAGCTGGTGAAACCAACAATACAACAACTGAAAAGCTCCACTATGATCAACAATCTCGGTCATCTAACTACAAAACACAAGACAAAAAAAAATAATGCATAAAACGAATGAGGTTTGGAGTAGTGACGACACCAAAAGCAAAGAACAGCAGTGACACATCAAAATATCTGTTCATCAACATGTCCTTTATCAAACGAAGTACCATGCAGTAAAGAAAGACAATTCACAAACAAATCGATTGGTCAGTATGGCAATGGACAGCTACAGTTCCTTCTGTCACAACACCACCACCAGTCTTGACTTGGCAGGTCACATCTTGAACTAGATAGGCAAGAGCAGATGGAGCCACATGGCTGACACAGAAATGCACCTGATCTACAGAATGCCAACTCACGGTAGCCATAAACGCTGAAGACAACACTGCTTCTTGTACAGGCCTTCTTTTCACCAGTCACTCACAGCTGCTCTAGTTTTCCCAATCTAAATCGTCACAACAGCTAGGAGTCACTAGAGCCCATCAAGTAATGCCAATTTTTAATAAACACACTAGGGCAATGAAATATTTTCCAGTCACTCTTTTGCCGGCACAAAGTCACTTGCTAAAAGTCACAATAGACTAAAACAGCCGTGGCACTCGGAGTCATCGCAAACGGGTTCGTGACTATGGAACAACCTTAACAATGGAGGTAGAGTTCATGAAGGCACAACATTTGGCCGCTAGCTTCAGCGTTAAAAGTTGAGCACACGCTCATTATCCAGAGCGTCATAAATGTTTGCCGTTGTAGATGGGCAGATGGGACTCTTTGGGGAGGCACTAAACACCGGGGCAACATCGCGACACCCTCGACCTCCCCCAAACAAGGTGCGAAGAGAAGTCTCAGTCGCTGGCAGACTCGTAAGGTGTGTTTGTGAAAATCAAGCTACCGCTATAGTCTGCCAGCTTGTAGACATTCGACAGCTGGAAGAGACAGAAAGGAGGCCAGTGGCAAGGGGAGAATTACTCCATCGTTGTCATGAGAGTTCACACTATGGTGCACTAACGACAATATCATAGTCAGCTCCCCCCTCTTTGAGGGAGAGGCCTGTTGGGAATCTATGTAGTATCTAAGCTCATGCCACTAGTTCGGGTGAGAGATACCTAGTTTTGAGGGCAATGTATTTATAATGCAAGCAGATTCACAAAACTGATTTGAGTTCAGGTTGTACCTAAAACTAGGATAGACCTCTTGCATGCACAGACCAACAATGTAAATCATTATCGTTGACAATCATCACTGAACTTGGCATGATGCCATCAGGGGGTAGTGTCAACAACCACAATGTGTCAATGTACAGTCTTGCCTCTGTCATATGTAAAAGCAGCTTCTGGTCTCAAACGTTTCTTTGAAAACAATATTTTTGCACAACTGTATCAATGTAATTGCATCATTTAAAGACACCTTCATGTCAAACTTTCTTGCTAATTTGTGCAAAGCTACTTGATGCCTTCAAGACACCCTGGGGTGCCCACAGACTCCAAAAGGGAAAGTCTTCAACCAGGAAAGGTGAAAACAAGACAAAAGATAAGGTATAAAAGTCTTTATAAGCCTTGAGTCAACCCTTTGACAGCACTGGAGTGCATAGAGCCTTTGTGGCAGTTGCAATCCACACATGCCCAGTTAGTACATTAGTGGCACAATGGAGCAATGCAGTGCCCAACATGCACACATTTTTACTGGTACAGACATGGCCACAGCACACCCACACAAGGACAGATGTAACAGCTCCAGCAGACACAAGACCAGCAGTTCCCAAGAAGTACCAATGTGACCAGCCAACACCAGAAACAAAGTTGAAGAGGAGAGTGTCCTTCAGCAGTGAAGATGAAGAGCAGCCAACATGGTTTCAATGAACAGAGCTCTCAAGTAAAAACCACCTGTAGCATATGACGCCAACACTCAAGGGCAGGAAAACCTTCCAAAGTTGGAAAGTGAAATTGGAAGTTAAGAAAATCAAATGTAAGAAATAAAATGCACACAACATTGGACAGATGATGTCTACAGGATGACACCTGAGTCATGTAAGTCTCACACCTAATTTCAAACCAGGAACAGTACTGACCTAACGTTGCTTATACTCCAAAGGTTATTCTATCCACACTCTGTGCAGGGCTTCTGCCAGTTGCACCAAGGCACGTAGGAGAAGCAGCTCCTCCTACTGCTTCCACTTCATTGCATGCCGCTGTGCATGCAGATGAAGCCTTCCACACAGGCTGTCAATTGAAAGTTTAAGCCGTTACATGTGGACGGATTGTACAGAACTGAAGAGATACATGTTCTCAGTCTCGTTTCGTCAAGTATGAATTCCACTAAAGTCTAAACTAACCTGTCTGTGTGTACAAATAAAAAGAACACCATGACTGCGTGTGTCTAAATGGCTCTATGTCATAAATAGGAAACAGGATGAAAACAACGCTAAGACAACACACGAACAAGGGAGGTCATGACAATGACAGCAGAACAGCCGAAAGAATTTGCAGTCTTTGGCAAAGAAAACACACATCACACAACAGGACAGTGAGCTGCTTTTTCACATTCAGTAAGACCTGCACAATTCGTATGGCCGGGGTCGGCAATCGTCCACCGTGGCAGGCCGGATGGCCACAGAAATGGACAAGAAGTGGACCAATCAAGGGTACTGGCTGCTTGACAAATCTATCTTACACAAATTTTTTTTCAGCCCAGCGAAAGGCCAAACTTCTTACTGACGACAGTAGTCATGCTCAATTTGTTGGCTTTTATCTGTGAAGAAAGTCTGCCATCACCTTGATATGGTTGAGGTAGGTCTATATAAAAAGCATGACAATGTGACAGTCATGCCACTGAAACAATGCGAGTTTTTCTTAGATCTGAACATCTTGAGTTGGAGTAGCACTGTATCTAGTCCAGAACCTTAACAGTCTTCATAAAAAATCTTTTCAACTCAAAAGTAAAATGAAAATTTTAAAAGTTTTTCGCTGGCAACATCCAGCCTGCAAGTCATAGAATGCCGACCCCCAATGTAAAAATTGACTAATGACTCGATCGCGCAAAAGTGTGTCGAAGTGGTAACTGCACCTGCCGGGCAAACAGTTCAGCGAGATTTCCAATAATTCTGAAGTTTGACCATGGAACTCTTACTAGGAATATGCGTGCATTTATCACAACTGACTGGAATGTTGTCATAATTAAAATCTCTAAGCTTATACTCCTTCTAGGACCACACTTCACACACAGCTTCAAATACCTAGATCTGTCGTAATACGGTAAATAACCTTTTGACTAAACATGCCAACTGTATTTGGCTCACATGTAAGGAAGTATGATAAGTAGTCATAATGAAATGTGATTATGTGGTAATCAAACTCTAGAACGTCTTTACAGTCGCCGACCAATTTTTCAGACGCCGATAATTTAAATTTGTTCAATATTTTGGATCTAAAGGACGAACCGTGGCCTAAATGCTTGATATAGTGCATATTCATAACCAATGTTTCAGACAGCTTAAAGTCCGAAAGTTTAATCTTTTAGACAAAATCGTCGCGAGCGATCGGCACTGCTTGAATACTTAAGCCCTCGTGCTAGGTGACGCTATACCTACGCCTTTTTTTTTTCTCTAGCTGCGCGTTATTATCATCACTATTGCTACCATTTTGTTTTGTTCATACACCATTCTCCAGTCGTGGATTTCCGCCCCTCATCTCGTCTCGGTGAATCATGTTTTCGAACTATACTGGCTTGGACGTCATGGTTCCCTCTGTCCTTCCGCCGCCGCGGAGTGTCGCTAAGAAGCGCGGAAAGTACTCGACCGTAACGCTAGAAAAGAAGGCAGTGATGCTAAGCTAATAGAAAGTTGCCGAACGCAAGCGGAGGCGTAACTTAAAGCAAGGCACTATTGGCTGCTTTTTTAAGCCCGCTTAAACGTAATAAAGGCAAGCTTTTTTTATCTGCTGATGTTTTGGACTGCTCTAATATTCAGACGTTTTTTCGGTCCCTGCAAAGTCAGAAAAATCGGTCGGTGACTATCTTTCACAAAAATATAAGGAGGTTCCTCTACATTTTGATTAAAAATCACTAAACATTAGGGTGAGAGCTACTCACCTAACTGAAGTCCCAGCAAACTCCACTGTCATAAAATATTGTAAGATCGTAAGAAATTTAGTTTAAAATGTTCACAAAATTAGAGCTATACCCCCGTCAGATGGGCGTTTTAATTGGCATTTGGCCCAATGCCCTTCAAATTATACTATCAGCAAATTACCTGATCATCCTCATATTCAAGTTCCATGCGACGTGCGCTGGCTTGCCGATTCTTTTAACTGCCTTTTCCCTTTGCTATTCTCATCCGACAGGGGTATAAGCATGATCAAAGTTTAGGACTTTAAGCCAGCTCCTATAATGTGTGGAATGTCAGGAACACAAACAAAAGAAGGTAAGTGACTCACTCTGCTATAAATTCCAAAGGACCCTGAGACAGCAGCCACATTATAGTATAGTAGCGTATTAACTGTTGTTTCAATCAATTATGGCTGTTTAGCATATTAGGCAGAAGACGACTAGGCCATCCAACACTTAGTGGACTACACTTATCGTAAAGTGAGGAATCACTTTAGCAAGAATTAAACAAGGACAGCTCTAAAAGACAATACATTTTAGATACCAAATATATATGTACTAGTACTCGTGTCTACATTAAGTGCAACATTTAAGAAAAAACTGTCCATGCTAGTAAACGTCCTCCGCAAATCTACAAAAAAAGAAAAGCAGAAATCAGGAACTATAGACACAAAACAACTCTCTTCATAATTAAGTGTTTGCCAGATCAATTATGGCAAGAAAAGCTCACATATATAACTTAGCCAAGTCCAAAGTTTAAGTAAAGCTGAAGTGCACTGCTTGAATCAGAGGCCCTTTGCAGTTGCATAGCGTGCCACGTCGTCACGACAGAGACTTTCAGAAACTGTTGATGGTAACCTCACTAGCAGATGCGAGCGGGGCAAGAAAGTGCAGACGCCTTTTTACCATCTCTTCCGAGCCGCTGTTCTTCCTCGGCGTCTCGGGAAGGCCGTCTTCGTCTCCCGGATCCATGGCACTCAATTCCTGAGATGAAGCACAAACCGTTTGCCTTTCACTTCGAAACACGCCCGATCGAACCTCACTAAGATGTAGGTAACTGCTGCACCATCCCATGTAACCAACGTTGTTAGACCTATCAGTTGAAAGGCTCCACGGAAGAGTACCATTTGAAAGAGGTTCTTTTCTTTTTCCTGCACACGAGCAGGTGCGATCGAATGGCGTTCCTGGCGCCACCAGTGGCAATGCTTTCACAAGCAATGGAGGAAAACCATTTTCGAACGATGCTCTTTTCGCAGAAACTTTGTTTACCATAGGTGTCAGAAAAGAATCCCTTCCCACTGCAGGCAATGAGCATCCAATGTTCCACCGGTTCCGCCGCTTCTGTCTAGAGGGCGGGCTTATAGCGGAGCGAGCACCACTGAGGGGACGTGACACGAAAAGGCGCTAGGCATTTTTGGAAGCTTGTCAACTGACCTTGATCTAGTAACGCTGTAGGTAACGACTATGACTACAAAGAATGGTTCACCCATCAGTCGCAGTAGAACCTCGTTGGTACCTTCTCAGTTGCCATGTTTCTCCAGTTGCTATGTTCGTAAATGCCACGAGTGTTTCGCAGCCACGAGAATCCCCGTGAAATAAAATGGTGTGTGAGAATTGCAAGCTGCCTCATCTGTGGGCCCTCAAAAGTGTCTTTGGCCGTTATGTTTGCTCAGATCATACTTTTTTTTCCTGCAGTTCCCTGAAAAACATGTCATTGAGGTTCTACATGTTGACGCTACATTCATCTCTCTTGTTTTTTAACTAACGATTAAAGTATTTCAGAAAGATCTGCCACAACACCCCCCCGTAACTCACTTTTGTTAGCTAAAAGGTGACACGACTGATTTTTTCTGCATGCAAGAGTTCCTCGAGCCATGTTTCTTTACAGTGCAGTGCACCTATGCATGAAGGAAGAAGCAAACTGCTCAGGTGGGGCATGTGCTATTCATTAACTAGAATTTTATTTATGCAAAAGTAACCAAGACTGGACGGCTTTCTCTTGATGCACCCAAGAGAAGGCAAAAAGCAAAAAGTACGCAAAAAGTAAGATAACAGCAAAAAGTAAGCAAAAAGCAAAAGTAAGCAAAGGTGCTTACTTTTACAAAAAGCAAAAGTAAGCAAAAAGTAAAAAATGAGCAAAAGGACTCGACGGCCTTCTCTCGGTGCGCTTAAGAGAAAGCCGTCTGGTTGTTTTGGGACACCAGAAAAAATAAACATTATTATTACACAAAGCTTACAATACACATTATAGACTTAAAAAAATAAACAGCCGTTATGCTCATCTGTCAAAAATGTATAAAACAGAATGAGAAAACTAACTGAGGGTTCTTTTCCTTCATACCGTATTTACTCGCAGAATGAACGCACTTTTTTCCCCGAAAACTCAATGCAAAGTTAGGGGGGGCGTTCATTACGCTAAGTAAAATTTTTGCGTCCGTATTTACTCCCATAATGAACGGTAATTTTATCCCGAAAAATCAACTTAACTTCTTATCTCTTTGCGCGCGGCGCCGCGCGACTCCAAAACCAAACTGCGATGCGCAAAAAAAAAAGAGAAAAATGCTTCTCTCCATGTTTTTTTTTTTTTCTTTTTGCTTCCGTGTTTTTTTTTGTTTTCGCCTTTCGCAAGTTGTTTTGTTTGCCCACGCTGCCCATGCATTCGCGACCTCGGTGTACCAGGATAGAAAAGTGCGTTCATTTCGAGGGCTTCTCGCTTCTCTTTCCAATGTGCCAGGAGGAGGCGAGGGCAGGATGCCTTCATCATGTGCACTTTGCTTAGGCAAGGGCTTCTCCGTTTTTCTTTCTCTTTCTATCTCCTTGCGGGCGACGCACAACCCCGGAACCAAACTGCGCTGTGCAAAAAGAAAAAAAAGCTCCTCTTTATGTTTTCTTTCTTTTCTCCTGGTTCTGTGGATTTTTTTTTTGCCGCCTTTTGCAAGTTGTTTTGTTTTGCTTTGCTTAGGCGAGGGCTTCTCGGCTTCTTTCTTATCTCCTTGCACGCGGCGCGCGACCCAAAGTCCACACTGCGCTGTGCAAGAAGAAAAAAAAAAGCTCCTCTCCATTTTTTTTTCTTGCTTCCGTTGGATCTTTTTTTATTTTTTTAATGCCTTTTGCAAGGCGTTTTGTTCGCCGACTCTGTCCTATGCATTCGCGACCTGGCTGCACCAAGATAAAAAAGTGCCTTCATTTCGCGCGCGTGGGGAGGAGGGGGTCACAATTTTGACGCCCGAGTCTTGGGGGTGCGTTTAATACGCGAGTGAAAAAAAAAAGTCGAAATGTTGAGAGCCGACTTGGGGGTGCGTTCATTAGGCGAGTGCGTTCATTGTGCGAGTAAATACGGTATACACCTTCTACTGCAGCAATGCAAAGGGAAAATGGCCTTTTCCAAGCAGGGAAGGAATGCCTCATCTTTTTAGAGTCTCCACTTGAAGAATAAAAAGAACCTACATTCCTATATGTCTTTGAACAGAAAATGTTGAAAATCGGCCAATTAAATACTTTATTTTTTAAAACAAGATATATTTTATCTTGGCACGTGTAGAGACTAAGCCTCACCGCAGACGTCAGGAGTCCGCTGTCGGCGGCAGGGTCCCATTCGAGCTCCTGCGACGCTGTTGACACAGGCCGTTTGGACTTCAAGTCCCCTGCACACACGTAAACCTCAGCATGAAACATGCATCGCCCTTCCCATGAAAACTAAGACGACATTAGCAGCAAATTGCAGGTAGCTGGCATCATTTGAATGGTATGTCCCAGGCAAAAATCAGTCCACTTCCAACTGGATTATGGAACTGGAAATGAGGCGGTCCAGCTAAATTCCAGCTGGACCCAGCTGGATTCCAGCTGGACCCAGCTGGAATCCAGCTGGACCGCCTTATTTTCAGTTCAATAATCCAGCTGGAAGTGGACTGATTTTCGCCTGGGGTACTACATACAAACAAGTTGAAGTACTTCTGGTTATTGAGTAGTAAAGTATGTAACTCAGCAAAATGTGGTAGTTGTGGATATGGCAGACCAGGTGTATAGTAAGTGATAGGTATGGTAGCAAAAGCTTGTTTGGGTTATTGAAAGTGGAGGTTCCCTGTGCCGACATAAAATATTGAGTTATTATTGCTATTATTATTACATCTTTTTCCAAGCCCCCACTATAACCTACCCTCACACAAAGGCCAATTTAGGCCATGCATATTTGTTTTAGACAGCTCACAACCAGCATCCATTATTCATATATTAAAAATTCTGGAAAAAAAAAAAGAAAGAAGTCTCGAAGAAATTAGTTTTATGGGAGCATTAAAACATGATATCGCTGTGTGCACGGTGAAGTTGGCAACGCGTGTGGCTGCCATGCAGAGGAACGGGATGCGAACCCCATGCCAATTCCACTTGGCCCAGATTTTCATTTTGCAATTCCCCTTATAGAACTTTTCTGGAAAGTTCCAGCTCATTCTCGGTTGTTATAGTGTTCTGGTTCAAAACATTTCTGAACGTACCGTGTGCATAAAGGCAGCAGTAATGCACTGTTTGTACCAATCACCCCTCTGTCATTGACGCAAGAGGCTTGCACGTTTCTTTTTAAGTTTGTAGGCACAAACTGCCTCATTAGATGTTTATTTTCAGTTTCACATTCATTTGCTATTTTTGTTTTGACAATTAATGCAAGAGCTACCTTTCATGTAATTTACATTTTTTAAGAGAGTTATATTCAAACATTTGGCTCCAACTTATCATAAAGAGGCAGGTTACGTTGGAGATTTTTGCTTACGTGAGAATGCACAGACAAAAAGCCTAAGCATTCTCTTTCATTTGATGACAACTGCCTTAGTGCTAGCCATTCATAGGCCCATTCACCAGGTTTCAGATTTATACAAAAGCAAAGCGCAATAGTCGAAATGATCGTGCAACAAAGTTGTACTACAGAATACATAACGTTTAAGCACCGAAAGTAACAAAATACACTGCAAGTGAATAGTAGAAAATTGAAGAACTTAGTTTACATCCATTACACCCTCAGAAATTTCTGGTCAGGCATCGCCTTCTTATTGGCTGAATTAACTTTTGGAGAATATAATTTGGCATGTTCTTATGCGAGGCGCAAGTTTGTCTGCTTCTTTTGCGGGGGTTGTGGTGACAGCAGAATGCTGAGCTCTGATTGGCTTTGATTGAAGCTGCCTTGAGCAAGCTGCCTTGAGCAAGCTGCCTCCTACTCACGATCCTTCAATCAGGGCCAATCAGAATTTGGCGTTCTGACGTCACCACAACCTCTGCAAAAGAAAGAGAAAGGAACTTGCGCTCCGCATTGAGGAAGGAGTGCACATACAAGAACTAAAAAACTTAAACCTTAAAAAAAAGAACAAAAAAAACATGTGCTCCTTTGAAACACGTTAGTGCACATTCTTTTCGGTAACTCACCTAGACCATTGATGATGGGCGAAAGCGCCGGAGGTGTGGAGTTCCGGTTGTTCAGGATGGGCTTGGGAGGCGTGCTATTCATGGCGATAGATGGAGACCTCGCCTTCACGAAGTCCACGGAAGGCCGAGGTGTCGACGACAACATCTCATTTTTCGTCTGCGGCAGCGGCCGATAGTCGTTGTTCCGGCTGCTGAAGCTCACCGCTGAGTGACAAAAATTTTATCAAAATTTTTATTTCCTATACCATATGTTCTACCACACAATAGTTGCAAGGACACTTGCACTGTAGGCAAGCAGGAACATAGTTCTGCATCAGTGGAAGGCTCATATCTTTCAAAATAGTGATTCAACTGGAGGAACACTTCACTTGGGGATAAGAACGACCAAACAAATTTGGGAACTTGGGAAAGCCTTGAGGGTACTCTGGGGGACCCCTGAGAAATTCCATTGGACAACTCCTGCTATTGAAAATCAAATGTTTCTCCTGGTGCACCTATGTGATGCAGGAAAGCGCCACCGAGCCTTGTAAGGAGGCAAAGGCATGCATCGCTCCCTTGCGATAGATGGCAAATATAAAAAAAAAAGCTATGCATGCATTGTTTATGTTAAAAGCAGTTACCTGAAAAAAAAAATTTAGGAACCGACATAAACAATTTCTACAACCTAACACGCATTCCCAAATAAAAGTAAAGTTGACTAGGAGTCTGGGAATGCTTGAAGTGTCACCTTTCACAGGAGAGTTGTTGGACTTGCGCTTGGGAGGGTTGGCAGTGCTGTAGGAACCCCCGCCACGCCGGAAGTAGGACATGTCCTCACGGAGCTTCTGGTGCTTGTGGCGCTTCTGGAGCCGCCAGGCATACAGGAAGACACCAATGAGGACCACAATAAGCACCACAGCCATGATCACAGCCACTCCTGCAAAAAACAAACAACAGGTCACAACAAAGGGAGGAGGTACTGGGTTCCACAAGAGCCGGCTAAGTTGAAGAGATGAAAAGCACCTGCAGAACACAAGCAGACGGCGTTGTTCGAATGGTGGTATCAAGCATAGCATACTCACACCAATATCTACAAACTCAACTTTAAAAGTGACCCACACTTGTTCCAGAAGCTTTGTCTGATTTCAGCAAAGCCAGAACCTGAAAAGCTTCCTACATCTAGTGGCCCATTGATGAAAATACCTGAGAAAATAAGCCCTTAAATAAGACAAAACACAACTATGAGGTCCGCACAGTAAACTGCTCGAATGCCTGTTCCAAGTACTTGCTGGTGGTATATGGCATGCTATCAGTGAAAGAGATTAATCATACCTTGATTGATGCTTGAGATTTACTTTCTCCTTTGTGAGCAGTAAATGCAGTTTGAGTAGGTATTTTTATTGAGTAGGAAGAATACCCTATAACATTTTAGAGCATGAATACTTGTCTCCAATTACATTTCTCTAGATTAGCGGGGAAAATTTTCCGCTAAATTTAGCGGGGAAAATTTTCCGCTAAATTTAGCGGGGAAAATTTTCCGCTAGATTTAACGGGGAAGATTTTCCGCTAAATTTAGCGAGGAAAATTTTCCGCTAGATTCAGCGGGGAAAATTTTCCGCTAGATTTAGCGGGAAAAAATTTCCACTAGATTTAGCAGGAAAAATTTTCCGCTACATTTAGCGGGGAAAATTTTCCGCTAAATTTAGCGGGGAAATTTACCCATGATGCACCGCGCGGCTACGCCGACGGCGACGGCGACGCCGACGCCGCTCAAGCCGGAAACGGGCGCCTAAGAGCTGCGCTCTAAAAAAAAACTTCTGTGTGTCTAAGAATATAGAACAAAACAATGAGCGACCAAAAGTATTAAAGGTTTTGCAGGCTGCGAGAGGCTAGCAAGAGGAGAATGTCAGGGCTTACGTGTGCTTGTTGCTTTTGCATAGAGCAACTTCGTTGCTTGTGGATGGAAGAAGTTGTTTTTATAGGGCACCAGTACGGGATTCACCCTATGCCATTCGGGAACATTTACCTGAAAGAAAGCGCGAAGCCACAAAATCAAACAATTTCATCGAGGCTCTCACAAGACTAGAAAGAAAAGAGCTAAACCAGTATCTTTTTTTATTTGGTAGCATGACACCAAGCATGATCCATGGCAAATTAATCCAAATTTTGACAAATTCGGCTTTTTGATAAAGCATGTCATATATATAATTGCACGTATGGGACCGCATGTCGTATATAATTGCACGTGTGGGATGCACCCCTTCCCCCCCACTTATTTAGACCAAAATATATAAAAAGAAGTAGATTCTAAAAATGATTGTGTATGTATCGGTGCACTCCCCCTTTTTCCAAGGTGTGCCGATCACCGCTTCCGCAGTGTGCCGTATGCTCCGCCGTCTATACTCTGCCATGTATGCGCCTCTGCTCGCGCTTTTTGTCGTGTTTTGAAGTGGTTTTGAAGCGCTGATAAGAAAGATTAAGGAAGTAAAGCCTTTAAAAGCTGCCCTCTCTATGGTTCTCGCATCATTCACAGTCGCCTTCTGCTCACATGCCGGTAGTGGCTATGAAATCGGACGCTTGTGTTCGATTTCACAGCGGGTACCGTCACGTCACGTTAGGCTTTGTGAATGTTTCCTTCTGCTAAGTTGGTTAACGTGGGCCCCACAACACAAGGGCAGTGGGCAGGTACCTTTGAACTGTCACTTATGCCCTGGAGTGTGGCGGACGTGCAACGGGTCGCAAATATGGTGTCGACAAGATCTGCGAGACTCGCGTACGGCGCAAGCTTGCCGGTATGCCGCAGGCGCTTGTCTTCGGCGTCAAAACGCACGTTAGGGGTGAAACTCTTTGGAACATATGGCTAACGCAAACCCCAAAAAGGCGCTTACTGGACGGCTTGAAAAAGCAACTCTGGCCACCGTTGACGCCAGTCAGACTCAAGCGCCGAGGATACCGCACATTACCACGAGCAAGACTGAGAAAAAGGTGCTCGAGACCACTGCATGCGATCGCAAGTAGATAATTTTTTATGCATACCCAAAACTATTGTTTTTATCAATTTTATGACTCACAAAATTTTAAAAAAAGTATGGCCCTTACATGCATTCTTATGGTAATCTCTTTTACGTTTATCCCTACTGCTACTTGTAACTAAAGGTTCCGTGTTTTCGGGTTTACTTTTCTTCGAATTCGGCGGTGTTTGTTTGGGGTTTATTTTTTCACACAGATTCTGTATTTTTCAGTCTCAATTTCTGGTGTCGACAAAAATCAATGTCTGTTGGGGCTCATGTTAAAGAAGACAGGACACAGAAATGGGGCTCCCCAACCTCCAGGAAATATCTACGTGACTCGAATGCTTCGAAAATGTCTCAGTACCAGAGCAACTGCATTGTCGAGCCTAAAACAGAAACTACTCACAAACTGCAGATTTTTTCCAGCGGAGCTCTAAAAATCCAACAGCCTCTCAAAATTCATACCCACCACCATAAATTGGTTCGGTTAAAAAAAATTGGCTGCAAAAACCATTATTGTTGGTTATCTATGAACTGCGATAGCATTCGTTATGAGATTCATGACGCAACTCACTGTAAATACGACTACGCAAATTCTGAGTAAACACTTTATGCTATACATGGTTTACGACGCAACCATTGACATCAGCGCAACTGCAGCGCCACTTCGAAATTGAGAGATTGCTTTGTCTCTGTGTAATCGTTTAATGTTCAAGCCTGTTTCATCACCATCATTGACCATGTACCAACTAGTTCAACTCAGACCGATAATTGCTTCGTAACCTGGGCGCAAATGTGAATGTGAGCATACTGCCGCTCCATGTATGCACGGCGCAGGTTTATCTGATTGCTAGGACGACATGGAGGACGACTGTCCTAGAGGACGACGTCAAAGACGACACCTAGAACGACCTCTAGGACGACCTCTAGGATGATCTCAAGGACGACCTCAAGAACGACGTCAAAGACGACCTCAAGAACGACATCTAGGACGACATTGAGGACAACGTCTAGGACGACCTTATGGACAACCTCTAGGACAACGTCGAGAATGACGTCCGCATACGCGCAGTGCCTGCGTATGCAGGCACTGTGCGTATACGTCCTGCATATGCGGATGCGCCGCGTGACTGCAGTACGCATACGCACGGCACATTTGAAGCCAGATAGCGGATTGCGAAAACCGGGTGAAGTAGCTGAAGAATGCTATCGCATTGAAAGAATGAATGAAACTCACAGCAGGTGGTTTGAAGATGGCCTCTGTCTTATCTCCTATGATGGCCGCAAACTCGGCACACCGGCCTTCCCGCAGCGTCCCATACACCTTGACCTTTTCGAGGGCACCTTTCTGGTAGCCAAAGTATGTCTCCAGTGGTCTGATGTTCAAGGTACGAAGTTCCACCACCACATCTAAAAAGAAAAAAATATTTGAAAATTAATGTCGGTTCATTCCAGCCCATAGAGGGACACTACCACCCCTCGAAAAAATTTTGTTTATTTTTTGCCAGGCGATTAGTATGGTGTAAGAAGACTGCCCAATCAATATTTCGCCCGAGTCACATATATTTTTAATAAAGTAAAATAATGCAACTTCTTGAAACCAAAACATGTGCACGGAGGCATGGAGGAGAGAGGTGCCGGAAATCACAAGGCTATTGCTCTCTAACCAGTTTTTTTCCGTTACTCTGCTTCTCGGGCGTGGGAAGCAGACAACGCCAATGAGGACGGTGCTTGAATCGTTTGCAATATATTCCTTCCCCACGCTGTTCTGCACTTGAAGATCGATTGGCCGGTACCACGAACCACAGTTCCAAAGTAGCGGTCCCATAACCGTCTCAATGTTGGTCTGTCAGGCGCCGCCATTGCGTCGTCCAATCGCGGACACAGTAGATTCAAGGTTAATGGTGCAATAAACATGTGGCAACCCGCTTCAAACTTGGCTGTCACGGGAACCAATATCACGTGCGCAGATCACGGATAAAAACACGGAAAACCGCTACAAACTTTGTCATCGGAACGGATATTGCAAATTGCGGACGCAGCAGATCCGCATTTCACGGTGCAACATACACGCCGAAACAACTCGTGCGATACAGAAGCCGATATCGCACACGCAAATCGCGGACAAGAACGCAAGAACCCGGGAACCCGCTACGAACTCTCTTGTCAGACGTGCCAGTACAGCAAATTGCGCGGTTGATGCGATTCCCGTCGGACATCGCGTGACGTCCGACAGGAATCGGGGGGTGGGCGATGTTTCGGAATTTTTATGTTACAGCTATTTAACCAGATAAATCGGATGGGCAATCTCTCAGGGGCGGACATTCTCTCGGAACTTTACAGTAGGTATATAAAGGTAAGCCCCTTGCAGAGTATTACTTAAGGTACTTGTAGCGCATTTCAGAATATTTATTTGTTATTTTATCAAAACTTACACATTTCAAATGCAGAAGCATTAACTGTGCCCCTGACAACTAAATTGTGCGACAACCACTTCACACAAAGCATTAACTATGGATAAAACTTGTTTCTTTCTCGACATGACAATTATGGTATAGTAGTTTGCAAACCCAAGTCAATGGAGATGATCCAAACATGAAATATTTAGACCATTTCTCATATCTACGCAGAATCAGCGTAATGACTGAAGAATCAAACAGGAAACAGCACAACGTTCAAGATGGAAAGGAAAAGACAGACAGACAAGAAGAGTTTTTGGTTTAAAAGATTCGCCAAGAAAAAATAGGCAACCGGTTATGACAACGCTTCTCCGTTGTCATAACCGGCCGCACTTAGAAAGACCCAACTCACAAAAATAAAGAAAAGCCAAATTTGGATGGTTTCGGAGGCAAACTCACTCGACACACATCCCTGGAAGTCTCCGTAGTCTCCGAACCTCGGGTCTCGCTTTGTGCCACCGACCACGACTAGACTAGAGCTGATGTCGACCGTGGGTCCGGAGGTGTCAGGAGTGGTGCTTGTCAGGACATACTCCTTTCCATCAACCTGCCTCCAAGGAAGCAGGAGAAAGAGAGCAAAATGTAGGTTTTCGAGTTCCAGAAGACTCTTTTCAAAACCCCGTCCGGCAACATTGGCGGTTGCCATTTTTTGGGCACAAAGAGTGCGATTGAGTCCGACTTGGCGTCGCATGCTAGCGCAGAACTTATTCTCGATGCGAACTGAGCCGAGTTCGCGCCAAATACCGACGTGGCCCTCGTGTCCGATACAAGTTCAGAGTATCTGATCAAACATGGCAGGCTCAGATAACTGGCACAGCGGTTACTCGATGGCACACACTCTTGAAAAGGGTCTATTCATCAAAAAACAAGAACGAAGAAAAGCCCGAAACAGTAGGCCTCTTGAACACAGCGTCAATTTGGAATCAACCTGACAGTGGAGTAAATTACAGCAAAATGATGTGAAGACAAAAAAGAACAAAGAAAGGAAATCAAAAGCATCTATGATGTCTACAGTGCCACGTTAACAAAGCGTTAGTAGCAGTAGTAGTAAAGTATACATTCTTTATTTCAGACAAAAAATTTTTGGGAGGCTGGGAAAAAGAAGACAAAATTGTCTTCACTTCAGCCCCTAATCATTACACTCAGCAGAAAAAAATAATTAAAAGTAATAACAGGACCATTCAACATGTACTGAATAATTTGTATAGACCAACAAGTTGAGACAAAATGTAGATAATGAGAAGTTTATTATATACTGGTGAAAGGTTTTTAAAATGCCGACCGAACTGCCAGTTTGTGCATGCCATTTTAGCTGTGGTTACTTGCACCAATTCTCCTTCCCTAGTTTAAGAACACTTCCACAAATATTAATGTCCAACGCTTTTTCCTCAGAAAACTTCCAAGATCAAGCGGAGCTGTCTTTCTTTAATAGCTTGCAGATTCCAACAAGAATGAATATCTCTAGGCATAAACCTACCACCACCCTAGCATCGTTTTCGATGCGTTTGTAGTGCAGCCAGTGACGAAAGCCATCGGCAAAGTTCCCAGTCTGCTTGCCAAACACTGCGGGAAAAGATCTCTGTTACTAGCACAACCGCGAAGTCTGTGTTGCCCAAAGAACATGAGAGTTGTTCTGTACCCTTTGCAGAGGCGTGGTTTTCCTGTATTTGAAGCGCCCCCTCCGGCGTCACTGCGACCAGGACGTAATGTTGGCTGCACCGTGACAGAGAAAGAGAAAAAAACAAATTCACTCCCAGCTATTACCGAGGAACCAAGACTACTGTAAACTATGAGATAACTGGACCGGTTGGTAAAACCTATACGTGGAACGCTTATGAGAAACAATTGTCGGCAAAATCGCTGCGCAGATTGTTGTTGAATCGCGCTAGCATTGTGCACAGTCTAGTGCTTTGTAAATGCTCCTTTATTAAACTGCTTAGGAACTGCTGTGGAAATTATAGAAATATTTTTTGTCGACATCCACGAAGTCTTTTATCCCATTTAAAATCAATTCACAGAAGTTTCTGATCTAGGTGTCTACTTTCTGTGGATGGGCCTCCCACAACTTACAAACAGCTTGTAGTATTACTGCAATTAAAATGTTTCTCTCTTACTAAAAATATATAAGCTAGTGTTGTGCAAATATTGTTAGGAAGAAAGAAGTGTGACAGCCAAAAAGGCCCGTGCACCTCGTGCAGCAGCGGAAATGCTCGAGGTGCGCTCGGACGTTTGCTCAAACTACCGTACTGGCAACACCATCATAGTCAATGTCTCTTCGTTGTATTAAACCTATCTATTCACCAAGAGCCTGAATAGTATTTTTTAATAATGTGCTGTTTGATATTCGCTTTGAGATGAACTGCAATATTCATACTTTTCAAAGTGTTTATCGCGGCGGGATAACCCCTATTAAGTGCGCTTCTTACCAAGCCCCGGAGCACTGTGGGAAAGCCAAACCCGCGGAGCTCGCGTGCTTTGCGGGTATTGCTTCCCCGCAGTGCACATGTGCTCGGTGAGAAGCGCACTTACCACCTAACCTACCACGATTATGCAGAGTACATGTTAAACAGCGATGTCTTGACAACACGCATTCATCATTCGTGCTTGGCTTCTTCTTTTTTTTTTGTCAAATTTAAAACTGAAGAAAGAATATTTTCATACAGCAAGCAAATTTAGAAATCCCCTCGATTAGCATATGGCTGCAACAAATTTGCCGTTTACATGCCACAGTTCATAAATATAATTATATTAAAATTAACTGAACTTGTGGACAAGTGGAAGGTTTGGAACAACTTTCACGAGATCAAATGAACTTTCATTTAAGCATGGTGCACGGTAGTGAAAGGCTTGGAGAAATTATCCGATATTCTATTCGAAAATATTCCACCAAAACTACAATTCACTTCGAATTCACTTCAAACTCAAGATCCACTATTCGCACATGCCTAATATAAACATGATATGTATATTAAACATATATGTATATAAATGTAATAAGACCCTTGGTAACTCTATTTGCCGTTCAGAAGCTAATATATCATATAACGTTCAATGGGCACATTACAACTTGTATGCACAATTGAAGTAGGCATATAACAGGTGTGTGCCACCTGCTTCAGTGGTCACAAACTAAGCCATGGATGCGAAAGCTTTCCCTCAGTTGCACCAACAACTTTGAATACCTAGTGCATCTTCGAAATAGTTTATGAACAAAGGTTGGTTTAAAGTTGTCGAACAGGTGTAAAGCGTAACATAACATTGCGAACCTAGTAAAATGAGCCGGAAAAATCACTGGCCATTCAGCCATATGCTAGTGGAGGAACTTGCAGGTAAGCCCACCTTTGAGCGTACTGCACAAGGAGGATGGCTTGCCGCACGCTCGCCTTTGCCTTAGTCGAGAAGGCCAGGAGGATGGAAATGCGGTCCTGTCCCGATGTCTCGGGCATGAACATGTACTCGATCCATGCCTTGCCATCAAATTGGGCCCCAATGTCTGCATAAATTAATGACAGAATGCAGATCTTCAGCTATGAAAGAACTATGAAACATTTCCTATCACTTTCCAGCAGATGACAAGCCAAACATACCCGCCCCTGCCCATTTCAATGAGGATGAACATTGTACTGGCATGCAGTCGTGTATCACTACTGCACGATGCACGTTAAAGATGCCAAGCCAGCAGATGTACTGCACTGGATAAATTTCTCATACACGGCGGAGATGCTAGTTGCCCCCTGGGGCTGACTAACTTCATGCTGTCTAAGCAAACACAACACAACACAATTACAGTCGCCCACCGATTATTCGGACTTCGCGGGAACCGAAAAAACGTCCGAATAATACAGCAGTCCGAAAAATCGGCAGATTGAAAAACTTGCCTTTATTACTTCCAAGTGGGCTTAAAAAAGCCGTAAATGGTGCCTCGTTTCAGGTTACACCTCCGTTTCCGTTCGGCAACTTTCTGTTAGCTTGAGAATCGCTGCCTTCTTTTCTAGCGTTATGGTCGAGTACTTTCTGCGCTTCTTAACGACACATCGCGGTGGCAGAACAACAGATGGGGCCATGACGTCCAAGCCAGCGTTGTCCTAACGAGATGAGAGGCGCAAATCCACGAGCGCAAAATGGCGACTAGCGACGCGAAGGAACGGAAAAACAAAGCAAAACGATAATGATGATGATGATGACGTGCAGCTAAATGGAAAAAAGGGCTAGCATAGCGTCACCTAGCGGTAAAACTAAAGAGTACTCAAGTAGCGCTGCCAAGCCAAGCCAATCCATTTGCTGCCAACAACATAGAATTCAAAATGGCCGCTTCTCGATGGTGTTTTCCGCCGATCGCTCGCGACGATTTTGTCCGAATAATTGAACTTTCGGACTTCAAGCTGTCCGAAACATTGGTCGTGAATATACACGATTTCTATGGGGTAAGTCACGGTTCCGCCTTTAGGTCCGAAACATCGAACAAGTCCGAATTATCGGAGTCCGAAAAATCGGTCGGCGACTGTACTTGTCAAGAGTGAGTGTAAGGCACCTTTATTAAAAGCTCCTTGATGCTTGTAAAGATGTCACTAAGGTGCTCCATAAGTGCCACAATGTTAATGTATGTCATCCCTAAAAACAGTTTCATCTAGCACAGATAATACAATTGTGTTATAGTGACAAACTTCATAGCAGCCTATCTTCTATTAATCATGGTGACCCCAAAATATGCTCAAAGAGCATCATGATATAGCATCAGGTCTACACAACCTCCCAATCCATGCAGATAAAGCTGTTTACAGTGTACACTGACAGTCAGTGCACCTTTAAAATAGTAACTAATGCAGATATTGTTTTTAAGCAAACTTTTCTTATTTCATTAACCCCTGGCCGTTTTGATTTGTTTGTTTTTTTGGGAATTTTTGTTTTTAAACTGTTTTGTTTTTTTAAATTTTTATTGCATGTGCAGCCAGGGTCACACATGTCTCCACTACCGGTTGCATTTTTAAAAATGTGTACCGTAAGAAAACATATTGACAGTAACATGTGCTGCCATCTCTCGGCAGTGCAGCAAACTAAGCTCTAAATGAGCCTGGGTCATCCAAAACAGCCAAGGCGCAAGCGAGGGTATGCAAAGAAGCTACACGCATCCTATACGGTTTGGGGACGGCTCTAGATGTAAGAGCTAGGCTCGTTCATAACGGTTAAGGGGTTAAAAAGGCTTCAGGTGTTTCAGCAGCCTTCCCGAGTTCAAGGCAAGGGGACTTGCAGAGCACCTCGTGACAAATCCTCACCGGTCTGACAGACATCTCCCTGGTAAGATGTCATAGAGCAGTCACAGCTTGTCAGATTGTTCTTCCAGTCCTCAATGCAGAGGCCACTGTGGTGGCACGGCTTGGAGTCGCACATCATCTTGCAGCCCGGGCGAATCTGACCTGAAGCAATCCACAGCAATGTCAAGACCATGTGACGTTTGTGTGACAAGGAAATTTCACATCTCGTGCAACACAGAAGAGAAAGATGAGATGATGTTCTGTGATTCCAACGTGTGTAAACAAAACATCAAACTGAAAGCACAAAGAGTTTGGCTCTTCTGCAGTAACTGAGCGTCATGTGACACAACCAGTGTGATGAAGCAACTTCTGCTATTTTTCTAATGCCCCGAGTGCTCCAGAATGCACCACTCAAACCTAGTTAATAACCCCCCCCGAAAAATCATACTGTCTTCTTTGAACTAGACGTAACATTACCTATTTCACAAATGTCAGCAGTGGAAAAGAAGTAGAAGTGTGCGAATATTTGAAACTTCAAATACTTTACAAATAATGTTTGCTATACCATTTGATTTTCAGCACAATTTTACTGCTTGAAGAGTTTGTGTTTTTCTAATAATTCTAAAATTACGAACTGTGCCTTCAGGATGCCTCAATTTCATGTCAAGGTTCACAGCATTGCACAAGTGGTGTCACACCAAGCTCCACTGCTTTGCACTGGTGCATGCGCACCAAGCTACACTGTTTTTCACCAGTCTGCTTGGACAAAGGCTCATGCAGTGGAGCATCTCATTGGCTCAATGTGCTAAGAAAGTTTGATCACTATTGGAGGTCAACCATCTTAGGATGCAATTATAGGCTCACCGTTAATATAAAAGGGCTGAAAAAAATAGACTGTCAATTAATATTCAAATGAATAAGGTAGTAATTGCTTGGCTTGTTATGTTACATTATTCTTATCTGAATCGTTTTATTTTTGATTGAACACAAGTATGTGAAATGCGTCTCCTGCAATAAAACAGTTTCTTTTCACATGAATGCCAGAGCCATATATGGGGAGGGTTTGGCCAGTTTATGATCTTGCCGCTGTAACGCCCCCTGCCCGAGTGAGCCAATCAGCCCGCGGCACAGAGCGAGAGGCGAGAGTGCATGCACATGAACTCCTGGCTGCTCACAGCTGCGCGAGCAAGGTCGCCATTTTCGTTCATTCGCCCGGTAAAATGCATGAAATGGGCATCCGAATTTCGGTCATTTCCTTTTATATAGCTGGCCCTGGCAAGAAAATGATATACTGTTATTCCTCAGTGGAATAAAAAGCTAAAAAATTAAGTTTTCTCGATGTCAGCCTGTAGCAGATGACGAGTAGCTTCAACAGTGCTCTGTATGGAAAGCGTGTGGCGTCAGAATGGCACTCGTCTCCTCTCTGCTCCCTCTTTCCTCTGTCACTCCTTCGGCGCTCTCCTCCCTCTCCTCCACCTTCCTCCTCTCCAGCACCTTCGTCGCCACACCCACTGGCCAGACCCTCCCAATATACAGCTCTGATGTATACTCGCTGAAAGAAAGCCTACGCTCTGATTTATTAAAGTGTCCATGCTCAGTTGACATCAAATGTTAAATATATTTGTATCTGAAAATATTCAATTCTATTCAGTCAATTTTAAAAATTCATACTTAATTCGTACTCAAATACATTATATTTGCAGACCTCTAGAAAAAAAATTTAAAGAAAAGTGCAACTGCCTTATTAGATGCAATTTTTTAGCAACATTTTCGCATCTTGGGGCTTCTTGGAAGGCAAGCAGTCCAAACCTTTGGTGATATTCGCACACCTCTAAAAAACGTTTAAACAAGAGCATGGCTGTAATGTTAGATGCAGCTTTTGGGGGCAGTCAGACATCTGGGCCACTTCGAAGACAGGGAGTTTGAACCTTTGGTCACGTTCTGGTTCTCGACGTCCTTGATGAGGTCGACTTGGACGTTGCCAATGCGCAGACCCTGGAGGCAGCCCACCAGGCCGGGAAGGTTTGTGGTGGCACCCATGAAGTCCACCCCTCCCAGGTACATCTGGCTGTTTGGGACGCTCTCGAATGTCCCACGGGCCGGCTTCACCAACTCTGCGTGCCGAAAGAGTAGGGCCAAGGTGAGAAACCGACCCGCATCCGGCAAAATTATACTTCCAAGCAATTTAAATGTATGTATTTTCCCAGACTACAAGTTTCGCCTTTGTATAAGCCACACCCTCCTATAAACGGCTGTTTCCAGAAAAAAAAATTTGGTATATGAGTAGCACCTTTGTATAAGTCGCACCTATGGGTATTCATATGCCCGGCACAGCGAAACTGCATTTGAAACCCCGCACTTGTCTATTATGATCGCAATATATGCACAAGCGAGAGCAAGTTTCAATGTTCTCGACAATAAATCGAACAAGAAATATAGCCCTCATGGCAAATTTTCGCGATTAAGGTCCATACTTATAAAACAAAAAGTGCACATAAAACGCACCGTCGTATATAAAAAAAAAACAACAAAAATATCTGAAAAAAAAGAAAATTTGACTTTTACATTGGAAAATATGGTAGGTATAATGGTTTGTCAGTCTTCACAGACTTGTCATGTATCTCCAGGGGCCCAAATCTACACGGCGAGACCAAACGGTGTGGGGGCACCGGGAGGACATCGTCGCCTGATGCGACTGACCAGATCCATACTGCCGACCAATAGCAGCAGGCAGTGATGTCACGCTCCCTTGGTCCCGCCTGGTCTTGCCGTGTAGATTAGGGCCCAAGGAAGCTACATAAAGTTTCGGGGAGGGCGAAGGGACATTCACGACGATGGGAGTCAAGAAAAAACACCGTGGCGAATGACGGTTTTGCTGAACACGCGTTGGAATGACAGTCAGCCCTTTTCTGAAAAAAAGCAAATTTAAAGGCTGATTCCAGGTCTTATAACTGGCTAAATCTGTGCAGAATTATGTGCAGATCTGCACAGAATTATGTGCAGTATGCATCTGAAGTTTGTGAATACTAAAACAGTTCCCATTACGCTTGCTTTTTTTCCCAGTTTGTCGGAGGTTAAAAAAAACGAAAAAATTGCGGTGGCTTAGCTCGGCTATGCCAGGATACACGTAGCGTGAGCTTATGCGCACAAAATGAGAGGCACTATCAAGCGGCTCCGGTGCAGCGTCAGACTTGGCTACTGCGCAACGGAGGCGCACAGCTGGGCACGCAGCGACGTCACTCCTCTGGAATGCGCAGACCGGCGAGGCGGGCGCGGCGGCGGCGGAGCGCAAGGCGGCGGTTTCGAGTGGCTCTCATAATGAGCCGTGCTCATTATGCAGAGCGCGTGGCGCCCTGCGCCGTGCTCATTATGCGGAGCTCCGCCGCCGCCGCCGCGCGCTCCGCATAATGAGCACGGCTTGCATAATGAGCACGGCTCATTATGAGGGCCATGCGAAACTGCTCAACCTCGGCCAGTGTAGCTAATGCTACAAAAACTGCCCTCATGAATATTGAAGCAGCATCAGAAGGCCACGCAACCAATGCACCGCATACCGAGTTGTTCTCCCTGTATCCAGGGGTCCTTGTAATAGGTGGTGAGGAACACAGCAGGGTGAGGGATGGTGACATTGTTCCCGTTCACTTGCAAGACGGTGTAGTCCGCGTGCCTGTCCACAAACACTTGGACGATTCGTCCTGTTGCCAGGTCTGTAACGGGACACATAACATTACACTTGACATTTGCTGATGCTAGCCTTTCTAAAAAAACAGCTTTCCCCCCCACAAAAGAAAATGCTTTCCACCTGTCAAACACTTTGCACGTTGTGCATGAGTTTGAAAGAGCTCCAACACAGCGGTGCGAGTTCCCACATTCTGTGCGCCCGAGTTTAATGCCAGTTCTCCCAGTATCATATACAGTACACATCCATGAGAAGTCACACGGTGTGATTCAGAACTCCCACAGAGCAATTTCGAAGACCTCTAGCAGCATACAAAAATCAGACGGAGCTCCTTAGAAAAACACAAAAAAAACGCTTACAGCTTTCTGTAACGCCGAATTAGAGCGCAGCTCTTGAGGAGGAGGAGGAGGAGGGGAGGGTACTTAGGGGAAGGTATGCTCCTCCTCCTCATCCGTACCCTTTCCTCCTCCTCTCCTCCTCCTGTGCTCCTCCCTCCTCCTCCTCCCTCCTCTTCTTCTTCTCCTCCTCCTCCTCCTCCTCCCCACACGTTGCATCATGGGACATTTCCCATAATGCAATGCGTGACGTGAGGTCACCTGACCCTTGTGAGGTCACGTGACCCTCGTGACGTCACGTGGCCCACGTGACATCACGAGTCCCGCGCGTTGCATTATGGGACATTTCCCATAATGCACCGCGCGGTGACGGCGACTTCTTGGCGCAATTAATTTTAATATAACTATATGAACTGCAGCACATAAACGAGACATTTGTAGCAGCTATCCAAATCGAGGGGATTTATAAACTTGCTTGCTATATATATGCAAGTATTCTTTCTTCTATTTCAAATTGGGCAAAAAAAATTATACAAGCTTGGTTATGCTGACAAAGACTGGTAAGCACTGAATCTGCAACGGGTCTTCCAGGGAAGAAGAGAAGGGCGTCTCAAGGGCACCGCCTGTCGAAGGTTCGCTGACATTTCCGACACACCCTGTGATATGACGCTACATGACTGGAAAGGCCACGAAGCGTGTAAGCTCATTCTTGAGTCGTGCGAATGAGCTCGTTCTTGCGTGGTCCATGCCACCGAGCCAGCAAAGCACTTGGCTCACAATCACAAGGGGCTGAGTTCATCCAGCCAGGGGACTGAAGACTTTTTATATGGTTCCCTATGGGCATAACTCGGTGCTGGTTTTTCCCTACAACCAACTACTACAGTCGGCTGTAGCGGCTGGCCCTTACAACCAAACGTTTCAGCCGAACGTTACAAAGCTCCATGAAAATCAGCTAATGAACACATTTTGTGTTTAAAAAACAAGCACAAACGACGAACACGGGCTGTCAAGACGTTGATGCCCAGCATATAACAAGAATCTTGTTAATTCAAACTCGTGGATAATTCAAACTAGCATGCAGGTCCCGTCCCATGTCTCTCCAGGAAGGAAACTCCCGGTAATTCAAACTTTGCATTATTCAAACAAAGTTCTGGTCCCCCTCCGGTTTAAATTAACGAGATTTCACTGTACTCTTGTATAATCATAGTGGGTTAGCCCCGCTGAGTGTACTTTTCACCGAGCACCTGTGCTAGGTGAAACATCTGTACTGCAAGGAAGCAATACCCGCAGAGCTCGTGGCTCTGTGGATATTGCTTCTCCGCAGTACACAAGTGCTCAATAAGAAGCGCACTCAACGGGGCCAACTCGCTGCGATCAACACTTCAGACAGTATGAATATCACTGCTCCCTTCGAAGCAAATAACGAATAGAGTATTATTCGGAACTACTATTTAAAATTTTAATATTCCCACAACACTACAAAACAGTAAATATACATACGGTATTAACCAAACTTGTATGCAATGCACGTGATATATGTTTTCTCATAGCAGTGCTATCCTGGAAAAAACCGAACAACGGCTTTTTGACATAGCATTTCAGGATGGTTTGTTGAGTACTATGTCATGAAACCCTTGCTCGGCTGCCACCGGGATAGCACATCCACGAGAAAACACACAGTTGGTTTGGTGAGAATAAGTTTGTTTTGGTGAGCAATGTACCAAGGAGCTTGAGAACCCCTGTCATGCACAATATTAAATGAAGAGCAGTGTACCTGGGGCCTCCACAAATCCCTGCACGATGGACCTCTGCGAGTTGAAGGTGAAGACGACTCGCTTGCGCTTTTCAAAGTGGAGCTGCACGAAGTTGTTCAGGTGGTTGAAAGAGTAGAGGAGCAGGGCCTCCGACTGGTACGTCCGGAAGCTGAGCAGGATGTTCTCCGCCAGCACAGGGTCAGAGATGTTGCCCAGGGTTGCCCGGTGGTAGCAAGAGCTCGAAGTGATGAACGTCATCGAGTTCTGGTTCAGGTCTGGGGAGAAAGGGAGAAACGCCCGCCACGAGCGAACGTGATTGGAAGCTCGCAACAAATTGGCGGGCTTCTATGTTTAGCCACATAAATGTCCCTCCCCAGACATAAAGTAGCATATCTGGTTTGTTCCTTCATGGCACTGGTGAGCTTGGTTCATTTATATACACTTATGGGTCTATGAAAGCAATGAAGTTGAGCTGGTGACATAGGGCAAAAGTGAAACAGAGTATAGAACTTGCAAAATCGGTTTTATATCCTTTAAAGAAAAAAAACATTAAAATTGTTTGCTTACTTAGCGAAAACGATGACCAACCACAAAAAGTTTGCCGACATATATTGTTGAAATTGCCCACAACGTGGCAACTGCCGCCCGTTCAGTTAGCACATTTTAAGCGGAAGAGAGAAATTCTGAACAGTGACCCACGCAAAGAAACAAACATATACTCAACTGTTTTCACAGTTGGTGCCACTGTGCGCCAACGAATTCTCACACTCGCAGTTGTACGAGCCCCAGTTTTCGTGGCAGGTGGCTCCATTTTGGCACGGATTGGACGAGCAGGAAGGCTGGCAGTCCATCACAATGTCGGGCACCCTAAGATGTCCAAAGGTGCACCATAAAGAGACATTATCGATGGCCGGATCGAATGCAAGGATTGCGAAAAGTTTTGAAGTTGAGAAATGGTATACATACTGTATTTCCACAAACCTAAGACAGTCTTACTGTTTAAAGCCCTTGTTCAATCTCAATGTTGTCTTACTAGAACCAGCTAAAAACATTTGCCAAAGAGGTCTACCAGCGGTGCAACAACGGCAGCATTCAGAATCGGCAGAGGCTCTGAGAAAGCCACACATTTAGAAAAAAAAGGGCATGGCAAAAATGACAGGCCAGAGGCAGGAGGGATGGCACAAATTTTTAAATGCTTGCACTTTCGAGCAGTACAAGCGGAGCTGAGAAATACCATAAAAATTTACCCCCCCCCCCCCCCATTCCCAGTTCATTCATAATTTGCTGCAGCAAAGCACTGCAATAATCTAGGTGTTGCACGATGCTTGGAATAAGGCCAATAAATCTATTTCTTTCTTCACTGCTTATGGGGAAGTCATAGCTTTGTGAAAATACAGTATATCATGACGAGGTGGTTAGGCAGTTAAGGAATCGGCCGAGGCAGTAGGCTGATAACCTCTTATCGTAAGCAGATGGTAAAAATGCTGCGCGAGGGTAGTGAATAAAGCGAAACCTTCGTTAGCAGACGGCATCTTTAGTTAGTGAGGGTGTGCAGCTCATGCCAGTAGGAATTGTCACAAACTAAACTCACCTCTTTCTATTCCTAAAGGGGGAGGCAAATTGTGCAAAAGTTTAGAAACAGAAATGAAAATTGTGCAATTATTCCTAACAGATACCACCTCCAGTATAAACCCAACACATGACATAGCCAAAACCGAAAGAAGAAAAGAAACTTTGGGAGTCAGACATGTAGCCTGTTATGAGTACTCAAATAATAAAAAGAACAAAACAAATGTACGAAAAACTTTATATAACACTTACCATCTGTAAGCTTCAATCCTCTTGTGGGATGACTAGTCTAACAAGTGTATATTACTTTAACTATACTAGCTTATTACAGTAGAACCTCGTTGATACGTTCCCGGTTCATACGATTTCCCGGTTCATACGTTCGCGAGTATGGGCACGGGAAACGTCCCATAGAGCTGCGCTGTTTTTTTTTCCAGTTCATACGTTCCCGGATAACACGATTTCCTGGAAAATACGCTCAACATTCTGCCAAATGTCAATCGGATTATACGTTTTTTTGGCAATCAACGGAGCTCCGAACATCCGGTCTCGACAAACAAGCGCCGAGCGCCTCACGGCTGCGCGCGTGCGGAACGGTCTGGCAGTGCCGCCGCTGCGTCTATTGTTTTCCGCAACTTCCGAGGTAGTGAAATATTGCACGAATGCTGTCGTAACGAGCAACCGAAGCAGCAGCGTAACAATCGAAACCCAAATACAGTTGTCTACCGATCATTCGCCCGTGCGAGCGCATGTTCTCTTCAGTTGTCAACACCGTAGCAGTATGTTCGCTTACGCTTTTCAAGCGTTTCCGAAGTAGATACGTGATTATGGGTCGCTCTCGGTAGCTCCAGCAAGCTCTTTGAGGCACTGTTCCGAGGGCTGAAAGCACCGTTTGCAAGAGTGTGCAAAAGTAACTCTAGACTATGACGTACAAGGGAGCAGTAGCGGTAGCGCGGTTGTAGTAAATGAACAAATCTGGCATTTCTTTGTTTCTTTCTTTGCGTTGGTAGCTTTCTTTGGCAGCTTCGGTTTCGCGTTCCGCCCAAGCCCGCGCCCTTTTCGTTTCGTTCGGCGAGCGCTTTCGCGACGCCATGACGCCATAGCAGAACGATTCTGCTAGCACTCGCCAGCAGAAGCTGACAGACGCTTTCAGCAAGTGAAGCGCTGTATTAAACGCTGTTCAATCTCATTCTCGACTATTTTTTTTTTTTTGTGCTTGAAAATGGTGAGTTTGGATCGTACGTTGTCCCGGGTAATACGTTTTTTTTTTCTCGAGGTTTCTTCAAAACGTATCAACGAGGTTCTACTGTACTGTACAACTTTACTATTTGCTACCGTACAACTTTATACTGCTTGTTACTGTCCAACTTTAATGTTTGTTACTGTACAACTTTACTGTGATGTAAAATTAGGGCTAACGAAGACATGGTCAGAAGCTACGAAAGAACAAACCCAATGAATAAAAACAAAACTAAGAAATTCGAGGTGTTCAGAAAATAAACTTAAAAGTCAGCAAACCTTCTGCTCAGATGATTGTAAAGATTGACAACATGGTTGTTGATAATGAGTCCCCTGAAGCAGCCAATGAAACCTTCCGTGATGTCCGGATGCGTCAGCAGGTCCCTGAAACAGTCAAGTAATCTCAGTCACCTGCAGAGTTTAATAGAATACGAGTGAAACACACCTCAGCTAAAAGAAAAAATGCATGTTCATAACATTGTCCGGAATACAATCAGTGGGATGGTTCAATCCCATAGTAGAGTATATCTGATTTGCTAGAACAATGAAACTAAATGACAGCATTGTCTCTACACCTCTCCTTAACACTGACTCTAATGAGAGGAATGTCCATTCTCCGTATGCATTTTAAGTAAAACATAATTCAAACAAATTAAGGCATATATTCAATGAAATCAAGCAAGTAAGATCATAAATTCACATGTGCTTAATTAACTGATAGTTAAGCAACAGTCATGATAAAATGACAGCGAAAGAACTACAACAAATGATTGATAAGTAAGCAACTGTGATAGATAATGGGTACTTAAGCAACTGTGATAGATAATTGGTAGGTAAGCCACTAATAGAGAACTGATAGTTAAGCAACTGTGATAGTTAACTGATAGTTAAACAATTATGGTAGTAGACCACAAAGAGCAAAGCAACTGTTGAGAGTTAACCGATAGGAAGAACATGCGATAGTTAACCGATAGGTTAAAAACATGCGATAGCTAACCGATGGCTTAAGAACCTGCGGTAGTTAACCAATAGTTAAAAGCAACTCTGATATGGCTGAGCAACCGACAGCGAAGAGACAAAGGACCCACTTGGGCGCTCCACCGATGTAGAGGGGCCCCTCGAAGGGCCCGACTCCCTCGTCCTTGCCGAGGTCGACCATGACCGAGTCGAGGTTGACGGTGAAACGCATGTGGTGTGTGTCGTGGTCCAGCCACACCTGCTGCCACTCCCCCGTGTTCAGGCGGCTGCGGGATAGCAACTTCACAATGCGCGGCTCCCCATTTACCGTGTACTCGAAAGACAGCTCGTAGTCTGCAAAGGAAACAGAATGCAGTACATGCAGGCCTTAGAGTCCCGACGGGCACCCTCAAAAACAGGCCCAACAGCTTTCAAAACTCGAATTAAGGGATCGTAAAATGACTCTGATATCCACAGTGGGATATTCAGACAAGATGAATGCACTTCTGTCATTCAGTACTAACTCTTATTTTATTTCTTCTGGGTATGCAAGTGGGCTAGTTGGTACCGTAATCCCTCGTTACAACAAAGTCAACGAGACAGCAAAAAATTCTATATGAGCGGTAATTCGATAAAAGCGATAGAGCCAAAAAAAGAGTGCCAGGTGTCTTGAGAATGAACAGGAACACTGCAGAACACTCTGACCGTATATCTAATCAAACAAACCTTGATTATGAAGATCTCACAGCAGCTTTATCGGTTAAAAAAATAATTAGGCGGAGTGTGCCGATATTTTCATCTGGACATCAGTTCTCCTAGAACTGCTGCAGGCAGTGCGGGAATGCTGTCACCCCTGCTGCACGCCACATTTTTTCGAAGCAGCCGTAGGGTGTTTCGCATCTCCACAGTCGTTGGCATTTCCCGAGGTGCTTCTCCAACGCCGCTTCGTGTTTACCCTGGCCGTACATTTGCAGCATCCGTGGCAGGAGCAACAACGGGAACGTCTGCATCGACAAGCGCATATGAATAAAAGTTATTGTATCGGTGGCTTCGTTAAAATGTTTTCAAAGACTCCTGTAGAGATCGTTGCAGCTCTGGGAATCGTGCGCCAGCTTGGCAAGCATGCTCGTGAAAGAAAATTTGACGTGCGCAAAGCAGTTGGCGATCTTTCGTCTTCGAGTCACGGGCACGCTTTCTTTTGCATAAAAAACTTCTGATACCCATCTAGTATGCCTTGCTCGTTTTGCAAAATGGTGGACAGTGTCGAACAGCCGATGCCGGAATGTTGAATTCTTTGGCAATTTCAGACTCGGGCAGGCCACTTTTCTCAACCTCGCAGATCTAAGCGACTTTCGGTGAACACTTCCAATCTTTTATACGACGCACATCACACGTGCATATAGTACATATTACGCCGCAGGCCGCGCAGGCACAGGAGCGCGCGTCAGGGGCTCCTGAAAAGATGATCTCCTTCAGGCTCCATGGGCACCATCGCTCTCTCGACCTGGTTCCGACAGGAGTCGGGCGGTGTAGGCTGCGGGTGCCGTGTCGGAACGTGGATGCTGCTTCCAGTTCTCTTTGCCCGCATCAGCGCATCAGCATTGGAACCGGCGCTCTGCGCTCTCTGCCTTCCGTCATCCGTTTGCTCCGTTTTCTTGTTTGCCGTTTTTCCAGTTTGCTGTTTGCCTCGGTGAAGAAAGGGTAGGCACCGCAAAGGTCTCCGTGCACCTCCGCATAGGCTTGCATACTTTCGGCATCGCGGCTTTCGTAGTAAGCGTGGTCGGCTGCCGATACACTTTGAAAAATCCGGTTCGAAATGCATGCATTCGGGTCGGAACCACGTTGAACTTCAATAAAAGCCATAATTCGAAAAAAAGCAATTTTGTTATAACGAGAAATACTCTACATAACAACTACGTAAAGGCACAAAACAAAAAGGACACAGGGTAGGAATGGACACACGAAGCGCTTCCGTTCACTTATTTTCTTCCCGTTCTTTATTACTGCGCAGCTTGATAACCTGAAAACAAAAATAATTGAAGCCAAATGTGGGTAAAAATTATGTCATAAAATTATAATCTTGGGTGCAGCTTTCGATATTCCTAGAGTTGTTTCTTTTCTGTAGCAATAAATGATAACAATGGCGTCCTGGTCTTGATCAGGTAAAGATCTACATTGCATAACTTTGCCTCATTTGTTAATCAAATGTGTCACCCCAAAGGAAATTGGTAATCACTCTAACTACAGTCGCCGATCGGTCTTTCGGACTTTGCAGGAACCAAAAAAAACCTCAAAATAATAGAGCAGTCCCAATCAGCAGATTAAAAAGCTTGCCTTTATTACGCCTAAGCGGGCATAGAAAAGCCGTCAATAGTGCCTTGCTTCAGGTTATGCCTCCACTTGTGTTCAGTCACTTTCTATTAGCTTGAGAATCGCAGTCTTCTTTTCTCGCGTTATGGTCAAGTACTTTCAGTGCTTCTTAGCGACATTTCCCAGTGCCGTAAGAAGAGATGGGGCCATGATGTCCAAGCCAGCGTAGTACGAAAACACGGTTCACCGAGATAAAAGGCGCAAGTCCACCACTGCAGAATGGTGAATGAACAATGCAAAATGGTAACAATGATGATGACGCGCAGCTAGAGAGAAAAAAAAAACGTAGCATCACCTAGCGGTAAGACTTAGCAGTACTCAAGTACTGCTGCCAAACCTAGCCAATCTATGTGCAGTCAACATAGAATCTTAAATGGCAGCTTCTTGGTGGTGCTTCCTGCTAATCGCTTACGACGATTTTGTCCGAAAAATTGAACTTTCGGACTTCAAGCTGTCTAAAACATTGGTCATGAATATGCACTATTTCTATCGGATAGGTCACGGTTCCTCCATTAGGTCCAAAATATCGAACAAGTCCGAATTATCGGCGACTGTAGTTTGTATTTTTTATCGTCTTATATCTCTACTATGCCATGCTTACCATATTCATAAGGTAGCTACATGCACAATGAAGAACTTGATGTCCACTATATATCCATTTGTCTTCCTGCATGACTTGCACCACCAACTTAATATGCATTCATCGGAACCATCAAGTAGGTCAGTTGTCCTTGTACACTACTCACCGCTCTATTAAAATCATTAAAATCACTCACCGCTGGTGATCATGGCAAGAAGGTAGCCATGCTTGTCGTGCAACGCAGCCTGATACAGGACGACTGCACGCTTGCTGGAAGTCCTAAAGCTGAAGGCAAGGTCTCCACGCCTCCAGCCAGTTTGTACTTCCAAGTAAGAAGGAGCTGTCTTGAATGTGATCACGTACTGCTGCGTGTCTGAAAGAAAGTGTGCCGATCAAAATAAATTGCATACGCTTTTTTGCATCACTGAAGACGTCTTAAGTATACACGCTCATGCCCAAAGCAATGATGTTAAGGCATTACATACGCTTCTCTTTTACAAACATGGTCAGAAAGCTACAAAAGGCAGCAGACTCTGTGCCGGGAAACAGGACAAACTGATATCTTCGCCCTGGCATTCTTATCAAGTTGGTAACTATAGAGTGATGCACCCGAACTCAGATTGCAATCCCTTATATACACATTAAAATTACAAAGTATGCTTAATTCAAATAAGTAACCACCTAGAAAGAGCACGCTGGGCTATTAGCCCTCGAGTTCTATACCGCTGTGCAAAGTATGTTTGGTTTTCAGCACTGCTGTATTTTGTTCTGAATGTTATCTTTCACTGAAGTCTCACCAAAGCAGAATGAATTCTCATAAATGGCCATTTATAAAGCCAGAATGAGTGCAAACATTGCTTTTCCAGGTTGTGCAAAAAACAAAGTAATTCCAAAAACTAGCCATGTTTGAATGGTGGATTTTGAGTTTGAAGCGAATTCGAAGCAAGTAGTGGTTTTGGCTGGATACTTTCTGACTGAATATAGAATATTTTCTCCTAGCCATTCACTACCGTTGCACCATGCTTAAACGAAAACTCAGCTAAACTGGTTAAGGTTGTTCCCAAGCTTCAACTTGTCCCTTCATAAGATAATTTGAATCTAACTATATTTATGGACTGCGACCTCAGAAAGTCGATGCCTTGGGATGGCAAGTAAATGATGGATTTGACATAAAATTAAACCTATAAAGATGCCCAGCTATATCTAATTGAGTGGATTTACGAATTTTGCTACATGCAAATCATCTTTCCTCAATCTAAAATTTAAAAAAAAAGAATTATAATGATGAACGCAGGTTGTCAGGGCATCTCTGCCTAACATACTCTTGCATAACAGCGAAAGTTTGATACTGAATCTTTTACTGGCATGTAGATATCAACATTCACAAAGTCATTTCTTTTAAAATACACCAGGCACGCTCGTGCATAATTCCACATTAAAATTGTGCCTCTCTCCCAAGCACGCAACTGCGATATTCATACTTTTCCAAGTGTTGATCGCCGCGGGTTACTTCATTGAGTGCGCTCCTCACTGAGCACCGGTGCACTGCAGAAAAGCAATACCCACGGGAGCAAGCTCCGCAAGTGTTGCTTCTCCGCAGTGCACTGGTGCACAACAAGAAGTTTGCTCAATGGGGCTAACATGCCGCTATCAAAACTTAGAAAGCATGAATATCGCAGTTCATCTCGAAATGAATATTGAACAGTGTATTATTAGAAACTACTGCTCGAAATTTCGAGTATTCACACAACACTACCAAAAACCTTTTTCATTGGTTGCTGCTGGCAAGTGCCTCTACCTAACTTACCATTTAAGAATGCATACTACAAACTTCTTTTGAGTTTCATTCATTAGCTTTGCTCATTCATTTTGCATGCTCATGCTACCCCTTAACAAAAGGTTGTGTAAGTCTACACAAACTTTAGCATCCATTAATTTCGATCATGTTGCTTTTTACATATTTGATGTAGCCTTGTACTGACTGATGGTTGATCTTGCTTCCTATATACTGTAAACGACTTATTTTTCGTGGGCTCAATATTTCGCAATTTAGGTCAAAGCTGAAGTTTTGGAATAATTCACGGGTTCTAATTTTCGTGACGCGGTGGGATCTCAATATAGATTTCAATGTGTTTACATTTTACTGTAATTGTTCGCGGGACCTATTTTTCGCAAATTGCAGGCGATTCGCGAAATTTGCGAAAACTAGGTCCTCGCGAAAATTAAGTCGTTTACAGTATATTGTGTGGACATCACAGAAGTTCAGTTTCGGTTTTGCCTCTGCGGCTGGCAACCAGAGTTGGCTTTCGGTATGCTGTCAGAAGAGGGCGCCCGGGGGTCTGTGTAAACGGAGTTTCAGGTTCGCTCTCCAAACCGAGAACCCACGTGCCCATATAAAGACTCATATCAAAAAAACCTACGTGCCCATATTCGCGACTCCAGCGACCTATAGGGGGCGCCACCACCAAACAAACATGGCGGCTGAGTCCAGGTCGCGTCGGCTCGGCCGGGTCGCCTGAACGGGTGGCGCATTCAATTTAACAGATTTTCTTTTGTTTAATGCCCAATTTTATAGGTATTTGAACTGAGACGGTTAAGTGTAGCCGGTGCACATAAACTTGCAGAGCATAGTTTTCTTTTCCCGGTGCTTTTTGTTATTTTCATGTCAAACTTTTGTTTCGGAGATTTCGTTAAAAATGAAACTATGGGCTCCGGAGAGGCGCTAATAGACTCTAATCAGTTTTGATCATCTAAGGAAAGCGGCGATGACTACAGAATTGTTCCACCGACAGTAATTTTCAGCTAACTCGCATGCCTCTACCATGCGACTTATCTGTCCGCGAAATGGAGCTTTTGAGCGTATACGCCTTCAGAAACAGCTCCAGTCGTCCCCTCGGCCAACAACACAGGCTACAGGAAAATTACGAAAATTAAGCAAGCGCTTCTTGAGCCAAGGAGCATGTTAACCCGCTGGCGCCCTACTAAGCGGCTGATACTCATATTTCAATTCAGGTCTTAGCAACAATCGAGAAGTCATTTTGACTTACTATGTCCCACTAAAGCAATATTAGTATATTCTCCGGGTTGAAATATGAGCTTAGTTGACTAGCTATTAGGTGAACTGCTGAATAAAAGTATATTTGACAGACAGAGAGACACTACTTAAACTTAGCCAAATGGTTCTAGCCGGTAGCACGGAGACAAATGCGGCCAAACTGAAGAGTGTCTTCATCGGAGATTCACGCAGAACCTCTCTGCATTGAACTTGACTTCGAAATCTGAACGGAGAAAATTAGTATTTTTTGTGGCCGGTCAACCTGAGCAATGTAGACGTATATTGCTGCTGGCTTCGACGGGGGTGTGATATAAATATTGGAGGCGCGATAGATCATAATGCCGTGACAGTTTCTAACTTTGCGAGACGCGTCCCCCACCTTTTGAAAGCAGATAATTTCCCTCGTTAATCATATGCAGCGAGCAGGTTTTCCTGAATCAAGTAATTGCGAAATCAGTACCAATTCCTTCAGTGTGGTCCAGAGGCTTTTTCGGCGAAAAGCAGCCAAGATGAATAGCCTACGCACCGACCGGCGTGGGCGGCTCAAACTTTAAGCTAATCGAACACAACCAAACTCAAGAAAAGCAGCTATCGAACCTTCGCATTCACTTGACTGCAACATTGGTGTTCCCTCTAGTGAAACACCTCGTCTGTCCTTCTCAGTCCACTGTTCTACATCCTTATAAAGAAACCACTTATCAGTTACCAAGTAGTCGTCATTTTGAATGTGATTCGAGACAGACAAGAAATCAAAACGTTTTTTTCGTGATTCCTCCCCATCAAAGAAATCGAAAGCATGCGTCCATGTGTTGTGGAGTAAACGGGCTTTCAAACACGTGATGGAAGGAAACAATCTACCGAGGCTTCACCACACTAATGAACACTCAAGCAAAATTAAGAAATTTTCGGACTTTCGTCAAATTACATTGTTCGCCACCGCGCCGACAACATGTGTCGGCGAAAGCCACCAGAGACGAGACGCGGAGAGGCGCGGAGCGACCTGGTCCGGCTGGTTCCCAGTTTTCCCGCTTGGTGGCCTCCGTTTTGCTGGAGTCGCGAATAAAGACTCATATCAAAGTTCCTCTTATGCATCTGAACCAAATAAATAGTTTTGATGTGCAGGATGTTTTCCACCACAATTGTATTTTTTAATGCCTGTCTACTGGTTTGTTTACCTTTTTTCACTTTTAAATGCAACTGAACATACATGCATTTTGAATGTATGCTAGGTTTCGTTTTTGCTCATTTATTGTACCTCCTCCTACTTGGGCTTAATAAAAAAAACAATTTAGAGAAAAGTCGTGAAGAGAAAACGTAAACAGACAACAACACCGGGATCCAAGATCAATCTCACTGGTGTCCGTGCACTCCAGGGGCCCAAGGGTCATCCTCGCCTCGGCATCGTGTGCCAAGCCCTTGGGTTGCAGCATGTAGATGCGCACAATCCCGAGGTCCTCCTTGCGGTGGTACACTCCCTCGTCAAGGCGCCAGCGCGCGTCGCCCACGTCGCAGTTGCACAGCCGTGAAGCGTTGGAGCAGCTCCGCGTCTCCGCACACTGACACCAGGCAGGGTGATCGCTGCCGATGCTCGAAACGTAACGGTTGTCTGCCGACGATTCCATCCAGGTGTAGCTCTGCAGCCTGCAAGGTGAAACAAAGAGCATATGCCTGTGGCTCAACGAATTATGGCCGGTGGGTCCCTTTGCATGCACCAGCCTTAATGTGATGCTGAGTCAGGTCACGTTACCCCATGATGCCACTGTCATGTGACGTCATAGAGGTTACATGCCACGGTCACAAAATCGCTAAGGACGGCCCTACAAATGCTACGTATTTAAAACAATCCAGTCTTCTGTGTGTAAAGAGCCTATGTACAGCTAGTACTGAAGAAAGCAAAACTTAGAACCAGAAACCTGTTGTACCACTGCATTAAACAACCAGATGTGTTAATACTGGAGCATTGAAGATTATGTAACATCATGGGAGCTTACCCCAAGGGAGCCTTGAAGCACTCATAAGTGATGTGCTGGTAACACTGTTTCGATGCATAGATGAGTGACTGCAACATTTCAGGGGTGAACTCGCGGTATGTGATGTCCATGTAGAACCCTTCCAGGCCGTACTTGCGCACCACCTGCAAACATTAGGGTTACCCCGAGGAAACAAACACATTATCGCTCACAGGCAAGATGATTTTTATTATGTTGTTTATATATTTCTAAAACAAATTATGAAAAAATAATTGTTTCTGTAGTTATGAATAACAGCAGAGTAATGTCTCGTTATAACGAAGTCAGCGGTACGGGAAAAAAATTCAATATAAGCAGTAATTTGATAAAAGCGAGCCAAGAAACAGCGAATGCAGCCTTGAAATTGAACCGGAACACTGCGGAATACTGTGACCATATATTTAATTAAACAAACCTCTGTTATGAACGACTCGCGGCAGCTTTACCAAGTAAAAAAAATATTAAATGGAGTTTGCCAATAATTTCATCCGGGCATCTGTTCTCCTAGAACTGCTCCAGGCATCGCAAGAACACTGTCACCGCCGCTGCACTCCACATTATTTCAAAGCAGCCGTAGAATGTTTCGCGTCTCTTCAGCCATCGGAGTTTCCCAAGGTGCCTCTCGGACGTCGCTTTGTTTACCCTGGCCGCATGCAAGGTCTACGATCGCAGCATCCGTGGCAGGAGCAACAACGGGAATGTCCGCATCAACAAGCGCGAATGAATCTAAGGTATTTTCGGTGACATCGCCAACATGCTTTTACAGACTCCTGTAGAGATCATTGTAGCTCTGGGAATTCTGCGCCGGCTCGGCAAGCATGCTCACAAGAGAAAATTCGATGTGCGCTAAAGCACTTGGAGATCATTCATCTTCGAATCGCGGGCACGCTTTCTCTTGATGAAAGGCTTCTCGAACCCATCCAGTACGCCTCGCTTACTCTGCAAAATGGTGGACAGTGTCAAACAGCCGATGCTGGAATGTGAAACTCTTTGCCGATTTCGGACTTGGGATGGCCAATTTTCTCAACCTCGGAGATCTAACTTCCATTCTCCCGTACGGCACATAAGTACCCGTGTACGCCTGCCTGCTCAGGCGCGTAAGTCGAGGGCTCCCGAAGGGATGATCTCCTCCAGGCTTCATCGGCTCCACCATTCCCTTGACCTGATTCCAACAGGAGTCTGGTAGCGTTGGCCGCGGGCACCGTGAGTAGCGTTAGAACGTGAACGCTGCTCCTGCTGCTCCCTGCCACGTCGGAGCGTCGATGCATCGGCATCGGAAGCGGCGCTCTGCCCTCCGTCACCGGTTTGTTCCGTTTTCTTGTTCACCATTTTTCCCGGTTTGTCAATTGCCTCGGTGGGGAAGAGGAAGGGAACGCAAGCGTCTCCGTACGCCTCTGTGTGGGCTTGCAGGCTTTCGGCTCCTCGGCCTTCATAATAAGTGTGGTCGGCCACCAATACACTGAATAATCTGGTTGAAAATGCAGGCATTTCAGTCGGGACCACATTGAACTTCGATAAAAGCAATAATGCGAAAAAAGCAATTCCGTTATAACGAGGGATTACTGTAATTGTTCCAATAACAATGGGTGATGATTTTTTCTAAAAGCACGTAACTTAGTAGGGTTTCGACAGACAATCCCAAACAGCAACATTTTCAGATATAGTAATATGATTGACACAGCCTAGGACAGCTATTTTTATTAATAAGGCACTTTGGCAAGGTCAGGGATCATCTTAACCATGGCCCCCGAATTCCTGCATGCAACGTGAAGGCAGCATTCAGAGCTGGTCGTAGCTTGGAATGCTGACTGAACTCGGACACCTGCGTGCCATCCAATTACCTGAACCCTAGTGAGACAGAATGTAGCCCTGACAGGGTTCAAGGCAGCTAGCCTAGACTCATCAGCTAACTAAACCAAACACTAAAAGCAATGTTGAATTAAGCTAAGACTGAGGTAGAGAAGAACCATCAAAACGTAGAAGAGACAAAAAATAGACGGGAGACGTCGTCCTGTCTATTTTCTGTCCCTTCTACGTTCTGATGTTTCTTCTCTACCCCTGTCACAGGTTAAATCAACATGGTTAGTAATATTCACCAGCTCGCCTGCACCCTTACCATATTTTCACTGAAACAAAAAGGTGCAAAGGAGGTGACATAGGGAGACGTACACACCACAGCGCTCTGCTGCGCGCGTCTCTTCTTAGTTGCCTCGAGTCTTTTGTGCCATTGGTAGCTCAGCCCAATCAGCAAACCCTAGCCCAACCAATCAATGTTTATATTCGATTACAGGTTAAAGAAAAGTCTGGCAGGCTCCTCCCCACAAATCCCACCACCCCTTTCATTTTAGCAGAGTAAATGCAGAAGAAGAGGAGAGTAAAAAGGAAGAAACCACCAAGTGAGCAGAGAGCTATATGCAAGAGGGGGCATGTCCAGCCTTTTTTTTCAACCTGCAACAGACTACAGTCACCGACCGATTTTTCGGACTCCGATAATTCGGACTTGTTCGATAATTCGGACCTAAAGGAGGAACCGTGACTTACTCCATAGAAATAGTGTATATTCACGACCAATGTTTCGGACAACTTGAAGTCCGAAAGTTTGATTATTTGGACAAAATCGTCGCAAGCGATCAGCAGGAAACACCACCGAGGAGCGGCCATTTTGAATTCTATGTTGGCTGCGAATGGATTGGCTTGGTTTGGCAGCGCGATTTGAGTACTCCTGAGTTCTACCGCTAGGTGATGCTATGCTAGCCCTTTTTTCCCATTTAGCTGCACGTCATCATCATCATCATCATTATCATCATTTTGCTTTGTTTCCTTTCACTTTCTTTCGCGTCGCCAGTCGCCATTTTGCGCGCATGGATTTGTGCTTCGCATTTAATCTAATTCCTCGCATCAGCAGAAAATGAGACTCCGACGACGACTACCGCCCGCAGCCATTGACAGCGGACATTACGAACACATTAACATTGCCGTTGAATGTGTACAACAAGAACACGACGCTCGCGCAAATGCAAGCAGACATCATCGCGAGTAGGCGTAACATAAAGCAAGCCACTATTGACGGCTTTTTAAAGCCTGCTAGGGCGTAATAAAGGCAAGTTTTTTCATCTACCGAATTTTCGGACTGCTTGATTATTCGGACCATTTCGGGGGTCCCCTCCAAGTCCGAATAATCGGTCGGCGACTGTATAGCGTAAAACTGCAAGATGTCTCCCTTCAGGTTTCACGGCATCGACCGACAGGAAGGCTGCCGTACCATTTCCCGCTGCATGTTGTGGTTGACCTTGGTGGCTATGGACCCGTCAGGACGCTGCATGTCGCACTCGACGTGGGCAGGAGGTAGAGGACCATTGCGGTCGATGTCGATCTTGTACGTGCCTGACTTCCGGTAGCCGACGAGAAACAGTTCTTGGCACGTCCGTTTGTATGTGGCTGCAAAGACATTGCTCTTCAATCGGGAGGTTCACTGTCTTCAAAGATAAAGTGGCCACCGATGATGCCTCATGACCAACTTCAAAAGCACCGACCTGAAAGTACTATAAGTGTATAGTCAAAGTGTCTAACAGAATTCCTTTCCCCAACAGGACTGCAGAAAAATTCTATGCCTGTGCCACTGTATATACTGTCGGAGCACAAGTGATGAAGTGCGGCCAGAAGTCGAGATTTGGCAATGCAATTCTTGTGCCTGCCCTGCAATCATATCTAAGTGTCTACTTTTTTTGCGGTTTCCACGTCTCTTGGGGTTCGGGCAAGCCAGCGGGCACGGAGAGAGTAACTGAATATCAGTGCGTCATATTTTAACCGGACGAAGCGGAAACCTCCTCCACCTACGAGAGCGACCCGCGTTGCCGAAAGCGCGCAATATGTGACGTCTTTGGTCCTGGGCTTACTACTGGTCAGAGCCGCTAAAAGCTTTTTTTTTAGCCGAGATACAAAATATAAGTGTCGCGAACCGTTTCAATTATGTATGAAAGTAGTTTTTGTTCAGTATTTTAGATCAGAAAAGAAACAAATGCAGTTTATAAAGTACGGAAACAAGGACAGACCCATCGACAAACCCGCCACCAAGCGGCGGAAAAAACGGTGCACACTAAAAAGGGTTAGTGGGATGAGGCTTCGACGAACGGCGAGCGTAGAAAGGTCCCGAATGTATGCGGCGGCGCTGCGGTCGTACACCGGCTCAAGGATCCGACCGGTTCCGAGCGTTCCGAAGGCTTTCGGCGCGGGCTTGGCTGGCGATTTGGCCATTTGGTGGTATGGCCGCGCAAAGTGGCTCCCGTTCTGAACTGATCTTTACCCCGTGTTTGCTGTCGTTTGTGGCCAATGAAGTGTTATGATGAATTAGTCTTTAATCGCGCAGCAAATGCAATGCGAGCCGCCCTAGCCGCCCGCTTCATATAGCCTATCCAACACGTGCTTTAGTGGCGCCCTCTCGAGCCGTCGACACGGAGTGCGGCAGCCGTGAGCGCTCGATGAGCTCACTATTCCTCCTCTAGTTCACGGCCACTCAAGCCAGGACCTACGACGTCATAAAGGAGGTTATTTTTTGCTTGTTTTTGTAATTCTAATTTGCCTATAACTTTCAAAAAAAAAGCGAAATTTGAGAAAAGAAAAGTTTCTTTAAGTTACTACGTTCAGTGCGCTCAGGTTCGGTGCAAATTAAAAACTAGTCAAAAAGTTGTTGCAGGGCCCCTTTAATGCAGAGTTGTATTTTAACAGAAACCAACTCAGATTTCGCGAGTGTTGCATAGTCGCGTGGCCTGGCACGGCAAGTAACATTGGGTGTCAAGTAACGGTGTAATGTGATGTCAGGTCACGTGACACTGTTGTTACATCGCTTCACACCGTGAAGTCACGTGACCATGTCATATGATATGCGATGTCATATGATTAATCGGAGTGAGCCAATAAAAACACTTAATCAAAACTCAATGTTTCTCATGCAATTCTGTGTATGATGGTTTGATCGATAGATCAAAACACAACTGCCAAGTATTGTTACGTCACTTGACACCAAAACCTGACACCGTGAAGTCACATGACCACTTGATATGACTAACCAGAGCGTGCCAATAAAAAGACTTAAAAGGATACTGAACTGAAATTTCGAGCTCACAAAACAGAGCTGGATAGATAGGCGGGACGCTGCAAAACCCAAAAACATCACTCCTACAGCGATATCTCCAACGGATCGCCGTATTTTTGAAAAAGACGTTTGCGATTGAACACGGCCGACGAGGCCGATGAGACAAGGCACATCACGATTCCCATTCCCTCTCCTCCTCACTTCATCCCGTCGAGCTGGTGAACCGAAGCGAGGAGGAGAGAAGCGAGGCCGCTTCCCTTCATTCTCAAATTCTCCCGGAGGACAGTGACGTCAGAGACCTCGCTTCATCGCGCCCTTTTCCAAAAGTACGGCCATCCGTTTGAGATATCGATGTATGACTGATGTTTTGGAGTTCGTAGCGTCCCGTTCAACGCTTCTACGGCCTTATTTTGCGAAATCCAAATTTCGGTTCAGTATCCCTTTAATGAAAACTCAATGTTTCTCATGCAACCTTGCATATAACGGTTTGATTGATAGATCAAAATACAACTGCCAACTTGGATTTTTTTGCTGCTGGACAGACCAGTGGTGCAAAACTATCGATAGTACTATCAATAGTATTGATAGTCGCCAGAAATTTGACTATCGATAGTAAAAAAACTATTGATAGTACTATCGATAGTCGACTATAAAACAGCTATCGATAGCACTATCGATAGTCGACTATCGAAAAACTATTGATAGTACTATCAAAAGTTGACTATCGAAAAACTATTGATAGTACTATCGATAGTACTATCAAAAGTTGACTATCGAAAAACTATCGATAGTACTATCGTTAGTCGACTATTGGAAAATTATCGTTAATCGACTATCGAGAAACAATCAATAGTCGACTATCGTAAACCTATCGATAGTACTGTCGACGGTTTACTATCGATAGTTTTGTGACACTAGTAGTTTTCGGCGCTCACTCTTTTCTTTTTCTCGCTTATTTTTTCAAATGGGACACCAACCAGCCCAAGCACTTACCATCCTAACTTTGGTTCAGCTTTCAGTGATGACGAAGACGGGAGTTTGGGCGAAGAGAGGAGGAAGGGAGGCGAGCAGGCGGTGCAGCAACTGTGTTCGCTCTAATGGTGCAAAACTATCAACAGTCTCCAGAAATCTGACTATCGATAGTAAAAAAACTATTGATAGTACTATCGATAGTCGACTATAAAACAGCTATCGATAGCACTATCGATAGTCGACTATTGAAAAACCATCGATAGTACTATCAAAAGTTGACTATCGAAAAACTATCGATAGTACTATCGATAGTACTATCAAAAGTTGACTATCGAAAAACTATCGATAGTACTATCGATAGTCGACTATTGGAAAATTATCGTTAATCGACTATCGAGAAACTATCGATAGTCGACTATCGTAAACCTATCGATAGTACTGTCGACGGTTTACTATCTATTGTTTTGTGACACTAGTAGTTTTCGGCGCTCACTCTTTTCTTTTTCTCGCTTTATTTTTTCAAATGGGACACCAACCAGCCCAAGCACTTACCATCCTAACTTTGGTTCAGCTTTCAGTGATGACGAAGACGGGAGTTGGGCGAAGAGAGGAGGAAGGGAGGCGAGCGGCGGTGCAGCAACTGTGTTCGCTCTAATGGTGCAAAACTATCAACAGTCCCCAGAAATCTGACTATCGATAGTAAAAAAACTTTCGATAGTACAATCAATAGTCGATTATCAAAACACTATCGATAGTACTATCGAAAAACTATCGATAGTTTTTCTACTTTTTCCTGCGACACTATCGATAGTTTTGGAAAAACTATTGATAGTATCGATAGTCAATTTATCAATAGTTTTGCATCACTAGGACAGACCCGATACCATGGGCTAGAGCAAGGGTCCTAAAACTTTCCGATCTTGACGAACACCTACTGTAAGCAACTTAATTTTAATGAAGGCCTAATTCCCGCGAATATATTACGCCATGGTAACTAATAACTAACGGTTAATAAACCACTCTCAATAGCAAAATTTTGTACACGCGAAATATTCCTGGAAGTCACACTCCATCAAATTCACGAAATATTGAGCCCACGAAAACAAAGTCATTTACAATTTCTCTTTTTATTGATAGCCAAGGAACTTCTTCTGCTCTTGGCATTGTTTGCATTTAAATAGTTCAGAAGCCTAGAGACTTTGCAAAATAGAATTATTTGTGCATAATTATGCATCATTAGAGGGCTTGGACCTACTGAAATAGCAAGTCTGAGCCTTCTAGCCTACCAGTGGAAAAACACCTTACACAGGGGAGGAACAGTTGAAAAAATCTGGAAACCCATGAGGGTGCTCTGAAACCCCAGGACTTCTAGGAACCCACTTTGGTAGTAGGTAGCCCAAAAGGCGGAGGTGTGCACTGTCAAGAATTACAGCCACAAGGCAAGACAATTTTAGCGGCCGATCGTTGGGGATTCCTACGGCACACACAACGAACAGCATCAAGCTCTGGCACGAGATGGCAGGTGGCAAAGACAAAGACTCACAGAAGTGGCACGTCTTGCCCGTGTAGCCTGTCCCGTTGCAGTTGCACTTGAACTGGTTGCCCTCAAGGTAGCACTGTCCACCGTGCTCGCAGGCATTGGGGTTGTTGCACAGGTTGATGAGGCGACAGTTGTCCAGGGAGACCTCTCCGTGGGCGTACTCCGTGCCCACCACCTTGCGGGGGTCCACCCACTCCTTTGCCACATAGATGTCCCGGATGCACCCCACAAAACCTGCATCGAAATTTTCCACACACCGCGACTCTGTTTCACGCGGCGCTATGTGCGTCATGACCAACATTTCTGATAGTTGGCGCGTCCTAAAAAGGGCTCCCTCAATTTCTGCCCGATGACATCATAAAAGTGTCAAGTTGTTGCCGACCACGATCTTGGCAGCATCATGGTGGCAGTGGTGGATGCGACAGACGCGTATGTTCTGCTACGGGTCACCCTCTAGCTTGACGGTCCACGGAAGCCTTGGCAGTCGGGAGTTGGGACGAACCGACGACAGCGTCACACGCGTTCACTCTTGCCTTCTTGTCGGGACTTGCACGCCAAACCTCCAGGATCGCGACATTCGATAGCATGACACTCCGGCTTCTGCGACGTCATTTGTTGCCATTTCAGGATCATGCTTGATGTGTGGGTGGGATAGGACCTTAACAACGCTGGCCTTAACAACGTATGATATATAACAAGAAGTCTTGGTTTACAGTGAAACCCGTTTAGAACGAACCCAAGTACAGCGAATTATTGTCGATATCGAACTCATGGAAAATTTAAACAAAAATGCATGTAAAAAGTATGTTTTACAACGAACAACATATTGCCTACCGTAATATCCCGAGTCATCGCCCACCCCCCTGCCGCCTGAAATTCATAGAAAAAGTGGGGTGGGCCATGTCTCGGTGGGTGAGCACAAAAAGTTAATAAAAGCGGAGAAAGCCGCCCAGTTTTCTCTCCGTATCTAGCGCTGCTACGCAACAGATACATTAAACTCAAAACTCGATTTAGTTTTATTGTTTTATAGAAAAAATGCTCACGAAAGAATGTTTTACTACCGCGAAGTCCATTGCTTGCATACGCGCTAGGAACACCACCGATCTGCATAGAGCACGAACGTTTGTTCCGTGAAAACACGTCACCACTATGTTCTCCTAGTTAGTAAAAAAAAAGAGAAGAAAAGAAAGAAAATTCTGCAAGAAAATAGAAAAACCAACCAGGCGCAACGAGCGAGCGAGCGAGCGGACCAAAGAAGCGACGAAGAGCGATGCTGGGAAAGCGGAAAAGCCGGCGATCGCGTGGCAAATACTTTGGCGTCGGGCCAAGTCGGGCGCCTTGTCAATCACAAGCTCTTGCGCAACTTCCTTGTTTTTTGGGTACATGCGTGCGTCCGTGCACGGCGTGCTATCAATGGGGGTTTGGGACGCTCTACCAACGTCTGTGTAGGGCGTTCCAGAAAAGCTTTATTTACCTGTTGGCTTTGTCTAAAACATTGCACAACCGCGGTCGCGACGTGCGGGGAGAAGGAGCGGGTTCGCGGCGACCTTACTTCGGCGGAGACAGACTTCGACCTTACACTCCGTGGTTACATCCCAAAATATGGGGCGTACGCTTACCTCGCGATTCCTGACTGGGTTAATGCTTGTGTTATCTTTCCGATTCTTTTTTTTTTTTTTGTCGGATCGACATTTTCGTAAGCAAAACAAACTTTTATTTTGTTATCTTCATCGTTTTCTTTTCGCATGGATACACTACCACTTCGGAGTCGCTCACGCGAAAAATGCGTAAGCAAAGAGAGGGCTTTTCTCTCCGTTTTACTTTGTCACGGACGTCCTCCAACTGTAAGGTCCGCGGCCGCGTCATTTGGGTAGGATGAGTGTTTGCAGATCGCGGAGTCTGCGTTGGGGTATTTGAAGGGGTGGGCGATGACTCGGTGTTTTTTTAGAAATCTATATTGGCCCAAAAATTGGGGTGGGCGATGACTCGGGGATGGGCGATGACTCGGGATATTACGGTATATCAAACTTTTTTCCCCGGGAAGGCTTCCAAAAACGTGCAAACAATCGTCTTCTAGCCCTCTACCTTCCCCCAAAAAAGAAGTAGGAAAGAAAGAAAATTCCAAAAGCTCAAGTTGCGAACAAAATCGAGCGAAGAGAAGCGATTCAGAAGGGGAGAAAGCTGAAAAATGCACTCTGCACGCACGCACAGAAAAAAAAACTTTTCATCCCAGAGCGTTTGCCCACGAAGAGAAGCGATTCATAAGGGGAAATAAGCTAAACAAACAAACCTCTGCACACGTGCAAAACAAAAAAAAAAAAAAAAATCCAGCGCATTGTTACAAGGCGGAAGTGAAGAGATAAGAAATAAAGAGAGGCTCTCGCCTTACAACAAACTCATCGTGGAAGTTCGCTGTAAATGTTTTTTGCTATATCGAACTGATCGTCGCGTTTCCTGCTGTTCGTTATAAACGGGTTTGACTGTAGAAGTCTAAAAAACGAACAGTCTAGAAAGCTAGAGAACATTCAAAAGCTCGTTTAGGGACGGCTGCATCTATCGGCCCTCAAAAGCATTATTCCCAGACAATTCATTCTTCATCGTGGACTCCGGAAAGACATATCACCGCAGTTCTACTGCACAACTCCGGACTTTTCGAGCGGCTCAACGTTCTTAATGTGCGGCACAAATGTATGCGCACTAAAATCTCACCAAAATGTGTACTGTAAACGACTTAATTTTTCACGAGGACCCAAGTTTCAGATATTTTTGCAACTCAAAGGATATCGCAAAAAACTGACCATGCGAGTATATCACCTTGTGGCGACAAATACGTAGCATATCGCTACAAACTGCGAAATTTTAGGGCTGCAGAGTGTTCCTGAAATCCACACTCTGCAAGATTTTGCAAAATATTGAGCCCGAAAAAGTAAAGTCGTTTACAGTACTGTGTGATTTCTAACAACCATGACTAAACCCACTTGCCAAATGTGCAAAAAAAAAAAAAAAATGCTTACGTTCATGTAACAAAGCGAATGTGAAGCTTACCCATGACATGCTCCTTGGGAAACCCACCAATCACCAGGGGTCCCACCAGTTCGACTGGACGATTGTAAGTGTCCCTTAACTTGCGGTTAAAGTCGATTGTGAGCTCCACCACCCTGAAAAGATTGACTGTACTTAAAACGCTTCAAGATAGTATGTGCTATAGTCAGTGGCATTCTCAGAGTTTGGGGGAAACTCCTCACCCCTTTCTACTTTAGCAGAGTGACCTCTGGAGAGGAGGTGACCTCCTCCAACATTCACTCTGCTAAAGTGAAAAGAGGTGGGAGGAGCTTCCCCTGAACTCTTAACCTGTCACTGATTATAGTTAAGAAGTAAAAACGGTATGCGATAACCAATAGGTACACAGTAACTAACTACGGCAGACACTGCATGTATTATGTGTAGTGACAACCGAGTCGTTGACTCAGCGTGACTACTTTTAAAGCGAAACTATGGCTTACGAGTGTATGTGTTACCGAGGTTCTACCGTACAGGAATTTTGCATTTGGTTGAGAGAACTTTGTTAGGCTTCAGTGAAAAACACCCATTTGTAATTATTAAAATTATCAGAAGAGCATGTTTTTTTGATAATTATGATTATAAAAGAAACAAAATTTTCTGATGATTAAAACAATCAGAAAAACAAATATTTCTAATTACTCATGTTTACAAAAAAAAAAAGAAAATTGGTTGGTGCATAGGTTTACTATGCTGCATAAATTCCCGCAGAACTACGGCCGCAGCGAAAGAAACGTCTACGGGCTCCTGCTTCATGACAGTGTTGGGTGCACAAGAAGCAAATGACCATGGCTCAGAGTCCGGCAGAGGCCAATGTGCAGCCCGCCGCGCTGCCATCTCCAGGGTGCATATCCGGAATTGCGTGCGATCGCTTTTAACACTTCCCCAAGTTGCGCGAGAGAGTCGCGTGAACTGCCCGTGCCGCAGAGCACGCGAGCTCGGCGGCTGTCCAGAGCAATGAGCGAAGATTGTGGAATTACGGCGGTTGGAGCGTCGCATTGGAGGGAGCAAACGCCGGCAGATAAGAAAGAATGCGCGTGCGCACTGTGTGGCTCTCAACACCATCTGCGTGACATCCCTTCTATGACCAAGTTTTCGTGACAGCGACCTCTTAACTTTGCACCCTCTTCCAAGTGCAGAAAAAAAAACGTAATTCTATGTTAAAAAAAAAAAAAGATTTTTAATGGTTAAGAAAACATATTTCTGATAATTCCAGTTCATATAAAAAAAAATTCAAAATATTAAAATTAATAAAAATTAATAAAAAATCAACCTTATTCCGATGATTAAGATTAGCTGGAATATCTGGCAGGTGCTTTTGTGAGAGTTACCCATTGAGATAGTATGCTAAAAGCAACTCCATTCTAACTCAATGCAGGATCCAGTTCATCCCAATCAGCCCTGTCTTACTCGTTTTCAAAGACGACTCCAACTTGGTGCCACTGTCCGTCAGTAAGTTGCTTCCCTTTACTCAGGAACCAATAGTGCGACGGATTCGTTTCGTCTGGGACAATAGTGAAGATGGCCGTTCCTTTCTTGAGGCGAATCTAGAATCAAAAGTGAAGATGGGTTATCCATCAAGTAATCCCTTCACCGTGCTCTTGTCCCTCTTACCCAGGCCCCAGTGTAAAACTTGTAAATTTAGGGCACATTAGATGAGTTTCCGTGACTAAGATCAAGACCATGGTATAATATTAAGTTGGAGTTTTGCTAACTGCATATGGATTAGTTGAGCAAAAGTAAACTAGCACATGAGGGTAGGAAGAAGTAATGTGATTTTTGCTGAAAATACTGAAACTTATAGTAGTAAAATATTTCCTTTTTCTGATTACAGACAGTATTGCATCAGCGGTGCTCAACCACAGCAGCCGAATCCAGCTCATTATATGGATGTACAAACACAGAGTCATCACTCGAACTACGCTCCTAACAATCGAATCAGTCCACTCAGCAAATATTTGGCTTCACATTCATAAAAAATTAGAGCAGCGACAGAAATCAAGATTATAAAAATGTCAACACTGCACATGCTAAAAGCAACACAAATTGAAATGCGTGCCTGTAATGAACTTTGGCAACACAAACCATGAACCATAAGAGCAAGTACTTGTGGGGCAATATATGACACAACAGATGTGACTGCCCATTTTGTTGTTGAGTCAAGAAAGAAAGCAGACTCAGATTTTTATTATTTTTTAGTGTTGTGCCAATAGTGAATTTTGAGCTTGAAGCGAATTCGAAGCGAGTAGTGGTTTTGGCCGACTATTTTCAAATTGAATACTGCATAGTTTATCCAGGCCTTTCTCTACCACGCACCATGCTTAAACAAAAATTCAGCTGAAATCGTGAAGGTTGTTCCCAGCCTTCCAGTTGCCCACTTCTAGGCTCAGTTCATAGTAATGTAAGTATATTTATGAACTGTAGCATGTAAACAACAAAATTGTTGCAGCTATCCTAATCGAGGGGATTTATAAATCTGCTCGCTATATGCAAATATTTTTTTCTTCAAGTTCAAATTTAACACAAAATAAAAAAATAAAACCCCCTTTCCACTCTGGTGAAGGAAAAAGCACAGCGAAGCTGTACTATGGTGGGAATGAAGTAATGGCCGGCCGCAAGATGGCAAGCCAGAGTTGAAAGTCCGGAAAGGTTGCTGCCATCTATGAGCAACGGTGGCAACCAGACAACTGGCAAGCCAGCTGTCTGGTTGCCGCCGTCACTCATAGATGGCGGTAGCTGTCCAGAGTTTGGTGTCATCATTTGTTTGCTGACGGATACGATACTGGGGAAACTAGCCCTTGACAGCTTTGCTGTAAAACAAAACAAGCACAAATGATGAGCTCAGGCTGTCAAGACATCGCTGTCTTGACTAACACATAGTTTGGCATAATCACGGTGGGGCTAGTCCCGTTAAGTGTGCTTCTTACCGAGCACCTGTGCATTGTGGGGAAGCAATACCCACAGAGCCCGTGAGCTCCGCAGGTATTGCTTCCTCGCAGCGCACAGGCGCTCGGTAAGAAGCACACTCAACGGGGCTAACTCACCGCGATCAACACATCAGAAAATAGAGATAAAGCAGTTCACCTCGAAGCGAATATTGAATAGCGCATTATCCTAAACTACTATTCGCAAATTCGAATATTTGCACAACACTATTATTTTTTCGTTAAAAGTTGATGCACTGAAAAACTAACAGATTCCTGTCCTGCATTTCATGAAAGTAACAAGTTTTAAGGGAAGTTAGACTATCATTTTTCAGTTCTCAAAATACACACTGGCTCTATAATGAATCAAGGAACTACTGAGTGAAAGTTTGAAACTCATCTAATGGTTCTTTTAAAAAAACACGTTTACTTTAAGGAGAGTCAAGAATGCTTAACCCTATCACTGAAACTCCTCCCGCCAGTTAGCACAACCCACCCAAAATCCGAAATCCAATTCACTTTCGGCAGAACTTACCTCCCAGAATCCCTGCCCCTTGTCAGACCGGAGGAGGCTTGAAGCAATGACAGTCTCGTTCTGGTGCGTCTTGAAGTCGACCGAGATGTCGAGCCTCCGCGCGCTCGGCAGGTTGAGTTTGAGCCGAGACTCGGCAAACGGGAATGTGAGCGGTATCGTGTCCACGAGCGCACACCCGTACTCGACAGGAAAGATCCCAATGTGGCGGGCGTTGGGCTCCCCTTTCCTCAGCGACTGGAGGCAGTTGTCCCGGTTGAAGTAGACCTCACGGATGCAGCCCACCAGCTTCAGATCCGTCACCAGGCCCGGGAAGACGGCCGTACCATCTGCACCAGTTATGAGCGTTGCAGTTTGTTGCGGATGAGAAAGAGCCAGCACAGAAATTTTACGGCCTACACCAATAAACTGCTTGTGTACCATTTAAATATTTGCGCAAGAGTTAACCTGAAGTGGAATGCAGCTCATGCCGCCTCTCCCCCCCCACCCCAGGCAACTGGTGGCTACTGAAAAAGCGGTCACCAGCTGTCTAGACAGCGTGAGTCCGTTCCATTTCAGGCAGAAGTCAATTTATTTTTGCGCATAGACCCTCCACCTTGGAGAGTTCCCCAAAAATCATTATATCTAATCATGTAAGTTTTTTGTTTTTTTCTAACTAATGTGTGTAAAGGGTAAATCAATGCATCTTTTTAAAGCAGTGGTTCTGAAACTGTGGTCCTCGAGAGCATTCATGGCAATCCGTGGCATGTCAAAAAAAACGAAAAAAAAAAAAAAAAAGCCCTCCTATGCAATTGCAGATCTCTGATGCAGGATGTGTTGGGGATCCCCGAACGGCCTCGTCATGCATTTGCATGTGGTCATTATTTCTTCTTATCCATACTTTTTAAAAAATTACGAATTTACATGTTCACAATATCTAACTTTGATAAGTGCCGAGCTGCAGAGCATTGGGAATTTAGCAGAGGTAAAATATGATAAATGCAGAATTTGTGGTAAACATAAAAACAACCTCTGAATTTTACCAGAAATAACATGTGGTAGTGCAATCCGCAGATAACAGCTGCACTTATAACATACTACTGTTAAAACAAAGACATCTAGAAAAACTAGGTACAAAATAAAATAGCATAAAAGAGACAGACAAGAAGCAGAGGACAGGTACTGACTTTCAACCAGTCTTAATACTACATGAAATTTAGTGCCCGTCCCCTCTACCGTAATATCCAAGAGATGCCTCACCCCCGAAAGGTAACACACCCATATTTTTAACACGATTTGCTTTTTTTTTTTTTCAAAAAATTCAAAAGATAGGTTGTTTCAAGTAATTGCAGGCCCTAGCCAATAGTGACCTTGGCAGAAATGGTGTTACTTAGCCACAGAGGGGGATAAGCGAACATCACTGACTGGGAACGACAGTCGAATTTGGTTCGCTCTTCCCTGCGATCACAAGTTTTGCAGGTCACAAAACCTAAAACAAGCAATCTTTCAAACTTTATTTTTTTTAAAGGACACCGAAAGACAGCATAGTACTTATACCCAGGGTTGTAAAAGTTACTTGAAAAATGTACCTAAGATACAGTTACAGTTACTCATACGAAAAGGTACTTAGGTACGTACTTAGGTACTAGCTTAAAAATGTACCTAGGCACAGGTACAGTTACTTTAAAGATACTTTCTTTATTTATTTTCCCCAAATTCGTGAAAATATATTGGAAGTAAAGCTTTTTATACTGAGGATGCACACAAAAACGAGTTCGATAAATATGCTTTATTGGTGTTAATGTGAGAAATAAGGAAAACCGCATCGACATGAGCATTCTAGGACACGTCATCTTTTTCGGTTTCGGTTTGAGATGAAGGAAGCAGGTCGCTACATTCCCCAAACGGAGTTCCGAAGCGATTCGATAAATTGGTGTCGCTAGAACGGCATCGCTAATCCACCGTTCGCTCAAATGAACACAGCCATTCGCTAAAGTGTCGTTCGATGAAACATTATGGGCGGGGTTTCGTTCACTAAAACGTCGTTCGATCAAGTTAATGCTTTCCAGGTCGTACCCAACTCACCGTTAATCACGGTAAATGGTAGTGTGTTAAAACTTTCAGATTTATAGTTTCTACCATTTTGACGAAGCGAATAGAAAAGTACCTGTAAAAAGTAACTTCATTCAGTTACAAGTTACTGGAAAATGTACCTAAGATACAGATACAGATATCGAGAAATGAAAGTACCTAAGTTTGTACCTCAGGTACAACGAAAGTACCTAGATACTGATTTCCAGTTACTTGTACCTAGGTACTTTACAACCCTGCTTATACCCCCACAATTTGCTTTCGATTTTATTTGAGCTATCTTTTAGGATATTACAGTCTTCTCCTGTCCTTGTCTCGTGCTTTTGTGTTTTGTACCTAAATATGCACCACCTAGCAGAGCATCATACTTTACTAGAGGGGGTATTTGAGAAAAGCAGCAAGTGCACAGATATGTCAGTATTCTTATAAACAATTTCTTGCTAAGATGAGTACATCTTTTAAACAGCCGAAGAGATGGTTGCAAGCGTGCTTGCATGTATACCTCTGCTGGTGAGTGGAACACCGCCGATGTAGAGGTCTGGATCCAGGTGCAAGTGGTGGTTGGTGTCGGTCAGACGGATTGAGTGTGACAACTTATCCAGGTACAGGCTGACCTGGTTGGCATTGTGGATCATGGTGAAATTGTGCCACCTGGAACGATAGACGGTGTCCAGAAGTTGGATTACATTACGCGTGATTTTTGCCTTTCCACTGACTCGACTACCACCTCAAATTCTGAGAAATTTGTTATGAAGGATTTGCGGCCGGCTTTTAGACACAATGGACATGAAACCCGCTCTTCTGTGCCAGGTGACACACTGACTCCACCAAACAATTATGAGACCTAAAGGCTCCTTAACCGGGCAAGTGCAAGTGGTGAATTCTGAGTTTGATGCGAATTCAAAGCGAATCGTGGTTTTGACCGAATAATTTCTAATCGTCTCTCGAATTGTTTCTCTGAGCCTTTGACTATCGTGCACCAAGCTTAAACAGAAATTCAGCTGAATTCGTGAAGGCTGTCCCCAACGTTCCACTTGTCCACTTCTAAGCTTAGTTAATTTAAGTAAAACTATTCTAAAATACCGGGCAAGCGCCCACTCAAAATTTAGAGATATAATCGCGAAAAAATGGGGGATGAGCGCTTGTCCAGCCATCAATTTTACATATAAATGTCCTGTGCATATTTTCTCAGATCTTACAAATTTGGGAATGGGCGCTTAATGTGTAATGGGCGAATGCACGGTATTCTACGGTATTTACATATTTAGGAACTGTGCATGGCATGTAGCCAGGGGGGGGGGCCCATGGGGCCCGGCCCCCCCCCCCCCCCCCCGAAATCTTCCATTTGGCTGGGACCTCCTCTCCCCCCTCCCCCTCATACAGCATTTTGTCATGGGCGGGCCCCCCCCGAAACAAAATCCTGGCTACGTGCCTGGAACTGTGGCATGTGTCGCAGCTATCCTAATTGAGGGGATTTATAATCTGCCTACTATATGCAAATACCCCTTTTTCAATATAAAATTTGACAAAAAAAAAAGCGTGACTGATGGACACAGATCATCAAGACATCGCTGTTTAACATAAATGTGGTGGATTAGCCCCGTTGAGTGCGCTTCTTACCGAGTACCTGCACAGCGAGGGGAAGTAGCACCTGCAGATCCCGTGACCTTTACGGGCATTGCTTCCCCGCAGTGCACGCTGCTCGATGAGAAGCACACTCAATGGGGTTAACCCACTGCGATCAAAGCTTTGAAAAGCGCTGCTCGATGAGAAGCACACTCAATGGGGCTAACCCACTGCGATCAAAGCTTTGAAAAGTGCTGCTCGATGAGAAGCACACTCAATGGGGCTAACCCACTGCAATCGAAGCTTTGAAAAGCGCTGCTCGATGAGAAGCACACTCAATGGGGCTAACCCACTGCGATCAAAGCTTTGAAAAGCACTGCTCGATGAGAAGCATACTCAATGGGGCTAACCCACTGCGATCAAAGCTTTGAAAAGCGCTGCTCGATGAGAAGTACACTCAAAGGGGCTAACCCACTGCGATCAAAGTTATGAAAAGCGCTGCTCGATGAGAAGCACACTCAATGGGGCTAACCCACTGCGATCAAAGCTTTGAAAAGCGCTGCTCGATGAGAAGCACACTCAATTGGGCTAACCCACTGCGATCAAAGCTTTGAAAAGTGCTGCTCGATGAGAAGCACTCTCAATGGGGCTAACCCACTGAGATCAAAGCTTTGAAAAGTATGAATATCGCAGTTTGTCTCAAAGTGAATATCGAATAGTATATTATTCTATACTATTAAAAAATTTGTAAATTCGCACAACCACATTGTTAACACATGTGCGTCTGCGTGCAATCGGACACTGGAGCCATCTTTCAGGAAGCCCTGGAACCCTTTCAATTTGCATATAACTAAACTGAAGGATTTGCAGCATATGTGAGATCAAAGCTATACACTATCTATGATAAATGGATAACATTGTCAGAACTATTTCGAGCCCACGGCAAAGGTATGATGCACAACATATGTGCAATTCGAAGTGTACCAGGGCTACGACTCATTCGATTACGCTAAAGTACAAATGCATAAACCGTCTTTCATGACAAACTAGAGTATAATCTCACTTTCTGGCCAAAATCTGCAGCTTACATCTGGTCGTGAAGATTGGCCCCCATGGTGACGTTGAAAGGACCGTCTCCAAAGTCGAGATGGAAGAAGAGCATGCCTCCCTTGACGCTGGCGGCAACTTCATTCTTAGGGTCATGTTCCCCAGTCACTGTGAACAGCACAGCCTCGGGAACGTACAGCTAGAACAAAGTAGGCAGAAAAGAACAAAAAACAAAAAAACACTTTTACACAAAAAAAAAGAAAAAGAAATAGCTTATGATTGAGGTTTTGTGTTTTGGGGGTTTATTTACCTTCGAATTTGCCGTTTTTTTTTATTAATTTAATTAATTTATCTCTTTCCACAAATTCTGTGTTTTTCGGTGTCGAGTTTCAGTGTCAATTAAAGAATCTGTGTTAATCGGCGTTTATGTTACGAAAACAGGACACGGGCATAATGTTAGCCAACTTCCAGAGAATGTATGTGCGACCTAAACGTAGTCAAAAAAAACCTCCCATACCATTAAGCGAAAGAAACTAGATACAAAGTTGGGTTCCCAAACAAACAAGTAGCCTCACAGACAGTTCAGTGCAGACTGTACTTTGGGTCAACACCAAATGAAGCTGTGGTTAAATATCTATTCTCGTGAAACTTGCGCTTTTCTTATTCAAGGGCAGCTTCAATTCAGAATGTTTCGGTTTTCCCGATGTAAATAAAATTGATTCGTTGCTTCACTTTTGGAGTTTATCGGTAATTGTCAGAGACATAGAACCCTTGATAGTGGGAAAACAGCTTGAACAGTAAACGATTACACAAAAAAAGAGGACAAGAAACATACACAAAGCTATCAACTATTTTTTTAGTCTTTCATCTTCCTCATTCCCCGGTCTAGTCTTTTTGTACATTCACTCGACCACTACATGTTTATGAGATTCGATAAACTGAATACACTTAACACACATATCGATAAAACAAGGAATGCATCACAAAAAAAGTAAGATAGTATATAAAAACTGGATTAAATTAAATAAATAAGTGACCTAAGAAAAGAACACATTGCCATTGACTTCCACTACAAGTAATTGGGTTTCCGCACAATGTAGATATTGTTCTTTTTCCTTTTTCTTTTGAGAAGCGTGCTTACAGGATTCCCACTACTATTCACTGGGTCGCAGCACACCGCAGATAGTTTTTCTTTGTTGTGAAGCATGATCGACGGACTGCTGATACATTCGTCCGCATTTTCTTCAATAGCTAGTGTCTCAAGCATCTCGCGTACGTGCGGATTTTCATTCTTTGTAAGGATGCGGATGCTAGTAAAAGCTGAACTACACTCACATGTCTTGCCGTGGGCCAGCAGTTTCCCGCTGATGTGCCCTTGACCACAGCTGCATGTTCCCTTGTTCTATCATCAAATCATTGGCCCGTTTGGCCGATGTAACACTTGCTGCACAATAGAGGATGCGGTGGACTAGTCTTCTTTGACACTGGGCATATCTTGTCCTACAAGCAACGCTGCATGCCTTCTTTTAGTTCATACTCTTATTTACTCGGTGGCACACAGAGTAGGCCTTGATTGGGGCACAGCATGCCCCCTGTACATTCTGTCGTCCGGCTTTCTTTTTTTAGTCTATGAGTGACCCCATGAATGTATGGGATCACCATCATTTTCTTTCGAATCTTTTCCTCCTCTGTTTTTTTTTTGCTGCTTGCTGGTATGCATTTGAGTTTCTTGGAAATATTTTTAGACATGCCTAGTAGATCGTTTAGATATCCGGAATACGCAAAATGCTCGAGGCACTAGCTATCGAAGAAAATGCGGGTGAATATGTTAGCAGTCAGTGGATCACGCTTCACAACAAAAAAAAAAACAGTATCTACAGTGTGCTGTTACCTAGGGAATAGTAGTGACAATCCTGTAAGCACGCTTCTCAACAAAACAAAAAAATCTAAAATGTGCGGAGGCTTAATGACTTATAGTGAAAGTGAATGGTACATGTTCTTTTCTTAGCTGACTTTCCCATTTCATATACAGTTGAACCTCGATTTTACGAAACCCGATTTTAAGAATTTTACGATTTAACGAACAAATTCGGATTCCCCGCGCAACCTATGCGCGAGGTTTCACTTCCTCGATTTTACAAAGTTTCCGATTTAACGAAGTAATTAGCGGGTCCCGGTGACTTCGTTAAATCGAGGTTCAACTGTAATTCCTTTTTCATACATCTTGCATTTTTCGGTGAAGTATTTTGTGTTTTATCGATGTGTGTGTAAAGTGCATCTAATTTATCAAATTTTGTAAACACGTAGTGGTCTAGTCGATGAGGAAGAAGACTAGACCAAGGGACGAGGAAGATGAAATGCTAAAGAAGAGTGTATAGTCAGCTTTGTGTGTGTGTCGTGTCCTGTCTCTGTGTAATCGTTTAGTGTTCAAGCCATTTCCCCATCATCAATGACCAAGTACCAACTAGCTCGACTCAAACCGGTAGCGGAACCCTACCGTACCTACTATACTTACTGTGATACTCAGGACCCAGAAATTTGTAACCTCCACCTCAAGGTACCAAGAAGAAAAGCATTCTAATCGATTTTTTCCTAGCTTCAAAATAAACTAAACCTGATCTTTTAGCCAAACTCTAACAATCATTTCACAATCCCTTTAGCATATTGCTTAAACAAGAGGGTAAAACAAGGTAAAATAAAATGGCTCCACATGTTGATTATCGCTAGTTCAGCCAACAAAAAAGGTTCCACTCACCCTGAACACGATGCCTATCCTATTGGAATCGGAGTGAACCCTGTCTTTCCAGTCGTAGATGCGATACGTAATGTAGGAGTTCCCACGCAATGTGACGGTCGTCAGGTCTGTGGGTCAAAATATTTCAGCATTGATTGGTACGGAGATACCCCTATGCACAAGTGAAAGGACAAGATAAAATGCCAAATAACTGCTGCTTAACATTAACAAAACGTGATAAGCTTTCATTCCTTATAGATATGCTGGGATCATGAATAACAACGGTTATGAAAATATTCTTTAAATCAATTTTAAAAATACTAAAAGCAAGACTGACTTTTTCAGTTAGTGATTTTGTCTAGTTGAGAAACAATGGGTGTAAGAAACTGCGCAAGGATTAGAACACGAACTGATAAAAATCGTATGGCAAATTGCTAGGCAATTGTGTTAGGTACGCAAAACGTTCTTGCATCACGAACGTTTAGCGATACTTTGAGTTTCTATACGCCGGACGCCTATGTTCAAGGTGCTCTTCAACAGATAGTTTAATGCATACCATGCGTGCACTCGATAGTTGTTTCTAAAATGATGTGATACTACAGTCATGTCTCGTTAATATGGACCCCGTTAATATGGATACCCCGCTATATGGACACCACTTTTGGGGACACATTGGGAAAATACATGCATTTTTGTCTCGTTATTATGGACAACTCACATTATGGACGATTTTTTACGGGAACGGAGTTGTCCATATTAACGAGACATCACTGTACCGCTAATCAGGCTGATAAACCTGGTAGTCTTCCAGAGCCTTCCATACTCTCGCACTCCTCTCCCTCAGTGAGCACAGGTGGTCGAGCTCCTCCTCGCCTACCCCTCTGGTCACATGACCTACCCATTAACCAATTGGCGTCGAGCACCTTACTGCTCCTCTCTCACACGATAACGACGATAATCGGTGTCGAGGCCTCACGGCCTCGCTTTTATCTGGCATTCACTTATATCTGGGCTTCACGAAATGCCGAGCACCTAGCCAAAAAACGTTTCACCTTAAAACGCTCAACAGGGTGTCAAGTTGCTATCGGCCAGATGCAGAGCAGATGCCCCAGAGGGCTTGTTCACCAAATGGCACCTCAACTCACAGCGATGTGTCGCGAGATACTGGAAAGACACTCGCTTAATAATCAAAATTGTCTGGGTTCGATTCTTGCCTGGTGCATACGCCTTTTTTTACTACGATGGCCTCTTCCCCACCCACTCAAAAAGCCACGCTTTTATCAAGGCTTTACCTTTATCCACCTAGCCAAAGAATGTTTCATGTTAAAATGGACAAACCATAAAGCTTTAGCGAGTTTCAGAATTGCGTACCCAAAAGCTCTGCGTATTACGCGAGAGAAGAGCATCATCGCCAAGCACCAACCCAAAACACTGTTTTGGGCTCAGCAAAAGTGCAGTGACGACGACGTTATTTCTCGCGCACGCAAAGCTTTCGAATACACTATTCTAAAACTCCTTATTATTACGATGCCTCATTTGTCCGAGTTTTCCCCGTCTCCGTCGCCATCTAACTTCCCTGGCAATTTTCCTTCATACTGTACCCTACACTCGGGCGGTCTGGTACACGTCACTCGAAAAAAGTAATTGATTACAATTACAATTACTCTTGCTTAAAAAGTATTAAATTAGATTACCCAATTACTCGAGAAGAAAATTGGCCATTAGTCGAAAAAGTAACCATTACTGCCCCGATCACTTCAGATTTTCAAAATGACGGAGCTTTCAGCCGGTTTGAAAACTGGTCTTTCGTACCGTCCATCAATGGACTAGAATTACCGATTTACGACCTACGTATATCTTTCCTGATCCACCAATTTTTGCAAACCGTCCTCCTGTCGGGTACTCGGTTCGAGGATTCCTCAGTAGGAAACTTTTACGAACAAAGGCGCCGTTAGAGGGAGAAGGGAAGAAATAGTAATGGTTACATGTAATTTTACGACTTCCAAAAGTAACTACCGCGATTACTTCCTAAGAAACATAGTCAAATGATCACTAAAAATGACTCGAAAAAGCAATCGATTACGGGTAAGTTCTGCGACCAGTCTGCGCTCAGAGGAGCGTTCTTTCCTACACCCTCCCGACCGAGAATAAAGGCTCCCCAGTGAGGAGCTAACCACGAGCCAAAGAGAAGTAACGACAATGGCTGCTCACTGTCGTATCCGCACATGTGGTCCTCGTAGCGCGTTCCGAAGCAGTCGCAGCCGTAGTAGCTGTAGTGGTTCACGCAGCGTCCCCCGTTGAGGCAGTAGTCGTACTTGGAGCACAGGTCCACACACCCATCGACCACAGTCTTCCCTGGCCACAAGCGACGCTTCCACTGGTGCACCGTCACCCAGATGGAAGGAGATCTTGCCCAGGCAGCCAAAGAAGCTGTCCGTGTTGTAGTGCAGGTCGACAGACGAGTTGCGCGGGTCGATCGCTGCGAGGATCGATGAAATGAAAATTGTGAGATGTGAATGGGCCCTGACCAAAAGATTACACCCCTAAAGAGAGAGCGCAAAGTATTGGGTATACGATTCCCTGCGTGGAATATTTGGCCCCATACATCGGCGAAACCAAGAACTTTCAGGAGAGGATCCGCCAGCACCAAAACAATGTTTGCGATTTCGATCACGAGCGCAGCACGGTCGTCAAGAGCCACCGCATTGATTTCGAGAACACCCATGTCACCAGCATGGAAACTAACCACCAACGAACACTTTTCTTGGAATCGTCGCACATTTAAACTAAGCCAGAAAACATCAATAGGTCGCTTGGTGCTTTACCATCTGCCTGCATCAACAGGGTGTGCGATATCACCGACATAAAGAGAAATGCACCACCACAAAAAAAGGTACAAAATAAAATTTTAAAAATACTGCTTTTCCACAGCCATCACTACAGTCACCCCTGAAAAAGAGGCCTTAAGGCCTCAAAACATTGGGTCCCTAGTTAGGGCTTGGTTGGACGTCCCCCCCCTTTTAATTTAGTCTTGCCCTAACCAGAGATATCACTGTCAAACGGTCACAGTCAAGTGAAAAAGCTTGGATGACACTATCACCACCTAAAGGTTCACCTTTCCCAATACCATAAAATGTTGAGCAAGCGTCCACCAAATATTTAAAGACAACACTGAAAAATGGGGGGGGGGGGGGAGGAATAGTACTTGCTAGGTCCAAGATAAAAAGCGCAGAAGGGGCACACGATAGAGTGGGCTTCCCTGCATTTGCATCGTGGTACCATATTTTCCAGACTATAGCCCGCATCCAGTGCATATCCACATCCAGTGCATTGTTTGCTGGGGCCAATTTGGGTTCAAAAATAAAAGTTTTTAGATAGTTCACAACCGGTGCATAGTCTGCACTTAGTGCCTAGTCTGAACGTAAAATATATCGCACACGCACACCTTGACAAATGCCTGCTGTATTAGCTCACAAAGAAGCATGTATCATACGTAAATCAACGTTAATCTACTCTGTTATTCATAAAATCCTTCATGTCTTGTCACAGTGAATGATCTAGAAAAAACAAACCCTTGTATCGTCCGCACCTGTAGATTAGATAGTCTTGCATCGCGTAGGATTTCAGCTTTTAAACATGTATAGCCCGTGGACTATAGCCCAGAAAATACGGTACTTGAAGAAGCAGCTGACAAGGAGGAGCATCTCGGTTAGCTAGGTGGACTCAGATGCATCTGGGGGGCATTTATTATGTTCTTTGCTTAGATTTCAAACATTTCAAAAGTAGCAGATGGGCGCTAATTGTGACATGAGCGTAAGCTCGTATTTTACGCGAGTCCCTCATTACCTCATACAGGTAACAAAGTGGATTCAAGGGCATTGGAACTATGATGCACTAGCCCCTTTGGCCACATAGCAAGGTCTAAGAACTTAGATGGCTAATAGTTATAAGTTTATTAAATATGTGACAAAATATACCCAATTCCAAGTCTTGTGGTTGAATGGATTATCAGCTCAATAATAATGAAATGACCTAATAGTAATGAAAATGACCTAATACACTTGGACCTCGATTTAACGAAGTAACCGGGTCCATCTAATTATTTCGTTAAATCGGGAACTTCGTAAAATCGAGGAAGGAAGACCTCGCGCATAGGCTGCGTGGGAAATCCGAATTCGTTCGTTAAATCGTAAAATTCGTAAAATCGGTTTTCGTTAAATCGTGGTTCAACTGTAATAATGTTATGCCCTATGACCTAATGACCTAACACTTTTGACCTAATAGTAATGTAACACTTCGAGATAAAGAGGATGACCCAATAGTAATATATTCGCTAACATCTTCCAGAACTGCCAAAGACGACCTATTTTTGGCATACAATGAAGCACAGACAAGAATATAAATTAACAAAATAAAAACTAGGAGACATCAGCATACAATAAATTCAAACCAGAAATAAATATACATTAATAAACAACCCCTCTCCCAATACAGTATATTTATGAATATAATAAAAATCATGTAATATGATAATAATGAAAAGGCAAGTTAGATTACGATGGTTGTCGTGCCCATCAATTGTAATAGGCCCCCTCCTGTTCATCTCAATCTGAATGAGCATTGAACAAGTGTGCGGTCATGCATAATCACTGCGTACAAAGATCCGAGGTTGGCAGTCCAACCGCACTGGCCAAATCGCTCATCCACAGTGAAGACACTAGAGGTCATTACAAGGTGGATAAAATTTCCCCTGTTTAAACCTTTATACAAAAGATCTGATTTTTGACCACAAGAAGGGTCACCCCTATAGTGGTTAACTGTTTTGTCTCCAGAAAATAAGCAAAAAACAGAACACATAGCAGCCTATATGTAGTATTATGATTTGCCTTAATAATAATGAAGCAATTGCTTCTGATGAAAGCTTATTTCTTAGGCATGCACTTAGAATACACAAATCTGTATGCTAAGAGCTCACAAACATGGTCTTTTTACTTTGTCAGCATTGTATGGAGGAGCAAACCACACACTGCATGCTACTGCATAGAACAAAATCCAAAGAAAAAAAAATGATGTCTCACATCCAATGTACAAGTGTGAAGGCGTATCCTCTGTTCCAATGTCATAGCCTCCTCGATGCATCAGTGACGACAGGATGATTGTGAGATCTTCATGGTCAACACGAATTCTCATTTCCCCTTTTGAAGGCACCACCCGCAAGTTCACAGTGTGCCATCTGTCCTGGTTCAGACCTAGGATAAAGAATAATGCAAATGGTAGATTAAGCTGTGATAACTGATTGTATAAAAACGCTAATGGCTAAGCAGCTAAAGTAGAGTCACTAGGTGCCTCATAAATGAACTGTGAGCTTAACTGACATGAAAGAATTATGAAGCAAATACAGTAAGGGCTGAATCGTGCACATGCTACTGCTTACACCTGTAGAGGCTAAAAGCTGGTTTTAAGCCTCCTGAAACTGCTAACAACCGCTGCACGGACAGCCGTAAGCAGTCATGAAAGACTGAAAAACTGGTTTTTGGCCTCTCCAGTCGTAAGTAGTCGCAAGTGTGTGAACCAGCCTTAACTGGTCTTAAGAAGAAACATCACTGAAATTATAAAATTACAGCTGGTTTGGCCTCCAGTGAGAACAATTACAGTATAGATTATACGAGTAAAAAAAATAGATTTCCCAAACAATCTGGCAGTTTAAGTGTGTGCCTGTCACAAATTTTCAACCACAGTACATTAAAATTGTGGTGCATCACTTCTCCAATGCACAAATATAGCAAATTAAAGAGTGCTAAATGATTACTATAGCTAGAGTAAAGAACATTATACCTTAAACTAACGAAGGAGGCAGAAATCTGAAGTGTCCAATGGAGATTGAGTCACCAACCAAAACTTCAATTAATTTCTGTTTTTCTAGATTATTTGATGAATTTATTAGCGTTGTGTGAATATTAGAAAGTTTGAATAGTAGTTTCGAATAACACACTATTCGATATTCGCTTCAAGATGAACTGCGATATCCATATTTTTCCAAGTTTATATAGCGGCGGCTTCGCCCCATTGATTGCGCTTCCTTCTGAGCACGGGTGCACTGCAAAGAAGCCGCACCCGTGGAAGCAGGCTCCGCGGGTGTTGCTTCTCCGCAGCGCACCTGTACTCAGTAAGAAGCGCACTAAACGGGGTAACCCGCCGCGATCAACGCTTGGAAAAGTAGGAATATTGCACTTGCGTGCTTGCAAGAGAAGCACACTTTCAAAGCGGGATGGTGTACGCGCGCACTTGGTGTATTTAAAAAGAAACGAAAACTTTGTGAATGTTGATATCCACATTGCAGTAAAAAAAAATTTTAATTAAACTGTGTAGGCAGATATGCCCTGAAATCTGCAACCATCATTCGTGATTCTTTTCTTCGTTTTTAAAATTGAGGTTTAAGAAAGGATTTTTGCATATAGCAGGATTACTAAGTCCATTTATTTAGGTATAGCTGGGCATCTATATATTAGGTTTAATTTTATGTCGAATCCGTCATTTATTTGCCATTCAAGCCATTGGACTTTCTAAGGTCACAGTCAATGAATATAGTTAGATTAAAATTAGCTTATAAATGGACAAGTGGAAGCTTGGGAACAGCGTTCATGAGTTCAGCTGGGTTTTCGTTTAAACATGGTGCAACAGCAAAAAGGCCTGGATAGACTATTCAATATTTGAATCGAAAATATACATCCAAAGCCACTATTTGCTTCAAACTCAAAATCCACTATTTGCACATGACTAGAATTTTCTAACTGACTGAGAAAACGTTCCCAAGTAGTCTTGTTGCTTGAACGTTTCTTTTCATTACGTAATCTTTCAGTCTGATAAATTGTATTGTAATGCACCACAGAGCAGAATCTTTCTCTAGAAAATAAATTTTCGGAAACACTGTCTCACTATGTCAGCATTTTCACTACATCATCTTACCCAAAAGATGAATATGCTACAAGCAAATTTCGTGTTTGTTTCACCATATTCCCAACCTCGCCAAATGTGGGAAACACCTTGTGTTAATGTGCTACCTTCAGGTCATTGAACAAAAATGGACTGTCCCAAAGTATACAGAAACAAAACAAGAAAAAGAAAAGGGTACAAGGAGGATTCACTGGTGGCCATTGCCGAATCCATGGCTGCCCAGCGCACGTGAACGACAAGCCTCCACATCGCTTTCGCAATGTTCATTCCACACCATCAGGATCGCCATTCCTAGCAGACAATGGGCCCGTAGTAGCACAGGGTTCTGCGGACACCCTCAAGATGTCCTAAAGTTGCATGGATGACCCATGCATGTGCACGGGATACCTGTGCTGCCCCAACATGTGCTGAGCATGCGCTGTGAACGAGGCGCTCAAACATGATGGCGTCCAATAAGTACCCCCATAACAATGAATTTTTCAACAAGATGCGTTCGGTAATCGGTGGTCGAATGTGTTACCGCACTGCAACTCGGACCACGCGGAGCATAATCTTACGGTGCAGATCCCAGGCATCCTGGGTACTGCAGCATGTTTCGATCTGGATGAGTATCGTACTGGCATGCAGTAATGCTCATCACTAGTGCATGATGCACATTAATTAAAGACCCTAGGGGAGCATAATCCTGCACCGTCTAAATTTTTCGTCTGCAGCAGACACCAAATGCCCATTGGGGCTGACTAAATTCCCTTTGGCTAAACATACACACAACACAATTGAGTGCGTTCACCTTTTCCCATGTAGAAGACCTCATTGCCTTCCGTGTTGAAGATGTGGATGATCTTGAGCCTCCCATTCTCGAGCATCACGTATAGCTCGTAATTTGGCACCCTGTCTTCTTCGGAAGACTCCTCGAGCAAGTGGTAGAAAAGCAATCCATGTGGCTTTTCTGTCCTGCAAAAGCAAAGGTACGGTCAAAGTAACTTGTAATGACCATACCTGCCGGGCAGCAGGTAACGTTGAGAAAACATCCAAAACATGCATTGTACATGTCTGAGACATTTCTCATATGTGTGCTACATGTGTAATGCATGTTTTGGATGTTTCCTCTACGTTATGTGTTGCCCAGCAAGTAACTAGGGCTGTTTCTTTTAAGTCTGGCAGTATTACCCTATGTTGGGACAATATCTAGTTATCTTCAACTATTGTTATCGCATTTAAGTCATGCACTAAAAAGTACTGGAAAAAAGACAGGAATCTCATCAAGCAATACAATGTGAGAAGGGGGCCTCCAGTTGTGGCTGAGTTACGTAAAATTATCAATAAATGGGACTATAGTATGTGTATGCAAAGAAATATCAAGAAAAAACCCTGACCATGCAATAAACATGAAAGGTTTCCTTTTTTTTCATATTAGATTCGGTAGGTATGTTGGTTCTAGCACCGACAAGCTCCTAACGAAGTTGCAAAGAAACACACTGGCAAAAGTGTTTACCCAGTCACTACGAGGAGCTCAAAAGTGGTTGCAATTAGACCAGTCAGTAAATTCTGGTGACAACTGGCAATACTGATTCTATGCAATAATATGACCTTGCTAATATTACTCACAAACTTAGCTTATTTGGTAGCCTGACACATTCCCCTCCCGCAAGACAGGCTTCAAAACACAGCCCCACTCACTTGAACTGGAAGCTGACTTCTCTGGCATGCTGCAGAGGCCAGTACTTTGGCTCCACCCTCAAGAAGGATGACTCCTTAAGGAAAGTGAACACTTGACTAGATGAGAGCTTGTGTCCACCGGCACGGCTCGCGCTGCTGTCACTGCCGGTGCCGCTGCTTTGGCTAGGTTGCACGGTGACGTCACTGGCGTCCGACTGCGCTCGTGCACCAAACTCCACGACACCGACCAGATGGAGTAGGCTGCACACCGCCGAAAATGTCCAGAACCCCCTTTGGCACACCATGGCGGCGATCGAACCCTGACGGCACCACCCTGCCGCTCCTGAAGGAAGAGTTCAAAAACGACGAGTAGAAAAAAATAGCCTGGCTTAGACACTCCGCCAAATGCAATGAGGTGTTCTTTTTACTAGAAACGAGGGTCCTTCTAACTGCACAAATTAAACTGTATGCGTTGTCAAACGCTCGGTCCCTGCCCAAATGTGGCGCTATAGAGGTTACACGACCAAGTGACGGAGTGTCGGAACTTATCTTTATTCGATTTAAAAGTTGTACAAGCAGTTCACGGAAATGTTCAACGAGGAAATGGGGCCCATTTCTGGAAGAATATGCGACTCGCCTCCATGTATTTGTGGGCTCCTTGGCCGCCATTTCCTCACTGACAATTTCTGAAAATTGCTCATAACTTTTAAATGAAGATGGCAGTACCGTAAGTTCTGAAACCCTGGAACCTGGTCCCAAGTGCTAGTCCTACATTTGTACAGAGACCAAACAATGCATAGTTCATTTTTGCAGTAAGAAAAGCATGTTTCTCTTTTCTACCCAACACCTGGTATAATTTTATTTCGACGTATCTCAAAGGTATATTACCTATGTAGTAAGAGTTGGATATGTGACTATTTTAAAGCTGTTATTTATTTGTTGTGTAAGATAAAATCAAGATTATTATTATTATTATTATTATTATTATTATTATTATTATTATTATTATTATTATTGTACTCTGATGAAACATTGAAATGTGTGCATGTGTTTTTTTCCTATGTGCACGTGATGTGAGTCCGTGCGAATATCCGGTCTGCCACACCAAATGCTGGATCTGGTCCTACAAGCCTCTGCTGCTTTGACCAGACCCGACACTCAAGTGTTTATATTTGCAATGTTGAATAAATATTTATTATTATTATTATTATTATTATTATTATTATTATTATTATTATATTATCTGATCGAGGTCTCCAGCTCTGGAGACTCCCATCCGAGTCTCCAGAGCTGGAGACCTCGATCAGATTGTCTAATCATTGACCGCTTTAATCACTGACCGCATTAGTTGACTTTTATGACCGACTATCAACACTTCTCAGATCTTTCTTCCCTTATAAATTTTTTTCCATCCGGAAACAGCACCCTCACAATTGTACATGTTAATATTCGAAGCATCAGGAAATACTGGGACGAGTTTCAAATTATTACCCAAAATGTTAAGCACATTGTAGATGTTTTTGTCTTAACTGAGATAAATGTACATGATATATCTCAGGGACCCTTTACATTGTCTGGGTATCAATCATTCTTTAACACACGTGACTCATGTCGAGGAGGCGGCATAGCAATCTACGTTCAAGACAAGTGGTACTGCACTGAATTGAAGTTATCTTTCACACAGGCTGAGTACCTAACTATAAAAATTTGTAATAGCTACATTACTGTATCACTTCTGGCATTGTATAGGCCTCCCTCAAGCAACGTTCTAAAATCCCTCGATGAGCTTAATATAAGCCTCAGTAACATTGGCCCGAATGATAAAATTTGTCTCGTGGGTGATTTTAACATTGACATACTGAACTCCACAAGATCGAGCGTCTGTGACTATTTGACACTTCTCTCTAACCATGGTCTTGCCCCTCTCATTCAAACACCTACAAGGGAAGAATCTCTTAACAAGAAACTTGTTTTTTCTTGCATAGATCACATCAACGTCAGAAGTTCTGGGGTGTCTGCTAAGTCTTCTGTCATCTCACAAAAGCTAGCCGACCATTATTTTGTGGCGTGCCAAATAGACGGCGGCATTCTATCAAAACAAGACAAGGAACGTCCAAGGCAGATTACAATCATTGACAGTCACAAGTTTGACAGATTAATCGCATCATATGATTGGAATGGCTTAATAAGCACTAACGACAGTCTAACTGCTTACTCGGAGTTACTTGACGCGTTCGACTATTGCACAGAACAGAGTACGAAAATCATTACGACTAAGAAACGAAGACAGCAGCACGTTTGGTTAACACCAGATGTTCTCTCAGCTATTAAACGCCACGGAAATGTCATCGCAACGCGGTTGTTTGCACCGAAATTAATGGCGGCGCCCACTCACTAGGCTTCCCATTGGTCAAGAAATGCTCGTCGCGGCTCGTGGCCACGCCTACTTCCGTTACACTTCGCTCCATGATGCATTGGGGATAGGGACGCCACCTCCTGCCCATTATAACCTCCTTGCCGGTCTGCCACACCAAATGCTGGATCTGGTCCTACAAGCCTCTGCTGCTTTGACCAGACCCGACACTCAAGTGTTTTATATTTGCAATGTTGAATAAATATTTATTTATTATTATTATTATTATTATTATTATTATTATTATTATTATTATTATGTGGATGACACTCTCGTTAATAAGTCTCTCTCCTATTCAAAGCCAATGGGAATGCTACAGGAAAGTTCACTAGAAGTAATGTACTGCTTTGCCAACAATCTAATCAATATCAATACTTCAGAAACAAAGTTAGTCACCCGTATTCACCAGGCGCGAGTAGCGCCTGTTTAACCACTGACTAGTGACGTCATTGACTAAAATGATCACGTGGCGAGCGATAGTCGCCGCAAAGTGAGCGCTTGGTATTCACCGGTCGTGTTTAGGGCCTAGTCGCCCCGCGCGACTAAGAAGTCGACTAATAAATCTTAGTCATGGGGTAGGGCTAGTTTAGCCGGTGTTTAGCGGGCGACTAGCGGCTCAGCGCCATGGCCGACTCGTATCACCGCTGACCACCAGCGCTAACAAAGCACTTACTGTCTCGGAACGCTGGGGGACACATCTAGAAAGAATTAGAGGAGCAAATAATGCGTAAATAGCCATGTTCAGCGGTCAGAGATACCGCTAAAGAGATCTCAGCAGGGTGCTGGACGACGAGAAAAAAACGCATTTAAGGCGCATTCACACAGCGGAAAGACGCGCGTCGTGGGGTGAATTTTTTGCTTATTTTTGTATTGAAAAAAGTCGCGCGCCGAGGAGGACGACGCAGGGAGACGACGCCTCGGGCCAATTTTTCCCTCGACGCGCGCGCTTGAGCCAATCAGAGAGCGTCCGGACGTGACGTCTCGCCCTTTTCCGGTTAGAAAACGTTTTCGCTGTTTTTATTTTCGACCCACAATGAAGGCGAAAAGACAGAGGGGTCGGGGGATTCGTGCACTCGCGAAACGTGGATGGAAGCATTTCAGCGTGGAAAGAAGCAAGCCGATTGGAACATCTGACTGTGAGCAGTGTTTTATGTGCGTGTACGACGCCGTGAAACTACTCTTCATCGCTCGCGCGAAAGCTGCCATCGAAGTTCGCGGTGTGTTCCAACCTCCGACTGTGCGGGAGCGATCACTCCCAGTGTGTTGTGCAGTCTTTGTGTGCACCGACCACTACGGAATACAACAGTTCTCCATCGAAAACACTTTCGCACAAGCTGCGTGCAGTGTTAAAGGTACGGACGCGAAGGCTCTGGGACGCGCCGGCGTAGCACCGTGCTTTGTTTGCAGAAAAAACGCGGCAAACGAGCACCTTCTGAAGCTGCCCGTTCGAGTTCGTGCATTTCGCCAATGCTGCGTATAACCGGAGTGTAAACGCATATAGTAGTATAATCATCGCCGTTGTCCATTCAGTGAAGACGGTTGTCTCCCACCGCATATGCAATCGCGAAGGCAAGGCAACACCAATCGTGCGAAGCACACGAATAAAACCAATTCTGTGTTCTCTCGACAAACGCGAGATTCCACGAGAAGACGCCGCCGTCGAGTGGCCCTGTGTGACTGCTTCGTATTTTACGACGCCGGCGTCGACGTCGACCGCAACGCGCGTCTTTTGCTCAGTGTGAATGCACCTTTACGGGCGCTTCCATATTTGTTTATGTCGCTGGCAATGCGGCTTCCGTGTTTCTCCCTTGCGTTGTTTTTAAATTTTCCTTTGTAAAACTCTGTCTCGGACAAAATATCTCTCATTGTAACTTTTTCTTCCTGATACACATTTAAATATTCGATTTTATACGATAAAATACCCATTTACGCAGTGGCGTTTAAGTATGCATATGCGTGACCTATCTTTTTACGTCACTTCCACGTTTTAGTTCTGACTAGATAGTCACCCACTCGCTTCGCGCTCGTGAATACCGCAGAGTATGTTTTCACAATCCCCCCTAAAGTTGATGACCTAAATATTAATCTTTACCTCCACACATTACATTGTGTCATCTGCCATTGTACTTGAATCGTTTTCTCAGACACAGTGAAGTATTTAGGTATTACTTCCCATTCTGATCTTTCCTGGAATTCACACCTTACAAAACCATGTTCCAAGTTAAAGGGGCCCTGCAATCATATTTAAGCGTCTACCTTTTTTGCAGTTTCCACGTCTCTTGGGGTTCGGGAAAGCCAGCGGGCACGGAGAGAGTAACTAAATATCAGTGCGTCATATTTTAGCCGGACGACGCGGAAACCTCCTCCACCGACGAGGGCGACCCGCGGTACCTAAAGCGCGCGATATGTGACGTCTTTGGTCCTGGGCTTACTACTGGTCAGAGCCGCTAAAAGCTTCCTTTTAGTCGAAATACAAAATATAAGTGGCGCGAACCGTTTCAATTATTTATAAAAGTAGTTTTTGTTCAGTATTTTAGATCAGAAAAGAAACAAATGCAGTTTATAAAGTACGGAAACAAGAAATGACCCGTCGACATACCCGCCACCAAGCGGTGGAAAAGGCGGGGCATACAAGAAAGGAGTAGTGGGATCAGGCGCCGACACGGAAAGGTCCCGGATGTACGCGGCGGCGCCGCGGTCATATGGAAAGGAGGATCCAACCGGCTCCGAACGTTCCGAAGGCCTTCGGCCAGAAGATTTGTCTTGCAGTTTAGCCGTTTCACGGTATGGCAGCACGAAGTGGCTCCCATTCTGAACTGATCTTTACCCCGTGTTTGCTGTCGTTTGTGGCCAATGAAGTGTCATGCCGAATTAGTGTTTAATCGCGCAGCAAATGCAATGAGAGCCGCTCTGGCTGCCCACTGCATACAGCCTTTCCAGAACATGCTTTAGTGGCGCCCTCTCGCGCCGTCGACACGGAGTGCGGCAGCCGTGAGCGCTCGCTAAGCTACTACCCCTCCTCTAGTTCACGGCCACTCAAGCAGCCAAGGACGTCATGAGGGAGGTTATTTTTTGCTTGTTTTTGTAATTTTAATTTGCCTATAACTTCCAAAATAAAGCGAATTTCGAGAAAAGAAAAGTTTCACTAAGTTACTACCTTCAGTGCGCGCAGGTTCGGTGCAAATTAAAAACCAGTAAAAAAGTCTTGCAGGGCCCCTTTAAGGAGCGTCTCTTGCTTAATGTATAACAAGACGTTTCTTCCATATAATCTTTGAAAGCTCATAGTTTACTCATTATCCTATGGTACTCTCCGATACAATATAACAGTTTTTGGGAAATGCTCTGGATTATGGAGGTTAAAAGTAAATAACATCTTAAAAGAACGCTGAAGCTAGGAAAAAAAAAAAAAAAGGACAGTCTCACAATAAATGTCTGTCAAAAACAAAATGTTTTTTTGCTCAATATTCATGTCACATATGAATTTTTCGATTTGCGGGCGAAACCAATGATGGTAGCGTTTGCACCCAACTAGTGTGTACTCTGAGTGCCCAGCAAACTCAGTATGCCTGGTTTTCTACCTAGTTTTCTAACCAGGTAGAAAAAAAAACTTTTTTTGCCTAGGTTTACTAGTGTTTTTTTAAAAGGAATGCTCCACAAGGTTAATTAGAAACCTGCTACTTCCTATATGGATATGTTTTGCATAATTATCTATGCCAAACTTCCAATCTGTTTGTTGAAACGGTAGTCCTTGGTCGATAGTAGGAGACATTTCGTCCAAACATGCGACAACTAGGAACGGTTTCATGATTCTTTGTCCCCGTATGCTACACCTGTCATGGTAACACCGGCGGTTATTCTACGTTCTTCAAATTTTTAATTCCTTACCTTATAATTTTTCTGATTTTTCTTCCAGAAAAAAGCTTAGGAAAGTGCTTTGCCATCTCCCATCCACAAATGTATCCCTCTAAACATTTACAATTTGGTCTTGCATGTGCTTTTTTTTTATTGTTTATACCTAAACCCAAGCACTTCATTTGTTTTCTTGTTAATGTGTTTTAGTGTGTTCAATAAAGTTGACACAACAGGTGTTTTTGCAATATAATCCAAAGGTGATAAGTGTCAAATGCTGTTTTGTATTTTCTTTTGAGAGTGACTTTGTGTTTTTTTTTTACACATTTAGTACCTCAGATTGCATTTGGAAATACCCTACAATGTGTAACTTTTTGTGAAGCAATTAAGTGGTGTTAAGTGACATGACCAAACTTTTTTATATTTATTTAATTTTGTGCCACTTTTTTTAATGGAAGCTTGAGGTTTGAACTGGTGTAAAGGCTGTTCAAGTGCACACATTTTTTTTTATTATAAGACTGCCTTCTTTTTAGATACTTATAATTTTATGACTGCAACTTTGGTTTAGTCATACACGTCCTTGAGGGCTTAGAAAAACCTGTGTTGTGCCGTGGATATTATTATTATTATTATTATTATTATTATTATTATTATTATTATTATTATTATTATTATTATTATTGCTATTGTTGTTGTTGACACAATCAGTGGTTGCATTCTAGCATTTTTTATAAAAACTGAAAATGCAGGTTCATGGCCATAAAAATCCGAAAGGACGCCCTCCCCCGAGAGATCGCCCATCCCGATTTTCTGGCTAAGTATCTGCAAAATAAAAATTCCGAAACATCGCCCACCTACGATTTCCGTCGGACGTCACGCGATGTCCGACGGGAATCGCATCAACCGCGCGATCTGTGGTACCGGTACGTCTGACAAGCAAGTTAATAGTGGATTCCCGCGTTTCCGTCCGCGATCTGCGCGCGCGATGTCGATTCCCGTAACACGCGAGTTGTTCCCGCGTGTATAATGCGTCGTGAAATACGATTCTGATGCGTGCGCGATCTACGGTATTTGTTCCCGTGACATGCGCGTTCCTGGAGGGTTCCCGCGTTTTTCTTCGCGAGCTGTGCGCGCGATATCGGTTCCCGTGATGGGGAAGTTTGTAGCGGGCTCCCGCGTGTTTATTGCGCCATAAAACTTGAATCTGCTGCGTCCGCAATTTACAGTGTTCGTTCCCGTGAGATACGAGTTCTCGATGGGTTTCCGCGGGTCCTTCGCACAGTGAAACGCGAATCTGCTGCGTCTGCAACCTGCTGTATCCTTTCCCGTGACACGGGAGTTCGTATAGCGAATTCCCGCGTGTTTATCGCATCGTGAAAAGCGACTTCGCCGTGTCCGCGATCTGCGGTATCTGTTCCCGCGTCACGTTGTTTGTAGCCGATGCCCAGGTGTGGCATCGGCTACACCTGGGTATCGGCATTAATTTTCGATAAAGCTTTGCTATGGCATCCCCAAAGATAGCCCACCCCATGTTTTTCATAATTTATTTCTTCATTTTGGATAGGCGCGCGCCTATTTAAAATGAAGAAATAAATAAATGAAAAAAAAATAAATAAATGAAAAAATAAATACTACCGTAAAATTCTCTAAGAACGCGCGCGTTCTTAGAGAATTTTACGGTAGTATAAATAAATAAATAGCAGAGACAAAAAAGTTTTGGTAAATTAAATTTGGGACCGATTAGCACAAGCAAGTAATTTCCAACTGGTTAGGGAAAAATGTTATAAAAAAGTGTTGCTTACCTGATGTTACAAAACAGCCTGGCTCCTTTTTTTTTTTTTCTTCAAGGTTTTAAGCAGTAGTTTCTACATCATCTTTGGTTCTGAAATACAGAAAGAATAGAAAAATGTCATTACATCAACATACAATATTTCAATTACTGTTTTCTCTGCGGTTCTGTCGAAACTTGTTTCATTACATTTGTTATGATCTTATTGTTGAGAGCAAGCACTGCACCTTAAAATTATATTCAAAGCTTTTCAAGAAGAACAAATCTTTAAAACGTGCATACAGGTAATGGAATCAAATTCCAAAGTAACCCGTTTTTCCAAGGAGCAGATGCCCTCAATGACTGTCATTTTACATATCAGAAACCAACATTAAAAAAATTGAGAGCACTTGTGCCTGATGTTTGATTACCATCCTCAATACGATAAAAACCTAACTGCAGTACGAAAAAATTAATATTACTTTACAACCACACTTATCACAATTATATTCACAATTATCTACTGAGCAATGCATCTACTACCCACACAAACTGATAAGGAAGACTTGTTACTCAAATGCATAGCCTTACAAAAAGAACTAACAGCACGCATAGCACTATCAGCAACAATATACATAATCAAACAGAGTAATTCTGTCTCGAGCAAACAGCAAAAATCAATGAAGCCAATTAATTCTGCAAATACATCAATAATGGCACACCACCCGTATTTGTCAATACTCATCTGCAAACAATAAAGCAGTGTTCCGACTCCTCGAAGCGGCTAAAACAATATACTGTACTTCAACCAATGCAGAACCTCAGTGCCGCTGCACTGCGCAGCAACATACTTTCCGGCTAACGCACATCCACAAGCAACAGCTGGCCTACAGGCATGTGCGGCTACACATGCACTAACGCAGATTCGGAGAAGGACGCACACGGATAGCGGGCTTCGCTCAAGCATGAATCCGGAACCGAGCCGGCTTGATGAGATGCAATATGTAGTTCACGCATCGCGGCCCACGGGCTTGGAATTAAACGCCCGACACAGGAGCTCCTGTCATTTGGATCTATCGGTGAAGACGACGGAGAGAAAAGGAGGTCACTTAAAACGTCAACTTCCAAGAGCTTTCGTCTGCCTTGGCAGGCGACCAAAGTGGCTCTCGTAAATCTGTACGGCGAGAGCAACGTGCACTGGATCCAGTTATCACCAAGCAGGACTGCATCGCGCCCGAGCTCTGCGCGATACAAAAACAATCCCGCCGACGATGCTCTTATCACCACGCCATTTTGGTGCGAGCGGAGACTTGCGAAAGAGTTGACGTCATAAACGTCTGGAGTCCGTGTCATATGCCATTTCGTGTGGTTGTGGCTTCGTCGATGTACACAATGGCGGAAAGAGAGGCGGGGGGGGGGGGGGGGCGGTTCTGGATGTCCTAACCCCCCCCCCCCCCTTCTTGAATTCTGCACGTGTAAAAATTTAGGGCGTGGAAAGAAACGGGGGGGGGGGGGGGGAGGGGTCTTAAACATATGATACGCTGACCAACACCTGACCTCCCCGATGTACAGGGTGTCACAAAAGAAAATTTACACGGTCTTTTTTACCGCAAAAATAAACTAGGCATCGCCGAACGCTCATTCTCCGCCCAAAGGTAGCGCTAGAGGTCACAACCAGATGCCAAAGTTTCAGCCCGATCCGATAACTTAATCAAAAGTTATAAGTGATTTTCTGAAAATTTCAATGGGAAAATGGCGGCCAACGGAGTTTTCGAACACATGGGGCTCTATGGCACCAGAAACCGAAATGGGCAAAAATGGGCTCCATTTTCCCATTAAAATTTTCAGAAAATCACTTATAACTTTTGATTAAGTTATCGAATCGGGCTGAAACTTTGGCATCTGGTTGTGACCTCTAGCTCTACCTTTGGGCGGAGAATGAGCGTTCGGCGGTGCCTAGTTTACTTTTGCGGTAAAAAAGACCGCGTAAATTAATTTTCTTTTGTGACACCCTGCAGCGTACGGTGCCAAAGGTCACACCCGCTTTCAATCAATTGAAAAATTTTCTTTACACGGTACGAAATTCGCCACAAAAGTTCTGGCTAGGTAATGCGCTGGTTTTACAAAGATCTTCAGAGAAGATGTCTTCGTTAAACCAAAAGCAGTTGTTTGTTAAACCAAATGCAGTTGATTGGAGTTTCTCTGTTGTCATTTTTAAAACAGAAATTCACCCTCTAGTCACAACTTCATATAGATTATTGCTTTACCTTAGAAGGCTAACTTGAATCATTATCCTCAATATAGTTTAAACTCAATCATAGCTTTAAAGACTACAAAGGCCATATTTAAGATCAGCCCTTGGTAGGGGAAAAGTAATACATGAAATTCGAAAACCGCGTGTCGACGGTCAGATAACACTAACGAATCATGTGTGTGCATGTATGTGTGTGCAATGAACATTAAACATAAATAGTCTACATTTGTCTGTCTCAAAGTGGCTAGTGTTCCCATAACTCTGTTCCCAGACAAGCAGCTGTTCTAAACTTCCAGATGGCTTTTGTTAACATTCTGGTACCTGGAACGCGTCTCGTTCACACTCTTGCGACCGAGTAAGACCGAGAGAGACCAGACCGGTTTTTAAGCCTTTTGCGACTTCTTAGGACCGGATGCGCTGCAGCGGAGCTGGTCCTAACTGGTCCTAAGAGATCGCAAGGGGCTTAAAAACCGGTCTGGTCTCTCTCGGTCTTACTCGGTCGCAAGAGTGTGAACGGGCCTTTAACCACGTCCAAAAAAAGTGGTCCCTCGATTTCCGCCTAATGACGTCATAAAAGTGTCATGTTGTCGCCAGTCGCGATCCTGGTGGCGTCCCAACAGCTGTGGTGATTGTGGCAGACGCCTGTTCTGTTGCAGGCCGCTCTCCAGTGTGGCAGACCACGGAAGCTTCGACGGCCAGGAGTTGGGACGCCGTGACGACAGCGACACTAGCGTTCGATTGTGCTACTCGCAACCTTCTCGTTAGCATTTCTAGGACCAACAGCATGACACTCCGGCTTCATGACATCATTTGTTGTCCCTTCGAGACCACTTTTGATGTATGGGCAGCATGGAACGCTAAACTCACCAATCGAAGACATGCTCCAGGCACCATAATACAGTGTTCTAGAAGGGATGTAGTGGCAAACGCGGGATGCAGTGGCATACGCTCAGTTATGAAATCGGATCCCAACGGCTAGCTTTACATTCCGACGTAGATTGACGGTTCAGTGATGGGTAGTTTATTTTTGCGGCGAGAAAAACACTGTTGGTGTTTCCCGTCAGTTTACTTCTGCCCGACAAATGAAAACTACAGATCCTACCAAAATTATGTTAGTGACATGTTCTTTATTGGCGGACTGGCTTGCAAGTTGGGGAGAGAAATTTAAGCTATGCCTGGTTTCCTTAGCTGCACACTTTTCATATATGCAGAAGTTGCTTAACATTTGCATTCTAAAATGTATTCCACTGATCTGCAACTGCAACTCCCAATGAAAACACTTCCTTCCTTGGTTTGCCATAGCAAGAAAACAACAACGAATTCCATCACATGTTTTGATATAATTGTACCACAACAGGGATAATAAAAATCAAGATAATTTAAACCTTGATTTAAATAATTATTTAAATCGCACCAATTTGGTTATAAGGATTTTAAGTAGCACCGATTCGCCTATAATGAATTAAATCAAACACTTTTCCCCAAAACAATACTCAAAAACGTTTTTCTTAAATTTATCGTTTGCCTGTGCTTTCCATTTTAAATTTGGAGTAAATAATGATCAAGCAGGAAATATTTATATCAGGCAGCCATTGAAGAAAACATATCCAGCGATAAAAAAGTCACCAATTTCTAGATGAAGAGATTTAGTTCACCTAAGTTTGATTCAAATAAAAATCTTATTTATTCGATTAAAAAATATCCTGATTTTTCTTTTTCCAGCTTGACCCCTAAAAAACAAAACAAAAAGCATTTATTTCAGCTTAGAAATGAATGCAGCTAAGAACACGGCCAAATAAATAAGGGGGAAAAGTTCCGACAATTTCACTTTCCAACGGCTCAAAAAAATGGCTCAGCTCATCATGAAGGTGATATTGAGCCAAAAAGCTTTGCCTCGCATGCGCCAGAAAATAATAATAATAATAATAATAATAATAATAATAATAATAATAATAATAATAATAATAATAATAATAATAATAATAATCTTTTTATTCACACAACGCTTTCGGTATGTCAAATGATGGGTCCGTCTAAGCCGACAATGGCTTGTAGGACTGGACCCAGCAAATTCGCATTAATAATAATAATAATAATAATAATAATAATAATAATAATAATAATAAACTAGCTTGAAAACATGTACACTTAGAGCTGTATCCGACTTTATTCATCCAATTACAACGAACGAAGTGAGAAAAAACAGCAACAAAACGTTACGTGAGGCGAACACCCTGACAATACACACAAAAAAAAAACGCAATAAAGATGTTCAGATGGAAGCATTTAGGGAAATAATACAATTAGTTGCACAGCACAGAAGGGCATGGCACAATTACAATAGTAGAATTTGCTAAAGGTACTGAAAGTAACAGATGCTTCTGATGACCGGGCAAAAAAGCTATGCAAACCGACTGATCGAGCTTCAGGCATTTTGCCACTTCAGGCTTCTGTACTCTGGCACGATTGAGTGACTTAACAAAGAAATGCAGCTTGGTGGCAACATACAACGCCACCACTTCAGCAGTTAGTGCTTTGGACTGATCAGCACATTCAATCTTTTGGACAGGCCGCTTGTCCAAAAGATGGCTGCTAACGCGAGAGGCTGCTAACGCGAGAGGAAGCAACCGATGTACGGCAGTTTTCTTCTCCAGTTGTCGACTGCAGCGCCACAGGCGGCCGTCCGCTTTTTTCGGCACAGCGCCTCCCCCTGACGTTGGCCTCGCTTTTGCCACTACTACCCTTTCTAGAACACTGGGACCATAGTAACCAACGCATGATCAGTTGCATCGCGGGTTGCCAGAGAAACTTTTGAAACATGCTGCACTCAACCCAGACCGTTCTTTTTTTTTTTTTTTTTTTCTGCTAACGTGAAGCCATTTGAGGTCACCAAACATACTAGTATAAGTGGTGATAAAAAATTGGCCTTGCAAGAATTTGCAAGTTAAGAATCAAACAAATCACTGCCTCACCGTTATCCAATCAGTAAAGCACAACCGCAGCGTCCGTATGGATTGGAAGTTCAGCAGTCATATCCGTACGTTCAGAAGCTTTACAGTACCGGCACATCTTCCAACAAAACGATGGAATATCCTCTAGAGAAGGCACTATAACTGACACCAACGGAAGTTTGCCACGCGTCAAGAGTGATATCCTACAACTTGCACGAGATACAAGCCTCAGACCTGCGAGATCAGGGGAAGGAGAGGGGGTACCTTTTAGTAGGGTTATTTCACGCGCTACTCCAAGGTCTTTTTTGCGGCGAGCTTTATCACTGACGTGGGCTTCCTGTGCTATCTGAGTTTTCTCTCCTCCAGCAGGTGGGCTTGCCAGGCGTTCTTCAAGTGCCGCTGATAAGCGCACTTTGATAGCTCCCTGCCTACGACCAAGAAGGCACTACCCTGGAGCACTCGGGGCTTCAGATATCGCTGTTTGGAAGCTCAACGCACTTGGAGCACTTGGCATTGTGAAGCTGTGGAATGAAGGAGTCAATCTTAATGCCTCGAAAGGTTAAATGATTACAAAAAAAATGCCATATTAAGACCTGACATGTTTCAGAAAGCACAGACGAAATGTATCGGGTGCCGGATGATGACTGACAAGACTTTCCACGGACTAGATAAGTTATAGTTTTTTTTTGTTTTGTTTTTAATGTGCCCGCGCTAAGTCGTACACAATGCTATACAACACAGATAATTCTAAACTATGCTACGTAAAATATTTTCAAATTTCTCTTGGCAAAAAATTTAGAAAAAGAAACTTCCTGTCAGCTACAGCCTGGACATAATGATTGTGATGTTGAAGTGAGGACATCGGTGGTCGGGTAAGCAATCACCGAGTAATTTATTTTCTGCTCAAGTATTATCCAAACAGAAAACCAAAAGGAACGGCATGTTGTCGTAGCAAAAATATTTATTAATTATTCCCTATTATCACAGCAAAATATTCTGTAAAAAGTTAGCTTCTTTCTCTGGCCATTTCTCAGGTTAGTAAAAAATAACTTCGCATCTTTAAACAGAAGCACGGATGAGAAATTGATATGCCACATGCAAGAACTAAGTGTCTGCCCGAACCTTATTTTTACACTAGTAAATTTAATTGCATCCTGTCACAACATACAACAGGGTGTTTTGAATCAGACTGAAAACATTTCTAAAAATAACAACTCTCAAGTTTAAGATAACGTCTTCAACAGCGGCAGATGTCGGGGCATGAGCGTGACATGATAGCTTGCGACATAATAGTTAACTCAAAATCACTTAATAACTGTTAATAAATTATTTTCTTATAGAATCATATCCCAATCAGCGACTTCGGAACACGAAATTCCGAACCGCGCTCCACGGTCACGAACGGCACACCATGCCGAAACTAGGACGGAAAAGCGCGCGCGAAACCCCGCCCCCAAGTGACGTCAGAGGCCGACGCGGGAGCAGGCAGCGAATGGACGCGAACCAATCTAGTAGAGGCGCGACATCAATGGGTCGCGTGCCCGCAGGAAAGATGTTTCACGTGCATGTCAGACTCCGTTGTCCCTTTGAGGGCGGGCCTTTTTGCGCGCTCTCGGGTTTCGGTATCGCCGCAGCCTAAACTTAGCATGAAGATAAATTTGTTTTCGTTAAATCTAACGACTGCCACGACTTCTTTCAAAGACAGGCAACAAAAATCCAATAGACCTTTTCGGAAAATGCCACAAGGCACCGCGCGGCGCGGTGAATTGTGGGGCTGTTCCTATGTACGCTCAGACCGGCTCGTACGCTTCGTACATGGAGCTTTGTACGCTTCTCACTCACCAATGTAAGATCACAACACAAAAAAAAAAAAACAGGGTGAACACATTACGAAGCCGATACGTACCCTGCTTTCATTAGAGAGTTTTCGTAGACCGCGTTTCCCCCTCCGCTAAGCCCTCCGCAACGAAGAAGTTACTGGGGAATTGTAGTAGACCGTTTCCGCCGCCCGCTAAGCACCCGGATAGCGCTCCGCAATCCGCCACAAGACCTTGAACTATGCAAACAAGGCTGGCGGCGCGCATGCGCAGCTGCGGCGTTTTCTTCACGGATACCGTATCGGAGGAGAAAAACGCTCTACTACAATTCCCTACTACTGCACCGGCGCGCCGATAGCCTTGACTGTAGAGTTCCGGGTTTCGTAGCGGATTGCGGAGGGCGTTGCGGGACGGCGAAAACGAACTACGAAAACTCCCTATTATCGTCCTGCTTTCTTAGCGTTCTGAAATCAGAAAATACTACGCCAACATGAGCCGCTCCTTCTATTCATGAGTATACTCCTTCACGCGCCGTAGATCGGATTGCCGTAGGGCGTCGAAAAGCCGGTGGGTGGCGCTGCGTATTTCCGGAATGGTCTATTGGGACGTGACGGCTGATATCAATATTTATAAAGTTAATTAGTGAATTCTAGTCAAGCAGGTCGCGAATCATCTCGTTGCAATCGTGCCCGACGTCAGCCGCGTCTAACGACGTTAACTCGAGAGAAAGAAAAAAAATATTTAAGTACATTACGTATCTAAATATCTTTGTTCCACAAATTTATTGTCAAGAATAACACGGTTCATAGTGTCACGAATGACAAATGATGAGGCGAAGAATAACTAAAGAAACTAAACGTTTAATGAGGCGAACTTGTGCCCAAAAACAGATACAAAAAAAAAAAGGATAGCGTCGCAGGCGTCGATGTCGGCGAAACAGCAGGATCGATCGCTGGAGCGAGACTGAAGCTGATTTCACATGCAGCGATTCCGCGGCCGAAATCGCTGCCGCTAGCGGCGGCACGGATCGCGAGGTTTCATTTCACATGAGCGTTTTCTGCCGTTGCGATGGCCAATGTTGCTTGCAGCAAGCAGATGCGCACAGTCGGTTACAGCGGCTTCTAACAATTTTAATGCCGTAGTTTTTAGTTTCCCCTTTAATTCCACCTTAATAAAACAAAAAATCGTTTAAAATACTAAACAAACATTGGTCTTATTTGTTTATGTTTTTTTTTTGTTTTTTTTCGAACTTCGTTGTCGCGGAGGATGAAACCTCGGATCATCCTCGGCAGCGTCACGGGCAGCGCCTTCCTCGAATGTAAAGACTCCAACTGATATGGCCGACCCGAACCTCCTCGACGGCATTGGAGTTGTTGGTATTTCCGAAATGCGCAGTGGTTTCAGACCGGTCTTGTCCATCACTTTCACGGCCTCAGTCACCTCTTCCCAGAGCTTCTCTTCGGTCCCATTGTTCCTAAATTCATTGAGATGAGCGTCCATAAGAACCCGACGCTCCGACACTTCACTGATAATCAGTTCATTGAACTGGGCGCGATACATTTTGTCATACTTGGTGTGACGATCTGTTTTGGAAAAGGCACGTCAATGTCGCTCAGTTCTTCTTCTTCTTTTGTTTTACTCACTAGCGCTCGCACAAGCCACTTCCGATTAGCGTCTCTTGCGCTCGCTACAGTTGGTACTCAAGCGAGGAAAGCAATAAAGAGCCGCGTAATTCATTGAGCAACATTCCGAGGAAGGGGCAGCAATCCCACTCCTCCATAATCTCCTCAACAGTACCGACGCGACTGCTGAAGCAAAGAAGCTCGACCCGACGGAAAAAAGGAACCTCAAACCAGTCGCTTGCGTACTTTCTCTGCTTGTCGTCTGCTTCAAGAACGTGAAAACGCCGCCGTCCTATGCGCCAGCTTTCCCGCAGTGTTTCTCCTCCTGTCACGTGATTTCCCGGGCGGAAGCTGCCGCTCTGCCGCCGCGAAAAATTTCCAACCTGGTGGAACCGTGCCGCTCATCTCAGCCGCTGCGGCTAGCCAGTGCGCCGCGACGGCAAAAATCGCGCCGCTCTAGGGCCAAAATCGCTGCATGTGAAACCCGCTTGACTCCGCTCGCCTTGTGGAGTCCCTTATGTACCCTCGTGGGTTTCTGGATCATTCGGCGTAGAACTTTCGGTGCGTAGAATATTCGGAGCTCGATGAGACGAAAATGTTCTCGAACTTACGAGAAGGCCAAATTGAAAGAACAAATAAAAGGGCAGTCCGCTGACTGCAATCGAACCTACACCTTCTGTGCGAAAGTCAAGCGCGGTAACCACTCGGCCGCGCACGCGCTTGCTCGCCGACGCGCGTGGCAATAGTGTGGAACATTAGTAGTTCTTTAGACCCCCTGTTGTCTTCCTGTAGTTAAATTTGAAAGCCCTTAGCTCATTTGCTTTGACACTTAAAACTTATCTATCTTAAAGAAGTCTATTGGCGCAGTTTGTGTGCGTCCCTACCCCTACTTGCCTCCACTGTATCATGTCTCCTAGCTGTTAGTCAAGCAAAAATTCTTAAAAATAAAATTAAAAAAACAGATAGCGCGGAGGAACGGATATGGGTCGCAGACAATAGTAATGAGAGATCTTGAAATAATGCACTCGATTAATAATGGCTACGAAAGGAACCAGCTACAACGCGTGTCAGGATAGTGTTGACATAACCGGAAGCGGATTCAGAGGGGAAGGGGGGGGGGGGGGGGGGGGTCCGGATGTTTTAACCCTCCCTCTTTAATTCTACACGTGTAAAAATTTAGGGCGGGGAAACCGGGGTGTACTTGAACATATGATACGCTGACCCCCCCCTTTTCCCTCTTCTGGAAATACCTGCGTCCGCTCAAAATTAACAGAGACCATATATTCCAAGTTCATCACGCGAAACATTCTAGATCAAGCACACAGCCATATTAATGAAAAAAATAATGGGAATAATATGAGATTTAATATATTTTCGTGATACAGCTGCATTTGATACTTCCTTTCAGTCAACGCCACGAGTTAATGAGACCAATCAATCAGCGTCAAAAGCACAAGTAGCTAGGCTTTTTTTTACTCATTTATGATTGGTTCAGCGATGATAGAACACACACAGAAACATGACGAACACCATGATTGTGTGCTTTTGAAGCTGTCTGATCAATGGTACCAGCAAAATGAAAGCCCCACAACTTCATCCTGGCAAACGGCAGGAAACATGGAGCACTATCACTATCCGGAAAATAATACATGCAGAAGACAAAAAAACATTCTGACTCAGCCAATTATTATTATTTATTTTATGGGGGCGGCTTTCCAACTTTTATCTCTATTCGATTAGTAAGGCACATTCGTCTGCATATTTTAAGTATTTGACATCGAAAATGTCTCGCGCATGCGCTGAAGTGAACCATTAGAGGAGGAGGAGGGGGGGAGGGAGGGGTTCTGCTCATGTGCGCCGCGACACCAGACTGCGGCGTAGCGTCAAATGTCTTAGAGTGGTATAGGAAGGCATAGCTAAAGTCCCCCGAGCAAGCTCGCGCTGTACCTCATCTCTCGTAACAACGCAGCGTCTGAGTATTGCTCAGCTAGGTTAGTATGTCGGTGGTTGCCAAGGGATACGCGTCTATACTCCATCTCACGAACAGCTGCAGTGCTTTGGAAGCTTGTGCCTCAAATGCGCAAGTCCTCGTGCAAACGAGAGCATAGGGTCGAGTTAGGCTTACGCGCCTGTGCCAATTTTTCCGCACTGCAGACGCGTCTAAATAGGCACGGTGCTTTGTCACACTTATCGGTACTTTCAAAAAGAACAGATCAGAAGGTTTCGCACGCAGACTGTTTCCAAACTTTAACGAACTCACGCCACTGCCTTCAACGCCGCAATAAAAAATAATAATAATAACCGTGGGAAACAACAGCGCGAAGAAAAACCGAATCAAAATTATATCCCGCAAACGACATTTCTTGTTTCACGTTTTTTTTTTTTTTCTTTTCTTAGATTACAGGCGTTACTTCAAGGAAAATGAAATAACTCCAGGGATCAATTGAAGCGCATCGGTGCAACCTCCTTCGCCCGCCACGCACTTTCGTTTTCGTGCGTGCAGTTTCGTCTTACGCTCTGCTTGCACCTAGCGCGCCGCGCGAACTGAAAAGGTATTTTGCTTCTAAATGATAATGGATGAAGGCTCTCGGTGAAGGATCTTTGAATCACGTGAAGCTGCTCCACTTTAGGATCGAATCACGTGAAGCTGCTCCACTTTAGGATCGCGTCAAGCGCGGCAAAGACCTGTGAAGGGGTGAGAAGCACGCTTGGGTGTAATTGGGTGCACGCTTTGAAAACCTAATTTGCTTACAATTAAAATTGTATGGCTTCAAAAGTATAGCTCACCAAAGTCGGAATTACCGGTGTACGGGCAAGCGAGCGCGCACCGGTTTCTGCGCTTTCTGCGCCGAAAAACACCGATAAACATTTGTCGGGGTCAAAGAACGCGCAATCCGTTAAAACCGAGAAACACCGAGAAAAACAATCCGTCGGTGTCAAAAATACGCCATCGGTTAAAACTTAAAACCAAGAAAAAGCGATAAAAATCCGTCGGTGTCATACCCGTGTCACACGGGCAACTCGAATGCCATTTACAACGAAGGACATTTGAACGATCGGCCATGCAATCAGCGCGCGACACTCCGAGCGTGGGGCGTTCCACGCGCGACAGATCGCGAGCCGATTCGTCGATCACACGAATGTCATTCATTGTAAATGGCATTAGAGTTGCCCGTGTGGCACGGGTATAAGACTCGAAAAGCACTGATTTCTGGGCAGGGCTGTTTTCTTGTCTTCCTCCAGCTAGCACTGTTTTCTTGTCGAAACCCTCCCCTCTTAAAACTTGATCTCTTAGCCTTTCGTAAAAGGTTTTCTTTTCTTTTTTTTTTTTTTATCGATATTACCGTTTTTAGCGCCCATCCGAAAGAGATCACCGAAATACAACCAATATCTGAGGGAAAAAAATGTAATTAGGTACAATCGCCGAAAAACACCGGCCGATTTTCCTTGAAAATAAACATCGCGCGAGATAAAGCATCTGCGCAAGCGCAGTACAGACAGCAGCGCCACTGCAGACACTTTACAGGCAACACAAACTAGAAACTCTCTCAGACACACACCCACAAGTACAAGGACGTGCGTCAGCCGGCACACACACACACGCGCATCCATATTCACAATTTCACACACACGCGCATGCGCAAAACGATAAAAGCCGCGTGTGTCCGCTTTGCTCCTTCGCCCCGACGATCGACGATCACTGTCGACGACGCCAATCACTGGGGCCGCGCGGGCACGTGCGAGCGAGGAGCGGACACGTGCCGTCCTTCTCGCCCTTCCCCTCGCCGCCTCCGCCCTCGTCGCGGGTGGGAGGGGGTCCCCGCCGTTGCAACCGCTTCGCGTGCTGCGTACTTTCCTCGACATCAGCGCGCTGCACGCGAGCCTGATGCACGCGGAAGGGTAGCGACTGTACCCCCTCCCCTCCCCCTCCCCCCCGTTCTCGCAAACCCCGATTGCTCCCGAACCCCGACTTGTTTTATTTGTTAGGCGAGATTGAGAAATACAGCGAGAGAAAGAGAGATAGAGTTAAAGATACGAGGGAAAATATACGGTGAAAATACGAATAAAATTACGGAGCAAAAAAACGAAGAAGGTTTGTGGCCCGTGGGCTGAAATAATTTTCCTTTGTTCGCTCGTGCGTTCATGCCGTTTACCGAACCAGATTTGTTTCTGACGTTTCCCCTCGTTTCTCCCGATAAATCAACGTGTTTTATTTTTCTCATTCAATTTCATTTATCCTATTATTTTATTTAGCGGTTTCCTGGTGCCATACAATGTGCAAACAAACCCGTTATCATATCTGAAAAAAAGAAAGAAAATGATAAGTTCACCGAGCGACTTTTTTTGCGGTGCCTGCGATCAACTATGGCCAACCAAACAAATAGTTTGTCACGACGTAGAGGCACACCTCCGCGCACACTAAAAACTTGAGTGTTTCGGCTTTCCCGCAAATCACTTAGGCAACCCAGAAGAGAGCCGGCAAATGGCGAGCCTAAAACTATGTATGTTTAGACCTACATAAAAAAAAAAAAACGTTTGCGTTGCGACACTGAGGACGAACTTACATCAGGCTCACGATCAGGGCCCTAAGCCTAGGTCAATCTTGAAATTGTACTTAGTAGCCATCCGCGACAAGTAACCCGGCCGATTGCTCGACGCGCGCGACCAGTGCGAGACGCACGCGCAGTGACGGCAAACAGCACGTCGACCATCTACAGCGCCACCTCTATCAATGTCATTCCAAATCGGCATCGGTGTAAACAAACAGCTTTCAGGAACAGATGTCATCCACAACAAATAACAACAACAAAAACGAAAAAAGAATTCCCGCGGTTCCGTGTCGTGTCAAGCAAATGAACCGCAACGGCAGGTGATCGGCATTACACAGATTGCTGCACACGAACTATACTATACACACTGCACGCTACGTCGTGTGACGTGACATCACGGTGCCACGTGACGGTGTCTCGTCACGTCGTGACGTTACGGGACCACGTCACCATGTCACGTTACGTGTCACGTGGTCCCGTGACGGTTAGCGGAGAAAGTACCCAGCGACGACGACCCCGCTGAAAAAGTTCGCCAATAGCGGCTGTCACCGCAAAAGACACCCAAAAACACACACATACACATACATATACACACACACACAAACACACACACAATTTATAAAATATGTCTCGTCCCATACGTGATTTCTGTCTGTTTTCATTGCGATTTGTTTTACAGCCTCGTGATCGGAAATTCGCGGTGCCAGAAGTTCTTTTCTGTTCACGCGAGCGTGTTTATGCAGACGACCGAAGAGCCGCGTCTGATAATCGCTTGGCGGGGTCGGAGTCCACTGAGAGAGAGAGAGAGAGAAGAGAGGGAAGGGGAGGCATTTCCAACAAAGCTGCTTTTCCACGCTTTCATTCCACAATAGTGGCGAGAGTTTAGCGAGGGCTGGGGTGAGGAGACCCGTGGGAAGCAGACACCTGGTGCGGATGGGTGGTTAGCAGTCTGAAGGGAGGGGGGATATAAAATAACCTACACAAAAAAAGAAAGAAAAGCGTATAGCCGGCCGGCGACAAGAGAGGCAGCTGTCACGTTGACTCTGCGACTCCCAACGGTTTCGCAGTGTCCGCGCAGCGGAAACTTCTCGTTTCTCTTATGAGCGGCATCATATATATATACTATTCTTTTTTTTTTTTTTTTTTCTCACGGGGTCTATGCATGAACTACGAAACGGCACCTCGGAATAAAGCTGCTAATTCTCCCTCGTACGACTCTCATGTCACTTCACACAAAAAGCTGTCCGCTCACATATTTGAAGCACACATACGCACGGCATAGCTAACGGACCGAAAACCGACCACGCAGTGTCAAACCGAGTAGCGCCCATTCCCCCGTACATAGTCGCCAATTTGGTTCATGGAATGGGCAGTTTCTCCTTGAATCAATTTCAAGGAGAAACTCTCAATTTTTGGCGAGCCGACCTAAATTCGCTGGTGACGGGTATAGCTTTATAGAGACGCACTCGAATGTGCTCGCTTGGCGGCACATTCGAAAACGTGAGAACAACAATACCATTTGTAAGAAGATCTGTGGAAATGAGCACGGTCGACAAGTGTATTGCACGCACAGCGCCTAAGACGCTTATATTGGTGAAGAACGCTTTCACCACGACGATGAGTTCCATAAGCGATCTTGGCGCGCTACTGGTCCGGAACGACCCTTTCCAAGCTTCCAAAATTTGAAATGAACCAAAATGGCGATTTGCCACGGCAACTGAGACCGATCAGCCAGCCAATCGCTGCGCGATATTTCGGTCGTCTACATGTTAGTATCTGCTTGCGTCCGGCTAGCAGGAAGGGAAGGCAATGACGCTACTTTCCCACGATCCAGTGAGTCTACGTCAAACCAGAGCAACTATCCCGAAACAGTAAGTCGGGTGCTTCTTGCTCACGAGTTTCAGTGACGTCAAAACGACGCCGAGCTCTGATTGGGTCTGACTGGAAGGATAGTGGGTAGACCTCAAAGCAAGCTGCCTTGGCGTCTACTCACTATCCTTTCAATCGGAGCCAATCAGAGCTCGGCGCCGTTTTGACGTCACCACAACCCCCGCAAAAGAAACGGACGAAGTTGCACTCCGCACACTCCGTTTCACCTTACGCGGAGCGCAAGTTCTTCTGCTTCTTGCACAGGGGTTGCGATGATGTCACAACGCCGAGCTCTTATTGGCTGATCGCAAAAAATAGTGCTTAGATCTCGAGGCATCTAGCACTGAGCTCTACCCACTATCCTTCCGATCAAAGCCAATCAGAACTCGGCGTCGATCTCACCATTCAGTTTCGTCATGCCACCGCCGCCGGCACGCGTCGTGCACGGAACTGTCGCCTTTCTGCAAGCGCGACAATAGGTGAGCGGCGTTTGGCAACTTCCGGTTCCTTAGGAAATTTTGTTTCACCATTGACAAGCGACAACAATGAGCTGCAAGCCTGTGCAAGCATAATTCTGAAACCTCCAGACTTTAGTTTTCAGAACCATGCTTAGAAAGGCTTGCAAATGATCGACGTCGCTTGTCAACAGCTAAACAAAATTGCCTAAGGAACCGGAAGTTGCCAAACGCCGCTCACCTATTAACCCCGCTGCGGGTCTGAGCGGGCAGAGCACGAGACGACACGAGCTGTCTCGTGCACTGGTGCCTGGCTCCTGCGAACCAGACTTGAAATGTAATCCGTTACAAGTAACGGATTACTTGTAATCCGTTACTTTTTCAAGTAATTTTGTAATTGCCCCGTTACTTTTTTTGCGGCAGTATTCTGTAACGTAATTTCGTTACAAAATATTCGTAACGGATTACTTTAATTACTCGTTACTTAAAAAAAAATATGAGCATAATACAGTAACTGGAGCAATACGAGCAGAACATTCAGCAGCATAGAGAGAGCAAGTTTAACCAAATAGAGAACATTATGAAGAGGAGAATAACCGAAAGGAAAACACAATTTTTTGTGTGACCGGTCACTAGAACCACTAAAACACCGTGCAAGGCCTATTCGAATATGCAAAAAAACGGAGATCAAGAAGGTAACGCCGAGTGGGAAATGTCTTCTTGATCTCCTATAGCGAATGTCTTCTTGATCTCCGCAGCGGGATGGCGGGTGCAGTTGCAGCTTTCGCTGCCTTGTGCCAGCTTACAGGTGAACGGAGTGCACCTACATTCTCCCTTAAATGCAATATTTTATTTTTACAAGGACTACCATAATGCGGGAGTATAAGAAATGGAATGTATAGCGTTTGCAGAAATGTTTTGAAAACAACAAAACTGTTTTTGCTGTTTTCTTGATAAGTGCACGAGAAAAGTAACGTGAAAATAATTTGTAACGTAACGAGTAAAGTAAACCATTACTTTCCAGCGAAAGTAATTTGTAACGATAATTCATTACACTGGAGGCTCGGTAATTTGTAATTGTAATCCGTTACATTTTTTCAAGTAAGGGGCACAAGTCTGCCGTGAACTACAGTTATGGCGGCGGCGTGCATCTGTGGAACGATGAGTGAGATCGGCCCATTGCATACTATCGCCAGTCATGAGACGATCCGGGAATTGAGTCTCGAACTCTAAGCGAAAGTGGTAGGTAGTCCACCACAACGCGGAGCTCGTCCGAAACGAGAGTAACAAACAAACAAACTCTCCATCTCTTTCTTTCTCTCTCCCCCTAAGTATAGCTATTCAGTATAGACCTTTCCAAAAAGCGCCTTCTGCGCGCTGCCATCTTTGTCTGCTGAGCTGTGGAACGCCTTCTGAGCATGCGCTGTTGGTCTGCTGTGAGGTATATCGGATGCTGCGCATGCGTCCACAGCTCAGTGACTCAGCATTTTCCGCCCGGGCGCTTCGTTCGAGACTGCCGCTGGAAAGGTCTATAGAGCCACTAACTCTAGGAAGACCAAATCAGAGTTATAGCCTTGACCTAGATATCCCTTACTCGAGGCATATATCTAGGTCATGCACATCCAGGGTATCAAGGCATATCAGTTCGTTTGCGGAGTTTTGGGCTGACTGTCGATCAGTAAAACTCGGTGATAACGCAGCAGGTCTAACCATGGAAGCCTATTTGTAGGATACAAAAAAGAAACGCGATAACGAGCTGCGGTCTAGTGCAGCCCGATTGGAACGTCTAAAACGGAATGGGACGGGCGTGTTGCGATGACGCGTTATCATTATTATGATCACCACAGTTTATTTTAGCGCAAACAATCGAAGGACGCGCTAATGTGGCGTAACAGATAAGCGGAATGATAAAGACCCATACCAAAACGCGATCACAATGGGAGGCTGTGAGAAACAAGATCGCAACCTTTTTCATTGTGTTCTAAACGAAAACGCTTAAGGAAGGGAAAGGTCAAGGTTTTCACCAATATATTTCTTTCACTGAGAATTAAATCAACGTGATGGTATACTTCCACTGAGACTAACTTCCGACTGTCTAAACAACACAATTACTTTAGGTCAATGGCATGTGAAACTGTTCTTCGTGATTTTTCTTGATTTGCTTGGGTCAAGGCCGGTTCAGACACTTGCGGTTGAGTGCGTTTGACTGCGTTGCGGCGAGAACCGAAAGCCAGTCACCGGCACATGTGTGCTTCGTATGAAGCGTGGAACCCAATTTAAGGAATCTCTTGGCACGCGCTATGAGCAGGAGGAATGTCCTGGTTTCTCGCTGCCGCAACGCAGTCAAACGCAGTCAAACGCAACTGTCTGAACCAGGCTTTATGTGAACGTAAGAAGTGACGAAGCGGTGACCCATCAGCGCCTCGATTAAAGGCTTACAGCCAAACTCGTGCCAAGAGACTGATTGGACCACACTCCGAAATATCGAGCGGCCGTTGTATCTAATTCGTGCGTCGTGCTCTACTGACGTATCGAACGGACTCGTACATTATTCGCTTGGTAGTATCTTCAACCTCTTCGTTCTTCAGTCTCCAGGAGGCCACCATTAGTTTGGCTTAGATGCCATACACTGAGTCTGAGATGATGACAGTGATAAAAGCTGCCAGCCTGAATTTTGAAAGGGGTCTATTGCGCCCGATCAGCACGAGGCAACAAAATGGCGCCACTCACGGGACAATTGGGGGACGAAGTGCCGATACTCTAAGCATAGCTAATTTAGAGTAGACGGTGTACAGCACGCGGCACCGTTAGCGCGAACACGATATCGGCACTTTTCCGCATATTACTGACAAACCGGGTACCGGCGGAAACAAACTTTGGTCGCTTAGGTCAGTGCTCCGAAAGAGTTCTTTCCATCGCACTATTTATGAACGACAGCCTTTGCATTTTAAGATAAAAGAAAAGAAAAAAATGGCGATCGCTTGTTCGCGTTGACTGTCTGTCTGTCTCTGTCTGTCTGTCTGTTGGGGGGGGGGGGGGGGGGAAGGGGGGGGGGGGGGCGCGCGCGATCGTCCCAGTTACAACTGGGTATCTTCTCTCAGCGCTATTTAGTCCTAGAAAAAAACTATAAATAAGCCTATGAACGGAGTGGAATGAAGCTTTTCACAAGGTCAGTACACACAATTTGGGCAGGGAGTGCATTTATCCTACCCAAATTTTGCGACTGTAGCTTTCTGAAGAAAATAACAATGTGAGAAAAGAAAAACGTGTTCTTCCTATGTATGGGAGCAAAAACGGAAATAAACTGTCTGGTTGACGCTTGTAATAATAGATGATACCACACACGTTCGGAGCTGCTAGATCTGCTTTCGGATGTTCATCTCAAAGCAACATTAAATTGTTTTTTTTTGTTTTTTTTCATGAAGTGTCATTTTTGAGTAGCAGTTTCGACTAGGGGTTGGTTTCCTGAGCATATATGAATAATACTTTTTTTTTTCTTCCACGCATTTATTCATAAATCTACATTCACGAAATTTGTACACGATAAATGCAGTGATGTAATTGGTCCGAGTAATTTTAATGCAGCTCTCGGAGCAGCCAAAAGTCAATTTCGGAGGAGAAAAAATAACTTTTTGGAGCATAATAAGCGCATACTTTATTTTCATTCATACCACTGCAAATATCATGTTAAGATTAATGTGTCGGCCTGTTAAACTAAAAGGCAATGTCTACTTTGCCCTCTCACTTACATGAAAGCCTTTGCTAGGATCGATTGCACAGCAGGAGCGGTTTCCTCAAACACAGAACTAGCATTTATATGCAGGGAGAAGCACTAGACACGATAACAAGATGGCTGATGGAGGGCAGCACGAACTGCTGTGAATGGTTACTTTTTATGCTGAACTCCACTGAAATAATGTTAGAATACAATACTTTTGAGCACCTAAATTAATGTCTCCTTCACGTTCCAGAGGGTTTAATGAAACTGCAATTTGTAATTCAGATAAAAGAACAAAAAAATTGTCATCTGATTATAAACGTCAATTACATTTTATATGTAGAACTTCCTAACAAAAATTGGCATGTGAACGACTATATGCCTTCTTTAAACAATACCACCCAAATGGTGAAGGTTATTTCCACTGCTCCTGCCAATGTAGTTATAATTTACTCATACCTATCCATATAAGAGTGACAGCTAAACAAAAGAGCTGTCATAAAAAATAAACCTACAGAAGAGTGCATATAAATCTTCTTGCAATACCAAAGTATCCTCGCTAAATCTCGAACTGAGAAAAGGTACCGCCAGGCTATCGCGGTCTATCATATCTACAAGCCGAAGTTGTATTCAGAAATTGTCGCGTCTCGCTCTGAAAGGGTGCTTTCCCCTTAGCACGGGGTGCGCTGCGGCGAAACAAGACACGCAAAATTGCGATGCCTGCTCCGCGAATGTCGTTTCTCTGCAGTACACCAGTGCGTGATGAGAAACGCACTCAACGAAACCAACTAGCTCGCCAGCCAGAGCAGACCACGAACATAAAAAGGATCGCGAAGTTTTCAAGTATACTGTCAGTCTTTGATATGAAATGCTATCAAATCGTACATTATTTGAGGCGATAATTAAAGTTCCGAAAACTCGCCTAAGCGTATCGTAACGATCCGGCCGGGTAGCGAGGTTTGAGCTATTCTATTTTCAGCAGGCACGTAGCCAGGATTTTGTTTCGGGGGGGGCCCGCCCATGACAAAATGCTGTATGAGGGGGAGGGGGGAGAGGAGGTCCCAGCAAAATGAAAGATTTCGGGGGGGGGGGGGGGGGGCCGGGCCCCATGGGCCTCCCCCCTGGATACGTGCCTGATTTTCAGTAATAAAGTGAAATTAAGTTTTGGCGCAAATACTCCACATGTTGGTAAAATGTAGTAGGATGCAGCAGGGTAAGCGCTTTGGCGCGGCAATCAGATCACTGTATCACTGTATATGCAACACCTAAAAAAAATTGCGGTGGCTTAGCTCGGCTATGCCAGGATATACGTAGCGTGAGCTTATGCGCACAAAATGAGGCGCTATCAAGCGGCTCCGGTGCAGCGTCAGACTTGGCTACTGCGCAACGGAGGCGCACAGCTGGGCACGCGGCGGCGCAAGTGCGTCTGCCACGGCTATGACGTCACTCCTCTGGAATGCGCAGACCGGCGAGGCGCGCGCGGTGGCGGCGGAGCCCGCGGCGGCGGCGGCTCCGGCGCGCCAGCTGTGTGCTGTGCTACGTCACTGCTCCTCGCGCTTGCGCAGCACGGAGCACGGCTCATTATGCGAGCCACGCGAAACTGTTCAACCTCGGCCAGTGTAGCTCACGCTACAAAAAAAAAAAAGAAGACTTTGTGAAAAGTTTTATTGCACTCCGTTAGCCGCCTTAGTAAATGCGACAGCACGCAAAGTTTATTAAACGTTTCAATTTCATAATGCTACAACAAAAGCCGTTGGTCTCATTGAAGAGAAATGATCTGAATTGCTCTTAAATGCAATAGAAGACGTTATGAACGTTAACGAAAAATGTTTCTAGAATTTTCGCAGCACTTCCTAAGCAGTTTAAAAAATAAACGCTTACGCGGTACAAGACGGTGCAAAATGCTACCGCATTTCCACGACAATCTGCGCGGCAACTTCAACAACCACTCTTACAAATTTTTTTTTTTTTTTTTTTTTTTTGGGGGGGGGGGGACTGAATATAGTGTTTGAGATTGTTTTCTGTAGGTGTGTGACGAAACGTGTCAGGCCCCTTTGCGCGACATGTTTCGTCAGTCGGGGGCAGGGTAAGCCCGGCGTGGAAGCGTTGCCGCAGTGCGACAGGAATGCAAAACTCGTTCCTCTCATCGGTTTGAACGCGAGCAGTTGGCGAACGAGAACGCATGCAGGTAATTATGGTAATTGTGCCGGGGTGACTGAGCGCCGACTGAGACACGTCGGCAGGGGCGAGCGTCTCGAGGAAGGAAAACAAACGCTGTCTTGGCTCGCATCGCAGCCTTTCACTTGTCTGGAAAGACTGCAGGACACAGCTAGCACGAACTAGACATCAAAGATTCTTTGCATCGATAAAATATTGACATTTTTTTTAACCCCGGAGAGTGGTGAACGAGAAGGACAGGACAACAGGAGGACAGGACAACAGCCTGCTCAAATTTAATTCCAACAGATCTATCAAAAACAAAAAAGAACGCTGTGAAAGGTGCACTTCTCTCTCTCTCTCTCTCTCTCTCTGTCTGTCTGTCTGTCTGTCTGTCTGTCTGTCTGTGCGCGCGTGTGTGTGTGTGTGTGTGTGTGTGTGTGTGTGTGTGCGTGCGTGCGTGCGTGCGTGCGTGCGTGCGTGCGTGCGTGCGTGCGTGTGCGTGTGTGCGTGTGCGTGTGCGTGTGCGTGTGTGTGTGTGTGTGTGTGTGTGTCGTTTTTGCTTGATGCAGTCTCGGGTCGAGTTATGTCTAGCCAGTATGCCGTGGTTTATACTGTGAAGGCCACGAGTGATCCTGCGCTCTTCGATTGGAATCACTATTCGCGCACTCCAAGTTTAAATAGTCACGAAAGCAGCCATTCAGTCTTTCAACTCTTCTCGCCAGTCACATATTTTTTTTTTTTCGAAAACAAAATTTAAGAAAAGAAAATAAGAAAAGTTAAACCGGTAAAATTATAACCTGGATGTCCGAAGGGAGGCATTCGTGAAAGACGCAACAACACGCCCTCGAATAATTAGCGCGGTAATTAACGCGGTACACTATACTGCAGAGGCGTCAGCCGTTGTAGGCGGGCGGTACAGACAAAAGAAAAAGAGAAAGCTCCGTTGTATACTACACGCACGGACACCACTTCAAGGTCTTCTTCCCCACGCGCGTTCCACGAAGTGCGCCAGAAAGTGACGGACGGACCCGGACGACCCGCGTGAACGGAAACGCGATGATGCAATTCGCGCCCGCGCCGTGCTTCGCAAACTATAACTCCGTTCGCCCTCGGGCTGAAAATGCGGTGGACGCTATGCGCTCGATGGGTCAGGACTTCATCTTTCGCTACGTGACCGCGCTCTCGCTAGCACGTGACTGGGTGCATCGCGCGTAGCTGAGCCCCTCTCAGAGGTCACGCGAAGCTCGGCACCAAATTGGCTCCGGGTGCGTCGTAAGCTGAAACGGAGTTAGATGGGATTACGGATTAGATCGGTTGCCGCGATCGTCGTTGATGACGACGAGGCTTATAGAGGGAATCTCGGCACCGGTGACCTCGCGGATACATTATCGTCACCATCCAGCTGTCACGCACAAAACACGTCGTTTGTTTTCTTCGACGAGGCGTTACGCTTACGTTTCTGTCACCGTTTCCGCCACCGTTTCTATACAGATGATAGAAAGTACAAAAACCTATCTCCTATCTCTTTTCCGTAAACATACGCGCCGCGGCACGCATCGTATTCCGGCTTGCATCAGTTTACTGCGTGATGCTTAGGCTAGGTGGCGCAAGCTACCGCCCGTTGCTCTTTTTTTCCCCTTTTTTTAATTTAATTTTACGGTCATTTTAATAACCTCCTTCGTCTACAGTACGGTAGAACGCGTTCTGAACATGAGCAGTACAGCTCCCTACTGCGGAAAATTAGACGCCGGGTGCGCTTCCACAGCTCGGTGACTGAGCAGTTTTCGCCTGGTGACAAGCCCCAGAAGTATACGTGTACGGTGTACACGAATGCGCACCGAATCCGTGAACAAAACGAGGCTGTATCGATCGCTGTACTCGACCGGCACTACTGGCGACAAGATGTTTCGGTGGCTACATGTAACAGTTGCCGTATGTGTTGTCACGACCTGAATTATCGATTGCCAGCGACCATTTCCACGGTGTCTCTAAAGCCTCGTTCAGACAGTTGCGTTTGACTGCGTTTGACTGCGTTGCGGCAGCGAGAAACCAGGACATCCCTGCTGCTTATATCGCGTGCCAAGATGATTCCTTGAATTGGATTCCACGCTTCATACGAAGCACAGATGTGCCGGTGACTCGCTTTCGGTTCTCGACGCAACGCAGTCAAACGCACTCAAACGCAAGTGTCTGAACCGGCCTTAAGAAGCACGGCGGAAGTACAGTCACCGTATCCTTGAGAAGTCGACAGTCTGGCGTTCCTCTCATTTCCATTATTGAAAGTATAGAATTCATCGTACTGAAGACCGGAGCGCTTGGCCAATCCTGGAAGGCCGACCCATAGCCTCTTCTACTCACAAAGCTGGCAGTTCAACGACGGAGCCATAGAGTGCCCGGTCGCAGATTTTGAGCGCGAGGATCTGGTAGCATGCACAGAGCATCAAAGAGCCATTTCTCGGGGAACCTGGACGTCTGCGCACAGCTTTTGCAGTGGCGAAGACCCGAAACACACTTGTTCGCTCGGGAGAAGTGTGTTTCGGCGTCCCGCCGCAACGGGGCGCCAGTCACGTGGCTCTCCTCTTATCCGTTGTCTACCGCTCCACCCTTCCATTTCGGCGGCCGCTTCTCGTGGTGATCTGCCAGGCTTTATCAGTATATAGCAGGCTATGGCCGACCACAACAGCGACGCTTTTGGGTCGCACACGTCGCCAATGGGAAGACAGCCGACAACAGCGTTCACGTGGCCTCCGCGAAACGTCACGTATTCAGCACGAGAGTCGGGTTGGAAGAGGATAGTAGTCGCGGATCTCGTGACGGTCCCAGCAACCCGATATTTTCTTTGTTTCGTTTTTGCTTCGTTCGTGTTCGCCTTCGTCGTCGGACTTTGGAGACACGCAGCAACGCGGTGGCTAAACCGCAGTCCCACCGCTTATACGTCAAGCAAAAGACACGCAGTGTTCGCCGCATACATGATGACAGAAGCAGGTACGGAAAGGTGTCAAACAGGTTCAAGCAGAATTCCTTCATAGTCATACATGTGTACACTTTCATGAATAGGGGTGTAGTACTTACACCCCATGTACCGTGTATAACGCCCCAAAACGACATTTCGACGTTCAGCCCACTGACGTCGAAGTGACGATACCAAATTTTACGAGCGGCTTGATAGCTGCGTGATAGAACTTACTAAAGAGCTAATGTACGTATCGAAAAATCTTTAAAAAGAAGAAAACACTGAGGTTTTGCAGCAGGGCCAGCAAAACCTTCTGCAGTATTTAATACGTATACATTAGCTATTTGAATACGTTTTATCACTCGACTATCAAGCCGCTCGTAGACAATTGGTATTGTCGGTCCGACGTCAGTGGACTAAAGTTTTGGTTATATATATATATATAGCAAGTTACCACTCGTGCAGCAGGCGCAAAACTATATATATATATATATATATATATATATATATATATATATATATATATATATATGGGCGTTTTCATTTGGATTCAGGCAACGAGTGGCAGTCGTATTTTTTATTTTGCTTCAATTTTTTTTTATTTTGTGGAGCATATTCCAAGAATAACAATCCTTTTTATTTTAATGTCCTGACATGATTACATCCTGAGAAAAAAAAAATCTCAAAGAAGCGGGAAATAAGAACTACGAGGTTTTGACGATTGTCGTGTGTGGCGTATTTGAATCACTCTCAATCTCAAAGTATTCAAAAGAGAGCGTCTATAGTTTTTTAGTGTGATATATATGCAAGTAGGTAAGACGACATTATAACTGCTGTTTATTATTCGTCACTCCAATTTTTGTAAAAATCTCCAAACATGCCTCCGCGAACAACTGTGACCTAAATTGCGGATTGTATTTTGAGTCGACCATGTTTAGTATCGCTTTTAAAATAATACCACGTGGCACGTGTAGAACCTTTCATTGCCTTCCAAATTAAGCAAAGTGTGTGTTTTTATCATGTACGAGTACTGAGAAATAAATTATGAAACAGAGAGGGTTTTCACTTTTCGTTCAACTTCAGCACGCTGTATAAAAAAAAAAAAAAAACAGCTTTAATTTTTTTCTTTTTCTCGCGTCGCGTTCTCTTCACACCCTTCTTTTAGCCAGAATACATTCCGTTAGAGGTATTTGCCCTGGTTTTGAGTTTTAAGCCTCTAAATATGCTAAAAAAGAGCAAATGCCGATGGTGGGATTCGACGATTTTCGTGTGTGGCGTTTTTGAACCACTCTCAAAATCAAAGTATTCAAAAAAGAGTTTCGATATTTTTTTTTTATTGCGATATATATGCAAGTCGGTAAAACGACATTCCAACTACTATTTATTATTCGTCGATCCAATCTTTGTAAAAATCCCCAAACATGCCTCCGCGAACAACTGTGACCTAAACTGCGGATTTGTTTTTTAGTCGACTGTGTTTAGTTTTGCTTTTAAAATAATACTACGCGTAGAACTTTTCATTGCCTTCCACATTATGTAAAGTTTGGGTCCTAATCACGCACGAGTACTGAGAAATAAATTATGAAACAGAGAAGGTTTTCACTTTTTGTTCAATTTCAGCACGCTGTAAACAAAATAGGAAAAAAACATTTCTTTTATATTCCTTTGCGTCTCATTTTTTTACACTTTTCTTTTAGCCAGAATACATTCTGTTAGAGGTATATGCACTAGTTTTGAGTTTTAAGCCTCTAAATATGCTAAAAAAGAGCAAATGCTGATGGTGGGTTTATGGGTTATAGCTGTATATTTTATTCTTTATTATAATAATCTAAGGGACGTTGAATAAATACTCATATAAAAACATGAATGTCGTTAGGCGTATAAAAACAAGTTTGCAATTCCAAACGTCTAAACACTATAAAATCGCAACTGCCGAAAGCGGGTTTTCAGACAATTTCCGCCGGTGCCATGATTGGCGGGGCCTCAAGCCTAAACCCTATGCGCTACATAATCTATACTACGTTAGAAATATCAAAGTATAATATTGTAAAACATTAGAGTAAAATACACTTCCTATTGGAAACCTAGATTTTTAAATGCGAAATTTTATATTTTTAATGCGAAATTCATGTTGATAACAGAACCGAATCATTTTTCAGCATATTTAGTGGCTTAAAACTCAAAACCAGTGCATATACCTCTAACGGTATGTATTCTGGGTAAAATAAAGGTGTAAAAAAAAACGCCAAGCAAAGAAAAAAAGAAAAAAATAAAATTTTTTTGTTTATATACAGCGTGCTGAAATTGAACGAAAAGTGAAAACCTTCTCTGTTTCATAATTTATTTCTCAGTACTCGTTCGTGATTAAGACACAAACTTTACATAATGTGGAAGGCAATGAAAGGTTCTACACGTGGTATTATTTTAAAAACAAAACTAAACATAGTCGACTAACAAAAAAATTTGCAGTTCAGGTCACAGTTGTTCGCGGAGGCATGTTTGGGGATTTTTACAAAGATTGGATCGACGAATAATAAATAGTAGTTGGAATGTCGTTTTGCCGATTTGCATATATATAACAATAAAAAATATAGAAGCTCTCTTTTGAATACTTTGAGATTGAGAGTGGTTCAAAAACGCCACACTACGAAAATCGTCAAATCCCACCATCGGCATTTGCTCTTTTTTAGCATATTTAGAGGCTTAAAACTCAAAACCAAGGCAAATACTTCTAACGGAATGTATTCTGGCTAAAAAAAGGGTGTGAAGAGAACGCGACGCGAGAAAAAAAAAAAAAAATTAAAAATGTTTTTTTTTTTTTTTTTTTTTTTTTTTATACAGCGTGCTGAATTTGAACGAAAAGTAAAAACCCTCTCTGTTTCATAATTTATTTCTCAGTACTCGTACATGATAAAAACACACACTTTGCTTAATTTGGAAGGCAATGAAAGGTTCTACACGTGGTATTATTTTAAAAGCGATACTAAACATAGTCGACTCAAAACAAAAATCCGCAATTTAGGTCACAGTTGTTCGCGGAGGCATGTTTGGGGATTTTTTACAAATATTGGAGCGATGAATAATAAATAGTAGTTGAAATGTCGTCTTACCTCCTTGCATATATATCACACTAAAAAAAAATATAGACGCTCTCTTTTGAATACTTTGAGATTGAGAGTGATTCAAAAACGCTACACACGACAATCTTCAAAACCTCATCGTTCTTTCCCGCTTCTTTGCGATTTTTTTTCTCAGGAACTAATCATGTCAGGACACTAAAATACCAAGGATTGTTCTTCTTGGAACATGCTCCACAAAATATAAAAACTTTAAGCAAAATAAAAAATACGACTGCCACTCGTTGCCTGAATCCAAATGAAATCACCCATATATATATATATATACAGAATAATGTGGGTGGCTAGTCTGCGATAACTCGGCTAATTAATTAAAATTCGTTAATTAACTTTTTAATGATTGAAAATAGACATTAATTAGAAACTTAGAGAGCGTCATCGAAAACTACTAAATCAACTCTTTTTAGAACGACTATACTCCGTTTCACCTTATGTTGTACCGCAGACAAGGCTAGAAGCGCGAACTCATAGCGTTGGGAGCTACTCTTAACGCACGAGAGATTGTGCCACCGAGATGTGCCGTAGAGCAAGGAGCTCGCGCTTGTAGCCTTTCCTGCGGTACATCATAAGGTGAAACTGAGTATAGAAGCTCGTGGGAAACTCGGGCTCACACCCGAAGTTACCACTCGTGAAGCAGGCGCAAAGCTAGCAGTAACGGAAAGCGATGATGATTTAATCATCCGCGTTGTGCCCCTGCTAGCCTTGCGCCTGCTTCACGAGTGGTAACTTCGGTGTGACCCCGAGTTTCCCAAGAGCTTCAAGTCGTTATAAAAAGAGTTGATTTAGTAGTTTTCGATGACGCTCTCTAAGTTTCTAATTGGAACCACATGTCTATTTTCAATGACTAAAACGTTAATTAACGAATTTTAATTAATTAGCCGACTTATCGTAAAGATTACCCACCCAGATAATTCCCCCCTGCCCGTATAACTCACCTGCACTAACAGCATAAGTGTAACTTTCACGGCCTTTTTTTAAAACAAATCTGTAAAGCTTCTAAAAAATACACCATATATATATATTGTGGGATATTGCTAGCTACCAACACAGGTACCGATAGAGTAACAAAAGGGTTGTCTCAACAGCGGCGGCGATCTCAAAGGAGCCGTCCAACCTAGTAGCGCGGTCCCCACATTTCCGCGGCAGTATAGACTTATCAAGCGGCCGTGGTATAGACGACGTTTAGGGCTACATTACCGCGGGTCGGTTCGATTAATTACCTCCGTCTCTGCCAATGATCGTCTACCTTGTCTCATTCTCTCGAATATAGCGGAAGAGAAGACACACGTACCAGAATAAGGACAGAGTCCAAGAGCATTTATTAACATACTCTTCTAAATGAACTACAATGTCCCCATCCAGAATGCCCCCCGCACCGGCAAGGTAAGAAAAGGCCCTCACCTGCCGGACGCGGGGTTCCGGAGAGCCAAGATGGGGGAAGCGTCGGAGAAGTCGCCGACACACGTCCTATCTCTTTCGCGGTCACCGGACGGGTCCCTTTCCCGAAAGCGGGAAAACAAGGGGGCGAAACCTCCTCGCCTGTCAGCCGTGATCCGCATCCGAGCGGGGGAACGGAAATCGGTCCCCCCGAGAGAGAGTGAGAGGAGGGCCCCCCAAGACAGAGGACCCTCCGCCTCACGAACAGGTCGGAGCTCACGGCAAAGGCGGCCGGGCGTTCCGACCCGCTGCCGCTATCACAGCCATTGGGGAAGGGAGACCACAGGAATCCCCACAATATATATATATGGGTGGTTTCATCTCAAATCGTGCAGGCAAAAAGGGTCGAATTTTTAATTTCGCTGAAAAAAATATATGTTGTGGCGTCGTCTCTAAAAACGCAGTAGCCACAAACCGCAAGTTCGTCGGATTTTTGGTTCTCGACTTACGAATCTTAAAAGAGGCCGCGGCGGAAAACAGTGTTTTTCACATCCGTCGTGGGTTGCATGTTTCGCTCGATCTCCCGCCGTGGATTTTCAGTCCACATTATATTAACTTTTTTCAAGCACTCTGTGAGCACAGGTAAATGGCTCTAATACCATAAAATAATTTTGGGCGTTTTTATTTTTTTTCTGTAAAAATGTCAAAAACGCCCCCTCGGTTAATTGTTGACGAACTTTGACAATTAAATACTGGCGATCTACTTGGGTTACGTCGACACTTTTTATGTCTATGGAGAGCCCAAAACACGCTCTTTATAGATATTATAAAATCATTCAGCTGTATAAAATTCCATTTGCGGTACGTTGACGTTAATGTTATGCGAAAACCAAAAAGTGCCAATTTTGAAATCTATTTTCTCAAAAAACCCATTTTTTATTTTTTTTTTTATTTTTCGTTAAAATGTAGATATAATAGTTGTCTACTCGAAAAGCAAGTCGAGAAAGTGTGTATTTTGTTTGTATGTTCTATATTTAAGCATAAATATCGTACAACAACGTGTTTTTACGGCTCGAAACGGACTTGCGAATTGCGCGTCTTTACAAATTTGGAAATATTTTTTGCCTTTTTTCAACGTTCCCACATGAAAATGAAATACAGTATTTCCACCCTGTTATATTTATGATCATTTAAATTTTATTATGGGCGGCAAGCTATATTGGAGGGGTTCAAAAGAGAAAGAAACAGTTCTTAACAGACCAGCAGGCGTCGTAAATTTTTGATGTGTCGAAATCGGCAGACGTCGTATTGATTCGGGGCCTTCATTGGCCTATATGAACGTCCCGCCCTTTCGGAACCAGCAGATGACCATGACCTTTCGCGCTCGTTGTGTTAGATAGGACGGCCCGTGACAGTAAAGCGAGCAGCGCACCCTGTGTCACGAGGAGTGAAATGGTACGAATGTGCCGTTGACGGGGCGAACAGTGACGGCCACCCTGGAGGAGTCAGTCAGTCGAAAGCAAAGGAAGTGTTGCCTGGGAGGATGCGGACACCACGGCCTTACAATATCGACGGTCAACAACAGTTCTGCCGGCCAAAACAACGCCGCGAGCGCGCTAAAACCGGCGGCGCGGGACAAAAATCCCGCAGACGCACACACGAAGATGGGCCGGTTCCGTTAGGGATGTGGGGAAATTTTGAAACCAGCCATCTGGGCACGCGTGAAACGATACCGCGTATTTGCCCAAACTTCGAGCGCCCTATCCTTGAAACGGCCGTGCTCTATCTCTCTCCGCAGAAATCCGATAGCACCGAAAGGTTATCTCTTTTGGAAACAGCAAAGCCCGGAGACTAACATTAAAAACGAGCGCGTTGGTAAATATATTTGTGTTTATTCTGCCCGGAGACTAGTTGGGTCGAAGTCAGCCTCCTTGTCAACTATAACCATTTGTGAAGAGTGGTCTTCTCCCGAGATGAACCGATGAAAAGTTAGCGCCGGCTGATGTGTTCTTTTGAAAAAGGGAAGGGAAAGGAGAAAGTTTGAGTAACTGCAGTAACTACCTTGAAAGCTTCTCTTCCGATATGTAGCTCGAGGCATGTTACGTCTCGGTTACCTCCTCGCGCATCGCTGTTCGAATCTATTCTTCACTTTGTTCCGCACGGCCACTGTTCCGCACAGCCGTCGTGGCTGTGCGGAACAGAGTGAAGAATAGATTCGAGCATCATCTGGACGCCGTCATCCTGCCAGGCTTCAGTGTCGTGGGACTGGACTCAGCGTCGGTCAGTTAAGACTTTTTTTATTATTATTTCGTGTGTGTTTCTTTGTTCCGCTGAACTTTGTTTCTCGGATGCGGTTCTACTGAACGTTTTTTTTTTTTTTTTTTTTTAATGTTTTCTTACTAACTGTTCGTTAGCATTGTTTAGTTGTTGGGTTTATTTTGTCATGGCGTAGCGGCCTGACGGTGCTGTAGAGAGCGTGTTCGCACGCATTTGCTTGCGTCCCGTTTAGGGAATGCCCGGAGAAGTTGGTTTTTGTTCTTGCCGTGTGCGGCTGAGTTTTTCCGTCTTGATTAAATTTTTAATTTTATTTTACCTTTTCGTGTCGTCGACCTCTTTATCTGACTCTCCACCAGGCGTGGACCTATCGCCTTGGCACCACTCGAACCTAAATCTTCTATCTTTTTAACGTTATTTTCGTTAAGATCGGAGTTGGGTAATATTATTCTTAATTATTTATTTTTATTCCCTACCCCTCTCCGTGACAATCTCTCCTTGTGTTTCGGACCGTTTCTGTGTCTTCACCTTTGTGTATTACGGAAGTGAAAGGCAATTCCCTGGTGATCTGTGCGATATGCGGTGAACAAACCCTAGCGTTTAGTTTCGGAAAGAATTGTATATAATATATCGATTATGTGGTGACTTTTTATGCCTTAGTAATATGACAGCTAATAGCTAGTCGTGCTAGTTTACAGTGAAAGTTTTATAAATCGAAACAATACAACGTCTGTGCCTCTTCGATATTGAAGGTCTACTTGGCCTACTGATTTGATTAGATATGTTTCTCGTGGTTTTCCGCTCTTATAAAAACATAAATAACTAATAAATACCACAAAATGCGTTTATAATTGATTACAAAACGCAGACAAAAATTCAAGAAAACTTTTTCACAATTCATAGAAGCGCACGGGTCGCTATGCCTGACTTAGGTCTTGCAAAACGAAGACGTCTTTTTCTGATATTTAGGCATAAATATAGAACATACAAACAAAATACACACTTTCTCGACTTGCTTTTCGAGTAGACAACTATCATATCTACATTTTAACTAAAATAAGAAAAATAAAAAATGGGTATTTTGAGAAAATCGATTTCAAAATTGGCACTTCTTGGTTTTCGCATAATATTAACGTAAACTTACCGCAAATGGAATTTTATACAGCTGAATTATTTTATAATATCTATAAAGAGCGTGTTTTGGGCTCTCCATGGACATAAAAAGTATCGATGTAACCCAAGTAGATCGCCAGTATTTAATTGTCAAAGTTCGTCAACAATTAACCGAGGGGGCGTTTTTGACATTTTTACAGAAAGAAAGAAAAACGCCTAAAATTATTTTATGGTATTAGAGCCATTTACCTGTGCTCACAGAGTGCTTGAAAAAAGTTAATATAATGTGGACTGAAAATCCACGGCGGGAGATCGAGCGAAACATGCAACCCACGACGGATGTGAAAAACACTGTTTTCCGCCGCGGCCTCTTTTAAAATTCGTAAGTCGAGAACCAAAAATCCGACGAACTTGCAGTTTGTGGCTACTGCGTTTTTAGAGACGACGCCACAACATATATTTTTTTCAGCGAAATTAAAAATTCGACCTTTTTTGCCTGCACGATTTGAGATGAAATCACCCATAATATATATATGGGACAGGGGATGTAAGTACTACACCCCCTATTTCTGAGAGTGTATGCTTCGAACGTCTATATGGGACAGAGGGTGTAAGTACAACACTCAATCACTCACTCACTCCCCCCCCCCCCCCCCCCCCCCCCCCCCCCCCCGTTTTCTGGGAGTGTATGCTTCGAACGTCTCTGCAAACAGTTTTGGCATGGACAATGTGACAGGACCATCGCGAAGAAACACGTTTCAGACAGTGCGTGCAGATTGTATTATGCCTATGGTGTATCAGCGGTACGACGGCGTCTTTATATAGCAAGGAACAGCAGATATGACTAAAAGAAACAAACTCTGAATCGCCCAAGAATACAAGCCGCACTGAAGCTGCTCTTTAAAGGCGTTTTCCGGGCATGTGTGACCAGGCAAAGAGTCGGCGTATAGAACATCCGCAAAGACGACGCCGTGCGCTCTATGCGGCCACAGCGCCTCGATGCAAGATTCAACAGCGCTTTCGCGATATGCACCGTGGGCACTCGTCTCGCTCGACGGAAGATTTCCTCAGAAGCAAGTTTCGCGCCAAAACACGCAACCTTATAATAAAAAAAAGAAAGAAATGCGTAGTCAGTTTCGTTTTGCGCACAACCTTTTTCTTTCTTTCTTTTCTCAGTTTGGCTCGGGATATTTCAAAAAGTTTGTGTGCGACTTTTTTTTCTTCTTTTTTTTTCACGTAATTGTTCAAGTTGTTGCTTTCAGGAAGACTGTACAAGCAGATAAATATTTTGGAACAATAAAGGTGTGGTTGTGTCACGCACGCGTACAACAGATTTAGTGAGATCCGTCTAATGAAGTCTGCATTCCTTCTTTATGTATTTTTTTTCCACGGCAACGACGATAATAATATAAAAATTAGGACAAAGCTTGACTAGTCGAGGTGATAGACTACACTCTTTTGCCCATACTCGACAATTCGAAGCCACTCGACACAGACGACGATATATCATCACCGCATTGCTGAACGAGGGTGATCGCGTCGGAGATACCGCACATTACACCTCTCGTACCGCACAAGAGAACGACAAAAAAAAAAAAAAAAAAGTGTGTTAAGAGTTTTATAATCTTCGTATCGATGTCCATCAGACGTTGAGCAATCTCCATAGAGCAAGCAGATGGCTTTGTTGGCTGTATACACACACAGAAGCCCGAGTACAGCAGCCACCGATCCGATAAGGAGCAATCAAGCATGCGACCAAAGGGGATCGTCAAGGCGCTCGTCGTCTTTACGCGCTTTCGATCACCGGCTAAACCATACACGCATAAATGCGCCGTGATCCTGCTCTTTTTTAACGCGATAGCGTTTAAGAGCTCGTGCCGCAGAAAATCTGGCGACGGCGTCGGCGGGACCAAAAAGTCCCATGATGCAACGCGCGCAGCCACTTGTGTCACGCGTGACGTCACATGCGACTGCGCGCGTTGTATTATGAAATTTACCCACTAAATATGGCGGAAACATTTTCCCGTCAAATTTAGCGGAAAACGTTTCCCGCCAAATTTGGCGGGTCGACAGGGTCATGACGTCGCAGCCACGTGTGATGTCACGTGACACGTGACGCTAAGGACCAGACGGCGCACACACGCTTGCGCGGCTTGGCAACGAGCGCGCGCGTTCATATGAGAAGGCATTGCGAACGGGATCTGATAACGCTATCGCGTTCCACTCTTAGAGGCGAAGCTTAAAAAGCCTCTAAAAATAAAAATATATTTTTTTTAACAGTCTGGTTGGGACACGCGTGTCAAGAAATAAATTTACGCGAAAAAAAAAAAAAGAGCAATATTGACGGCGCGAGACGCGATTTAGTCGGCAGTCACCTCCTTTCCACTTGTTTTCTCTCTCGGTATTTCGGGCGCGTGGAGGAGAGGTGGAGCGGCTTCGCCTTCACGACCGAGATGGTCATTCCGGAATGACCAGCGACGTCATGGACTTGGCGCGCAGAATTTCAAATAAAACTCCCGCCGTCAAAATTGCTCGATTTTTTTTTTTTTCGCTTCCGCCACGATTTTTATGCTAGCCGCCTAAATTATTTACCGCCTAAAACCAATGTCTGGGACTGCCTCTGTGCTTGAGGGACTGTGTATTGGGCAGGAGATCGAACTATAGGGTGCGCTTTATCGAGCTTGTTGTCCCCAGAGCTTGGTGTTTACTAGAGCCACTAAATGAGCTACGCTTATTTAGTGGCCCTAGTGTTTACTAACACAGCAAAGCAAAGGAATTGAACCTCGCCGAGCACGGTCAGTGCGCGAGAGCTTTGTTCTGATCAGTGCTTTAGTCTCACGAGGAGCGACCTTGGAATCGTCATCTTCAATTTCTCGGATCAAAAACAAACAAGAAAATATGGTTTGTGGTCCCCACAGCTGAAGCCAGGCTGAATCGTGCCGCTAGAGGCGTGACTGTTCGAATTAGCGGCGAGATGTTTTGGTGGCGCCCTCCTATGGTTCCCCTTTGTGACGTCAATACCTTGCAAACAACAAGTTCGATGGTGTTTGTTATTAGCATGGTGGAAGCTTGAAATCATTGCGCTCTCAAAGGAACACTGCCAACACCGTCAAAATTAAAGTTCTTTCATTCCTCTTATTTCCGTCCATGATAAATCCCCTTTCCGACGTCATAGTCAGCGTTCGGCCAATCGTGGAAGGCCGACCACAGCGACGCTTTTGGTCGCGCACGGGGCTAATAGCGACTTCAGTGAGGCACCAAATCGCTCACACCTAATTGTAGTCGAGTAAGACTTGTTTATATTAGGGATGCCGCGAACTTTTTTCGAATCGAAGTTTCGATGATCGAATCAAGCGATTCGGAAGGTTCGAAAGATTTTGCATTTTCGAATTTTCTATATCGTAAAATTCGACGGAAGTCGAATTTTCGAACTTGTTAAGCTAAGAAGTTCGGCGCTTTTCGAACCGTCGAACTTATTACGCTAAAAAATTCGATCCTTTTCTAACTTTCGAACTTATCACACTGCAAAATTCGATGCTTGTCGAACTTCCGAACTTGACTGACCAAAAAATTCGATGATTTTTGAACTTTCGAATTTCTTGCACTAAAAAGTTCGAAGCTGTTCGAACTTTCGAATTTCCTATGCTAAGGAAATCAATAATTTTCGAACTTTCGAACTTACTTATCAATAGAATTCGAAAAGTTTCGAACTTTCGAATCCTGAAAAGTCAGAAGTTCGACGAACTTCTAACTTTTAAGGTAAAAGTTCGACGTTCGTCGAACTTTGAAAGACCGGCGGACGGTTTCATTTGAATTCAAGTAGTGAGGTACATTCATAATTTTTTTTCTCGAACTTTTACATGCGGTGTTCCGTTCTTTACGAAAGACAATGCCGTTTATTTCAATGTTCTGGCATGCTTAGTTTTAAAGAAATAAATTCCCGAAGGAGCGAGGAAGGACGACGGGTTTTTAACGATTATCGTTTATGCCAGATTTGAAGCGCGATGTAGCCGAAGCTATTTATGGTAGAGATGTTAAACTTTTTAAGAATGATCTATGTATAGCCTAGATAAGTGTCGATATGACTATTGTTATTCAAGGTGAGTTTCGAAAAAGTGTCCAAACATGTATCTACATGCAATTATTCCCTAAACTTGGTATTTATTTTCGTCTAAGTTGTTTGAGGTATTGCATTTAAATTAACACCACAGACAGTACATATCATTGCCATCTGCAGAATACAAAATAACGTATTGTTTTTTCACTTTAAGAAATAAATTAACTCATGGGAGAAGATTTCTAATATTGTTCAAGTTCAGCACGTGATTAAAAGAAAACATTTTTTTTTTTTTTCGCTTCACGTTCCTGGGACGTGTTTCTTTTAGCCTGTACACATTTTGGTAGGAGAAAGTTGTTTCGAAGTTCTGAACCTCTGAATATGCAAGAATACAACACATCCGGCGAGGTTTTGATAGTATTTTCTTTCTCCAGCTTTTTATCCCCGCATTTATTAATTTTTTTTTTTTTTTTTTTTTTTTTTTTTTTTTTTTTTACCATTGGCACAGTTATTTAGGTTGTAAAGACATAGCTTTGAACTTCCGAACCACTAAGCATGTGACGAGTAGTGCCTCCTGACAACGAGTTTCTAACAATGACCATCTACGCGATCTTTTATGCAGTGAAGAGCGACAGTAGCTATACATAGGCATAAATAATTTCAGATTAAAATAAGCTCGACCACGCCCTCTTTCCCCATATTGTTTTCTTTAACAGTCCAAAATATCTGGAAGGGGGGAAGGGGGGCTGACCCCCCCCCCCCCCTCCCCTCTTCCCTCCCCCGTTTTTCCTCTTCCGACGCCACTTGTATGGTAGAACGCTTCTCGACCTCGAGTTGTGTCGGCTTCTGTGCTTTTTGCGAGGCGATTCCTCCGTCCCAGAAAATAAACCTCCAGGACAATTACAAACTTAACTTACTATATGCCAGCGTCACTCGGGCGGCGTTCGATCGGATTAGTACCAGCGTGCAAGGGGTGGGGAGGTAGTTTGCCAGGTCGCTTCAAGGTTTTTCTGAGCCTCAACCTCCTGCCCGCCCCTGGCCATTTCGAACTGGATGAGTATCGTAAAACAGTGTGTTCGTGTGATCACTACTGCGTGATGCACGTTAAAGAAACCCCCCCCCCCCCTCCCCCCCGGGCTGGCAGTCACAATTACTGATCTATGGTCACACGTCACTCTGCACTGGCAAATATTCCAGCACATCCGGGACACTTGTCGTCTCATTTAATGGCCTGACCAACTTCGCAGAGCCTAGGTATCACACCCTAACTTTTCTAAACTTGATTTCGTGAAAACCAGTGAGTCGTGAAAACGTTATTTGAAACTGAAACTGTGGAGGAACTTGAAAACTGGACTTCGAACTTTGAAAACTTAGACTTAAAAAAAATTCAAAATCTTCGAAGTTTTTTTTTTTTTTTTTAATTTAGCGTTAAAAGAGAATCGAAACTTTCGAACTTTATGCAGAAAGAAATTCGAAATCTTCGAATTGTTCGAACTTTATGTCTATAAAAATTCGAAGCGTTCGAAGTTTTCGAATTTTATTTCCAAAGAATTTCGAAATCTTCGAACTTTTCGAACTTCAGATCTCAAGAAATTCAGATTTTTCGAATATCTCGAATTTCAAGTTAGGAAAGTTCGAAATTTTCGAATTTATCGAACCTCAAGTAAAAAAAATATTCGAAATATTCGAACCCAAAATTTTAGAAACCGTGAAAGCTTCGAAATTTTCGAATTCGAAACTCTACTGTGATCGAAAGTTGCGAATTTTTCGAATTCGAACCTCGGTCGGTACGAAAATATCGAAACTTTTCAAAATCGAACCTCAGTTCGCTTCGCAAATATCGAAATCTTTCGAAATCGAACCTAGGGTGGTTCGCGACATCCCTAGTTTATATGCATTTTTTATTTGTCAAAAAAGAACAAGAAAAGAACTACACTTCCTTGTTTTAGTAAGGCCCGCTTCAGACGGGGCAACTTTTCCAGCAATTTTGGTGTTACTGGCGGATTGTTCCCTAGCTTTCCCTAGATCGACACGAATTGCTGAGATCGGCTCCGGCTCGAAACGGACGAGCAACTTGAGCCGTTTGAAGCGGCAGCAGCCAATCAGGGACGCGATGTTTTCACGTGACACCCCCGTGGGGGTGATGATGACAGCTAAAGACTTGGTTCTGGTTTGAAATCGATCGTTTTTGGAAATAAACCTTTTCAGAAAGATGAGTTAGTAATCTCAACGCCATTCAAAAATATAAAAACACGTTTTTAGCGCGTAGCTGGGCGTCTAAATTGTACAAGAAAATTCAAAGTGAATGATGATGATAGCAAGTCGGAGCAATTCGGTTGCTGCGTGTGAACACGGACGGCCCGTGTTGCTGGTGTTGCGACGACAAGTTGCTGGGTGAAATTGCTCCGTCTGAAGCGGGCCTAAAAAGTCGGATGTAGTACTTTTCTGTCACTCTCTCCTCTCTCTCGCTCTCTCTCTCTTTCTCTCTCTCTCACTCTCATATATGTACGGAAGACGGAATACACTTGTGGATAACACATGAGGTGCCTGCAAGCATAGATCCTAAGTCGAAAACGCGACGGTCCATCGCTGCCCGTAGGCAACAATTCCGTCCTACGGACTCACAGGTCCCCGGTTCGAGCCTCGGTCGAGTTGCCCGCAACCTAGCGAGATCTCAATGCAGTGAGCTGCGCCATGCGATATGATTTATTTCACTCGGGAAGTGAGTGAGGACCGGCGGATGTCCAGGTGTTGCGAAAGGGCTAGAAGCCACGCCATCAGGTGTTCCCCAATTCACCAACCTACACGTCCCCCTCTGTACACTTTTTTTTTTTTTTTCATAGTGGTATAATAAAATTTTAAAAAAATATATATACAGGCACAGTTTATGACATAGACTGCGATTGCACGTTGTGGGTCCTCAGGTGGTCCACTAAACTAATTGACCCCGTGCTTGGCTTGCGGCGTGCGAGATTCGATCAATTTGCACATAAACCTCCCGGAATAAATTTCCAGACTACCGATAAGAGGGGTAACCCGCAGTCTACAGACTACGTGGGAAGTCCGGGGTTTTGTAATAGGACCACGATCTACATCTGACGATCAACAACGTAATAAAAAAAATGTAAAAATAAAAATAAAAAATAAGATTGGCGAGGGGGGGAGGGGGGGGGGGGGTTGTATTAAAGTTTTCGACAGTTTCAAGAGACGCAGGGCATGGCAAGTAGCGAGCACCTCATTATCACTCCGCAGCCAATGAGAATGCGGCATTAGCAGACAAGAAGGCCGAAGAACCAATCAGGAAGCAAAAAGCGTGAATTAAAATAAGACACGCCCCTGCGTTATACAGACTGATTCTACAGTGCGATGTATAGCTCCAGGAGGCTACTCAGGGGCGGATCTATGGGTCAGGCTTGGGGGAGGGGGGTCTACTGATAGATGATCGAAGTTACGGGGCCGAAACCTTGCCCAGACCTATTTTGTTGACCCACTAATTGCCATGTCACTAAAAACTAAACTTTTGGCTGGTGTATATAAACTTTTTTCATTAAAAAAAATGGAGGGAGGCAGGGGGGGGGGGGGGGCTGCTTCCCCCCCCCCTTCCCTAAGTCCGCCCATGGCTCCTTTTTCGAGAGACATGTAGCTTTCGTCGCACCAGGACAAGACGAAGAACAAAAAAACAAAGAAAAGAAAAGCACTGAGAAAAATACGGTAAGACCCGAAAACAATGGCCTAACGCCAGCAAAAGCTAAAATGAACAAGCAACAGGGAAAAATAAAAGAGCCCAAAAACAAAAAAGGGGGGGGGGGGGGGGTTGTATGCATTGACAAATTGTTTCTGGCAAGTGTGGGGCAAATGGCAGGACTAACGCAATTCTGATAACGAAACAGGCAACCAAACGAGATAAAGGAAACACGTAAGGTAGTGGAGAAACGTATGCATATAATGATAACACACTCAAAACCTCCATCATCCGCCAGCGGCGGTGTCATGCGTTACAACGTAATGTGTCATTAAGTAGCCTAATACGCGAGACGCACTTGGCATACTAATTACGCCGGACAAGGAACAAAGAAAGATATCAGGATAGAATGCTAAACTAGTACAACGAACAATAGAAGACCTGTATACGAAGGAAAATGATCACGGTGAGAGACACAAGCGTGTGTTGAAACGGAAGCGCCAAAAATAACATGGTAAAAAAAAAACAATTTAACTTGCGTTTAACCTAATGGGACAATACAGATTTCAAAACGCGCATAGAAAGCATACCAGCGTGAACTTCGCTGCGCATGATCGGCATCATTAAATTATTTCATAATCTTGTTTTTACTGCACAATGTTGATATTTCATAATAATTAATTTAATGAATATGTGTGTGGGCGTCGCTTGCTTCATGTGAAGTCCGCGTTGTTTTACTATTATTATTATTAGTAGTAGAAGTAGTAGTAGTAGAAGTTGTAGTAGTAGTAGTAGTAGTAGTGTGAATTATTATCATTATTATTATTATTATTATTATTATTATTATATGATTTTGATATTGACCCGTTCCTTCTTATTATTATTATCATTATTATTCCAACATTATGATAATAAAGCGTGCCTTCCGAAGTCTGCACAACAAGTCAATAGAAGTATCCACGTTAAACATTCAACGAATAAAAACAGCGCAAAAATCATCCATTCATCCAAGTATTGACATCTGTAAAACCCATTTGCACATTCTCGGTACGGGGGTGCAAAAAAGGCGCGCGAAGCGAACTCTGACACTCCAGATAACGAAAAAGCTGAGGCGCAACAAAAATAAAACAAAGAAAAGGGTAAAGATAAAAAGAAAACTATATAAACACGAAACACCAAAACAACGGCACACATTCCGCAACCCAGAGCACCCTTTATTGACACTCAAGGAGGAACAGTTCAACCCCTCTCCTTTCATATTCTTCCTTTCTCACTACCAACAAACTCAAACGATCGAAGCAAACAAACAAAAGAGGAGGAAAAAAATAAGACACTCAAAGTCCATCATCCCGCGTGAGAGCGCCAAATGGTCCGAAATGCGAGCAGCCCCCCAACAGACAAATCGCTCGCTGAAGAGCGGCAAAATCCCGAGACAGCCTTCTTTATCAGCCTGTTTACCGCACGGTCGCTGATAAGAGGAAAGCGCTTTTGCCACTATTTGCCACCGCTCGTACTCTCCCCCGGAACACACACACAAAAGAGCAATGTGACACACAACGTTTTAAAACACTGACTACAAAACGGTTCGCCAAGATGAAACGATGAAACGAAACGCGCGCTGCAAATTCGCAAAATGCTTTTCTTCTTCTTGTTTTTTTTTTTTTCTTGAACACGAATTACCCAGCTTGTCTAACCGGTTGGAAAGCGTCCCCGGCTATATAAATCAAACCATCGCTTGCCACTCGACCGGTGAGTTGAGATAACGTCAACACAAAAAAACTCGAGAGAACACACGTTTGAAAAAGAAGAGATTGAGATCAACAGTAAAAAGCGCTTCGACTCACCGACTCCACGCGACGACAGATTACCTCCTTTTGGGAGCTCCTTGTTGGGGCACTTTTTTTTTTTCTTCTTCTTTCCCTTCCTCAGTACACGGGGCTAGTTGATCCAGCCTGTTCCCCGTAGACGCGGATCAGTCGTGTCAGTGTCGGGTGCTTGTATCCGGTTTTAGAAGAGATCCTGAGAACGTCGAAGCACGTTGAGCCCGGCGACGTGGTGGTGATTGTGTACGGAGACGCGCTCAGTAGCAGGAGTCGGAGCTTTTGGAGGACCGAGAAAGGTTTGGCTACACGAGTACGCCGGAAGATAAATCTCGGTGTCGACTACTCGCCGGCACTCGACGCGACAACGGACTAGGAACATCTGTCGACCGCTTCCACACTCTCCGTGTTCGCGGCGTTCGCGGGGCGGCGCACGTGACCGAGGAACCGGCGTGAGAAGGTTTGCGCTAGCTCGCGATAGATGGCGCTTGCTAAAAAGAGCCCTCCGATTGCAGAGCAGAGACAACTGGATAAAGGTCGGTAGGAGAACATGGCGCCTAGCAATCGTCGAGGCCGCGCGTAGTTTCGTTTTAGGTTTCATGTACTTGTCCGCTTTCCGTTTCGGTTTGGATGAGTATCGTACCGGCATTTTATCGTGTAATTTTACTGAGTGCGTGGTGCACGTTAATGTCCCGGGTCAATGGTTGTATTGGTTGCCACTGATTGGATAGCCCCGTCTTCGGGGAGGCACATGACGCCACTTGAAGACAAACTGTACACTGTACAAACGAACAAATTTGATTTTTATTGACTTTAGTTTCCTGCAATGTTCTAGCATTATATAAAAAAATAGAGCATGATCAACCGATTCTTTCTTAAATTACTTATTTGTGTCAACGTTTTTTTTTCCTTCTTTTTAATGTTATTATTATTATTTTGATTTTTTGTGCGACCGAACGCTTGCCAGGTGATATACAGGGTCCCATCGACTCAGATTAAATGTCACATTACGATATGGTCGCATCCAGCATAAGTAACGTAAAACTGAGATGGCTTTAGCAAGCTCACGCTGGGCAGCCATCGAGATTGCGGCGTGACACCATCGAGATTGCGGCGTGACACAACAAAAACAATCAGAAAGAAATCGCGAAATTACAATTTAATAACTAAAAAAATCTAATTTGCTACGCGGTACCGATGGGGTAACAGCATGTCAGTCGACGAGGACAATGAGAAACCAAACATTAAAAAAATGAACTAATTGTCCACGCACTACGTTGGCCGAGTTCAGAGTTACCATATAATAAAAAAAAGAATCAACTTGCTAATACCTTGCTTTGCCACCTCCTAAAGAAATATCAGAATTCTTCTGCGATACACTACACTTACCCCGACGAAAGTAAACAAATGGTCCAATTCCTTTATACGTAACAAAACACACAACAAACAAACACTAGTCTCAGACATATGCCAAATATCCCCTGCTACCAACATTATATATATATATATATATATATATATATATATATATATATATATATATATATATATATATATATATATATATATATATATATATATATATATATATATATATATATATATATATATATATATATATATATATATATATATAAACAGTATGACTTGCCATAGGTGTCGAGTTTATATAGCTTAATTTATGTGGCGCCCTCTCTCCGCGTGGGCAAAAAGTTGTAAACTTTAACACCCATTTGCGAGAGAGATCTTGGCATGTCTCCAATGTACCTCCGCGCGGTTCTGCTCGTCTCGAAGCAATCAGGAAAGACCCGTCAAAAAGTATTAAAATAATAGGCGATGAATAATAATAAAGAAAAAAAAGGAAAAAGAAACTCCAAACTATTGCGACGTTAAGCAACTGCTCGTACGCAAGTTCAGTCATTAGGTAGTCTTACGAGGACGTCCGCGTAATTGCCTGATGTACCGCGCTTCGGAGGGAGGGGCTTCATCGAGAAAGTGTGTAGCAGCTCTTGACGAGATTGGGGTGCGGTTCGTCGAATATAGTATATTCCGTTCAGCCCTAAGCGTGACAGTGCGGTGGGAGCTACGCGCTCGCCGGACAAGTCAGCCGCCTCCCTTTCGTCACCGGACCCAGCTCTCCGCCAACACCGACTAAGTAATCAAAGCCCCTGAACTAGCGTTTTGCCGCCTTGGCGCCTGCGCGAGGCAAGGCGCCAGGATCCCCAGGTGGTGGGTTCGAATCCCTGCCGAGATGCCAGCAATCTGACGGAGTCTTAAGCGGAGAGCAAGTCGTCTGCCTCTTGAGCAGGAGTTGCGGTGACGTCAGAACGACGCCGAGCTCTGATTGGCTCTGATTAGGATAGTGGGTAGACTTCAGCGCTAGATGAGAAGGTAGGGCGAGGGTAAGACGGGCTGGGGAGGAGGAAGCAGACGGAGCGCTACAGAAAAAAGTAGGTTTCCCCCTCTCTTCTCCAGCGTTCTGTCTGCTTCCTTCTCCCCGGCCCGTCTTACCCTCGCCCTACCTTCTTGACTTGCAACCGACCCTACCCACTATTTCTTTCAAATCAGCCAATTAAGAGCTCGGCGTTCTGACATCATCGCAACCCCTGTGCAAGAAGCAGACGAACTTGCCCTCCGCACTGCGGAGAAGGCGCCGTACTATCGAATCCCTTCGGGTTGCTCGTTTGAAGATCCCCAGGCCTTCGAAAGTAGTGTTCGGTCCTCCGCTGGGACGTGCCAGATGCCCTTCGTTGGTTTGGCACGCAAAAACCTCCAGATTTGAACAGGCGTTTTGACGTCATCACAGTTAGCTCGAGCGCAGACACAGATTGGACACGACTGCTGAGTCAGCGTTCGGCAGGAGCTCGTGTCCAATCAACGCGTCGAAGGGCGTGGACTCGGATGCAATTGCTGAGTCGGCGCCGCCCGAAAACTCATGACGTCATACGTGGAGGTAGAGCAAACTGTTCACGGGCTTTGATTATTCTAGGCGGCGTTGTTCCTGTGCGTACGTATGAGCGGGAAGAGCGTGATCCCGTGGCGAAAGATAGACGAGGCATATGATTGGTTTAAACGGGAACGTGGCTTCCACCGCACTGTTGGCTTGAGGGGTGAACGGTGTTGAAGCAGACTCCGTCGTCTCGTTTTATTCTTTTTGTTCGTTACTAACCTCGCTGAAACTGGTCCTTGGTGGAGTTGTGTTGACCCTAAAGACCTTTCGTTCGTCGTTCGTTGTCTTGATGTCAGAACGCTGCCTCCCTTTTTTCTTTGTCAGACGGCGAGTCTAAGCGGAGAGGGCGGTCGGTCTAATCAGTTGACCGGTTACCTACGGGAAAAAAAAAAAGTAACAAATACGGACAAATATCAACCCCGGAATATGCTTACTGATTATCGTGTTTGGTTCCCACCGGCCCAGTGAAAGAAAGCAAAGCAAGAAGTATACGTCATCTACGAAAAACAAACGAGGAAACAGATCACGCCGCTCAAGAAATTGGGCTAAGATTGGGGTCAATCTTTGTCGGTGTTTCCGATGAGCTGTTGCAAAGAAAGCCGAATGCCTTTATTTGTTTCCCATTCTTTTTCAGGTGGGTGAGTTCGGATACAAAAGCGAGACTGCAATACATGAACTGCTTCATGCAGGGGACTATGTGCAGTCAAAAGCACCGCGGGCTGACCTTGAGCCCGCGGTGCTTGTTACCTTCTTGCCTTGAGAAAGAACCCACTCAATTGCCACTCCCGCGGGAGAAACCATCCATTCTCGTCCGCAGATAAAATCGCAGCCATAACTCAATTGAGTTTGTTGTGCACCTATTACTGTTTTACGAGGGAAAAAAGAAAACAAAAAAAAAAAACGTGACTGGGGGGAGGAGGGCTTTAGAATAATATGCGTCCCGTAAAACTCGGCAGTCTTCGCGAATATTGCGTCAGTGGTTACTATATGCGGAGACAGGCCCGTAGCTCGGGGGGGGGGGGGGGGGGGGGGGCATGCCCCCTCCGAAATCTTTCATTTTGCTGGGGTTTCCTCTCCCCCTCCCCCTCATACAGCATTTTGTCATGGGCGCCCCCCCCCCCCCCCCCCCGAAACAAAATCCTGGCTACGTGCCTGTGCGGAGAGCAAGTCGTCTGCTTCTTACGCGGGAGTTGCAGTGACGTCAGAGAGACGCCGAGCTCTTATTGGCTAATTGAAAAAAAAATATAGCGGGTAGATCTCAATGCTTGATGCCTTGACGTTTACCCACTATTGTTGTTTTCAATCATCCAATAAAATCTCTGCGTTCTGACATCATCGCAACCCCTGCGCAAGAAGCAGACGACTTGCTCTCCGCAAAGTCGCTGATATATTAAGAAAGACAGAGTGCGGCTCATTATGTTCACACTTGTCGAATTCCCGATTGGTTCCTCTGTGTTCTTCTCGTCCAATGCAGCGATCTCATTGGCTGCTCCGAAGCGATAACAAGATAGATCCGAAAACGCCCTGCGTATCTTAAACTATGCCTGGCTGTAACGTAAGATCTTCCGGATTTATAGATCGCATTATGGTATACATTCAAAAGTTGCATGGCAACAATTTGGGGATACTTTTAAGTGAGGATGCGCTTATTAAGTGGAACCCGCGTAGTGAATGCGTGCAGATGAGTAGTTCTCTGGCTGCTATTCTGAGACTGGGAGAAAAATTCTGATTCACTGGGCTGTGCGCATGCGCGGAGTCGGATGTCCCGCAGAGTGGGATATTTCTTAGAAGAGAGCAGTTGTGCCTACTCAGAGCCCTGTACACGAAGATAGCGCGTGCAGCATGCAGAGGGCGTCTATTGGATGATCTGTGACGTATACTCCCGGAAACATGGTAAATTTATTCTATATTTTCTAAATTAGATAATAGTTCGATTTTGAAACCATCTTACCTTAATTTTCAGAAAATAAAACTAAATATATTTTGATATATATCTCTCTATATATATATATCACAAAGTAAAATTTCCGCGAAGCAAAAGAAAAAAATCTTTTAGCCTAATATTAGCGCCGCAAGGCGAAATTTATACTCTGTTTCATACTTAGCGTGCAACGCTGTGAAAGCTACTGGCGCGAGCGTGAGGCTTGATCTCGTTGATCATTTGCACGCGTTCTCGCGCAAACAAAACCATAGATGAAGCCACGCGCTCGCGCCAGTAGCTTTGAAGGCGTTGCACGCTAAGCATGAAACAGAGTATAGACGTTTCCACTGTTTACAAAAATCACAGTCCACACGTGTTAAATCAGAGTCCAGAACGCGCACGTTCGTCGCTTCGGAAAGCGAGCAAATCACTCGCCATAAGCACGAACACTGAAAATGGAACCTGCCAAGTGTCCTTTTTTGGAAAGGTCTATAAGTGGAGGTGCCCCGGATCTAGGCCCTGAACATTAGCGAAAGGTGCGTAGTTTTGTAAGCATAGCTTCTCAGCTCTCATTGGCTGGAGAGATGATGGTCCTGTGGAATAGATGTTTGTTGCAAAATTGTTGTTGCGTTCTGTGATAGTTGTTTCAGAAACAAACGATTAGAATAAAGTTATTACTGTTTGCAAAAATATCACGAGACCGCCACTTCCGCTTTGATTTCGAAGTGCAGTTGTCTTATACTTGACCTCCTTCAGCTCTGTTCGTGGCTTGCACGTGACGTCATCGCACCTTTCTGGTGGCCATTCCTATTTGCTTTTGCCAAGAAACTAAAAAAATTCGGTGGTATAAAATATGTGTTGCAGAAGGTACGCGTTCAGCAGCAAGCCACGTCTACCTGAATGTCGCCAAGCGTCGTTTTGGGTGTGTCCACTATACGCTTTGGGGCCGTGGGAATTCTACACCCCCTCGCTTTGAGATCCCGTAATCTCTTTCATCATCATCTTCATCATCATAATCACAACCATAATTAACACATTTCGACGGTTTTTGAAAGGGGGAAAGACGCGGTCAGTGAGAGTTATAAGTAGGGTTCGGAGTTTTCGGTTTAAACCGATAAAAACCGATAAAAGTGCGCCAAATTCATTTTAGGAAATTCGATTTTAACCAAAAAAGGTTAGTTTTTAGGCTCGACATTTTCGATTTAAACCGATAAAAACCGATAAAAGTGCGTCAAATCCATTTGATAAAATTCAGTTTTAACCTGGAAAGGTCACTTTGACCTTCCAGATACCGCAGAGCCGTGGCGAAAAAGTGGAGACAGTGTCTACCGAAACGTGTCCGAATGTATGGGATACACGGATGCCATCACGACGTTTTTGTTTAATGTGCGCATCATCGATCGGAACGTGAAGTCCGAAATGCCCCATGACTTCGCCATGTACGACCGTGTTTTCAAACTCGTTGTAAGGAAGACTGACTTGATGCAAGCTCTGCATGTTGAGGCTATTGTTGTGCTTCAAAACGTCGCACCGTGTCTCTTTTGGCCGTAACAATTGGTGTATTGGCCGATTTTGGCTCAGGCAGCGCTTCATCTCCTTCAGCCTGCCAGTGTCCAGTGTTAGCGTTGAGAGGGCATTCTCGAAGCTCAGTGTGATATTAACAGGAAAAAGAAAGTGCGGATCAACGAGGAGAACCTGGGAAAGTACAAGTGTGTGTACTATATAAGATCACGTAATCCTGATGTACAGAGGGTGAAGTTTCATGATTTTGAGCATAGGCTTTATATCTGACTTGTTTGTACTTCTGTGTTTTTTGTTCCTTTTACAGTTGCACACATTTGCCAAATAAAGTGTCTATTTCTTTTTCAATGTGTCTGTGCCGTTATTCTTTGAGTAATCACAAATATCAGAGCTACAAGGATCATCTGATCCGGTGCCCGTTGGTGTTTATTTTAGATTCACCGAAAAAAGCCGGTAAGCTTTTGTGGGTATAAATATACGCCGAAAAAAAACCAAAAATTCAATTTTAAAGTAAATACCGAAAAAAGTACGCCGAATTTCGAAAAATAAGAAACCGAAAACGCGGAACTCTATAGTTATAAAGCGCGAAACACATGCGCGTCAAAACTGTCCGGTGCGGCGTGCGAACTGTCGGGAAGATGGCTGCTCCGAATCGCCGCACACGACGGTTCGCGACACATGGTTTCCGAGGCGCCGTTGCGTCGCTCCGTTCAGCTCCACCCAGTTTCGGGTATCCCTCTACCGAAGGGATGGATGAATGCTGATGGCTATATTTATAACGGGCGGTAGCTCGCGCCACCTAGACTAGAAAACTAAAATACTTCCCTCGCCCTTCTTGGTTTTTCTGACTTAAAAACTAACATAATATTTTTATTACATTCTATTAAAGTGTGCGTCTGTAGAGATTTTCCGTGTGGTTACTTTTCTGCTCAACATCACTCAATCGCGATGGACCGCAGCGGACCTTAGGAGCCATCCCAGCGAAGCGAGCACTGCGTACAAATCACGTGACTACGCACACCGCGCATTGCTGCGTCTCTCCCGAAGTTCATGTGACACTCACACGGCATTGGAATGGCTCGTAGCGTCCGCTGCTCTCCATCGTAAGGTGAAACGGAGTAAGTATATTCAGGTTTCGACGGCCTCGATCGGTCCCAGAAGGACGGCTTGCTATGGCGCGCGAGATCAGCAGCTTGTTTTGTGTGCGCGAGAAAACTCGATGGCGTCCATCTCCTTCACCGCGCACCGCCAGATGTGTGTGTCGTGTAGGGGTTGTAAAAGAGGGGGAGATCCGCTTCCCCGAACTGCCCGAACCACGAAGCGCCTCCTCGCCCGATCGGGCCGAAAGTCACGTGACAACATGACCTTCGCGCCATCCGTGCTGCCATTGGCTGCGGCCCTCCGAAATTCGGACAGCCGTGCGGCGATATCTAGCAAGTTGGACGCACGCCGGCGCCGGACGGAGGCCCCGTCCGACGCTTCGTTGCGACGAAAACCCTCGCCCTCGGACGTCGTTCAGGCGGTTCGCACGCCGAATCGGACAGTTTGGACGCGCATGTGTCTCGCGCTTAGTTTTAGTATTGCGTATCAGGAGCGCAAGTTTGTCTGCTTCTTGAGCAAGGGTTACGGCGACGTCGGAACGCCGAGCTCTGATTGGCTCCGATTGGAAGGATAGGGGGTAGACCTTAAGGTAATTAGCATTGGGGTTTATACTCACTATCCCTCCATCAGAGCCAATCAGAGATCGGCGTTCTGACGTCAGCGGAAATTCGTCAGCAGACGAATTTCCGCTCTGCGCATGCGCGTCGTCGTCGCGCACTAATCTTATGACCGCCAGTTTGGACTTTGCGCACGCGCAGTGTGGAACAGGCAACGATAACGAAAACTCACAGTGCTTGCGATCGCTCGTTATATACGCAATACTAAAGCTCACCACAGTCGCAGACTGTGGTGAGCTTTAGTATTGCGTATATAACGATATTGATAAAGCGTATATAACAATATTGATTTATTACCTAATGACTGGAAGACAGCAAAAATAATTCCGATACATAAAGAGGGTGATTGGAGTACAGCATCAAACTTTAGGCCCATATCTTTGACTAGTACCACGTGCAAATTGCTAGAGCATATTATTTTTACACATATTTCATGTCACTTAGATAAGCATAACCTAATATATAGAAATCAGCATGGGTTTAGGAAATCACTTTCGACTACAACTCAGCTGATAGAATTTACGCATGACTTGGCTGAAGCCATTAACGAGAGAGGCCAGACTGATATAATATACTTAGATTTTTCTAAGGCGTTTGACACGGTGTCTCATCCAAAGCTGCTAGCAAAACTTTCCAACATACTCAAAAACTCACAAATTGTAAATTGGATAACCGCGTATTTAACAAACCGAAGCCAATATGTTCACTATAATAAAATTGATTCGGACAAAGTGCTCGTTACTTCAGGAGTACCCCAGGGTTCCGTACTTGGGCCACTTTTGTTTTTGATTTACATTAATGACATTCCAACCAATATTGATGTCCCGATTAGATTGTTCGCCGACGACTGTATCATATATAAAACAATAAAAAGCCACACTGACAATCTTTCACTGCAGCAGGCTTTGGATGAGATACTGTGTTGGACTAAAAAATGGCAAATGAAGCTAAATTATTTGAAAACAGCCGTCATGACAGTGTCCTGTAAAAAAAAGCCAGTTCAATTTAGTTATTTACTTGATGGACAACCAGTAAAGCGGGTCGAGGAGTACAAGTATTTGGGACTTCTTTTTAACAGTAAACTGAACTGGAACCAGCACTTGGAAGTAACGGTTAACAAAGCGAGGGGCACTTTGTTTGCGTGTCGTAGGAAATTAAAATTTGCTGATTTTGAGACTAAACTTATTGCTTATAAAAGTTTTATTAGGCCTGTGCTTGAATATGCTAGTACAGTGTGGTGCCCTTTTACACAAAACGGTATTAACAAGCTTGAAAGTATCCAAAAGTTAGCTGCTCGGTTTATTTTTAATGATTATCGTAGAGAGACATCGTCCACTGAATTAGTTATTAGAGCGAAGCTTCAACCGTTGCAAATGAGAGCGAAAATTGATAGATTAAAATTGCTGTTCAACATCCTTAATGGCACTCTTCATGTTCAAAGCTCTAACTATATACAACCATTATCGACCGGGTCCTCACGTCTAAATCACACAAGAGCGTTAAAACAATACAGGTTTAAAAACGACTGTTTTAGATATTCTTTTTTCCCTCGGGCAATTCAAGAATGGAACGAATTACCAAATGATGTCGTCGTCAACACAACTGTTGCCAATTTTGTGTCTGCTCTTGAATTTATACTTAATTGAGTTTTTCATTTATAAATCTGCATCTTGTTTACATGTTTGTAACCCACTCCTACAAAGGCTCCTTGAGTGGAGCCAGTAGTATTCCTAAATAAAAAACTTAAAGGGGCACTGACAACCCAAAGGTCGTATTTTTTTTATTGTCTAAAACGATGCAAGTTGTAGTCACAGACACGCAAAAAAAACCGCATCGCGAAAAAAAATTTCCCCGCTCGCGCGTGCGCCTTTTTATTTTTGGCGTTTAAATTTCCCGCGCTCACCTCCTCGCTTCTTTTGATCGGTGACGTCAAAAATCAGGAAATTTAGAAGCTTTGTAGGTGACATTTCTATAACATTTAATAACGGCAATCGTAAAACATGTTTTTTAACGCAATTGCGAGCGCACTACGGCCCCTCTTTCTGAAATACCAGAAATCAGAGTTCGGTGTGATGTTGCTTCCTAGATTTGTACCCTCCCTCGGAAAACTTGGCTCGGTCGTCGGCGAGCAACATGGCGAGTGGGGAAAGAAACCGGTTCTTTCCCGCGCCGGCGTGATATCACCTCCGTCTCGCTTGGGGTTGCCGCGGCAACGGCGGAGGTCTTAAAAAAAGTCAAGTCGCAGGAGAGCGCAAAATGTGACTCACTGTACTGGCGCTGATAGCGCGGGAACTTCAAATTCGGCATTTGGAAATTGTTTTTTTAATTCACAAATACTGAATTTTCAAGTTTCGAATTTTGAGGGTAATGTCCCGGCATCGTTTTCAATCGTTTCGGATAATAAAAAAAAATATGATTTTGACGTGTCAGTGCCCCTTTAAGAAAGCTGTTCGTCTCGCATTTCTTGTCCCGTTTTCTGGCGCTTTTATTTTCGCAGCTTAACAATCGTAAGAAACGAGGCAAAAGGCGTCAAAGTATACTAATTCACGCCCTGCGTTTCTTAAATTGTCAATGACCATAAAAGTCAAACGTTTCTTCTTTTGCAGAAAGAGTCAATCTTCGCACGTTGTCTCCAGGACAGGATGTCCACCAGACGCACCTATTATCACGCATGAACTCCGCAACTCTGTTCTTGTTATCACACTCTAAATCGTGGATGACCAGAGGGCAGTGGCACCTAAAATGTTTTCTTTTTGTCTCTTTTTTTTTTTATCTTCACCAAGGAACGACTACATCCCGTCCGGAGCGGTTATTTTTCGAAGAATTAGAGGCACGACAGGGCAAACGAAAAATAAAGAGGCCAAAAGCAAAAACAAACAACAAAAACTCTGGCAAAAGCACGTAAGCGCGACGTGCGGGACGTGCGCTGGAAACCCGATGCGCCATCTTGGCTCCCGTCGAAAGCGCAGAGTGGAGGAGCGTGTGCACTTTCGCCGGTTCCAGGTCGGCGATACGTGTCAATACCCGCGTTCCAGGTTATACGTATACGCCGCATCCGGAACACTCGTGTGGGGCGAAACTAGAGCCGCTAAATACGCTTCAAAGTAACGACATTTCGGCCATCTTGGTGCTGAAAATCATTGTACCCAGTCATCTGAAGATTTATCTGGAATGGTGGGTGGGAAACGTTGAAACAGTCAGCGACAGAACAGAACGATACCACCTGAGCTTCTTGACACCGCGTATATCCAGAGTTTTAGTTTGCTACTAAAACTCTCTACCTCTACTTAAGCTTTCTACCAAAACTACTAAGCTCCCTACTCTACTAAACCTCTCTACTAGATATGCCGAACGCTCAGAGTATCGGCACTCTGCTCCTCGATTGCCTTGTGGGCGCCGCCATTTTGGTGCCTAGTTTGTGCAGAGCGGGTGCAATCGGTGATCGGTTCGATTCAAGAATGCGAGTTATTGAGCTTTGGATACGGCGTCAGGGAGCTCAGATGATACTTGAAACCGTTTCCTGCGATTTCGGATCGGAACTTGGAGCTCGATTTCAGACTCGGAGCTCGGATTTCAGATCGCAGCTCGGAGCGCTTGGAAGGAAAGCTCGCGCTGCAGAAACCGGGGTTCCTGGGTTCAACACCATTCCAATAGAGAGTATTCACTGGCGGCCATATCTGTGTGCGCGAATTCTGAGCGCGTGCTGATGGCGAGCTTCCACAGTTCTTTTGCAACGTGCATTCCGCACCATCGAGAGTGCCGGTCTTAGCAGCCTATTGATGTGAGCTCGTTCTGAGCATGCGCTCTAAACAGCACCCACAAATATGGCGTCTTGTGAATACTTCCTATATTTACTACAAGTCTTCAGCCCAGCGTGCGATCTCCCCAGCCCAGCACGCACATGTTCGTCGCTTCAAAAAGCAAGCAAATCACGCGCCATACGCACGAATACTGAAAATGGAACCGACCAGAAGCCCTTTCTGGAAAAGTCTATTAGCGGCGAGAGGTTTTGGTGGCGCCCTCCCATGATTACCTCTCGTGACGTCCTTTCCTTGCGAATAACAAGTTCAATGGTGTTCGTAATTCGCATGGTGGAAGCATGAAATCATTCCGCTTTGAAACCAACACTGCCAACACCGCCAAAATCGAAGTTCTTACATTACTCTTATTTCTGTCCACGAAAAATCCTTTGCTGGGTCGCTAAACTCGTCAGACACAACTTTCTTCGTGTTATGACATAGCGGGGGGAGGAGCCGAAAGATTGCAGCGAAGTTTTCTTTTCTCACAAACCCGCAGATCCGTTTATCGTCGTGACGTTTCTCATTGCAACGGCGAAAAATCCCTACAACTCCCTAGGCGCCGAGCTAGAGCAGCACGAGAAAGCACGCGGAGACAAACGTGGTTTGTATAAGCGGCGAGATGTTTTGGTGGCGCCCTCCTATGGTTCCCCCTTGTGACGCCATTACCTTGCAAACAACAAGTTCGATGGTGTTTGTTATTAGCATGGTGGAAGCTTGAAATCATTGCGCTCTCAAAGGAACACTGCCAACACCGTCAAAATTAAAGTTCTTTCATTCCTCTTATTTCCGTCGATGATAAATCCTTTTCTGACGTCATAGTCAGCGTTCGGCCAATCATGAAAAGTCGACCACAGCGACGCTTTCCGTCGCGCACGTCGCCAATACGTATAATGTCACGACATATGGTCACGATGACGATTATCAGCTGCCACCGGTCTCTAAAAAGCACAGCGTAGGATTGGGTAATTGCATTCTAAAATCAACACCGTCAAAGTTGATAGTCTGATATCGCTCTTATTTCCGCCGATAAAACAGAATTTACTAAAAAAACGTCCCTGTCGTCCCGTTTATTTTCTCGGAGACCCTTTTCATGGCAAACGCCACCAGGAGTTGTTCTAGTCTTTGACGTCCCAGAGAACTTCCGGTTCATAAAAAGTATGAACAAAGCCCACCCTAACACCGCTGTTTGAAATGTTGATGAAACGTTTAACTACCAATTCTCCAGGTGAACGCCAAAAGAACGCATAACCCCCAGATATGATAAATATTTTCGAATACTCTTGTAAACCAACTTGCCTCCTCCAAGACGTTAAATTGACCAGCCGAGGGCCCTCGTTAAATCTCCAACTTTGATGTGCGTGTAGCGTTTATGCTTTCTAGCACTGGCGACATAGGCAAGCTCGAGATACTTTCAAAGACGGAGCGACCGGAAGTTGCTTGGGACGCAGGAGGCAGTTCATGTTTGTAAACATGAAAAGGGTGTAGCCCGACGTGGCTAGGTCACAACTAGTCACAACCAGCCGAGTAGCATTGTCATCTTTGGACGGATTTGGCTTCCGGGCAGTTGTACCCTATTAGCGGGAAATAAAATTATTTTATGATAGACTTTTAAAGATTAGCCAAACTGGGATTAATTTTGCGTTCATCAACTGAAACAAGAGTAAGGTCAGTTTCTCAATATTAACGGTGATGTTTCGAGAACGCGAGGATACCAAGCTTTCATCGTACACAACCAAACTTTTCACCCTCGACTCAAACACGCACCATCAAATTTGTCGTTCACAACTGATTATCCTGACCCTGACGTCAAAGTTATGAACTATAAAAGCACGTCACTGAACGCGCCTGCCCACAACGAGCCCTGGCACGAGCCTCTCGATTGAAAGTCTGTCATGGCCGCTCGTAAGTTCATGGAACGCGCCCCGTTTTAATTCCAGAAACTCTAGAACCATAATTTCGAAAATTGCACGCTGTGCTGTTCCTCGTCATCGCTCAGTTGGAATGCCTCTAAACAGGATCGTCGAAACAGAAGAACGGGGAGGGAGCGATTCAACCCCCCCCCCCCCCCCGAAGTGGCGTCGAAAAAGGGGGCGCAAAGGGCATAAGGGTGTAAGGGGGGGGGGGGGGCGGATATCGCCCCAGCCCCGGACTAGAGCATTTCAGAGAGTGATACTAAAAAAAAAAATAGACAGACGTTTACAGTTCTCTGTAATGTCGAATTAAAGCTCTTAGCTCTTGAGGAGGAGGAGGGGAGGGTATGCCCCCTCCACCCCCCTCCTCCTATCCTGCTCGCCTCTCATTTAGCGGGGAAACCTAATTGGAGTTAAAATCACGTGACGTCAATTTCCCCGCTAAATTTAGTGAAAAAACGTCCCATAATGCAACGCGCGCGTGGTTACGCCGACGGCGACGCCGCTCAAGCTCGAAACGGGCGCATAAGAGTTGCGCTCTAAAAATTCGGGGGAAGGAATATCCCCCTTCTTCACTACTATCACCCCAACCCCCTTCTCTCTCTCTCTCCCGAACAATTTCTACGGCCCTTCCAGACCCCTATTTGTGTGTTTGTTTGAGTTGGTTATACCTTTCTTTTCCCCTTTCCACGGCTTTTTCTCGCCATCCCCCCTCGCCTCTCATCTCTCAGACATTACCGGCGTCTCTGTACACAACGCCTGTGGGTGACCCCGGTGACGTTGTTGACAGTGGCGGAAGATGAGCTCTCAAACCGCATACACCGCGCACGGCTCCACAATATCACAAAGTTTAATCTTCGCCTCGATTCCGAAGCAAAGATTTTGGCCTCAAATAACTCCTTCCCAGAGTTGTGAAACGTCACTTTGTCGTCAGCAATAACTTCCACAAACGACGATCTTGCGAAGAAAAAGTTCAGAGTATTTACAGCCCGCCTAGGTACAATCTACGCTTCATTGACTCTATCGCGGCGTAGGGATGTAAGGACACGCAGGCGCGACGTCATCAGTGCAGCCGTTCAATCGGCTGGCCCCACGGTGTTGCTCGCGCGCGCTCCGATGAAGCTCGCTACAACTTTGTGCCTAACATTCTCGCTGCAATTTGAGCACCGAGAGAGCTTGGATGATTGACATCTCGTCCCGCGTGACGCCAACGTCGCGAGAGTCCAATCAGCACGCTCTGCGAACTTCGTGCCTAACTTTGTGTTTGACGAGTTTAGCGACCCTGGCGTCGTATTTTGCATTCGGCCAATCGTGGAAAGCTGGTGGAAAGCCGACTACAGCGATGCTTTCGATCGCACACGTCGCCAATAGACAGATTTCACCAGCTCGTTTGAATATACGCCACCACTGCCGCGCAATGGTTCGAGGGAACTCTGGTCCTTCAGCACGTGCGACAACCTACCTGGAGCTCGGAGCGTGTAGAGCACGAGACGCGACGAGCCCTCTCGTGCATATATCTCCCTGCCTCGTGTGAACTAAATTAATGGCGGCGTCACGCCTGCGCCGAACTCTTAACGAGATCGGTTTATCTATCCCCACCGCTGCCCGTTTCGATCTGGACGAGCATCGTACCGGCGTGCGGCGGCGTATGTATCGCTACTGCGTGGTGCACGTTAAATACCCCAAGCTAGCTGTTGTATAGACCTTTCCAAAAACGAGCTTCTGGCCGGTGCCATTTTGAGTGTTCGTGCGTATGGCGCGTGCTTTACTCGCTTTCCGAAGCGACGAACACGCACGTGCTGGGCTGTGAAGATCGCACGCTGGACTGTGATTTTGTAAACATTGGAAAGGTCTATACTGCTCTGGCTAAATTTCCCATCTACAGCTGGGACACCAGGCGCCCATTGGCGCTGACTAACTTCAGGCGGTATAAACATGCACACAACGCAATTATTATTAATTAATCCGTCATGGATGGGTTCAATGGTGGATTTGGTGAAAGTACCGAAATTATTGCACCGTCCCTTTAAGGGAAGTAAGGTTGTGTTCATTCCGAGACCTGCACGTTACGTCGTAAAGGCAGCGTGGTCTTGTGACGTGGTTACGTGTGGCTAATAACGTCAGTTCCACGTCGATGTTCTTGTGTGTCAGTTTTCTTCTACGTGTCTTCCCATATGTGTGTTCCACATATTCGATATTCAAAACGAACACCTGGCCAGCGGAGATTCAAAATTCAGATTTGCCGTATGAATGATTAGACAGCGTGAAGCTAGTCTGGGATGTGTATACATGAGCAAGTTTGCCGGCGCAGCACGACTTTGCTGACCATGTGGTCGGGCATCGCGCAGTAGTGATCATGCGAAAGCACACCGGTGTACAATGCTCATCCAAATCGAAACGGACAGGGACAACAACAGAGATGTGAATCGAACCCAAGATCCCTGACAGAGTCACTAAATGAGCTACGCTTAGAGTATTGGCACTCTGTTCCCTATAAGGAGTATTCACTGGGCGCCATATTTGTGGGTGCTGACTATACTTCGTTTCACCTTATGTGCGAGCGAAGGCAAAGCTGGAAGCGCGAGCACGAAAGCTCCATGCGTTCAGGCTTTGCTCGAGCGCGCGAGCTGGGAAGAAACGCAAAAAGCGCTGGTCTCGCGCTTCTAGCTTTGGCTTCGCTCGCAGATAAGGTGAAACGAAGTATAGAGCGCATGCTCAGAACGAGCCCACATTCATAGGCTGCTAAGACCGGCAATCTTGAGGGTGCGGAATGCACGTTACAAAAGAACTGTGGAAGCTCGGCATCAGCTCGCGCTCAGCAGTCGCGCACACAGCTATGGCCGCCAGTGAATACTTCCTATATTGTGGTAAGCGCCGCTATCTTGGTGCTTGTGCAGAGCAGACGAAACTGCCGATCGTCATGATTAAAAAGTGCGACTTCCTCAGCTTTAGTTTCGGTGTTAGGAAGTTCATGCAATATGGCTTTGTTCCATCGCGAACTGTTTAAACGTTTCTGGAGGATGGAAAAGCGTTTCTTGTGATTTCAAATAAAGCTTCCGATACTGGCAATCATGATTTTAAGCCACAGGAAGGCAAGCTGCCTGGGTTCTGCAGCACGAGCAGCGCAATTCGCCTCTCGTGGAACTACAGCAATGCACGTCGATTCACGGTGGCACGTGCGTACGTGCGGCAGACCCGAAGAAAAAAAAGAGGGCAGCTGTCTTGCCCGTTCCACAATTTCACTTTTAGAAGACCTGCAGCTCTCGCCGGGTACCGGAGGACATGTCGGCCCGAGACCAGATGCGCCAGAAGCTCGACGAGCTGATGGGCACTGGTCGAGATGGCACAAAGAACCCGATTCACTACTCGGACCCCAAGGTGTGTCGCTGTTTCCTCCTGGGACTGTGTCCTCACGATGCTCTGGCAGGCACCAAGATGTCTTTGGGTGCCTGTCTGAAGATACACAATTACGCGCTCAAGGCCGACTTCGAAAACAGTTCGACGACGTACCGTTCCAGTCAACATCGCTTCTATCAGTTGACGGTGCTCACCTATCTCCAAAAGGTACGGGATGTTTTTGTTTTTTTTATCTTAAAGTATGGGTAAATAATAGGTGTAATGTTTCCTATTGGGTGGTTGGCATTTTCAGTGGCGCACGTTAGTCCACCGGTTCGTTGTTATGAGCGGTTTGTCGTGTTCAGAAAGCCAGCGTTCCAAGTTGTTTGTTTCGTACCATCAAATACATTGTGCACGAGAACTTGTAAACGTTTTACCGCAGTGACCTCCAACAACAAATTGGCGAATTAACATGATGCGCAAATGTGATTTAGCAGACATCGTGGACCCAAATTTACATGGCGCATCCGGTACATCTTGCAGTATTAGGCTTTGCATGGCAGGTGTAAAATAAAATCTGGCTATAGATAGCTTGGACTGGTTTGTTTGGCCCGCCATACTGGCGACTTACCTGCCGCAAGCAGTCCTTTAACGCACTTTTTCTTTTTTCATTGCTAAGCATTCTCGCATGCACTTGCATACTTGCATGCACTTTACTGCAAGTATTAGACCAAAAATAACCCCCAGAATCGCGGGATAGCAACAGGTTTATCTATGGCAGCTTGTGCCTAGTACGTACAACATATAAATTTACCATTTTATCTCTGAAAACTAAGTCAAACAATTTTTTAACCCATTTAAGTGTTTGTAAGCAGGTAGTGCTTAGTAAATACTGCATACTACCTATACATTTCCCATTTTATTTCTAAAACCTGCGACAAAAGTTTCTTTTTCTTCAAAACCCATTTAAAAGTTTGTTGCCAGTTTAAAAACAAAATTGGTTAAGCTTTTGTTCGACCTCTAGTGTACATGTCTAAACAAGGCCAGTTGAATGTTTCGGCATATGAGCAAAGGAGAAGGTTCGGTTCCTAATTTCTGTGGGCGTGAATATTTCCGTTAGCCGTTTTCGATCGTGGCAATTTGATTTTTTAAAATGTACCCTAGATGGCACGAGGTTCGTGATAGGTTGTAGCTGGCAACAGTAATGGACGATGCAGGATCAAGGTCGTTGCAAATGGAGCAGAAAGAGCGCTCGGAAGGCATGGAATGCCCGCGGCTTCTCCTGTTTGGTAATTCTGTCCGCTTCTTCCAATATCGTGTTTTAGATTTGTTTGTGAGACGCGCTAAGTTAAAAAACAAGGCATGTGCTTTTTTTTTTTTGCTTTTTTTTTTTGCTACAAGCTCGAGGCCTTAGCTGGAGATTAGACCACGCGGGACTGCCACCAGCTCGGTTTCCAATGCAACCAGCTAGGCACACAAAGCTTCTAGCTCCCGGTTTTAGACTTCCATTAGGCATTCTAGACTTGGTGTGGACATCTATCTATGTCTCACTCCAGCGGTATGTTTGAATCGCTGTATGGGTCAAATATAGGGTGACCATACGTCCCGTTTTGGCCAGGACAGTCCCGTTTTAGAGCTTCATACCGGCCGTCCTGTCATTTTGTCTGAAAAAAAGTAAAATGTCCTGTTTTTGTTGGAACTTGCAAAATCACTACCACGCGAGTGAAAGTAAAACAAAAATGCTTACTCGTGACAATGTATTAGAAGACATATAGTATAAAAATGTTATCTCTGGGAGCGTACGATTTTTAGCTCTTTCTGTGGCTCCACTTGACACTAAGTTTTGTTCACACAGAAACACGTGCGCACGGGACGCTTTTTCATATTCTTAAATTTTGCTTGCTTAGGTTTTGCAGAATGGGTAAGAACGGTGCTTGTCTACTCACCTACTCAAAGAAGAGCCCCAGAAAAATGTGCGTTTTCACGGTGAACTGAATAGTAGCAGAGCTTTTTATTCCAGTCTCGCTTCACACTTCCCCTTCTTTCCCCCTCCCAAGCTTTCCCTTGATGTCCGGTTTTGTACTGTGAGGAATATGGTCACCCTAGTCAAATAAAACAATAGAAGCAACACGTGTCCCAGACCACGTGACTATTCATAGCGCCCTAAGTTGATATCGAAGCGCGTATGGTACATTCACAGAAGACGTAGATTCGACATGTCCTACTTGCGTCGCTGGTACTTATTCTCTATGCGGAACTACACGCTCGGTGGTGCGAAATGAACGGCGTTGAAGCCGCTGGCGACACGCGTTCTCGAGCATGGCCGTACGGGAGGCCAAATGCTGCGTCACAATATATATGGCATCCTACCGTGGCTCGTACCAAAGATAATTTTAATCGCAGCTAACGTTGATCATGTACATCTGCTTCAAATGTACACACTCTAAAAAAAGTCTGGTCGTAAAAGAACTTCTAGGGTTTCTTCGGCTTGTCCATATTTTGCACCCTAAACGTTGATATAAGACCCTTTAAAAGGATTTTCCGTAAAAATAACCTAGGGTCCTTTTAAGCTCCTTTTTTACTGCGAATTAGTTCTCCATCGCCCAGTTGCCTTTCTAGTGCGCCAGGGGGCAATAGTGTTAAAGGCGAAACCCTTCTTTACGAGCTGAAAGACTTCTTGGGTCATCAAAAAACCTTTCAAGAACGATTTTTTTTTTTTAGGGTACACATTTTGTTTTAATTAATTTTCGCGCAGTTGTTCTAAGGGTCGGATACGAGAACGGGGCTCAGCAAAGGGCTTCATTTGCAGGGTGCTCATGCAAGGAAAGCGCGCTCCGAAGCCACGTGCCATTCATGCCTGAATAATCCTCCAAGCGCTGCACACGATCACATTAAGGCCTGTTTCCACATGCAGCAGAGCGCTACAAGGAGATCGCGATAAGTTCGTGCTGACGGAAGCGTTCACCAGCTTTGTATCGCACCGTCAAAACTGTTTTGCTCATGGCAGACAATAAGTAGCTGACGACACGTGAGAAGCGCTACATCAGCGCTTCGCTGCATGTGAGAACCGGCCTTTAGGCTGTCACGTGCGTTAGGGTAATGAGAGGAACCGTGCAAAATATTACCATGTTGTGAACACCAAGAGCGGTGGCGATCCCGCAGCACGCGTTCGTGTGGTGAAAGGGGCTTTTAGAACCGCTCGCAGGTTTCACCAATGTGTCAGGACAAAGGGAATCGTTCATAGGAATGGCTTGGAAAACTCAGCCCTTGACTCACCCAAGCGATCCTATCAATATGGTTTTGGCGGCAGATCCAGGTTCAGAAATGTGCTTAGAAGTCAAATATTATGCTGAATTTACTTCAACAGTATGAAAAGAATGCGCTCCATCGAAACAATCTACAAAGGCCAAAAGCTTTTCGTCTTCTACTGAGGACATTAACGCTAAGGAACAGTTAGAAATTGCAATAAACGGAACAATAAACAATGTGGAGTACACAGTACTTTAGCACGAAATAAATGCAACTACAGGACGCAAAGTATTTTGTTTCTACCTATACTAACACTGCTTGCCCTGACGCTGGTTCCAGGTGGTCCGTTCTTGCGAAATACTCGACAGGGCCAAGAAGGGCAGGCTGACCCGCTGTCAGTCGAGCTCCTGGAACGGCGGCGCGGCGGAAAAGGCCAAGGAGCTCAAGACGTACGGAGAGACGGTGGACAAGAAGCTCGTCCAGGCAGAAGAACTGGGCTCTCAGGGCAAAGTTGACGAGGCCCTGGCTCTTATTCGCGAGGTGGAGAAGCTCAAGCGAAAGAGGAACCGCATCGAAAAGTGAGTGATTGGGTCTCGATACAACCTTGTTTTACTCCTTTGCAGACGGCATTTGATGTACTCTTGCCAGTCAGGGTTCCCAAACGCACACGAGATCCGACGGATGTCCCTATGAAGTCTCAATATTCCATGGATGTCCTTTGTACGTCTACAGGACCATCTGTGTTGTCCGAGGAGCAACCACCATTTCTAAGAAAAGGCCTTCCCAACAGGAGGCCGCGAGGATCAGCGATCTTTTTCCAGATACTTAACACCCCATAAGTTTCAGCGATGGGATGGCATACTCCCCTATTTCGTAGATAATTTGTCAACAGATACCGTTACCACTTTTTCACTTCAAAATGAAATATAACTTTATTTGGGTACATAGATGTCGTAGTCGCACATATTTACTCACAGCAAGTTCAGCCTCAGTTGAATTTTTCAACAGCCAGGCAAGAAACAGACCGTCAGAACTAGAGCTCCTCGGGGCATATCGCGTTACTATTTTCTCGGATCGGCAACAGTGCGGTATTTCTTTATCTATAGCTTAGATTTATTTCATTTTGACAACCACTGCCACAACTATTGGCAAGGAAACTGAACTATATATAGGAAGTACTTTGTTCACGTTCTTTTCCCACAAAGCTCGGTTTTTGCTTCGACAAACGTAATCGTTCTCGACGCATTGTAAAAAAGAAAGAAAAAAAATGACTTTATTATTGAAGGACGTCGGGACAAGCACGTTGCCCTGAGCATCGCTTCTGTAGCTCGAGGGCTTGTTATTAACTCAATTTTTTACACCCCATGGGCCTTAAAATCATAAGTTTTTCGTCTCTACAGCTGAAGTAAACCACAAGAGTCTTGACGGTTTGATTGCCTTTGCAATAGTTGATAAACTTCGCGAATAAAGTCGATATGCGCCATTGAACGGCTCCTTCTTAGTCGTAACATACAACAAAATACAAGTTCGGTTAGTCGTATACCACTCGGACCAATCGCACCGCCGTCAATATAGTCGGGCAACTGTTTCTTAAAATGTCTCGAGTAAAATACGCATAATTGGGTCACAGTATAAACTCTAGTGTGGCTGCTTCCCCATTTCAACCAAGTCAAAAAAAGCTAAACGAAAACAAAAATTCCAAAAATTATACAATACCTTACAGCGTCTAGACAGCCGGGTGTGTACAACTCGATTTAGCAGTGCGCAGTCTATGAGAACGGAGCATCGCCCAATCAGAACAATCAGAAGCAGAAACAAATCGCCAAGCTGCGAAAATAGTCAAGGTAAGAGTGAATTCTATGTAAGACAGAACATAGTTGTTTGTTTGTTTTTTTCTTAAATGATATACGTGCAGTGAAGAATGCAAGGAATGAACGAAGGTAGGAGAACGTGGCTTTGTGAATTCGAGGAGTGGGCTAAACGGTTGAGTGAGGAGTACTCAGTACCCAAGACTTCTACGTAAAACAAGAATGAAAACAAAACACAAAGAATAACATATATACATGTAGTAAATCGCACCACCTACGTGCGTAGATGTCGCTTCGAATACTGATTTAATATGCAACCCGTGAAAATTGTATTCTCTGGTTTACTTAACGACAAAAACCATACCATCTACGTGAGTTCGGGATTTCTTATAGTGAGCAACGTCTTCGTCTTGTTGTGAATAGGGCATGCGCACGAAGACTGGTAAGTACTCCAGACTGTGTTCACGTAAAACGGGTCGGCCAACGTGTTATTTTACGTTGATAAGTCGTGAACTCATTGAAATAACCTCAGGTTTTGGCCGAGAAAACTATATGATTGGTTGGTAAGTAATTGAACTATGACTTTAACCATTACCCGTTGTACGTATCTGTAAGTATACATACGATGTCTTGGGATACACTTTTTTTTTTTTTTGCTCCTTTCCGGGTTTTTTTTCTTTTCATAAATAGTTCAGGCAGCGCTATACTAGGGGTCAACTTTGTGTGACATTTCCGAAGAGAGGAGGGCGGGTGCCTAGCTTTAATAGGCGCAGCACACGCTCTCGTGTCTTTGACTGCATTGCCGCAGAAAGTTGTCCCCGAGTGTAGACTTTCCTCTGTTGCCCCTGGTCGGCAACAAAAAGGTCGAGATACAAGACATGAGCCTTGGTTAATTTAATGGACCGAAATAATTGAGCACATCTTTGTGCATAACGAATGACTTTCGCGGCTCGGTATGACATTATTACGAGAAAGAAAAATATGTTATAAGTTCTAATACTGACAACCTTCACACGCATAACGCACCAGAAAAACAAAACGAGCCGGAAGTTATTTCTTTGTATGTTCTTGTTACATGTATATCGGCTTACTCTAAGAAGCGCATGTGTGCCAGAGCAGTGTTTCGCATCGATACAGGAACAAAATAACAAGAAAGGCAGAAAAGTCGACAGCACTAGACGAGCCTATTGAGTAAGCTGCTGCGAACCGGAATCCTCTAACAACTGTTCGTATTGCTGTGCAACGTGTCACCTGCAAATTTAGTATCAAGAACAAGTTTCCCTTAACGTTTGTCCCATTTTTTTTTCGTACCCGCTTTGTATTATTTCCGAAGCCTCCCTGTGACGGCACAGAAGTAGTCAAAGTATGATTTCCCCAGCTCCCTTCTTTTTGTTTTCTTTTCTTTTAGGTACCTATTCCGCAAGAGCAGCGAACCTGCGAAAGAACAGAAGCAGATCATCTGCGACGAGTGCCTCCTCTGTATCGGCCTGGATGACAACGAACAGCGGGTGGCGAACCACTCAAGCGGTCGTCTTCACAACGCCCTTCTTGAGATGAGACGCAAGATCGCGGGACTAGCCGCAAGCCTCGAAAAAGCCCAACTACCCGTAGAATGGGCCAAAATAGACTTCAGTCAGCAACAGAACCGGCCTAGTTCGAACCTCGACTTGGCCTCAACGAGAGCTCGGAGCTACTCTCCAAGACGCCGCTCTCGGACAAGATCGAGACACAGTTCCCGAAGTTGGTCGTCGAGTTCCTCGTCGTCAAGGTCTCGGTTCTCGTCGTCTCAGTCAACAGTAAGCTCCAGGAGGTCGTCGAGGTCCTGGTCGAGGTCTAGAAGCCGGCACAGCAGTCGACGTCGAGGTAGATCTCGCAGTGGGTCCTATGAAAGACATCGGGGCAGGTCGAGGAGCAAGTCTACGGACGACCATTCGAGCCGACGACGCAGAAGCACTTCGAGTCGGTCCTGGAGCACTTCCGTCTCGAGAGAGTATACGCCGCGAAGGCGGCGTAGTTCCAGAAGCAGAAGTAGGTCGCGGTCCAGGAGCAGCGAAACTGCCGACATCATAAAGCCTACGGATAACCCAAGAGGAATGAGTCCCTCAAGAAGCAAATCGGTTAATGAGGCACGTCCCACTTCTCTGGGAACATGGAGAGCTGTGCGCGAAGAGCCAACTCTTATAAGCAACACTAAACAAAGTCTGGGAAATGACTCAAAGACTAATCCAGATCTCAATCTTCAGTGTAAGGAGCTAGTGGTTGCAGAAGAGAAATCAAAACCTACTGTGAAAAAGGAGGAAACCCAGCGACAATCACTGAGAGACGATAGTTGTCCATCAGGGAGACTCAGAGTATTGGCCATGGAAAAGTCGAAGCTTCAGAGTGCTAGAAGCGAAAAGTCTACTTTAGCGAAAGATGGAGGTCTTAGTGTTCAAACCAAATTCAATCGGCCTTCCAAATGTCCTAGAATTATTATAATGACGACAAAACGCAATGTGAAGAACGAAGAAATAAAACAAAATTCTCCGAGCAGAGGTCGTTGCTCCGGGATCATTGAGGATGCTATGCCCCTGAAAGGCTCCACACCAGCGCAGAATTCCAAAGGGGAACCACGTATCACGACAAAACACGATACCAGGTTGAGGTTAGCAATCGTGCTCAAACCCCAGTGCTCGAGTCTGAAAGCTAATGTGGAGCAAGAACATAATCAAGAGCCTACAAATGAAGGCTGTGACTCAAGAATAAATAATACTATCTCCCCAATAGAGAAGTCAAGGCTAGATCAAAGCGCCAGGGACGAACTATGTATTACAAACGAGCACGATGTGATCCTGAATCCAAATTCGTCGTTCAAAACAGATCCAAATTTCCACGTGGACCACGAACAAGCCCAAAATAAGATTCCATGTTCAGGTTGTCACGCTACCGCAGCTGCGAGTGCTGTGCAAGTGAAGAAGCCAAAATTGCTTCGTAAAGCAAAAGTTGGTACCTTCAACACAAAAGAAAACGACGCAAACTTGTGTAGCAGGCCACATTTGAAGAGTGCATCGAATGTTCCAGTAACGACAAAACAAAGCGTGAAGGCCGCACCAACTAAAGACGTCTTTTTATTTGAAACCACAAGTCTGGAAAAAAATCAGGTCACCCTTTCAAGGCAGAAGTTGGTACTAAACCAAGTGGGCAACGACGAGAAATGTACTTTATCAGGAAGTGTCAAGGTGGAAAATAACACTTTAAGAGGACTGCCTGACAGTTGCTCGGTCACTCATGTAGAGAATCAGAAAGGTCTAAACTGCGAGCGTTCAGTCTCCAGTCAGAGTCCCCTGGCGTCCAAAGTCAAGCGCGAACCAGTTGGTAACGTCATTTATGGACCTCATGTCTTGACAGAAGGCACCAAAGACGTTGGCCAAATTAAGGAAACAGCAAACGCTCGGGCGACGATCAAACAAACGTCGAAGCACGCACATCGTCAAACAGATTACTGTAACAAAAAATGTTCCGCAGAGGTGGCACAGGACGTCTCATGCGAGAAAATGCTTACTACTGTCGACGATACAAAAGCTGAGGCTCGTGTCTGTCATGAGAGCCGCCCAGAAAGAAAACAAAAGACAGGCGATGAATCTAAACATTCCCCGTCGATTTCTTTGACAGGGTCCAGCACTAACTGCCAGGAACAGGTTGCTCAGTCGTCCTCGTTGAAGCCATCGCCAAACATCAAAAGAGAATCAAGGTCTGAGAAACATCAACCAAGACTCGGATTGCTAGATGCTTCGCTAAAACCCACGTCATCCACAACAGGAAAAACTCGTAAACCAATATCTAGTTCCCCGGACAACTCCCGTCCAAAAGTGGCACAAACTGTTAAGCGAGTGAAATTTGAGAGATCAACGTCACGGGATAGGTCGACCGAAGGTTCAGTGTCTTCACAAAGAAAAAAAGAGATCGTTGCCAAAGACGCTAGACCCAAGAAGAAGGTCAAGAAGCGCGCTAACTTGAAGCGCCGACCTGCATCAAAGAAACCGGCAAGATCCGTTAAGAAAGCAAAAGACGTTGAGCCGCTCGAAACATCCCACTCAGAAAGTATGTCTGAATGTCAGTCATCCGAAGAAATTGAAGCACGAAGCAACGAACAATCTGTCAGTGTTGAAAATAAAAATAAGCTGAAGAAAGTACGAAGGAAACCAAAATCAAAGGCTGGTGCTAGGAAAAGGCAACGGCGGTAAGTCCTGGTTGTCCACGTCGGATGCATATACACTTTGACTAAAGCAGTTTTCTTTAGACGTTTCTACTGTAATTGGTCAACTTATATTCCAACTCGGAATATTTTTGCCAGTGTGGCAACTCGTGTCTTTGAAAGTGTCGCTGCGGTTGCCTTTTAGAGCGCAGCTCTTAGGCGCCCGTTTCCGGCTTGGGTGGCGTCGGCGTCGCTGTCGCCGACGCCATCGTGTAACGCGTCGCCGTAATGCGTCGGCGTCGGCGTAACCGCGCGGTGCATTATGGGACGTTTTCCGTAATGCACCGCGCGGGAGGGTAAAGGGGGAGGGGGAGAAGGATGGAGGATCAGGGGGAGAAGGAGGATAGAGGAGGAGGAAGAGGGAGGATGAGGAGGAAGAGGGAGGAGGAGGAGGGAGGAAGATGAGGGAGGAGAAGGAGAAGAGGGGAGGAGGCGAGGAGCACGTGAGGAGTAGAGGAGGAGGGAGAAGGAGAGGGTTCGAATGAGGAGGAGGGGCATACCGTCCCCTCCGTACCCTCCCCTCCTCCTCCTCAGGAGCTGCGCTCTAATTCGGCATTACAGGGAGTTGTATACGTCTTTCATTTTTTTGTAAATGATTAGTTAAGAACTCGTGAAGCTACTTGTAGAGTTTTCACTCTACACTGTCTTGTGCTAAGCAACACGCGTTGGACATTCTGAATTGAGGAATGTGTGAGGGCGTAATCTAGGAATATTTTCACCATCAATTTTTTTCATAGCTGAGGATACGGCAGGAACCTTTGCATCTTCCAGGGCCGTCTCTTACCATTCACATGGAGCAACAAGTACGATGCACGAGAGGTACCAACAAAACATCGCAGAAATTCTTTAAAAAAAAAAAAAAAACGTAATTATAATTTTTGGCAGTTTTATGTTCTCCAGTTCTATAGATATGTGTTTGTTTGTTACGAAAGTATAAATTACAGAAAAGCTCATAAAAGTAGCATTTTATTCATTGTTAACATAAAGGTAAAAGAGAAACGGTTGAACATTTACTTTATGTTAAATAATTAAGCTTAACCAATAGTTGCATTCATCGACTGACCGCTTGAAAAATAATCAGTCCCAACGAATTAAAAGATACGTCACAATTGACACACCTCACATCATGGACGGTCAATAGACCCTTACAATTTTCTGTCAATACAATTGTGTCTTGGCGTTATTTATGACACAAGAAACAATCAGCAGAGCCAAGTCAATCCTTCGTTGAATAATTTTGAACTTGGCAAAAGAAAACAAAATCTAAATCTCATCAGTGTGTTTTGTTTTCGTTCTTTCGTGCAGGGCAGTCAGAAAGCACCCGAGTTCAGTGTCAGAAGACACAACGTCTACTTCTTCTGGGAGCACAAATATTTCTACCAAAGAGGCAAAAAAACGTACATTCAAGAAGAAGGCTAAGAAGGCTGGAACCAAGGCGCTGGGATCAAAATCTTCGACTGCTAAGAAACAAAGCGCACGATGCCGCCACTCACCCAGATCCAGAAGGAGAGCAGTGAAGAAAAGGAAATGTCCGTCTCCCAGCCCCGAAACTTCTTGTTCCTCCTCCGATGAGGAGTCAACCCAAGTGTCCAGTTCAAGCGATGGTACGAAACGTACCAAGCACGAACACAAAGTTAAGTCCGACGTCAGCAGGAGTTCCAAGCGCCCTAAGAACAAACGTAGCTGACAATCGTCAAAGTAGGGTCGGAGAAACCATAGCAGATCTCTGTTATCGGCATCCTTCAGGTAACGCTTTCAGTTCAGAAATTTGTAGGCAAGATGACCGGGCAACAGCACTGGATTAGGCTGAAAAGAAACGACGTGCTGGTACCTGGAAATCAAAGTGTGAAAAAATATCACGGTCGAAGAGATTTCTCTCTCTCTTTTTTTTTTGAGGTTTGTGCGTGTGTGTGTGTATAGATAGTATCGAAGAAAATGACAACCCTGGGTATTGATTAAAATTATGTTCAACAAAATGGTGTTCTACAAGTATGCTGAATATGTGTTTATTATTACACTCCCGTCTTCAGCAGTAATATTTTTTCCCCTCGTCGTTGAAGATTGCTGAAAGGAGAACATCTGGGCGTCAGGGATTAATTACGTATTTACAGATGTTGCAGCTCGCCGTTCTTCTTTTGGATGGTCGAGACACCATGGCACTTAAAATTTTCTGCAAATGAGAAATGAGAATAATAAAGACTTTCTGGATTTAAAAAGAAACAAAAAAAACATTATAGCATGTCGACACAGTCTGAGGCCCAAACTACCGCCCTTATTTGCGCCGTGCGCGACCAAGAGCGTCGCTGTGACCGGCCTTCCACGATTGGCCAAACGCCCACTATGACGTTTTGAGTAACATTAGGTCTGTTCGATTCGGCCAGAAAGTTCTGAACTAGTTCTGTCCGAGTTCAGACGAGTGCAGGATTCGTGCAGCGGCGGCGCAGAAACAGTGCAGCCGCCGCGGTAGGACTGGCGCTGTGATCGGCTTTCCGAGCGGAAGCGCATGGGTGTCGTCTGCATCTGTTGGCTCTTGTTTCTCCACGCCACGTTGTATGCTACATTTAATTAGTCGCAGTTTGATGAGACCATTCGTGTTTCCTTAGTTTCAAAGTATAATAACGGAATCTTTTCTGTGAACATTTTTTATTCGAGTGTACTAAAACGTTTTCTGCACGAAATGTGTTTCTGTCTGCATTTTTAACTGCCGTTCGGTTCCTGTCGTTTTCATAAGCGTTCGTGTCCTTCACATTCCTTTAGCAATAGCAGATTAATTACAAGTCTCTCGAGTTTCGCATTTCGACGGTAGGTTCGTGGCATCAGGATGATTTTGCGTCGGGAGTCACTGGCGGCAGCGCGTGGTCGGTACAGGTCACCTCGAAGACGAAGGCCTGACGATAGCGTTTTAACCAAGACAGTTATCGCCCGTAACTTTGGCGTCAAGCTGAAGCGTTTTCTGATTCTCAAGAAAGACTTGCGTGGAACTACCAAGCCAATGCCGATTCTCGGCGTCTTTCCCAGGCCCGTTAGTGAACGCCCACAGATACCAGCGGACAAAGCATGCAGTATTATGCTCAGCTACGGGGCATGCGAGGGCCAATGTACTAAATCCCAGACCTTTGCAATGTATCGGAGTCGTCAGTATGCATCCAAGAGCAACTGAAGGCGGGGACTATCAAGAGTGCAATACCTTTCCCGTGTCTGTAAGGAAAAATATCAACACTGTGGATCCCCAAATAGCATCAAAAAGAAACAATTTACGTGAGCCAATATTTCAAAACTTACCACAAGGAGACAAACCTACACGAGCAGGTGCCTAAAACGCTTTCAGAATATCATAATCAAGCAAATTGCTACAATCAGTTATGATCTCAATTCCGCGTCCACCGCGGGGTACGTTTTTATCATAAATGAGAGGAAACGCAACCTCCGTATCGGCGTTATTGTTAAACATCGCAGACATTTGAGCAAGAACTGCGAAAAATGGCACCGCGAGCAGAGATGGACGAGGAGTGTCGTCTGCTGTCGCCGTCTGCTCTTTTCGTCTGCTTCTGCACGGACGCTGAACTGACTCCGGAGCCGGTGCAAGATTTTGAGGAACTGGGTCTGAACTCGTTTAGAACTGGGATGAATCGAACGCGCCAGTGCAGCGGTCGTGCAATTTCCGGTTGAATCGAATGCGCCAGTTCTTGCACTGCTGAACTACAGGGTGAAACAAGGAGACGGCAGGCTCTTTAAATCGACCGGAAAATTCGGTTTCTTAACCTATCGCGCTACGACTTTGTGCAGCGTTGCCCACAGATTGTGCATTTTTTTTTTTTTTTTGTAAAATTTGCGAAGAACGAACTTACCTGAGGAAAAAGTAAAGAAAGAAAAAGGCTTAGCTCCTATGGAAACGCAGCAACGCCACCGGTCTTCAAACAACACGGCGCCGTTTCGCACGGAAGACAAGAGGTGGCGCAAGCGGTCGCGACGCCAACTGCCGCCAACGACCGAGCAGACGACGCCGAGAGCCGGCGCTTTTAGCAGACAAGGAACTCGGTTCCTTGTTGTTACCGCGCCTGTTTTTGTTTCTGCGACTGCCGCCGCCTGCGGAACGCGCGCCGCTTTTGAGTCGAAAAGTTCGTCTGCTAAAGAGGCCGGCTCTCGGCGCCCGTATGCTCGTTCGTTGGCGGCGTTCGTTGCGCCATCTCTTGTCTTCCGGTGCGAAACGGCGCCGTGTTGTTTGCAGACCGGTGGCGTCGCTGAGTTTCCATAGGAGCTAAGCCTTTTTCTTTCTTTACTTTTTCCTCAGGTAAGTTCGCTCTTTGCAAATTTTACAAAAAAAAAAGCACCATCTGTGGGCAACGCTGCACAAAGTCGTAGCGCGATAGGTTAAGAAACCGAATTTTCCGGTCGATTTAAAGAGTCTGCCGCCTCCTTGTTTCACCCTGTAGTTCAGCCAGTTCAGGCGAATCGAACAGACCTAATATTCCTGCTCTCATCGACGGAAATCAGATCAAAGTCAGACTCTCAACTTTGACGGTGTTAGTTTTAAAACGCGATGATAGGCTTCCACCGTGCTTTTCACGCACCATCGAAGTCGTTTGCATCTAATAATATTGGTCGTGACGTCAAAGATGGGAACCAAAAGAGGGCGCCACCGATGCATCTCGTCGCCAATAGGCATTCCTAAAGCCGTGTGCAGGGCCGTTTATACTGAGACAGAGAAAGTCTGGCAACCACAGCAGCTTTGTGTGACAACCGCGGGGGATGACTACGTCCGTCCGACATTTTGTGTCTCTGACTCATATGAACTCTATGCAATTTCTCAGGAAAAAAAGAAGATAAAGAAGTAAGGCCAATTTGTGTTATCGAGAAATCCGCTAGTTCTAGCGGGCAGCAAGCTCCGCTCATTGGCCAAACTCTCTCAGTATAATCTGCTCTGGCCCCGTGATAAAGGCGTTTTCATACAAGTACCGCCAACCATAGTTGTGGAAACACGCAAGACACGTGCCTCGAGCGGCTGCTCCGCCGCTTTTCGCTTCCAACTGTGTGTTTGTGTATATGTTCATGCAGCCTGAAGTTAGACTGCCTCAACGGGCGACTTGTCTCTCGGCTGTAGATGAGCAATAGGCAGTGCAGTACAACCGCTAGCTTGGGGGTCTTTAACGTGCACCACGCAGTAGTGATACACGACCGCACGCCGATACGATGCTTATCCAGATCGAAATGGGCAGGGGTGGGGATTGAGAATAGGGTTCATGGATTCTGAAGCGCGAGCTTTCGCTCCACGTGCTCCGAGCAGGTGTGCGCTAGCCCACTCAACCACCAATTCCCCCCCCCCCCCCCCCTCCTTTCCAATTCGCTTCCAAGGGCCGCTCATTTCAGTGTTGCGCCGCCATTTGCTTGCAAGACAAACGCAAACACATGATGGGGCTTTAGGCATTCCTACTCGTGAAACATGGCCTAGGATTCTAGAAAAGTTACGTGACGGCCTGCGGTGAGTTCACGAGCTGTGGCCATGCGCTCGCGCAAAAACCTGTTTTTCGAAAACCCGAGTGCCGGTACCATCGTCTTGACGTGACCTCCAAATCACGAATTTATGCTCCGTACACTAACGCGTAGAAAAAAGGGGGAAGAGGAAATAAATATAAGCAATACTTGACTTCCATTTGAAAGTCTGCGCATACCTTACATCATTTCGCGGCAAGCAACAGTGAATACCCATTTTCTGTCGCAGAAATGTTTTCGCATGTCCTGTATTTGGGAGTATTAGCCTAGTGCTGCAACCATGGCGTTACAGCCATGACGAAACTAAACCAAAAACGTAAAGCAAAAAAAAAAAAAAAACAGCCGGAAAGGAATATTACGGTTTAAGAATACAGTCGGCTAAAATGATTGCTTCACAGTACATTCCCTGCTGGGTTCCGGTATGGCGACAACGGTAACATTAGGAACATTTAGCAAACCATACCGTGGCCCGCGTACCCGACTACCGAGCCTTTGAAGCATGCATTTAAGCGCGCGCCCAGCGGTCACGGTATCACCCAGGCGCGAGCTTGAAAGCATGCTTCAAAGGCTCCGGTAATGCGATACGCGGAACAGGGTAACGGTTTGTTAAAAGTCTAGTCTTGTGCGAATAGTGGATTTTGAGTTCGAAGCGAATTGGAAGCGAATAGTGGTTTTGGCCGAATATTTTCGAATCGAATATCGAATAGTTTTTCCACACCTTTCACTACCATTGCGTAATGCTTAGATGAAAACCCAGCTAAACTTGTGAAGGTTGTTCCACTTGTTCATTTACAAGCTAAGTTTAATCTATCTATATTTATGAACTGCTAACTAAGAAGGTCTGATGTCTTTGGATGGCAAGTAAACGACAGATTTGACATAAAATGAATCCTATAGAGATGGCCAACTATACCCAATTGAGTGAATTTACAAATATTGCTATATAAAATGTTCTTTCTTTAATCTCAAGTTAAGATAGAATGAATCGCGCATGATGAATGCAGGCTGTAAGGGCATCTCTGCCCAACATAGTATACTCTTGCATAACAGCAAGTTCAATTTTGAAACTTTTACTACAATGTAGATATACACACTCACAAAGTTTCCATTTATTTTCAAATGCAGACGGCACGCGTGCACCATCCCGCTTTGAATGTATGCTTTTCTACCAAGCACACAATGGCGATATTCATACTTTTCCAAATGTTTATCGCGGCAAGTTACCCCGTTGAGTGCGCTTCTTACCGAGCACCGATGTAATGCAGAGAAGTAACACCCGCGGAGCTCGCTTTTGTGGGTATTGCTTCTCCGCAGTGCGCCGGTGCTCGCTAAGAAGCGCACTCAACGGGGCTAACCCTACGCAATTAACACTTCGAAAAACGCGAATAGTGCAGTTCTTCTCGAAGCGAATATCGAATAGTGTATTAATCGAAACTTCTATTCGAAATTCCGAATATTCGCACAACCCTATAAAAGTCCCTATTAGGTACTCTTCGTATCGCAAGCTGCGGACTGTAGGGCCAGCGGGCGCGTACTCAATCCATGCTCAAGGTTACGGCACGACTTCCCGCAAGCAACGCAAAGCTCTTGCGAACGATCTACGAAAGGTCCATATGCTAAGGCTGACCCCATATTCTCACCTTACATTACGAAAGCTAACGTCTGCTTACGCAGAAGCCATTGGGACATCTGTGCCTCATATCAAGCGTGGGTACCACTTCGTGGATATAGCCTGGTATGCGACATTCCAGACACGAAGATTTCGGTGACTTCGACGTAACGCAAGAAAAGGGTACCGTGTGATCCCCGGCCTTTACGGTATCGTCATGCAATGCCTTTCTATGTAGACAGCTTTAGCATAGCGTTGCCGCACGGAGCGGCATTGCCACCGGAAGCTCGAGCTGTACCTTCGAAGCATGCTCGTTAGCGCTCACAAGGGGTGCTGCCGTGCCCATATATGGTGGCCCGCTGTAACGCGATACTAAAACTGCCTCCTGGCCATCTTAGAGTATACGAAATACCGAAGTCGTCCAGAATACACGTTTGTTCAGCGAGCCTGGAAATCTCTACCTAGTGAAACGCAATCACAGCCACACTAATGACAGCCCGAATAGAAAACACTAACCTGGACAGTCGATTACCACCATCCGTGACCGCCGTAGGATGGCCATCCGTATCCGCCATAACCACCGTAGCCTCCATAACCGCCGTAGCCACCGTATCCGCCGTATCCACCGTATCCACCGTATCCTCCATAACCCCCTCCGTAGCCTCCTCCGTAACCTCCTCCGTAGCCTCCTCCGTAGCCCCCGTGGCCACCGTAATTGTGCAGGCCGTGCAGACCGAGAAGTCCAAGACCGCCGAGTCCGCCCAGACCTCCGAGCCCGGCTCCTCCTGCTCCCAGGGCTGCTAGGGCCAGCAGCTTCTTTTTCTTGAACGCATGCGTGCTGGCTAGTGTCAGGTAGATGACGAAGGCGACCGTCTGAAAAGCGGAAGCCGCCGTCAGAATACTCGAGTGTATTCACTGGGGACAGCTCAGGAATACATGACTAGTGCTCTAAATGCATGGAACTTCTAGAGCACAACTATTATGTTCAATATAATCGGCTGCCAAGTTAAACTGCCATGCAGGGTCTGGTGAAGAGAGGAAATATACTCGGTCAATTACCATAGTTTGTAGCAAAGCGAGAACACTAGACAATTCTCCTATAGTCTTCGCCGCTGGCACGCAAAATTCTATCGACTATGGCATATGTAAACATTGTAAAGGTAATATTTCGACTATCTTATATGTCAATATTGTAAAGTTTGTAAAGTTTGCAAAATATTGTAAAGTAAAGACGCGTCATTGTGAAACTCATGAGATTAAACAAAAATGTAGGAGGAATATACAGGTGTCTATACATTCGGTTCATATACTACCCCAGATCCTCTAGATAAACACTGATTTATTACGCCGAATCGCGTCGAAAATAAGGCTCGGAAACCCTATATCTGCCGAAATCGGTGCTATTTCTACGATGCTCATAAGCAGGCTATTTTGTTTTTATGTTCATAAGCAGTGTTGGCTAATTGTTTCCATGGGCTTCTCAGACGTAAATTGGCCAGGTACATGCGGAAGAGATAAATCATTTTTAGCGCAGGATCAACAAATTGACCGATGAGTTTTTCCTGAAACAAGAAAGCGAACCAAGTAATGGTGATGCTGGAAACAACCAGCCGATCTCAACTCACCAGGAGTCTCATGATGGTAACTTGCGAAAGATTTTCAGTCCATTATATACCCTGGAAGTAGCGGACGTCCCACCCACTCCCCTTCAATCGGAACCCCCCTGCGGTCAAACAATTTACCGCTCTCTCCATCTCCAAGCCGCTCTCCCCGCAAACGAATCAAGGGAGTGCAAAAGCGGTTCCTCGAGAAAGTCCCTCAAGCATTCTGCTTGCAGACTGCGAACCTACCAGAACGGAAGGAACTGTCCGCAGTTCCTCTTCCTCCCGCACGAGCTCTCCGCGCAGTCGGTTCTTTATGTGTGTACTTTGTGAATAGACGAGTACGTCGTCCGAGCAGAACGAACGGCCAGATATTGTATTCGTTTATTCGCCCTTTTTGTTTCGCTATTTTCGTTGTTTATTCTCTCGAGTCCGGTGGTTCTTGCAATGTACCGCGCTTGAGCGAGAGTGAAGGGAGGCACCCAGTGACCCGGTGAAACACAACCGCTGGCTCTTTGTTTTCGGAGCGCTCTTACATCACACTCACGTTTCAATAAAATAAAGCAGGCGCGTTTACTCATAAACCAGGAAAGATATTACGATTTATCATCTCGAATGACTTCTTAAAAAATGGGTCGCACTGCTTTGCGCACTAGCGAACGATAAACCTCAATTGTAGGAGTGCGCGAGAGAGGTTCAGATCGAATAGCGCTGAGTCAGTGTTAGCCTTCACAGTGCTAAGAAAATTCACGAGATACCGGCTCTATTTGCAGTAGCGAAGCTGGAGATGACGCTTCGCTATTCGATTCGAAGCAATATGATCACGTCTCTACATACCTCAGCAAGCTTTACAAGAATGAGAAAGACAAGCGGGAAGGCGTCTTACATATTGTGATTGGTCCGCCATGCGGTCAAGTGTTTAACACTGTAACGTCACGGGATATATTATGATTGGCCGAGCGTCTGGATGAGAAAACTGTGGTCACCTTACGCGTCTTGTTTCGTGATTCGATCTTAGGCGTTCTTATCGGCTAATGGCTTAATCTGATTGGCTGTGGAAAGATAATTATATGCACGGGACTCGCGACGCCCTGCGGTTCATTTGTGACTATAGCAAGAGCACAGTATGGTCATCTAGGTGCAAATCTCAGAATAGATACTGCAGGTATCTATCAGGTGAACTATACGTGCATTTTTAATCGAGCGAGAGCGTTTGGCTGCCGGAAGCAAAATAACGAACCACTCGCACGCGCGCGCGCTTTTGATTTGAATGCATCCATCAAAACTTGACACGCTCGCGAGAGGAAGTTTGACATTCCATTTACGTCCGCGGAGAGATGAACTCATGCTCCCGAAACAACGCCGCGCTTCGGAGCTGACACGTGCGAGAAGTCAGCAACAACTTCGCAAAAGAAATCTCTCCCCCTTTTTCTCTCACTCTCTCTCATCAAGACGTTCTTGCATTCCGACCAGGACCGCTCTAAATATTTTACAGTTTTGTCGTTTCCGGTTCCCAGCAGGGCGTCATCTGGATTGTCCCGACTAACTTTTACTTTGGCTTCGACATTTGCCCAGCTGTGCATTTACGTTCAACTCCTTGGCGCCATCTCGGCGCTTTCGAAGCTTCTCGATAACGAAGGCGTTACGAGAAGAAAAAATGAATTTGCGTATAGGTCACGTGACATGAAGCCACGTGACGTCATTTTCCCCGCTAAATTTAGCGGCGAAATTTTCGGCTACGATTTTTGAGGCTTCACTTTACCTGAAAGCCTGGCCTATAAACGTTTCTCGTGAAAAAAAAAAAAAAGTTGCGAAACATTGCCGCGTGCGTGGCGACGTTGGCAACGCACGAACCCTGCTCGTCCTGGTTATTTTCTTTTGCCAGTGAAAAAGGACTTTTAGTAAACCGTTACCGCACCGTTACCGCACTAGCGTTACCGTGGGTTCGACTGCGCATGCGCGACTCGTACCGCGGCGTCACGTGCCATGAAACGCTGTATCGTGGTCGACTTACCGTGATACCGCGGCCCTGTGCTCAACATGGTGGCGTTCCCGGTCCGCCACTACAAGCGTCGGCGACACACATGCTGTTTCATTATACAGGAGGAGCCACCTAGAAACGCTCGTGGCAGCAAAATATTGCTGTAGCAGTCATATTTAGTGGTGAAAGCTGCGGTTATAATGACCCTGGCACGTCGCAGAACGGGGTTTTTTGTCTTTTCTTTCCACAATATATATTGAAAAAAAAAAAGAAAGAAACTTCCGATGGCGTTGCGGTGGCTCTGTTTGAAGCATTTTACAGTGAGTGCCTTCATCGCGCGCTCGATGTCCTTCGCCGCGCTTTGGCTGCGTGTAACTGCGTGAGCGCTATTCCGCTTTCAAGACCAGAAAGCCCGTGCTACGCTCTTCACTTCTGCACTGCAGAAGTGAAGCGGCACTTCTGCTGTTGTCTCAGTTTCATCAACGATGCCTTTTATAGTGTTTTAGAAACGGCAGGCTCATTTGATTGATATGATTGAGTAAAAGACAAATCCCAGGCAGAGGTCAACGCAGTAGATTATGATTACTCAGAGTGATAGGGTTTCGTGCATCGTATGTCTGTTTTCAATGTGGCGGAGTATGTGATGAAGTGCGTTGAGTGACGCGAAATCTGAAGGGTGCTTTGGATGTCGCGAGATGTGTTGGAATTATTTCGATCTCGCGAGGTTCTAAAATGTTGTTGAAGATTATTGCCTGTTCATTTTTTGTGCACGTAGCCCCCGCTATAATGCCGAAAGGCGCTGCGGGTACTGAATTAATGAATAAATGAAATGAATTCGCATTAGGGAGTTTTAGAATAGGGGGACACTCGAAAGCCCTAAGGGCTCACCACTGCGCATGCGCCGAACCCTAACTGCCTTTTAGGTTAGCGCTGCCTCTGAGGCCCCTAAGCAAACATGGCGGCGCCCTGTGTCGCTCGCTTCAGAAGAAATCCGTCATGGTCGCTGCACTATTAGGCACGCTCATCGGCAATAACTGGGGCCAGAAGGCTTACTCCTTGCTTTACCTCACTTAAATCACAAAGTGCGAGTGATAATTTCGCCCTGTCTTTTAGATCGTCTTCTCATTCTGGACGTTCTTAAGCCTGCAGATACGCGATAATTGTTAACATGACAGCGTCTCCGGAGCAACGGTACAGTCCAACAGAAAAGAAGGCATTGGCGACGCCGTGTAGGTTACCCAGCGGCTCGACGAGTATGTCCGCGGCATCAACTTTGATGTGGAGACGGATCACCGACCACTCGTTTCACTCTTTTTCAAAATAGAGCTTGACATGCAACCTCCACGAGCGCAGGGACTCACGCTCAAGTATGCGCTACCGGTTTCAAATGTACTACGTGCCTGCAAAACTCCTGGCTAAAGCGGATACCTTGTCACGTACCCCCCCCCCCCCCCCCCGCCCCCCCGAAGGCATCATGTCCCCTACACACTCTGGAACTCTTCGCAACAGAGGTAGTGGTCTAGACTTCCGAAGTGCTGCCGGTCAACCTGGAGGACGTGAGGAAAGCGCAAGGTTACGATGGCGAGTAAAGTGCACTTCAAGTACTTAAAATATTGCCAGCGCGGGTGGCCACATAAGTTTAAGTTACCGCTGCACCTTGGAGAGTATGCTTCGCTGATAGAGGAACTCACCGTCTGTGATGGTCTTTTCCTTAAAGGTGCCTGCTTAGTCATTCCCACTTCGCTACGGCCGGATGTGCAGAAGCTAATACACGAGGGACACCAAGGCATCTATCGCAGCAAAGCTCCGGCTCGTGAATCGTTATGGTGGCCCGGCATAACTGCCAATATCGTCTTTGTTGTCACTAACTGTAAACAATGTTCCTCTACGCGAGTGAACTTGGCAGAACCGTTGATCCCCACCAGTCTTCCTGGTTGTCCGTGGGAAATGCTAGGCATGTATCTCTTCTACCTCAAAGGGCAAACTTTCATCCTAGTGGTGGAGATAGTGACCCTGAGAAGCACGACAGCGCAATTAAGCTGTTATTGACGTACTCAAGAGCATGTTCGCTCGTCATGAAATGCCACTACGGGTGAGGTCCGATAATGGTCATAATGGTCTACCACTCTAATCTTCGGGAGTTTGCATCCATCGCGGCTTCCTATGGTTTCGAGCATGTGACAAGCAGTCCTCACTTCGCGCAATCGAATGGAGAGGCAGAAAGAATGATCCGGAGAGTAAAAGACTTCTTCCGCAAGGCAGAGGATCCTCATATGGCTCTTCTCAGCTTCCGGGACACACCGGGAGTGAACGGCTTCAGTCCTGCCCAACTAATAATGAGAAGGCAGATGAGAACTTGAGTTTCATAAGATCTCTAGCAGAAATGTAGCCCATAAGAAATAACATACTGCAGACTGCAACCGATTTTACGCGGTGAGAAACCTGCCGTCAGTTCGAGCCGGTAAACAAGTCTGGATGAGACCTGAGCAAGTCCAGGCTCCGGTGTTAAATCCAGCTCATCGAACACGGTGTTACGTTGTCGAAACTAAACGTGGTGGCGTTCCTCAATGGAACAGTCGACACCTTGTGCGTTTCGGTGAGGGAGAACAACCTCAGAATCTACCTGAGGCCGCGCAGCACGTCGATGTCCCTGATTCACCTCGAGAACCTGCAAACCCGACAGAGCCACGGCCGCCGCGGAACCGGCCCCAGTCGCAAGGAACAGCGATGGTGTTGTGAGAACTCGCAGTGGCCGACGTGTTATTCCGCCGGCTCGTTTGATTTTGTGTACTTAAATTCTGCAAACTGCCTCCACCTCCCGTCTTTCTTAAAGTCTAGATGTGTAGACGTTTACACCTATTGTCTGTGTAAATTATCTGCCACAAGTCTATGGCGCCCCCTGTCTTTGTAAATAGTTGATCCTCGGGATTAAATCCATTCTGACTGCTGGCGGTTACGGACTCGCTCACTCCGCCCATACCTTCACGGCAAGAGACCTCAAGTATGCGTCTATTGTGACAAAGGCAGATGGGCAACTCGAAAAACAACTGAACAGTATGACAGTACAGCAACGTATATCGCTGAACACGTCAGTCGAACGGTTGGACTGACGTGTCCAGCGATAAACGTTGCTGTACTGAACTCTACAGCTGGGAATGTCCTTCACCCAGAGAGCACAATCAGGTTCGTTGGCTGAACCTTCTAGAAATAGGTACGGACCAAATGTAAATCCGGAGGTTGCAAACACGGGAAGGCACATAACCCATTACCCGCTGTCCTTAATGAAGGCACAGTTCTCGAAGATTCACCAGCTCTTCCTGAAACACAACACTGCCGTTCCTTCGAGCGCGTCAGTAGAACGACTCTACAGAATTGCCGGAGATGTATTTTCAAGGAAGCGGGGGAACATAACTGATGAAAACTTCTACAGGCAGCTGCTGCTTAAGGGCGATAACTACTAAAAAAAAACAATAAACCATGAAACAACAACAGTTGTGTATTTGGTTGTCAAAGTAACGTGGAAAGTAACTCGTTACTTTTGAGGTAACTCACGCGTTCCTTTTGAGAATCGGTAACGAGTAACGTATTTAGTTACTTTTTGAGCGAGTAACGAGTAACGGTATTTAGTTACTTTTTTGGGGTAACGTGTACATGTCTGCCTCAGAGCATCGAACAACCACAACCCCTGAAAAAGAAGCAGACGAACTTGCGCTCCGAATAGTTTTCAGCATGCGGTGCTAACAACGGCCCCAAATATAGCGTCCGCTGAAAGCACCCTAAACAATTTTAATTCAAAATGACGCACGATCGAAGAGATGAGGCCAAGCAGTGTATTCAGCATAGATGACAGAACACATCACAGTATCCAACGTACTAATCACGCAGTCTATACTTGAGTCTACAGTCACCGAGAGCCTAAGAAACACGGGGTGTGTTCTGTTATGTTTACGCGTTCTGTTTACTGATTCATTATGGCTATAATCTCGCAATCTCATCGGCTGTGAAGCTATAATGATCGGCTGCACGGAACTCACCGCGTTTTGCGTTTCTTAAAGGGACACTTCAACAAAATTTGAAATATACCCGTCATGTCCAGAAATAAGCTGAATATGATGCACAGTATGCATAAATGACTATCGCACGTTTGTATTTTGAGCGTGAGGGCTGCATGTTTTGTTATAAACGGCCCAGTCTGGCAAGCGCTTGGAGAGCAGCCAGCGGAGAGCACGCGACATCCAGCGCAATCGTGACGGTGCCTGTCTCGGGACGCGGCTGACGTTGACGAGACGATTGAAGGCAGGGTACCTAAAGCCCCTTCATGTTTCAAAACTAGAGCAAGGTGCGTCGACGCACGAGGCACGCGTAACGTGCAGCCCTTGGGAAGATCATGGCGGCACAGCACAGCACTGAGCTGGATTTCCGACGCCATGGATTTCCCAGAATTGGCGCGCGGCACGTGCCTCGAGCATGTCTACAACAATGAATGGCGCCACTTTTCCCAGGATCGAGGGGCTTTGAGGGTACCTGGCGGCGGCCATGTCTCCACTCGTGCGGGCAAGTGCGTGCAGTTACAAACTTTCCAAAGCTACGTTCACGCGTACGCTGTTAAGCTTGCACGCATGGGGCACCAGTGAGGCTATAGTTCTAAGCGAGACAGGCATCGTCACTTCGTGTCAGTGTTCCTAGACAGACATTACAAATGAGTCTTCACGGACGTCCACCAGGTTCCATTTGCTAATCGTTTAATTCGTTTTAAAATTTCTTTTCGTTTCTTTTTCAACAAGCGATTGTGGTGTCCTATGTGAGTGCCGCTCCTTTTAACACGTATAGACCAAGAAATAAGCGCCGAAATTTCACTGTGGTATCCCTTTCAAGGAACCATGAAATTATTTTTTAACTTCTTCCTCGATCGTTAGCTTTCCTCCTCAACTCAAAATCGAAATAAAAAAAAAAATCAAGCGCTAATGACATGCTTGGGTACCGGTACGATGACACCAAGCTTCCACCGTGCTTTTCATGCACACCATGGAACTTGTCATTCGCGATGATAAGTTCCGTCAGGGCACTCCTTGGCCACGAACGCGAATATTCGTCGACGGATTGATTGTTGACGAGCGAACACGCCGGAGTGACGCAGTTCTCGTGTCCAATATGTGAGCTGGGGCGGGCTGACGTCCTTTGACTACCGCGGTTGTATCGCGGTGAAATAGTGGAAAGCTCTCGAAGGAAAGGAGGTGCGAAATAGTCCGCTCTATTTTCGAATTTTCGTGCAGAAAAGCAGACTTTTTACTTTCTACCCTCTTTCTTTTTGCCCACTAAATGATATGCGATTAGTCAATTCCAATCTAAAATTATTTATCTCAGCGCAAAATTCGTTTCATGGCCCATTTATTTGTGTTTGTGTGTATGTTTCTACAGCCTGAAGTTAGTCTACCTCATCGGGCGACTTGTCTCTCAGCTGTATACATGAGCAATTTAGCCAGTGCAGTATAGAACCGCTAGCACGCAGTAGTGATACATGACCGCAGGCCGGTACGGTGCTCATCTAGATCGAAACAGGCAGGGGTGAGGTTTTCACCCAGAATCTCTGAGTTCTACAGCGCGAACTTTCACTCCGCCTGCTCCGAGCTGGTGTGTTGTGTTCTAGCCACGCTGTAAAATAATACTCTTCAGGTGAGGACAGCGTGCTCCTCGCGACGTGCCGATAAAGTTCGCTTTTCACTCTCTCTCTCTCTTCCTCTCTCTCACTATGGTTTCAAGCGGTGCCGGCAGATGACTCGTCGACCCGTGGGCACGGTGTAAGACGCAGGAGGCAGTGCACAAGACGGCTCGTGCCGCCTCATGCTCCACACGCACAGAGCTCCAGCGAGGTTGTCGCACGTGAAGAAAGACCACGGTGTACCGCGGTGTCAAGGCAACGAGATAATTTTTTTCGCTCTCACACAGTTTCGCCGTTTGGCCGCTGGCGACACTGTCAGCCGCGGGCACGGTGGCCGCGGAATAATGCAGCCTTTCGGATGCCCGTCGAATGGACACTATCTGATTCCTCGCGCCGCGCGTTCAGCCCCGCCGTGTCCTCACCTGAACAGTGTATCTTACACCGTGGTTCTAGCCCACTCGGCCACCGATCCCCCTAATAGACCCTTTCACAAATTCAGTGCCATCTAGTGTCTGAAATAGCAGTTCAAATTGCTGTATGCTAATGGCGGATAAAATCTGGTGCCTTTTCATCAACGGTAGGCGTACAAAAGTTAGGGTGTTTTCCGTTGAACGGTTATTTGTCTATCTGCTTCAGTTTCGATGGTGTCAAGAAACTACCGCTCTGCACAAGGCGCTTATAGTTGAGTAAACCTCTCCCTAAAACTAACAGTTCATTGTCATGAGCTGTCATGGGGCGTGCTGAAGCCGAGCATTCCAAGGACTTGCATGACAGCCTCAAATGCGTAATGCATATAAGCTTATAAGTCTAGATGCTCAGGCTCCGCATCGGTTTCTGTCTTGAAATTCTTCCTTCACCAGCCATAAAAAGGCCGCCATTCGCATGTACAGATGATACACACTTAGGTGATGATAGCTATCGAGGTGGCCAGACTGAATTTCTGGAAGGGTCTATTACCCTAATAGACCGATCTCAGCAGCCAGTTTTACTACGCCACTGCTGCCGCAATGCATCTCTTTCTGTGCGTGCGACAACCCCGCTGGAACTCTGCGCGTGTGGAGCACGAGAGAGCACGAGCTCTCGCATGCATGGCCGTCTGCCTCCCGTGAACTAAAGTTATGGCGGCGTCACGCATGCGCCGAACGCTTAGTGAGATCGGTTATAGTGTGAGATCAAAACCCACCTTCTGACGACAGTCAAGCGCGGCTCATGTATGAGACACGAGAACTGCGTGAGCACTCGACTTGGGCTCGTAACAATCAATGCCTCGGCACTCGGGTAGTGGCTCATGTCCAACCACTGCGAGGATGAGAATAGCCCAACTCGAACAATGCCTGGAGCTCGGCACGCGTTTTCTCCTTCTCCAACCCCAGCGCGTGGCTATATAATAATAATAATAATAATAAATATTTATTTTCAAGTGCCCCAAAACAACCAACAGGTCTTTTCTTTGGTACACATAATAAATGAGGCATTAAAATAACAGAGACATGGCAGAAATACACAAACGTTACAAATTGGCAACAAGTACGTTCATTTTCATCGCGAACACCCGAGAATCGCTAAATATATCCACTTCAGCATTGTTGATGCGGTTAAAAAGCAGTTGGCAGCGTGACGAAGGCGAGAGATCACAGCCAGTATTAACGTAAAAAGTACAATGATTTCTAGTGGGTCGGGAGGGAACATGTAAATTAACATCACTTAAAAGCGAGCCACTATCTGATACACCGTTTACTAACTTATGAAAAAAGACGAAGTCACGTTCCGCTCTTCTATCGGACAAGTTTGTCATCGAAACTTTTTTGAGAAGAAATTCATAATCAAAATAGAAGCGACGTTGAGAATATCGATCATACGCAATGCGTATTACACTCTTCTGTACATTTTCAATGTTCAATGCCTGAGTTTTATTTAACGCATTCCAAGCTACTGAAGCAAATTCAAGTCTAGACCTGACTAGGGCACAAAATAACCGAACCAAGGAAGCCGGGTTATTAAAATGCTTCGTAATACGAGATATAACACCAAGCATTCTTGTTGCACTGCCAACGACAAATGACACGTGGGCAGTAAACGTTAGAACATTATCAAGGTGTACGCCAAGGTCTTTTATAACAGAAAGACGTTTGATAGGCGTCCTCTCTAAAACATAATCGCAGTCTATTATGGTGTGACGCCTTGAGAAAGAAACGACTTTTGTTTTCAATGGATTCAGAGATAAGTTATTCGCTGTACACCATATAGCAATCTGTGAAACGTCATGCTGTAGAGCGTTGCAGTCGATAGAAGAGTGAATATTCATAAAAAGCTTGATGTCATCGGCAAACAACAATATTTGAGCGTTATCAAGATATGACGGCAAGTCGTTGATGAATATCAAAAACAACAACGGGCCAAGGATGGAGCCTTGAGGGACGCCAGATGTGGAAAAGAAGTGGTCGGAATGACTGTTATCTACACGAACTGTGTTCAGTCGAGATGATAAATAACTACGGAACCAGTTACATAGCTCTGGGCAAGAACCATATGACGATAATTTGTGTAACAGCAATTCATGGTTTACTTTATCGAAGGCTTTAGACATGTCAAAAAAGATACAATCAACTTGTCCTCTGTTTGTAACAACAGGGGCAGAGTAATTTTAAAAAAGCAAAGATTTGTTTCAACCGAACGTCCCTTCAAAAAACCATGCTGACACTCTACAAACTTATGCCGAAAATAAAAAAAGAATCCGGGAATACATAACCCGTTCAAAAACTTTAGAAAACCCAGATAGCAAAGATATTGGGCGGTAGTTGCTTTTCACAGAACTGTCACCTTTTTTCAAAACTGGTACAACAACCGCTTTTTTCCAAAGGGAAGGAAAAACACCAGAAATAAGAGAGAGGTTGAAGATGTGCAACAGAATAGGTATAAATAATTCGCTACATCCCTTAATAATAAAGGATGGAATAGAGTCAGCTCCTATAGATAGCTTCGGTTATAATTTTTTTATTGCTTCCGCAATTTCAACGGCATCTACTCTAATACCAGACAAGAAATCATGGCAGTTGGTTTTTATTTCTTGCGGCTGAGTGCTTTGCTGACAGGTTGAATAACAACTGCTGAAGTAATCAGCAAAAATATTGGCAACTTCTAAAGGTGAAGATACATAGTTAGCGTTGTTATCTGTGCGCAGACAAAGACCATGGTTTAAGTTGCGCGTGTGTTTCTTGGCATAGCGCCAAAAGTTTTTAGGGCACCGGTTTAGGCTACACTCAACTTGTTCAAGGTGCAAGCGTTTGTCCCTAGCGTACAGCTTTTTAACCAAAGCCCTGTAAATGCTGAACTCAGTATAAAATAGAGACAAACCAGTACGTTTGAAGAGTCTATGAAAATGGTCTTTTTTGCAAAGGTAGATTTTCAACTCTTTGAAGAACCATAATTAACCTTGGCGGCATATATGATAGGCACCAGGCCACGTGGGCGCTTGTTCTGGCTCCGAGTTGAGGGGATGAACGACGGTCATTTTTCTGGAATTTATTTGCCGACTGTCATTGCTTAGAAAGAGAAAAAAAAAACTAAGGCTAGTTTATTCAGTTTTAACGCCAGGGAGTGATTCTCAATAGTATTTAGCGAAAGTAAAAAAAAAAGTGTCATGGCCCCTTTAAGCTGTCAATTACTATAGGGAAGCAAGTGTTCCAAAATGCATCTTTGGCGCATAGGGACGCAAGGAGAAGCACAGCTATCAAAGGGCAGGGCAGAGACCGTGCAGTGACAAGGCAGCCAAGCGCGAGCCGTCATTGGTAGAGGTCGGGGGGGGGGGGGGGGGTGACAAGCACTTGGACGAGTCTCTAGGGTGAACATAACGCACAATATCACCCGATAGGTCAATTACCGGGGAAGCGCTCTGCACCTGAGATGGCGGCGCTTCTGGTCGTTCTCCGGAAAGACGCGACGCTGCAGGGTGACATCAGAAGGAACTCGTCCTCGGCCCTTCCGGAAAGGGAGTTATGGCAGCTCGTAAAGGCAGATAAGAGCGCTGCATTCTGGAGCGGAACCCGGAGAGAGTGAAAGCAAAAGAAAAATCCGCTTGGCAATTCGAATGAGAGTCGCGACCAGGAAGAAAAAGTGACATGGCGCGGCATGAATTTGCGTACGCAACTCGTTGCGGTTCGCTGATGCGAGACGCCCGGTGGCTGACGTGATCGTCAAGTGCAGGGTCTGGCAGCCTGGGACCGGATTTATTGGACGTCCGGTACGGGAACTTGCACTGGAGTACCAGCGGCAGCCACTGGCCTGTACACAGCATACACATCACTAGGGCAGGGTAGGGTACGTGCAGGTAGCCTCAAAAGCTTGTCCGTGCTCGCGCGACGAAAACTATACCTTCTAGAAATTGTGCTATTTCGATGGTCCTACTCATTAAAAAAGAAATACAACTGAATATTTTTAATTGTGTCGTGTGTATGTTTATATACAGCTTGAAGTTAGTCTGCCTCAAATGGCGACTTGTCTCTCGGCTGCAGATGAGCAATTTAGGCAGTGCAGTACAACCGCTAGCTTGGGGGTCTTTAACATGCACCACGCAGTAGTGATACACGACCGCACAGCGGTATGTGGCTCATCCAGATCGAAACGGGCAAAAATGGGGACTGAACCCAGCATCCCTGGATTCTGCAGCGCGAGCTTTCGCTCCACACGTTCCAAGCTGGTGTGCACCATAGAATTATTATAATGTACGCTAGAGGTTCAAGTGGCGCTAATGTGCTGACGCAAATTGAAGCAGACAGCAACCAGTCGAAAATTGACTTCCGGTAATGCATTTCTATGGGGAAAAGTGAGTGCATTTTCTCCCTGCGCTCGATCATAAGAGCAAATATCCCGAATAATTCGTACGCACTAGTTAGCTTGGAACATTTCTCAGTCAGGCCGACGAAAGAATTGGTCAGTTACGGCGTTTTTCTTTCGAATTCATCGCTTTAAAAACGGTGCTAAAACGGCTTCGTACGTGTATTTATGTGCACTGTCGGACACTGTTAGCGCGAACGTGGCGTCGGCGATTTCCAGCATGGGGGATATACGTGCCAAACAAACGAAGGACATCTGGAAAATCAAGAGCGGCGGCAAGAACTACGCAGTAACACTGGATCAGTAGCTCGCAGGGCATGTACGATCAAAATAAATTTTGAAGGCCACGCAATCTATTCCGATTTTAAATAAGTAAGTACCGCTTTATTCTTTCTGCCCTGAGCGAAGCTGCTTGTTCTACGTTCAAAATATCACCCGCGCGCTCGATAACTTTGAGAACAAGTGCGCGATAAAAGCTGCCCGGCAGAGAAAACAATACGAAGAGACACCTTTCATAGCCCACGGACTTTATTCTCTACATTTTGACTGTTTTTATCCACTCATGCACGACGGGATCATTTTCACATAGTGACAGGACTGGCATATTATCAATATACAAGCGTCACCGGAATGCTGGCGAGCCTTGAACACACTCTATATTCGTTTCGATTGCAATTTTGATTTGAATCGTCGCTTGTTTTTACACACCTGCTGCGGAACACACGTTTGGGACTGAAATGTAGCGAAGTTAAACACCGTTCACTGATGAAGAAAAATGCGCTAACTAAAGCAATTACAGTTTTACAGTGTTTATCAAGGTACATACTATTCGCTACGACCCAAATAACCAAAGTGTTCTGTGTTATTTTCCGACGAAGAGACAAAATGCACGCGCGTTTTTCCATAGGAATGCACAGGAGCACCGCAAAAGTAGACTGGTTGCTGTGTGCTTCAATTTGCGTCACGGAAGTCGCATAGACACTAGCTCCAGTTGAACCTCTAGCGTACATTCTAATAACTCTATGGTGTGCACTACTTTAGTGTGCGCCAGTCCACTTAACCACCAATCGGCCATAGTTTTTTTTGTTTTTGTTTTTTAAGTTATAGCAACAGGAGTGTTTTTGTCGATAACGAACCTTGGAGAAGGGAAACAAGAGGGACTAAGTACAAACATAGCTAGGTGACCATGGTACGCGCTGAAAACAAATCCGCCTAGTCCTGGTATCGTCTATTCTGCCAAGTTCACCTGCACCATCGCATTAATTGCATTCTCGTCGCAGCTTTCTTGCTTTGCTCAGATTACCCAGGTATCTTCTTCGAAAACAGCTATCGTGGATGATTCATCGGGCTTGAACGCATGCTGACAGCGAGCTTTCACCGCGTGGAATCACTTTAGCAACACGTCATTCTGAGTACAACATATGAATATCTTCTTTTTCCAGTTACTTATCTATGCGGGTAAAAACGGAGGGAGAGGGGGAGATGAGAGTGCACGGGGACTTCAGCGCGCCGAGCTCTGATTGGAAGGATTAGTGCGCAGATGTAAAGCTAGCTGCCTTTACCTCTACTCTCTGCTTGAACGCTTTGGACCGCCGAACGCCGGCGTCCAGCGTTCCGCATTCGAACGAATTTGAACCCTGAGTAGAGACAAAGGCAGCTAGTGACCCCAATGTGAGGTTTCCCTCAGCATACATCATGACGTTTAGGGCATGACAGGGCTTTGAGCGTGGACACTCAGTCAAGGTGCTACAAATTTAAAAGGCGGATTCCGTGCTGCGGGCAATAGGCCTCAGTGCGAAATTGCTTTGTGGTCTGACAACACTGAGAGCGTCGCCATTTTAATGTTGGCGAGCGTTGTCGGTACCGAAGCACGGTGGAAGCATCGGAGGCAGCCGTACAGGCAATGTGCAATTGGCGCATGCAACTGTTTTCCGCCTTCTGACCATATTATGTGGACGAGCAGTTTAAATAACCTACCGCAACTGTCTAAGAAAACTCTCGGAGGCCTGTGCACGCTGGCGACAACCTCGTCGAAGCAGCGGACCAAGTCCTACGCCTTCGCTGTGGTAGCTCGTTGTCGCCAGCGTGTGCACAGGCCTCTGAAAGGAATAGGCCGTCATGCCTTTCATCTTTAAGAACACTTTTAATTCTTTTTTTCGATGCAAATACGCTTGAAGTCGTACTGTTTAGCGGGATACTGCTCCACGCAAATACATGACTCAAAATTAGTTTCTGTTTTTTTTTTAGTTGTTACTGGCGGAGGGTTTTCTGGTGGAACGCTCTGTGTTCTTTTAAAAGAAACTGTGCCCTGGACAATATTTTTCAAGCGTTGCAGAGGGCTAAAATTGGTTTCAGATAGCATTGATCTCAAGCACAGTTGACGGATATTGCGCTATTAATGAAGATTTGTTCCCCCCTGACAGAATAACTGCAGTGACTTTCTTAAAACTACCCCCGAGCTTCTTTGCACAAAACAAAATTTCTACCTCGGCTGCGAAAAAAGAAAAAAAAAAAGGAAAGGAGGTTGTAAAATGAAGTTGGCACCGCCCGTGTTGCTTCATCCGACGTCCGCTACGTAAGTTTTCGCCGCCGCCGACATCGAAGTTCTAGCCACTGTGACGAACCTAACCATACCACTGTTAACCATACGCATCTTCAATTATGGTTGGCGGCGTAGATTATTAAAACTGCCATCTTTTTGTCTCGCTTTACAGCCTTGGTCTCGTCCGCATGCATTGAGCTGCTTGTGCATCAAGAAAAAGGCAGGCCGACACTACAACGCACATAAAAGTAAAAAGAAGGTCATAAACAAATTTGGTAAACTTCGTGAAAAGATTAGGACCCAGTTCAATAGTTGTAAATGGCTTCACGCCGCGCGATAACGTCCGCATGTTTCTTCGCGTTGTCACCGATTGTTTTTGTCAAAGGCTCCCTCTCAAGTACCAAATAATATAAAGGAAAAAAAGGTGAACCCTGTTCACGTTTGCGTTCACGTCACGCACGAATCAAAGGTTTATCGCTGCATCCGCAGCGGAACGCAGCAATCGTTGGCATCGCACGAAGCACGGTCGCTTGTTTACATGGGGTCTTTGCCGGTCGGGTCTCTGGTTTCGTTTTCTCGCCACTAACAAGATGGCGGATGTAGTTTTTGGCGCGCTACTAGATGGCGCTCTGAATTTCGCATATGGCCTATTAGGACAAATGAAATACCTACGTGTCGTTTTAGAGCCGTTCTAGTCTCTGATGGCTCAAGAAACGCAATATCATCGGCAGCGGAGCAATGCGGAGCGCAAGTTCGCCTGCTTCTTGCGCAGGGGTAGCAGTGACCTCAGAACGCCGAGCTATGATTGGCTCCAATTAGAATAATAGTGGGTAGACCTGAGAGCAAGCTGCCTAGGGGTCTACCCACTATCCTTCAATCGGAGCCAATCAGAGCTCGGCATTCTGACGTCATCAACCCCTGCACAAGAAGCAAACGAACGTGCGGGGAGATCAGTGGGCTAGCGCACACCAGCTCGGAGCACGTAGAGCGAAAGCTCGCGCTGCAGAACCCAGGGATCCTGGGTTAATATTTGGAGTTGTGCGGATATTTATACAGCGTGCAGTTGGTCAGCCATTTCAAAGTTGTGACGAGTCACTCGCTGTAGATGAGCAATTTAGCCAGTGCAGTACAACCGTCAGCCATGGGGCCTTTAACGTGCACCACGCAGTAGTGTGGTGCGATGCTCGTCCAGATCGAAACGGGCAGGGGTGGGGATTGAACCCAGGATCCCTGGGTTCTGCAGGGCGAGCTTTCGCTCCACGTGCTCCGAGTTGGTGTGCGCTAGCCCACTCAGCCACCGATACCCGGATGCGTATATACATTTCGCCGAGAGCACAGAGCCGCAAGGAGGAAAGAGAGAGAGAGAGAGGAGGAAAGGGGAGAGAGGCCGCCGTGATTGGCCCTTGTAGTCACGTGGTACGCGCCCGGCTGTTCTGGCCGTCACCCCCCGCAAGCCTCGCCCGCGAGCAGACGCCGCCGGCGCCTTTGGGCTGCTGTGGCTGCCACGCCGGCCCCGCCGAAGTCAAAGGTACGCTGCGAGTGTGCAATCCACAAAACTGAAAATTTGGGTTCATATCACATGAGCGAATGACATTTTAGCGAACAGCGACATTTGAGCGAATTGACGTTTTAGCGAATAACGGGGGTGCGCGTTAACCCATCCGCCGCGGTGCGCTTACGCCGCTTGGCGGCGACAGTCTGTGTCGGCTCATTACAAAAATGTGAACCCATTTGGCCCACCCGAAAACGCCGCTTCGCGGCGTCCGACTATTCGCTAAAGTGTCATTCGGTGAAACGTGGGCGTTCGCTAAAATGTCATTCGATCAAGTGAGTGCCTCCCGTGCTCTGCCTAGGTTCGCTGGTTGTACATTGGGAGTCACGGGCGTGTTGTCTACTGTGAGAGCGTCGATCTCACTTCTAAATTTTCAGTTTTGTGGATTACACACTCGCAGCGTACCTTTGACTTCGGCGGGGCCGGCGTGGCAGCCACAGCAGCCCAAAGGCGCCGGCGGCGTCTGCTCGCGGGCGAGGCTTGCGGGGGGTGACGGCCAGAACAGCCGGGCGCGTACCACGTGACTACAAGGGCCAATCACGGCGGCCTCTCATCCCCTCTCCTCCTCTCTTTCTCTCTTTTTCCTCCTCGCGGCTCTGTGCTCTCGGCGAAATGTATATACGCTCCCCGGATCCTGAGATCAATCCCCACCCCTGCCCGTTTCGATCTGGATGAGCATCGTACCGGCATGCGGTCGTGTATCACTACTGCGTGGTGCACGTTCAAGACTCCAGGCTACCGGTTGTACTGCACTGGCTAAATTGCTCATCTACAGCGAGTGACTCGTCGCAACTTTGAAATGGCTGACCAACTGCGCGCTGTATAAATATCCACACAACCCCAGTTATCAGACGAACTTGCGCTTCGCATAGTGAAATGCTAAGCACCTGACACGACCTGCGTTTCTAGAGCTTTCATGACTATAGTGACAATAGTGACCTAGGGCGTCGTACCAGAATCATTGGTACATGCATTAAACCCACACAGAATTTTTTCAAAAAGGTGAGACTACATTAAGTTCCCTCGAAGAGACGAAGATACAACAACCAGCTTGAAAATCTACGAAAGAGACAACATATTTAACTTTTATTTATCTTTTACGCTCCGCCGGGGACGTGTGGGCGGGCAAAACAGACAAACGCCAGCGGAGCGAGAAAGGCATTCATTGACCGTGTCCAAAAGTTCTCTTCTAGTGAGCTAATTTTGGTACTTCCTTTTTGCACCACCTCCGACCCAATGTGGCGCCACAATCGACTTCCGACATCTTCGTGCGAGGTTTACGTTTACGCACACGCGTACCCGAGTGTGGCGTCGCAAAATTTTAAAGGAAAAGTGCACGGCAAAACAAATTTCCCAACCCGTCTCGCAGTATTAGAATATCGGGAAAAGCCCTTCCTACAAAGCTCTCTGCTCGCCAGGGTTTGTGCTTTCCTGCTCTCAACTAACCCACTCTCCAGCGTTCGGTCTGCTAAAGTGGAAAGAGCGGAGAGCTTTGAAGAGCTGCTTGTACAGATATTCTTAACTTGCGACGGATTATAATCACCATATATGTTGGAAAAATAACTCAATTGGAAATCTCAAAATGACAGCAGACTCCCGGTAGACAGAAAGAACGCAGCACAGTGCCAATATACACATTAATATCAATATTTATTACGCTTGAATATCACCAACTGGCAAAAAAGTCACGTTTTCTAAAGGAAAGACTTTTGGCATATATGTTTTATTTTCATGTTTGTAGATGGACCAAGGACAGGAGGCATGGGGGCAAGGATGAAGGGAGTAGTAACTATACCTTTTTGTATTGGGCGACAGCTGGCGTCACCTATCTATAACTCCTGGCAGGGTGTACCTCTTAGGATAAATCCAATGAAGCTTCCCGAGTACAAATTTGTGCATGTCCCTAGGAACGAGCATCGGAGGTATTTGTCTCAATGGCGTTAAAAATCACGAGCTTCAGAATTAACTATAGGTGGCATACGTGTTTCAGTTTTTTATTAATAAGCGAGCACTTTATTGTGTACTGATCAAGTACATTGAGCACAAATATTTCACCTTGGTTTGACATGGAAAATTATATACAGAAAAAATTGTGATGCTGAGAATTACCTAACATCATAAAAAAAAATCACAACATCTCCACGTGGTGAATGATGTTGATTGGGGCGAAGCTCTGGTGGTGCTGATGATACTGATATTATTGTTCATAGGTAGTGCTGATGGTGCTGATTTTTTGTTATTGCTCATAGGTAGTGCTGAGTTCCGGGTTGCGTTTCGACTTCATTATTACTGCTTTGTGGTCGGTGAAATGCAGAGCCAGTGGTTCTTCTACCGGATCAGCTTGGATCCGCTAGAAGCCGTGGGAACGCATCTCCACCGCTTAAGTCAACGGTCCATGTCAGAAAGAGAAGACCGCAGCGCCCTCTCGTCTATATATAGGGGGGGGGGGGGGGTTGTGGGGATATTTATACAGCGTGTAGTTGGTCAGCCATTTAAAGTTGCGACGAGTCACTCGCTGTAGATGAGCAATTTAGCCAGCGCAGTACAACCGCTAGCCTGGGGTCTCTAACGTGCACCACGCAGTAATGATACACGACCGCACGCCGGTACGATGCTCATCCAGATGAAACGGGCAGGGGTGGGGATCGAACCCAGGATCCCTGGGTTCTGCAGCGCGAGCTTTCGCTCCACGTGCTCCGAGCTGGTGTGCGCTAGCCCACCAGCTCGGAGCACGAAAAGGTGGGTGGATGGGCAAGAAAGATCGCGGTGTGCTGGACGACGGTCTCACAGAAGCTTTTTCTTTTTTTTGTTGGCATGAACCCAGAGGAATACCGCAAAGCAAACTACAGCGCACCAGCCTGGAACGGTCCCTGCGACACCCTTAGCGTGTGGAATCAAGAATCGCGCGACTAAACGTAACAAAACACAACGATTCGCCATTTTTGTATTTCTTGATTAGAATAAAGAAAAATTTTATGCTGTTACCAAACGAAGCGATTTTCCCCATGTTTGCCGCCCCATATTTGCGAGTAAAAAGCGCTCGAGTATTTCAGTCTACGCATCTGCGGACTGAAATAGTATTTGATTTATATTGTACTAACGCTTTCTCACAAAAATACATGGTTAGCGTTCTAATTGAATTAAAAAAAAACGCAATGTTTTCGCTACTCACGATTGAAAACGAAGACGAGCTGACTCCGTTCACTTCGACCAATCGTCTGACGAACCTCAATTGATGTCACAAACCGCGTGATTCAAAAACCGCTTCTTCTTTTTTTTCATTATTTGTTTCAGTAATTTGTTTCGGCGTGATTATTGCTGAATCTGTTAAATTAACTTTTGCGGAGAGGCAAGCATAACTTCGGACTAAAACTTTATCAACATTACCTGGAAGACACCTGACCTATTTCATTCGTTGAACTGAACTTCCAGATCGTCTTCATGATCCCCTTTAAAAGTAGTCGTGATTTTGAGGACAATCTACGAAATGATTAAGGCTGCAAATATGTTCCGTTTTTTTTCTAGTGGACATACGACATGAAACTTGATCTCTCGGGGTGTTTGCAATTAAAATATATCCCTAAAAACAAGGATGTATTCTTACACTTTTGGTCCCATATAATACACCCCAAAACTTCAATTCGACGTACAGCGCCCTATAGTCGAACAGACGGCCCACAATTTTACGAGGGGCTTGATAGCCGTGTGGTACAACTTATTAAAATAGCTATAGTCCACGTTTTACTGAATACAAAAAAAAAATAATCGGGGTTTTCTTGGCCCTACTGCATAAACTCAGTGTTTTCTTTGTGTGGTCTTTGATACGTACTTTAGCTATTTAAAAAGTTATATCGCACCGTTATCAAGCCCCTCGTAAAATTTGGGGCCGCCTGTTTGACTATAGGGCGCTGTTCATCGAGCTGACGTTTTGGGGTGTATTATATGGAACAAAAGGATGTAAGGTGATACCCTTTTTTTTTTTTAGAGTGTAGTAGCTAAGCCCACCCTCGATAGCGGCTCGGGTATTCAAGCACGCTTGCCCCTTAGCAGAATTATAAGGATCTGCCTTATCACGTAGTACAGGCCTGATAACGCCTCAACTATCTTACGGAATCCAGAAAAGGGGTTTCAATCCTGAAAACGCCCGGCTCGCTCAAGATAAGTGTTCGAAGCGTGTTTCGACTTGCATTGCGCCCCTAAGGCTGTAAATTATCATCGTAGGTTTACGCGCTTGTTCATGCATACGACACTTCAAACTATAGCTTCTGAATTTCGAATAGCATCGCGGACAGAGCTCTAAAATAACTGACTTTCTTTTAATGATCACCGATTGTGTGTGAGGATTTCCGCGGGAAGTGTGGCGTGACGCCACAACAATCATCACGAAAAACCGTCACGGAGGAACTTCACATATACCAGCCTAATTTATCTGACCCCTTTTTTTTTTTTGCTAAGTCTAAGGAGCCCCCCCCCCCCCCCCCCCCTTTTCCACCTTCCTCATAAAGTTCGCAAAATGTCTGATGTATCTGTAGTGGTTAAATAAAACCTACCTGCGAATAACAAGATTTGGAAGTATTCTAATTCAAAGTTGAAATATGTACCATTGTGATAATAATAATAATAATAATATTAATAATAATAATAATAATAATAATAATAATAATAATAATAATAATAATAATAATAATAATAATTTATTTGCAACATCTACATTACAGTAAACAAATCGGGTCAGTCAAAGCCTAAATGGCTTGTGGGACTGGAACCCTTCAAACTCACCAACAGCATGTTAATAATAAATAATAATAATGATATTATTATTCGCTCTCGCTGCTTTTACGGACGACAAAGATTTCTTCGTTGCTCTGAGTGCCAACTTCGCGCGCATACGAAGTGTGTATGCTTTCCGGAGACCGAACGCACATTTCTTCAGCGTGAGGTGAGCTCATTTGTCTGCCAGAGCTGTGCCAAGATCAACGGTGGAGCTAGGCCTAACGTGAGCGGCGTGGTCTCCGGGGGCCCCGACGACCAGTTCGCCCGCTCTCCTCCTCCGCCATCGGCCTCCCCTGCTCGTCCGGTGACGCTGCCTGCCTCCTCTCCCGATGGCCTCGACGCACGTGGGGACGCCGACCTTCAGTCCCTTCGGTCCCTTCTCCTCGACGCGCTGGAAGGAAAGTATTTGGAATTTCCTTCCTCACCGAGGAGGTTGCTTCCCTCGGTGAAGACAACGCGCGTCTCCGTCGCGAGCAGAGACAGCAGGCGGAACTCCAGGCAGGCTCAATCGCCTGTCTGCGGGCGGAAGTTCGCAGCTTACGCGACGTGCTTGGCAAGCGTGCAAGAATTGATGCTGAAGTTCAGGCAGGGCCCTGTGGAGAAAAAACATTTGCTGCGGCCCTGCGCTTCCCTCCTGCCTCGGCTCTCTCTGCAAAGTCTGCAGGTGCACCAGTAAACAGGACGACGAAAGATGATGCGCTGCCTGGTAAGCCGAACCTCATAAGCCCGCAGACACGGGTCTCTGCGCTGGTGAGTGGGGCGTCGGAAGATGATGCACTGCGTGTTAAGCTTAACCCTATCAGCCCGAAGACTCGAATCCCTGCGCAAGCCGGAGCGTCCGTGGCGTGCAAGCTGAGCGTTGCCCCCTCATCTTCCCGACGGAGGGCATTGTTTGTGACCAAGCTGGATCCGGTCACCACCTCTACGGACATCGTTGGGCATCTGGGTTCACTCGATGTGGAAAACTTGAAGTGCCACCGACTGAAGACTCGCTACAATACCTACGCCTCCTTTCATGTCTCTGTAGCTGCCGAAGACTTCGAGAAACTCTCTGACCCTGCTTTGTGGCCGAAGGATTGTCTTTTTAAACCTTTCAGAGGCGCACTTCGTCAAGAACTCCTTCACTCGTCTGAAGAAGCCCACAAGCCCAACACTAAGTACAAAGATGAGTAACATCGATTTGTTTTACCAGAATGTCCGTGGCCTGCGGACGAAAGCTGAATGTTTCTTTGCCAACATTACTCTCTCTAATTACTCTATTGTTTGCTTAACGGAAACTTGGTTATGTCATAGTGTTAGTTCCTCCGACTACTTTCCGCCTGGTTTTGATGTCTACCGTCACGACCGTGATTTCTCTTCCCGTGGCCGAGTAGGAGGCGGTGTATTGGTCGCGGTTAACAAACAGTATAGTTCACGAAGACGTGAAGATTTGGAGAGTTTTTCCGAGTCTCTGTGGGTGGAAATTGAGTGTTCTAAGAGAAAACGTATTTTAATAGGTCTGTTTTACCTTCCTCCTCAGACGACACCAGATGATTTCCAAAGATGTCTCGCTAACATTGAAAATACAATGAATGATTCACAGGGGAGTAATATCTTAATCTTGGGGGATTTTAACGCTCCAGGTATTAACTGGACACAGTTCAATGTCCTTGCTGAAAACTTTTATTGTAAACAAAAGTGCAACTATCTCCTCAACTTTACTTCCTTTTTAGATCTGAGACAGCACAATAACATTCTAAACGACCAAGGTAATGCTTTAGATTTATGCTTTTCAAACACGGACGGTATACGTGTTGCTCGAAGTGAACTTCCTATGGTTCCTGAGGATAGATATCACCCTGCTCTTGATGTAGTTATTTCTGTTTTTGATCCTCCGGTCTTCAGTCCCTCTAATGGTCCTTCCCCACACACATCGTATAAGTATTCAGCGGGGGACTACACTGGAATGTATCACCACCTGTCGGGTGTTGACTGGGCTTCTATCTTGGAGTCGTCTGATGTCAACGACCAAGTATATCTTCTCACAACTGTTGTTCAGGATGCCATGGACATATATATCCCTCTTAAAACGTCCAAAAAATCTCGCTTCCCTAACTGGTTCTCTCGTGAACTCAGAAAGCTTTTAAAACGGAAAGATTTTTTGCACAGGAGGTTTAAGAAAAGTGGTCTTCCAAAGTGGGAAGTTGAATTTAAAATTTGCAGAAAGCGATGCAAGAAAATTTTAAACCGTGATCGCCAGGCGCATTGCGACTCGGTAGAATCAGATCTCGTTAAAAATCCCAAGAAATTTTGGAGGTACGCTAAATCGCGCTTGGGGAAGAATAATGAGTCCGAAATCGTCTTGAATCAGCATAGCGACAGTGCGAAGGGCATGTCTGAGTTGTTTGCGGATCACTTTGCGTCAGTCTACAATAATAATAATAATTGCTCCTCAACTATATTGCCTCACTCGGATGGATTTGGTGAGTCATTAGGTTCTGTAGTTGTCGATGAGGAATGTGTTAGGCTATGTATTAATAAAATGAAACCCACATTGTCTGCAGGTCATGACGGGATACCCGCTGCAATTGTTAAGGGTTATCATGATTTACTTACGCCTATACTGTGCACAATTTTCAATAACTCCTTGACGTCAGGGATATTCCCTGACGACTGGAAACTGGCAGTGGTTGTTCCGGTCCTGAAATCTGGAAATAGTGGTGATGTTCTTAATTACAGGCCGATTTCTCTTCTCTCTTCTTTTTCCAAACTCTTTGAAATGGTAATCCATCAATTCCTCTCCTTCACGTTTCGTAGTATAGTCATTCCTAATCAGCATGGCTTCATGTCCGGCAGATCGACATCCACCAATCTCGTATCTTTTACGTCTGCTGCCTCTGAAGTAGTTTGTAATAGAGGGCAGCTCGACGTTTTTTATTTCGACCTGAGTAAGGCATTCGACGTAGTCAACCACAACATCCTTTTATACAAGCTTTCCTCGTACGGAGTATGCGGTTCAGTATACAATTTGTTAAAAAGCTATTTGTCTGATAGGCAAGCCTACGTCCGCGTCAATAATACTACCTCGTCCTTGTACAAGGCATGCTCTGGAGTGCCTCAGGGATCTGTCTTGGGCCCCCTCCTTTTTGATATTTTTGTAAATGATGTCTCTCAAGTTATATTAAATTCTTCATTTCTGCAGTACGCTGATGATATAAAACTTTACAAAAAAATATCGAGCTTAGAGGATTGCATCGCGCTTCAGAATGACGCATATTCCTTCGGTCGTTGGTGTTTAGACAATGACCTCCGTTTGAATCATTCTAAAACAAAAGTAATGACATATTCTCGCAAGACCCATGATATATTTTTTCCACTGTAGTTATCATGGCGAACTGCTGTCACGTGTAAGTGAACTGAGAGACCTTGGAGTTGTCTTTGATTCGACCCTGAGATTTGACACTCACGTTACCAGAGTGGTTCAATCGGCCTTGCGCACGTTAGGTGCCGTGTCTCGCATGACGAAGGAATTCAAAAGCCCGTCCGCTTTTTTTAAGCTGTATTGTTCCTTAGTTAGATCCCAGCTAGAGTACGCCTCGGTCGTTTGGAACGGCATTTCTAAAACTAACAGTTTATTTGTCGAGCGCGTCCAAAACAAATTTATTTCTATCTTTAAATTTCGTTACCTTGAGAAAGGTGATCCTTGTCTGAACGGTGGGCGTAACTCGCAACTCGTCAACTTGTTGAGCCTGCAGCAGCGTCGGGTAAAGGCAGATTTGTTATTTTTATTTAATACCCTGCACGGCTCGATTAACTCTCCCAGCCTTCTGTCCGAAGTGAGCCTTAGAGTTCCACGCGTGCCTACACGGCTACAATCATCTTTTTATATAGCTCGACATTTTAGCCACTTAAACCCGATCCAAAGATCGGCTGAATGTTATAACTGCTACTCTGACACAATTGATATTTTTAACTCATGCGGGAGCAAGTTCGGAAATGCTGTTCGAAACTTCCTCTTGCAAGAAAAGGGCTGATCAGTTGAAGCGTTGATGTTTGTCAGTACGTTATTCAAGTATTTGCTTTTTGCTCTCACACCTGGTGATGTCTCTGTTTTGTGCTTTTGATTTCCCTTGTTGATTTGAGTGTCTTTTATACTTGTTAATATTTTTATTCTCAGACAGGTGAACTACGTTCTCCTTCTGCACTCGTGTGTATGTGTGTATGTATGTGTGTGTTTTTGCTAATTTTTTTAGTGTGCCAGCACTAAGGCCGATTGGTTGTTCCTGGACACTTTAATAAATATTGATTGATTGATTGATTGATTGATTATTATTATTATTATTATTATTATTATAATAATTGCAAACATTGCTGTGCTCCATACAATAAAATGTATTATTATTATTATTATTATTATTATTATTATTATTATTATTATTATTATTATTATTATTATTATTATTATTAAGCCATTATAGGCTTTGACGGACCCGTTAGAACCTTTGTACTATGGGATGGCAATAAAGATTATTATTATTATTATTATTATTATTATTATTATTATTATTATTATTATTATTATTATTATTATTATTAGAATTTAAGTGTTTCGCGTCCAGTTAAAACCTGCATACAGTTAAAGAGTGTTTGGTTGCCTCGCGATTACATCATAATCATCCTTAACTCCTATATGATATATGTCGTGGCCAAGTAGTATACATTACGCCTGCCGTATTCCTTGTCAGCCGCAAATTTACCGCAATCATGGCTCTACGTTGTTTGTTTGTTGTTGTTCTTCTTTTGGCGAGCAGCGGAACGGACGTTCCGAGTGGTTGATTTTTACCTCCAAGGAAACAAAACAATACTGCCGTTTGGGAAATTCCTGGTGGAAACTTTCAACGTGAATAACTGTTTGTTTTAGGTCCGACGACTCTGGAGGGGAGTCATTCAGACGATACTGGAGACGGCATCTACTTCAGCAAACCCAAATTTCTTCAGGAAATGGCATTCGATATTTGTTATCTAGTTGGTTGCATGTCATTCCTTTGAACTAAAGTAAGCAAACAAAACTGGGCGAAGCCTAGACGGACAAGTCAAAGATATAAACACGCAGCCCTGCCTTTCAAATAAAAATATTTCGTTCAAAAATGTGAAACAAAACAGCATAAGCAAACACAATTATATTAACTTTTTGTTTGTTTTCTAAATAAAATTTAGTCGAAAATTGCCGCTCGTGTCTTCAGTTCATCTTTTTTTTTTTTTGCTTCTCCGTTTGTGTTTTGTTTAGTTTTTGTTGTCGGAATGCATAAACTAACCTTACTTTACGTGTTTGCAAAATCTAGCTAATTTGTGGTTGTGTTTTTTGTTTTGTTTTTTATAGTAAAGTGCCTGTGCCTTGTGACACGGGCCAACAAAAGTTAAAACCCTCCTGAATAAAAATAACTTTTTTTGCAACACCTTTACGTGGAAAATTTACATTTAAATTATGTTGGTGGGCTTTATGGAGCTGAAGAAACGAAACTAATACCGCACCAGATTACCTAAATGTAAGGGTTAGTGAACTCAGGTAAATAAGTTTTAAAAAAAAACGTAAACTTCAACGCCAGGTAATGCCCGAAATGGCCGGCATAGAAGTCACGAGCTAGCAATGAATGACAATCAACCGTGACTACGGGAGGCTCTTACATTAATACGGTAGTAGTGTGAAATAAAATGCTGCTCCGAAACTTCAATGTGACTCCTGGACAAACCAATAAGCTATAGGTGGTATGCTGTAGATACGTTTCGATTACAAATGAACCACCCTAAATGCACTGGGAACGGGTTAATATAAATCAGCTAACTACGTGAGTAGCACTCTAGATGAGTTACTACGGGCCAATCAACAGCCGAGAATCACTAGGCAAAAGCTGCAACCCTGAACGTTTGAGTGTGTGCGTCAGTTGAACCAAAAACAAACACGGAGTCATTATATGTGGCTCCAGACTTGGTTTCACCTTAAGTCCACACGCAGCCGACGCCACGAGCTGATGGGACAGACCAGACAGCGTCAAAAGCGCACCATCATGGTGTTCGTCGTGTTTCTGTACGTGCTCTATCATCACTGAACCAATCATAAACAAACACAAAAAGGCCCAGTGACTTGCGCGTTTGACACTGCTTGATTGGTACCATTATTTCGTAGCGTTGGCTGCGTCTGAATTTAAGCTGAGACGAAGCATAGCGTCCTCTATTTAATGTCCATACGAGGCTCATTCGATTTCCCTGCAACAGCCTGCACCGGGGCAGAAAGGTGCGGGGCAATGTGCTTCCGGTTGCGTTTTCAGATAGGCTGCACTCGTAAATCAAATACGGAGGTGTGCACCGAGTGCAGCTGTTGCGAGAGGTACAGGCAAATAGGACGCAACAATAGTGAACACGCGTTTGCAAGTTTGGCCTCTGAGCGCAGTCGTGCTACTGGTGCGTGTGGATCCTCTACTAGTCGAGTCTGGGTAGATGGTTAGATGGTACGACTCTGTTATATGGCATTGGACCTATAGCCTAAAAAAATGCATCCCACTCCTCAAAATTTTGCTCTAAATTGCGTTTCTCGTTAAATCGTCTACCCAACGAATCTTTGGTATTATTACACTTCTTCAGACCTTTTTCACCGATGTTCTAACCTTATTTTTTTTTTTGTGATTGCTGAGGCGTAAAAACGCGTTCCTAGGGCGTGCTCATGGTTGCCAGACTGTTGTCCCAACAAAGAGTTTTCCTCGGCGGTGGTTAGACTAGCTTTTGAAGAAGAGTGGCTACTTGCAAGCGTGTATACACTGCCGTAAAATTCTTCATTCGCGATGCTGAAAACAACACGCCCAAAACACCCTCAAGGATAGTGTTTAGGAAACATTTTATTTCAGAAGCCAATAGTCGAGCGGTGAACAATAGTTCGTGGTAATCGAGGGAGTTGTAATCAGGGTGATCAGAGCTGGGGTTCTTGTAGCTTTTGAGGCGAAGGAGTGAAGGAATCAGAGTACAGATGGTTGTGGTATGACTCCCGCAGTGCTGTGCTCTCGGGACGGATTGAGAATTCAGAACGCTGTTGAAAGAAGAATAAGAAATGTTAGTCTGCGTGCCAAACTCTCCATTACCTTCATTTATTTTTATTTCTATGTAAACATCTGCTGCACCAACCACTTTAGAAAACCATTTATTACTACTACTTTGGGACATCCAGAATCCAGGAAATTAGATTTTTTTATCAACAGAAAGTTGGGGCGCAAACGAGCTGGTGCTGGTTGAACATAATAATAATTCTGTGTCGTGCCGTTCCTCGCTCTCTTGAGTCAGGGAGTTTTAGTCTATCACGTTGAATTCCTGATCACTTTCTTAGAGTTTGTTCTTGTCGTTCACAAAATCAATTTACTTGCGAGTTCAGGCGAGCGTTTGTATATTCAATTCGGCATCATTGCAACATACTACATATCTAAACTACGAGTGCTATAGCATATATTCCCCAAGAAAATTACTTAATCCGTACTAGCAAACGATTAACAAGATATAATCGCTGTAAACGTTTTGAAGAGTTCCCACCCTCACAATAATTTCTCTTTCTTCCTCCGAGTCATTAATGAATGAAATCATTTGCCACGAAACGTCGTACACTCCACTACCCCACAATCATTTTGGGTCAACTTAGGAGCGTACCTGTCGACATCGACCAACATGTAACTTTCATCAAGTGAGTTTTATAAAATCCTTCATCATTTTATATTTTGGTCATTTTGTACCACCCTACAACAATCCCGAATGGGGCTTAGTAGTATCGTAAACAAATTAATAAATAAGCCGTGGTCGATCGAGGCGAGGTATAGTGAGAAACAGTACCTTAGCACTTACAACCTGCTTCTGTACGCTGCTTTACTATGCCCATGACCATTTTTTATTGAATTTTCTGACATTTTGAAAAGGTTAAACAAATTATCCTTTAATCTTCCAGTTAGAAAATGAAGGTTTGGCGATCAGACATTTCTATTACTCTTACTGACAGCTTAAAAAACGGGGCGTAGCTTGCCCTCCTCGCGCTCCTTGCTACATGATTTCTTCTTCCGTGTTTGTATCGGCTCATGCCACGACTTTATTGGTTGTGAACAAATATTAAGATGTTCGAGACATACAACGGTCCGCAATTCTTAAGTTGACAGTGACTATGCTGCTAACCATTAGAGATACAAACGAGTTATTAACAGTCGAGATTTTCCTTGACCTAGATATCACCCTATCTTGATGCATTAAAAACAAGACAGCCGCTTTGTATCAAATACCTCAGATTGCATATGTTTTTTTTTTTATTATTTATATCTAATGAATTCTTATAAGGCCAAAAAGATTACTAACGTTTTTTGTTTTTTTTCTAGGGTAAATATCCTGTTTTTACTTTTTACGTCTGAGGACACTTACCCATCCCAAGGGCAGCCGGAGCTCCACGTCCACTAGCGCCCGTAGTAGTAGTACGGGTAGTAGGAGTGGTAGTATCCCAACGGCGACGCGTAGTGGCCGTAGTAGTGCAGGGCGTCGCCGACGTAGTACTGCGGCGCCGCCACAGTATAAGCCACGGCGAACATGGCGAGAACGGCCAGAAGTACCTGGACATTGGGCCAATGGATCTCTTCAATGCTGAACGCACCAAGACAGCTTTACCGCGGGCCATTACGAGTTATTACTTCAAGTATACTACGCCACAAGGTCCGGAACGCCTCGGTGATTCCGAGGAAAAGCGCCAGCCTACGGATCCTCCGGTGATGGGTTCAAATCCCGGCCGAGGTATTCGCATTCTGCCCGGGGCCTCATGTGAACAAGGCGCCGTGTAGCCGAGATTTTGCTTGTAAGTCAAAATATTCTATACAATCATTTTCTCGGGAGGTCGAAATGAATCCTCGGTCCTTCGCTGGTGACTGCTTGCCAGATTGCCCTTTGTTGGTTATGCACCTAAAAACCCATCCCCCTTCTCAATTTGAATTTGACCATAAGCTTTTGAAAGCAATTTGTGAGCATCAGTTGCAGGCCGTCTCTGCGTCTTTAGGTTACATAATTTTCATATAGCTTACATACTCTGCCCGGTCCAGGCGAAATACATGGTATACTCTAGTGACGTTTTGTTTTTGTTTTTAAAATATAATTGCCGAGTAAAATGAGATGATAGGCTAAGAGAATATTCCACCAAGTGACTGTTCTGGCTAAGTTTAATTTTACGTTTAATCTAATAGGCAACGAATGCAGTTTTTGTAATAAACTTAGAGCATGTTTTGTAACGCCCACTCCAGAAGATATTCGTTGATTTCTGGTGCCAAGAACATTTAGGGGATTGTACAGTAACAACTCTGCGTATAGGCACTCGACTACAAATACAATCTTTCCGAGGCAAAAAATAGGCATTGTACATTTGAAGAAAAAAATGCAAAAGCGTATTGTGAGATCCAAGTATACTTACCAGGACCTTCATGTTGCTTCTGCGGAGCACACGGTTCTCAAACCTTGACTAGTGTAGGAAGGGAATGTGTCTTCCGTTCTCCGCTCCGCGCCTTTTATAGGAATCCGTCAAGGCAGCGAGCAGTTGATGGAAACTTGGAATGTTGCGTAACAAGAGCGTACGTGCAACCGATTCACAAGTGCCAGGGTTGTCTTCGATCGAAGGAAGAAAAATAAAAACATCGATACAAGCGAGGAGCGTGCATAGAGGTCGAGGTTAGCATGTTCAACCATGTGAGACACATGCTTCGCGGTACGTGGCGCCACTAACAAAAATATTCGGTTGGAAAAAAAAGAACCCGGAAAAGGCTAATTCGAGATGAAGAAAGTACACATAGCGACGAAGGTGTCGCGAGATTAATTTGCATGTCTCATGCGGAGGATTCCCCCGAAAAAAAATCGTGTATGCATGCATCGCGCAGCCCCCGTTGCCATCTCTGTCAAGGGCTTTCCTACCCTTTACTCTTTCAAAGCGGGTCGAATAGTTAGAAAGGCAAAACGGCTTTCCTTGGTTTAGGAAAGTGCGGTTTAACAAGGCTGATGTGGTTGTTCATCTAAGGTATCCGTGTTAAAAGGGGTACAAGTGTGCATAACGTGTGAGCGCGGGCAAGCTGAGTAGAAGAAAATGGAATAGAGTGGAGTGTGAGCGGCAAGACACGAAAAGCAATTATGTTAATAAACATGTAGAAACGAAGTTAGTGCATTTACGCGAGAATCGCATGACCAATCAAGCTACATTTGCATCAAAATATCTTTATAAGTTTCAAGAATAAAAGTGGTAGAGTTACCACGGTTGTCGCTATATTCCTGCGTATTAAACATTTTTATCTTCCCCAAGACAGGGATAGTTCTAAAAAAAACTCAGTTTAATGTCATCTTTCCCATGCCACAATGAAAGAGTAAATGAATTGTCCTTAGCGTCAAAATATATATGCCTGTAGCAAGGGAGAGATTATGTTTTTGAGCTAAGGACAACACGCTGCTGAACTTATGTCTTGAAAACCTTTTTTTTTTTTTTCCCTAAAACAGTAAACGGTTGGAACAGTGCCAATTTGAGTGGGTAGTGTTGTGTTAAACGATATGAATTGAGTTCCTAACGTTTCTAGAATATATTTTTAATTATATCTAACATCAGCCGTCTGTTAACCTTCCCCCATCTTTTACAGCAATGCCACATGGCATTTTAGGTACTAGAATGAATAAATAAATAAGTAGTAAAGATTATTAGTCACAGACGCAGCCTGTGTTTCAATTTTCGATTACGATGCGTTTTATGTTCACACCACTAGCAAGAAGCAGCGTATTTGTTTGCATTGCTAGCATGCTCAAGCCAAAACTTGAAAACCAAGTTTTGGCTCTCCTGCTTCTGGCTTTTCGATATATAAAAAAAAAAATAGAACATAGAGCAATCGGTATTTACAAAACGCGGGAAATTGAGATCCGGAGTCTTTGTAACTCTTTTGGTAGTCAATAGGTACACTCTAAGAAATCTGGAGCGTACCCTTTCTCGTAAAGCACTTGGGAAAGCCAATCGCTGCAATAAACGGAGAAAGCTCGGTGAATGACCAGGGTAAAATTACGTTCAGACTAAAAAGGCAGTGTGCGCTCTGACACCGAGCATGTTGAAACGTACTCAGTGCCACAGTGTACACTGTTCATTTCACGTCACATTTTCAACGTCGTCACTCTCCAAGCTCCCTCATTAGATTGCAGCGATTTGCTCTTTCAAGTGCTCTGCGGGAAAGTACACGCTCCAGATTTGTAAGAGTGTGTACACGCCGAGTGTTAACAGCGGAGTTGTCAACGCTTGAGTATAGCGTTCGAAGGATGATGAAAGCGCCTGCGAGTTAATGGACTACTTCCCAAAATTACCTGCATGCAACACTCCGCGCGTTGCATTATGAACAGGGGCAGATCCAGAACTCCGTTTTTTTTTGTTTTTTTTTTTTTTGGGGGGGGGGCCGAGAATTTCTAAAGATACTATTCTCTCATTCTTTCGTGTGCACCGAGGGGTCGACCCATGTCAAATGCCCTCCGAGAAGGGGGGAGGGGGGGGGGGTCGACTTTGTTTGGGGGGGGGGGGGGGAGGGCGGCCGCCCCCGTCGCCCCCCCCCCCCCCCCCCCCCCGCCGGATCCGCTCTTGATTATGGAAACTCTTTGGCCATGGAGAGGAGTGCATGGTTTCGATTTCGATTGCCTCGTTGGCGAAGTAGTGCATCTCAGCACTGCAGGAAAATAAAGTCAGCGCTCGCTTGCATTGCACTCTTCTTTGTGACAGCCCCCGTTGAAACATGGACCTCAAGCGGCCGTAAGGATCTGCCCAGACTTAGCGAGGAGTAGAGTGCGGTCTGCCGCCTCCCATGCCTTTCTCGCGACCTGGCTTCCACTCCATAGTGCAGCATGACCCTCCTGGATCACGATTAAAAAGCCTGGGACATTAAGACGATGGAGCTGGATGATTGGCCCAGAACAATTCTTCTTTCTTTGTTTACCTGCGCACAAACTCTGGTACGTCAAGAGCCCTCTTCCCCCCCCCCCTCCCCCTACAAAAACAGCAAAAAAAAAAAGACATGCCCCAGCATGTTATTTGTATCGGAAGGTAACAGCATACTTTTTAAGGAAAGACACATATTCGAAAATGCATGCACTGTATTTGGTCGTGTAGGATGTCGTGAATTGAGGTACCCAAGAGGCTTTGCGTGGTACTACGCCGCTAGGATCGCTTCGATCTTTGCAAGAGGTCTATTTGCCGCTGTGGGTTGCCACCGTGGAAAACTAAAATAGAATGTAGACTGTGCGGCGGCCCACTTACCGTGAACATTAGATCGGCTGGGCTTTGCTGACGATTAATTTTTGGCAGGTATTGGGGAGGAGATTAACCTATGGGGGGCGCAATGTAATTATCATCATCATCAATACACGCAATCGCTGTGTGGCAAACAACTCCGACGCCAGCAATCGCCTAGCGTACACCCTGTCGTTTCCGCGCTCGCTGCATATTTGTTTCTAGCGATATTGTGCGCACTTGCTGCGAATACCGCAGTGCTCGAAACATGCTTTTGAACCTCGTATATGCAGCGCGGAGGAATGTAGCACGTACGCGGTGATGCGGACCGCCGTCGGCTCTGGTGCAACGCTGCACATGATGGCATGATCGCAGTTGAGCACGTCTTCTCCTTCAACGAGACACCGCTTGCTTTCGACAATGTCTTCCATGATTGTCCCAAGAGACAGGGTAACTGAAAAGTGAAGTGCGTGTTTTATGAATCGTTCAGAAAAACACGGACGCCACGCCGGCCACGCACGATCCAGCGCACGCGGCCGACACGACGCGACATGGCCCGGCACACCCGCGCGTGACAACACATGCGCTTGTTTTGCCTTCCAAGAGAACTTCGATGACATTGAACGCAAGAGGGGACTAGACTACTTCTATCTAGATGCGTTTAGGAGGAAAGGAATGGTGTTACATATCTTTTACGAGCCTCGCCTCGTCGCCTTTCATGGCAGCGAATGCACTAATCACTGCGGTCGGAGGGTTTGTTTGCCACACAGCGTTAGTTCCCGAGGTGGCCACAAGGGGAGCGCCACTCCTCGATCTCCCCCTCAAGAGAGTCACAGAGTACTCAGGAAACTCAGGGTGTGGCTTATTTCGTTCACGCTTCTTGTTTCGTAATTGGTTCTTCGGCGTTCTTATCGGCTAATGCCGCAATCTGATTGGACGCGGAACGATAATGAGATGCTCGGTGCTCACTACACCCCCCCCCCCCCCCCCCCCGGGTTCCTAAACGACAGGGACTGTATATGTAGTGTCATGTCCAACGTTATAATGCGTCGTAGTGGAACGCAATGAGTTGTGAAGCAGTCGGTTGTACTAAGAAACGTGTCAGAGCCAGCTTTAAGCTGCACTAAAAGAGACTGCCAGCTTTCAGTTAGCCTCTAACATCCTTAGGTGCAGCGTCGTGTGGAGAAAATACCGGGTGTTTCGGCGAATACTTTAAAAAAAAATCTCTATGAATAGGGAGAAGAGGAAAGAAAAACTATTTTTGGGAAACAACTGCAGGCCACAGCAGATGTCGGGGATCGCAGAAAAACCATTAATGGTAAAATAATTAGTTAAAGTTTGCGAATGATATTTCTTTTTATTTAGTGAATAAAAACACATGGTTTCAATTAGAAACTTGCTGACTGTCATTGAAAACGCGGACGATTTTCTGATCATTCGCGTTCTCGTATTTAAGTTCAACAAAGTTGCACTTGGATCCACGCCCATATTTCATGCTTTCATTGTATTTCTCATTTGACCAACGAATTCTTCTTCCGCACCACCGCGTGGTTCTCATGCTGTCATTCCCGCTAAACATAAATTCACAGCCACGCTAGTATTGTCTAAAGTTGAATGCACATTTTGTGCTTACGAATCTACTGTAGTATCAGTGGCGTATCTAGATATGACGGCGCCCATGGCAAATGAAATTTCGCGCCCCTCATGACGATAGTGATAATGGCATCATCATCATCATCATTATATTATTATTATGGGTGAACTCGGCTCGGCGCCCCCTCCCAAGTGGCGCCCGGGGCACTTGTACCCCCCTGCCCCCCCCCCCCCCCCCCCCCTAGTTACGCCACTGTGTAGTATACTTACATATTTATTATTATACTTGAGAACATCTATCGAAAAAATATGGGAGTATGGCGGTGACAATGACTTTGTAGAAGAATGCCTAAATTTGTTGCCTCGATGTGCATGTGCATGAAGGCACTGGGCCGACTTGCTAGAAACAGCGTCTCAGCTGAGACTGGGGGAAAGAAAGCATTGTCAAAGCCAGCGCACGAGCTGAGCGGGACATAAGCCGCGTCTCGCTGCTTTCTTTCTCCCAGTCTCAGTCGAGACGCTGTTCTAGCAAGCTGGCCCTGGTGTTTTCACAGAATAATCATATTAAAGTGGGATTGACGATTGAAGAAGAAAAGATTACTGTGATAGAAAATGGTAAACACTACGGTAAAATTCCACCTAGCTTGAATGCGCACCGGCCGTAACTGAATTTTTAGAAGCAGTGATAAGTGCGCCAAGAACGAGGCAAGTGCTGAAAGCAGACTTGTCAGAAAATGGCCGCAGTTAACTATAATGTGGTTTCAAGTCGCCTCGCTTAAAGTAATTATCCGGTAAAATTTTGTTTTTCAGAAAACAATTAAATTATATTGTCATTGCTTTTAAGGATATCATCCGCACTGACCGCACAGTATGCGAATTCCTAATCCTCCGCCGCACAAGTAATTCGATTTTAAACAGAGCCCAACTGCTCAGATTGCGCCTGCAAAACACACAGAGTTTTCGTTGGCAACAACGGAAGCCCTGACGCAACATCAGGCAAAGAGAGCCACCTCAGCTTTTGACTGCTGTCTGAGTAAAATAACTTCGTTCTAAGAAAGACAAGATTTACGGTATTGAGGGAAGCTCAATTCTTCAACGATGATCTTTGTATACACGCAAACAACCATGTTGATCAAAACCGGGAATAAGTCAACTCCCGCGACTCTGACGTTACCATGTCTGATGTGACGTCACGAAACGACCAGCCATGCATACTTGCGAAATTTGGCATGAAGTGTCGTATTGATGTGTATAATTGATTTGACGAATATTGGGCGTCTTTTAAAGAAAAAATATCGCATACCGCGTTAGTATTTAGGCCCTCTTTGCGTTTCCAGCGCCAAAACATAATAGGGAGTTTTAGAATAGCGCAGTGCGCACGCTAAAGCTTTGCGTGCGCAAAGAATAGCGTCGTCGCCACTGCGCATGCTCCGAACGCAAACCAGGTTTTGCGCTTTGCGTGCGCAATTTTAGCGTGCGCTATTTCTTGGAAATAGCGTGCGTACGCAAAGGGTCTTTGCGCTCCTCTAAGGAGGATTTGTGATGAGAAGTTGGCTAAAGACAAAACGAGCACACTTAAAAAAAAATAAAAAAAAACAATGGCGGCCCGCAGGTCGATGGAAGCGGTCGCTTTGGCGGCGTCATGAGCGCGACGTCGGCGGCATCCTCGCTACCGCGATTTTCAATACGGGACGACATTGCACTCGGTTTGGAAAATCCAGTAGGGTGGGCAACGATCACCGGCAACTGCTTGCGACGAGCGAACATTTATCGGCGAAGGTCAGTACACTCTTGCCTAGGCGACGCATGCGGCGGACACGACCGGTCGACCGCTCGCGTCGCACTCTCACGTTTAAACAAAAGTAAAATTGTTACTCCGGACCAAAAATCTTGTTTTTTCAAAAGTAGCAGCATTTCGTGTGTGAAATAAAAATCGTGACTGTATCTTGGTGGCGTTGCAAGCGCGAGATGCTTGGGCTTTTGCGTCGCGGCGGAGAAACGCTATTCTAAAACTCTCTTGCGTCGCGTGCGCTAAAACGAGCGCTAAATTTAGCGCTAGCGTGCGCTAAAATTGCGTACGTTATTCTAAAACTCCCTAATAACTTCTGGATATCACCGGACACGACCTTTAAACTCCCTCCATCAAAGGGCAAAACGTTATGAAGAGGCTTCATGGCAATGCTGAGCGCAAGTTTGTCTGCCTCTTGCACAGGGTTTGCGATTATGTCAGAATGCCGAGCTCTTTTTGCTTGAACGCCAAGCTCTTATTGAAAAAAAAAAAAATAGTGGGTAGACCTCAAAGCATCTAGCATTGAGGTCTACTAACTATATTTTCAATCAAAGCCAACGTTACTAGATTACCTCAGTTGTGGAACTCCCGCAGAAGGGGGGTACCCCCCTCACTCACTTCAGTCCGCCTTCCGTCGTCCGAAGCGCCATCTAGATTTTCGCTTACGAACTGTGCGTTCCATAGAGTAAGGTGGAACGCCACCTAGACGCTGCGATTAGAAACGTATACCTATCCCATAGAATACACTGCAGTTAGAAAAAGCAGCTGTCCGGCGTGTCGAACGACGGGAGGCGAGTCGTGGTGAGTGAGGGGGGGGGGTACTGCTCGTGCATGCAGGGCGTCTATGAGCAGTTCTGTAACTGAGCTAATCTAATAACGTTGATCAAAGCCAATCAGTGCTTGGAGTCGTTCTGACGTCACCGCAACTCCTCCGCAGGAAGCAGACGACTTGCTCTCCGCATACCATTCAGGCACGCTGGTTTTCGGGCACTCCCTCGGGACGCGATGCGCGTTCCCACAACAATGATTACGCGCTCAGGGATTGTCCGGTCGAAACCGGAAGTACTTAAGTTTTTGAGCTCGTTACGTCGAGGGAGCCTTCATGTACACAAACGTCATTTTTATTTTGATATATGATCTCCCGTTATTAATTAAACCTTTCATGAGCGTATGTACGAAACTGCACCCTGAATTTCGCCAGTGTCAATGGCTGACATCCGTAGCTGCTGCGTGACGTCACAAAACAAAAAGGTTTGTCGAATGGTCGGGATAACAAGCGTTGGTCGATGGATGTCTTTTATTTTGTTTCAAATTATATAGTCTCCTAGGCTGTACCCTGCTGAAATACGTTTCTTTTAATGCAGTTCCCAAGCGTGTGCAAAAAAAAGTCACGCCTTTTAGCAGGATATGACTCGAAAACAGCCATAAGCTTCGAGCAAACGTATGCCGTTTCGCGCAAACACAACTGCGACGGCCGCCGATCGAACTAGGAGCGCTTGCAAAGCAAGAGGATGCAGATTTCGCCTCTGAAGCGGCAACTAGGTACACGAAGCGGCATCTGGGTACGCATTTCTGCAGATCCACTGGATCGGTGATGAGGCTGCGGGTCATGCCCTCAGAGGCGATGTCCGCGGGTCGAAGGTAAGCGGCGAATCGTTCAAATGCATGTCGTCACTTGACTTGGACGAGCTCGGTGAATCGTAGCCACGCTCTATTTTCACATGCGGGTCAAACAGAATTTAGCTGCACACGTGCTAAATACAACTTCTGGTATCGTTTCCAGGTGGTCTAGCTGTTGGTTTCGGTTTCGCTGCATAATCAAATTGATTGATTGATCCGATTTGGGCGAGGAGTGGATGGACGTAGTTTAATGTCGTTGGCACAGCATCACACCTCAGCTTACGAGCCTTCTGCCCGCTTAGAGCTCGGCTCGTAGCTCTCTTCTGTGAGATGATTCCTGCATAAGCGGGATCTCGATCTTGACGGGAATCCAGTCGCTTCGCACGGCGACGGTCCATTTTGCTCATCACGGCACGTCTCGCGGAAAAGTGCGGAACGTCATGTCTTGGCTTGCATGTGCTGCCCGGTGGTTGTGGCACCCAACCGCGAAACAAAAATCTCACCCAACCACGAAACAAGTCGAGCACAACAACAAAAACGAAGCAGGCTTTGACGTTCACTCACATGTAAACCGGTAAACGACGAGACAGAAATGCTCGCTTTGTGTTGTGTGACGTCAGAGCTCCAATGTTGCCACCGAAAGCAGCGTTCACGCTAGCGTGCGATTGGAGCAGTATCATGCAGAGGGGCATATAAAATTCAGGTATTGCACGTACGATGGGTCTCAAGGTAATAACAATGATATTCATTGTTTTCTCGAATACAAAATTTGACCGGACAATAACGAACTTTTAGTGCTCATTTTATTGTTTAGGTATATACCACGTCGCATGAGCACCTGAGCAACATTAGTCTCTCATTTGTAAGCGTAAGTAAAGTAATTCTAAAACTAATAAGACGATGTTTCACTTAAACCTGGTAATTGGGGGGGGGGGGGGGGGGGGGGCTGAAGCTTTCTTGGGGGATCGTGACGTGTTGCCCCTTCCGCAGTGGCGCCACCCTCGGCGATACACCGTACTCATATAGATACCCTAGCCGTGAACACAATGATGCAAAATCGCGCTGCTTCGCGCGGCGCGAGATTGTTTTTATACCACTGAGTTTTTTCTGTGTTTATTCATCACGTTTGCGTGCAGGATGCTGTGCTATTGCGCGGCAGAGGGCTGCGACAACAGCGTGCTGAACTGCAAGACGCCGACCCACGGATTTCCGAACGATGAGAAATTCCGAAGCGTGTGGATCCGTCTCACGCGTATCGGGCGCTGATGAAGACCGATCGCCTGTACGGTAACCATTTTCGCGATGGGGAGTATGAAAGGTGGTCCCAAAGTCCTGAGGAATTTGGGTCTTCCTACCGAAAATATTCGGTTGGTACCAGGGGCTGTGCCGACTATTCTTTCCCAAAGAAAGAAAAGCAGAAGCACTCATCGAACCGCACAAAAAGCGAAGCAAACTGGTAAGTTAGCACAGTGTCAATAAAGCACGCAATAGCGCATACCTCCAAGTTCGCCAATCATTATTAAATGCGAGGCATTTCTCGGCGACCCCGGCCCCTTTCAGATTTTGCCGGGCGAACGGTCGGTTTGTCGGATGGTTCTTACATTTCTAGACAGAATCGCCTGACCGTCACCATGCATGTGCGAGAGTGACTACTCGTCCTCGCTGACATTTTCCGTGTCCCCTTGCTAGTCGAAATCCTTGTTTTCTTGAGTTCATACACCTTGGCGGAACGCACCGCGGACTACAAGAACCGAAATGAATACGTCACGACTGCATCGTGCAGCTGTGCAGACCTCCACAACTCCGACACGCGAGATTGTAACACTGCGTAAGCCACCGCATGGCGGTGCTCATAATCACGCCAGCCTTTGGCTGTGCTGAGGAGCTTGTGACGTCACGATTACGACAGAGTTCCCATGGAAGAGCTGCACGCCTCGATGGCCGGTTTCGAAGCGCTCGCTAGAATCGGACGCTTGAAACGAAAAATATATCCATACGCTCAAAATACGAACGTGCGATTGTCATCTACAACATCATAGGTTTAATTTCACTCATTTTGGAAAGGTTTCCGTATATTTTGATTTTCGTTTCGGTACCCCTTTAAAGGCCGGTTCAGACACTTGCGTTTGAGTGCGTTTGACTGCGTTGCGTCGAGAACCGAAAGCGAGTCACCGGCACATCTGTGCTTCATATGAAGCCTGGAATCCAATTCAAGAAATCATCTTGGCACGCGATATAAGCAGCAGGGATGTCCTGGTTTCCCGCTGCCGCAACGCAGTCAAACGCAGTCAAACGCAACTGTCTGAACCAGGCTTAAAGGCCCCTACGCACATTAACGTTTGAGTGCGTTTGAGTGCGTTTGACTGCGTTGCGGCTGCGAGAAACCAGGACATCTCTGCTTCTTATGTCGCGTGCCAAGCTATTCCTCTATTTGGATTCTACGCTTCATATGAAGCACAGAAGTGCCGATGACTCGCTTTCGTTTCGCGACGCAACGCAGTCAAACGCACTCAAACGCTGTCAAACGCGAATGTGCGTAGGGGCCTTAAGACTGTAACCAAAGATAGAAGCGCAAGCTCCGCGCTCCTGGCTTCGAGACGTACCTTTCTAGCGCGAGCGCTATGTTCTGTGGAAGAACTTCTCAAAGCCGCGAGCTTCAGCTCTCGTGCCTGTGACGTTGGCTGCAGTGTCAGCTTTACGCCGGGGTCACACCGGTTATACTTATACGTCATACAAAAGACAGTCTGCATACAGGTTTGAACGCGAGTCATCGCGTGATCCGCGCTTCGAATGCCGCATCGGCAATGAATTCAAGGAGAAAACTTGGCACGTGGCATTCGAACCACGGATATTGCTGTGGCTCGTGTTTTCAGGCTGTCCTTTCTATGATGTGTGAGCAGTGTGACCCCTGTTTAATTAAAGGTGAACAGAGTATAGAAGCGCGTGGAGTGAAAGCTCGCGATGCAGAACCCAAACATCCTGACTTCAATCCCCACCCATGTCCATTTCAACCCCACGGCAGCTGTCGTGTTCCACTGGCGAAGCCACTCATCTACAAAGGCACCAGGGCCAGGTTGCCAGAAACAGAGCATCAGCTGAGACAGTGTCAGAATGCCTGCGAAGCCTGAGGCCCGCGAGCGCTTCAGACTCGACTTCGTGTGCAGGGTCCGCTCGTGTGCTAGCTCTGGCAGTGCTTTCTTCCACACGGTATTATCTCAAACTCCGTTTCTTGCAAGTGGCCCTATCAGGGGAAGTCTAAAATCTCGCTGTCTAAATCTGCATGCTTGCCAAAAATTTGACTAATACATTGGATACAGATGTAGCCGCTGAAACGGACTGTTTGTCTTATGTTTACAAGAATATTCGGGAATAGTAAGACTTAGTGAACAAAAGGTTAGGGCGCAACCGAGCTGGTGGTGGCTAAACATTTGACTAACACAGCCATCCTGGGACGACACAGCGATAAAACCACAAGAGAAGTTCACGAAGCATTCATTATCAAAACAAGGGGCGTTGATAAGTGCGTCAGCGAGCCGTCTGTGGCATTGCTAGATAAGGAGATTCTATTTTTAGAGAGAGAGTGGGGTGGCAGGAAATGAAGTGGTTTGTCATAGTATTTAAATCTTTGTATTTTCCAATAAACCTTCAGTCGCGAGTGCGCCACGTGTCGTTGTTACCTACTTCTTTTGTCCCCGTCTTTCGGCGCTTCCTTCCAGTCATGAACAACCAACTAGCCCAACTTAACATTCTGTTGCATTTGACTAAAAACCCCGAGACTGGGGCAAAACTTATCATGACGGCAGCCCATAAGGTACGCGCCTGAGGTGTTTCACTGCGTTTGTACACATCGCAAACCTCGTCGAAAACAGACACGCGCATTAGATTCAGACACGAAAAACAACTCTCCGCCAGCACCAAAAGGCAATAAATGACACAAAATGCAATATCATGAAGCCGGCACATTGGGGTTAGATGACGCACGGCCGCTTGCGTTGCGCCATGCGGTGCCGACGGAAAAGGCAGGTTTGCGTGGTTTCAAAGCGCTGCGAGGAAAAAATTTTCCCGGGGTGAAGGTCGCGAGAGCGTAAAACACACCTCACGTGGTGCGATTTGCACCAACAGCTGCACGTCTCTTCGCCGAGCAGCGCATGCATTCCGTGTGCTCGGAACTGAAAGCACTCACGGTGTCTGTATAGACCAACTCAGCTCACTGTGGTAGCACTGCAGTCGGTACTGCGCATGCGCAGACGCTTCACTTCTCCGGAATATGGTTTCCGCGCACGCGCAGTGCCCACACCTGGTGTGGGCAAAGCGAACTTGTTTGCAAACACTGCGTTGATGTATACTGGCAGGGGGGATTCGGCAGCTCATTATCTTGTCTAGTCACTCTATATATTGTGTCGTGTATCTTTTGATAAACTTAACGCTACTCTCCGCACAAAGTTACAAGACTCTGTTCCACTTTTAAGTCAAACCCCGACCCTATGAAGCCTGTCAAGCAGCCAAAAGTGCATCGTCACGGCGCTGGTCGTCTTTGTGCGTTTATTGCTATTCCGACTTAAACCAATCACGCGCTGTGAATCCGCCGCGATCCTGCGTTTCTGTCCGTGATTGGTTTAGCCGATGGCGGCATACGAGCAAAGACGACAAGCGCCGTGACGATGCACTTTTGACGCTGCTTGATTGGCTCCGTCGGATTGTAACGTCGACTGCGGACTTGAAGAGAGACAGGGTATGCGGAGCGCAAGCTCGTCTGCTTCTTTTGCAGGGCGTTGTGGTGACGTCAGAACGCCGAGCTCTGATTGGTTCCGATTAAAGAATGTAGCGGGTGGACCTCAAAGTAAGCTACCTTGAGGTCTACCCCACTATATCCTCCAATCAGAGCCAATCAGAGCTCGGCGTTCTGACGTCACCACAACGCCCCCTGCAAAAGAAGCAGACGAACCCGGCCTCTCCGCTTAGACGCATTGCGATTAGACCTGAAAAATGCAAATTACGCAGTGACGATGAGCAAGTAAAACGTAATGCTCATTGTGCCTGTGCACATCGCATTTCTTTAACGTGAAACGTTCTTTGGTTAGTTGCTCCGGATTTTGTGCAGCCGTATTTTGTGCAGCCGCATTTTGTGCAGCCTTGGCCAATGTCGTCCCATAATGCAACGCGCGCAGTGTTGCATTACGGGACGTTAGAGACCTACAGACCAATTCAGTTTCTCCGCTAAATTTAGCGGGGAAGGTGAATTGGTGTATAGGTTGTGACGTCCCGTAATGCAACGCGCGCAGTGTTGCATTATGGGACGCCAAAGACCTACACACCAATTCAGTTTCTCCACAAAAATTAGCGGGAAGTTGAATTGGTGTATAGGTCACGTGACGTCAATTTCCCCACTAAATTTAGCGGGAAAATTTACGTCCGGGGACCTACTCACCAATTCACTTTTCCCTCTACATTCAGCGGGGAAACTGACGTCTGTGACCTGATGTCACATGATGCTAGAACGTTTTACGTATGCAACGAAATTTCCCTTTCTTCTTTAATAATCATAATCTGAACTTTGTCAATCGCTAGGATCTTTCTATTCTGCGTCGTGATCAGCTGTCTACATGCACTTGCACAAACAGAACTCACCGCCCTCTTGCATCGTGATTCCTTCTCCGGCTTTCTTGTCTGCTGATGACGCAATCTTATTGGCTGCGGAGCAAAAAATGTAAATGCCTATGGCAAAAAAAAAAAAAAAAGTCATTTGAAGTACAGCGGTTCGATCCGCGTTTGGACCACATACGGCGTGCAAATTCGTCTGCTTCTTGCGCACCTCGTGCGTTTGTTTTCCCGCCAAATGCACTAGCGTCCTTTTGTTCACTCCCGACATCGACCAATGACGACACGGCCTTGGCTTCTTCGTCACGCGTTCACTGGGTGTTCGCTGTGTCGTCGCTTTGATCGGCGTGCTCCGCCCCGCGTTCCCGTGCGTCAAAGACGCCTTTAGGCAAACTTGCTCGCCGTATGATAGTCAAAACAATCAAATGAAATTTGTCTTTTTTTTTTTTTTTGCGTGCCAAGCCAACGACGGGCATCTGGCACGCCCTATCGGAGGACTGAGGGTTAATTTCGACCACCTGGATATTTTTTAACGCGCATCTGAAAGCTCGATTACACCGAGCACCATCTCCGCAATAAGCCTCCGTCAGATTCGAGCCCGCCACCGGTTGATCCGTAGACCGGCGCTCTTGCCTCGGCGCCACCGAGGCGGCTCCGTATTATACGTGGTGTTCCATTTTAATTAAACAAGATTTCAAAAAAAGAAATCCGTAAAGGGTACATTATTGTTGTTTGTGCGGATGAGTTATACCGCAAGGGGAACATTATATAGGCGGCTAAGCTGCACAATAAGTGGGATAATTACCTAAAAGTTCTCAATTTACTTCTTAATTAGTAAAAATACACAAACTCTTTGTATAGAAACTTGCTTAACGTCACCGAAAATCACAAAATCGGTCAATTTTAGATCGACTTGAAGCATGTGGGAAACGCGTGGGTGCACCAAAGTTACCACTTGTGCAGACGGCGCAAAGCTATGCGAAGCGCAAGTTCGTCTGCTTCTTTTGCAGGGTTTGTGGTGACGTCAGAACACCGAGCTCCGATTGGCTCTGTTGAAAGAATAGTGGGTAGACGTCAAAGCAAGCTGTATTGAGGTCTACCCACTATCCTTCAATCAGAGTCAATCAGAGCATCGGCGTTCTGACGTCACCACAAACCCTGCAAAAGAAGCAGACGAAGTTGAGCTCCGCATAGCGGCGGCGAAACGCGGATGATAATTTAATCGCCCGCGTCTCCCCGCCGCTAGCTTTGCGCCTGCTATACGAGTGGTAATCGTGGTGCACTCCCGCGTTTCCCACATGCCTCAGGTCGTTCTAAAATTGAATGATTTGGTGGTTTTCGACGCAAAGCAAGTTTCTGGTTGAAACCATGTGTGAATTTGTACTTATTCAAATAGTTGATTAAGAACTTTTAGGTTAATCAACCAACTTATTGCGAGCATCAGCCGCCTATATAATGGGTCCGTGGCCGTATATAACAGACATGCACAAACCGCGTTTTTTTTTTTAAGATACATCAGTTCTAATTAAAATCTAACACCCTGATTAAATGCCTCGAGGATCTGAGCAAGGACTGAATATACCCCTTTCTAAGCCCCCATCAAGCTGCATTGGCAGTTGCCAGTCCTAGTGCAGTTACGAAATTGACCCCGTAAGTGACTACGTCACAACATGGCGTCTGGGTCCAAACAAACCGTTGCTAGGGGCGTTGCTATGGACTAATGCATGGAGACTCCACATGAGGCTAGATTTTTGCTTAGAAGTAAGTAAATAATTTTTTGTAAGCAACCTAACATCTTGATATCTAATTATGAAGATGTTCTTGTCGTCTCAGTGTCGTATTGCAACGATGAAAGTCATTTCTGATTATTACACTACGCTCTGCTTTAGTAGCAGACGACACGATAGATTGCTGGCCTCTGCTGCAGCGGGCTGTCTTTATTGAATTGCGTCGGTAAACGAGCGACAAAAACAAGTGCATCACCATGGCCGTAGAGGCCTCCGCAATGTGCGTTTTTTCTGTAAAGAACCCAGCTTAGTTCAGAGGGGTGAAAATGCCGTAAAATCAAACCACGTCATGCAGATCAGTTACGACGACGACCTGAAGTGCATTACCGGCGTAGTGCAGGCCAGCTTGAGAAACAAATCGTACGCCGTCGAGGTAAGTCGTTTGTTATTATTATTATTGAGGTTGTCAGGTTATTAAAGAATTGCATGTCTATCGCAATTTCGTAGTATTTTGCTTTTTTTCTTCCTTGGTATACATCAAATTCAGTGGATGTGCTATTTTGGTGAAGACGTCCACCGAACCCGCGATGCGAGTACAACTGTAATAAACTCACCTTATTTTCTTCATCAAGTTCTTTCGCGCTTTGGGGTCTTGTGGAAATCTGAAGAAACTGCAAGAATTTTTCTCCACGCGATGGGCACAACCAGGCACGAATCACCCTCCCATAGCGCGAGTCCGCAAACAAAATTTGGGATCTCAACCGGTCGCACGAAGTGCTCTTCTCAGGGGTGCAATGCGCTCTTTTAGCAGACGATGATCTCGATCGACGCCCGGACTTTCAATAAACCATATTTTGAATTGCACCCCACTATGAATTCTTATAAGTGTCTGAAACAAATTATATTTCAAACAAATGCAATATCAGAATATCAGTCTTTATTCAGACGCCAGCGCCGGCTTGGCCGGCGGGCGTGTGGCAGACGGCATACTACTTGCATTCGTCGTCTGCTGCAGGCATCTTGAGGACCGGAAGTTGCGGTCGCACATATTTCAGAAACAAGCGACCACCGGCACACTTCTGTCGAAACATATAGGACATTCAAGCTTTCTATATCTGTGATTTTTAGAAGTTTAAATCCTACTCCTGATTTTTGAACGGTCGGATTTTCGTAGCGAAACCTACCCACATGTATTTGTCCATAGCAACGACCGCAGCAACGGTTTGTTTGGACCCATGACGTCACAAAGTCAATTGCGGGGAATAAGCAAATTGGCGAAAGAAAGAAATCATACGTTTGGTTCTTAATTTTTACGCTAGATGGCGCAAGCTACCGCCCGTTATAAAGGGTACAGCCGCTAGCATCCATCCATCCACCCATCCTTGGGCACAAAGCGCACGCGTGACTGCATTCCGAGTCCTCGCTGAGCGCTGAAGCAGCCCTCGCGTCCAGCACATGCTCGGAGTACGCTCGTGCGCAAACAACTTGAGCACACACAACCGATCCGAACCATTAAAAGCTGCAGTCAAACTGCTCATGCACCATACAAAAGACATCGATGTTCGCCGAAGACACGATGAGAGAATTACCCGCGCTGTCCGCAGACAATACTCTCAACAAGCATATGTTGGAAGCATGCATTCTTTCCGTATAACGTTTTTTTTAGCTTCTAACATAGTTGCAGACAGTTTTTGTGTGACCCATGTGGCAGCACGGTCATACAACAAAGAAACACGCCTCAGACAGTGTATGCAGACTGTTCTCTGTTAGATGTATTAATAGTGTGACCGCGACTTCAAACATTCGGTTCCACGTTGCTCTGTATGTGCACCTGCGGCGCTCCTCAAGCACACATCTATTCACGAGCAATGTGGCATACAAGGTGTTCGCACTTACGCTTGACGGGATGTAGGCGTATAAATTGTTCGTCTGTCTCTACTCGCAGCTGTTACGTTTTTCAGGCAGATGAAACTCAGTGTTTTGAAATTAGCAGCGGAGAATCGTGCCGTGCGCACCACTCTCCGGGCTTTCTATTATATTCCACTCCACTTTGATAGGTGCCCCACCCGCGGCGCTGCATTTCGACGGTGGTGACGCTACTGAAAATTAGTTTTACGGCAAGAAAATTAAGGTTAATATGATGTAATTTCCGGAAATTGTCGCGGATAAAGGAGCCTTGAGCAGTGTATTGTGTCTATGGAGCAAAATATCCGCAAGCTAACAAAACACTTTCAGTGTCACGACGCGTCACCACAGTTTAGGGGTGTGTAATAGACACTTTCCGAGGAGCCAAACACCATAACCCGACTCTAATGGTGGCGATAAAGTCACTTTTGGTGGCGCTACACAGCTTCTCCAAACCAGAAAATGCGAGCGTCTTCGAAATCATTATGCAGAAAGGGGAAAAAGTGTTGGTCCCTGTACGTCGCCTTCAATAGACCCATTGCTAAATTACCCAAGCATCAAGGAGAGTGCAGGGATTGGTGCTCCACGCGCCGCACGTGCTGGACTCAGCAGTAGTAATTTTTCTAAAGCAAATGCCTAAAACAAATTGCATCTTGCACGCGCGTTCGTCACCGCTTTATTTTGGTTATTTACTTCGAATCTTTTATACGGGCGTGCGCGTGTGGCGCGTGGAACACCAATCCCTGCATTCTCCTTGATGCTTGGGTAATTTAGCAATCGAGCGTGCTTGATTTAGCCGAGCATTATGGTGCAAAAGCGCGCGTGTATGAAGGCACTCTACCGAGCATGATCTCCTATCGCCGCCAGGTGGCAATACTGGAGCTTTTGAAACTGCCACAAGGTGATTCTGACTTTGGAAAGGGTTTATTCAGATAGGGTTGACATTCATATATCATTTTCTAATTGCCAGACTTCAAGCGGTGATGGTTAAATTGACGGCTCTCTGTCCCCATCTCGACGCCAGTGCAGCGGTGCGGCCAAATACGAAGCGCTTCAATGCCGCTGCGAGCAAGTTTTGTAAGAAAAAGTCTAAACTTCAATAGTTTCCTTTACGTCGAACAAATGCGCCGAGTCGTGAAAGCGTCGGCAGTTCTACACTGCACTGACAAACCATCCAGGCGGCTGATTTAAGTCGAATATTCTTGCATTTCTAAATGTGCTCAAATCATTTCTTCTTTTTTTTTTTTTTTGCGTGAAGAATTTTGAAAATAAAAGCCGACAAATATTTTACCACAATAGTTTCTAAAAGTTTCGAATATATTGAAATTTTTTTCGAATCCCTGGTGCAACTTTAGAAGTATAGATCCGAAAACGTTCGCGGGGCACAGGTGCACGACTCCAATCATAAAGGCATTTTGCAACGCGCGTACTGTGATAGAAGTAATAATTACACATCTGGTGACTTTCAGCTTTTTTTTGTGTGTGTGTGTGTAAAACATCACGTAGCAGAGTCTAGACTTGAGGTGTTCACTACACCGTGCTGCGCCGGAATTCGTGAAGATCATGTAAGTTATTCCTGAAGCATCAAAGCGGGAATCGTCGCACTTTCATTGTTCTAATCTGTTATCTCTAGAGCCTTTCGTTCTGATTTAACCCTTTTCGCCAGAGCAGTTTTGAACAATGAAGCTGAAAGATAACATAAACCCCTCGGTTGTATATCCTTGTAAAGATTAAGTTTCAACCATTCGCGAGAGGATTTCTTTGCACGCCAATCTGCAGATATCGATAAATAATGCGTCGCCGTTGCTGTTACGACTCAAGACCAGGGTTCATTAAATTTGGCCACGCATTGTACGAGGGTATCTAGAAAAAGACAATACTTTTACTCGAAAACATTACTCTAGATTTAGGGTTAAATAAAGCCCTCTAAGAAAAGCAGCTCGGTAGTATAAGGTGCAAAAAACATAGTCCCCTGTGTGAATACAGGTTTATCCGGAGCTTTTGAGCATCTTCAATCCCTGTCATTTTCTGACTTCTGATCCATTAAAAATTTTGTATAGACATGAGAGTCACAAAAGCATCTCAAACCTAATGTACATAACTTTTAAAGCTAAATTGTAAATATTGATCTTTCAAAAATATATTTTGTGTACATATAAGAATTTGTATTAATTAAGAACGTATTTATTTCAGAAAAATGCTTAATTTTCACATACGAAATGCTTTGCAACTCGGTTTTTTTGTGTGTGTGTGTGTGCTTTGTCTTTTTAATATTTTATTTAAAGAAACGTTTGGCCAAAATCGCAGACTTGCATGTTTGCGGTCGTCAGTTTGTCCATCTGAAATAGGTACCAAATCCAAAAGCGATATTTATTCATGAATTAGTCATTGCGTTTGGAGGTTTTCATATCCTCGCATTCACCAACAGTCACACAAAAACACAACAACAAAAAACAATTGCAAAAATAGTTCAGCAAATTTCTCTGTATTTTCTTATTTAACAATGCTTATCAGGTATTTAAGACATACGCTCCTTATGTTTAGCGTGTCAACCATTGTTCATAGTTTTCCGCTGCTCACCCCTGTAACAGTAGTCACCGAAATCCAAAGTGTTAATAAGCAGTTCTTCACCAAGAGAGTATCAGACGTAGAACAAATTGTGAGGAACAGCAAAGGCTTGATTCTCGACGCTTCGAACAGAGCCTGCTCTTTTTTAACCCAACACTTGAAAAAGAACAAGCTCTGCTCAAAACGACAAAAATAAAGCCTCTGCTGCTGCTCACAATTTCTTCTACGTTTAGTCCCCGAAACAGTGACTGTACCGTGAATTGAAGTAATAAGTAAAGATCCAGGACAGTCTCCATCTGCGATATAACGTAAATTTAGGTCAATCATCCGAGCTACAGGCTCATGTTTCAGGAATTCCTACCAAAGCAATACCTTAACGTGTTTTTTTTTTTTTTTTTTTTTGACAGTTGGGAAACTTTTTGCAGCAATATGGCCAATGCTTTTTCCGATGCTAATCTTGCCGACAGTCAGCCACTTGAGTCGACGATTCTTCCGGAGCTCTACATCAAAGCCAACCACGGCCAGCGAAACGTTAACGTACGAATTCTCGACTCGGCGCAAATGTCGTTCGGTAGCGAGCCGAACGCCAGCCAGCAGTTCCTCGACGTGGGCTGCGGACCGGGAGACTTCACTCGGCAAGAACTGTTGCCGCGCTGCCAGCCCTGCCGCAGGATTGTGGCCACCGACGTCTCCCGAGCAATGGTGGAGTACGCCAGAGAGAACTTTGGGCATCCGCAGATCACGTACGAGGTACACGACATCGAAAGGGACGTCTCGGGACTCGTGCAGAAGTACGGCAAGTTTGACCGCGTTTACTCTTTCTTCGCACTCAACTGGGCGGAGGACCTCACCGCTGCTCTGCGCAACGTGGCAAACTTGATGACCGACGACGGCGAGTGCTTGCTGGTGTTCACGGCTCGACACGCAATGTACACAGTGTGGCGGAGAATTGTTGAATTGGATCGATGGAAGTCGTACAAAGCAGTGAGTGTATTCGTTCGTCTAGTTCTTATATTTTGACCTTTTAGCGAATGATGAAACGGTTCCTAGAAATCCACAACAGCGAGCCCACTTATCCTTGCACGCGCAGCTTCAAAGCTCATCATGTCCGTCTGTGATCTATAAAGACACACGGGCCTCCTAGTGCATTCAATTAAAAAGTTAACGCATAAAGTGTACATAAATTGTTTCCTGTTATCAAGTGAAACAGAACGTACAAGGCAAGAGAAGCTACTCTGCTGCGCAAACCCTTCAAAGATTACATTTGTATGTCATTAATTTTGAGCCCAATGATTGAGTAAGTGAACTCATAATTCTACGAGGACTTCTACTTTGGTTGCAAGTGTTTAGAACCACAACTAAAAAAAAATGGGTCTCACAGCTTAATACGACATTCGGATTATACATGGTCTTGACTCATCCCTTCCAACCGCGCCGTGTTCACGGATAAGAACCTTCCGATATGCCCACGTCTAGTACCGCATAAACTCAACTCTAAGTGGTCGTTCACCGTTTCGAAAATTTCTTAGCATTGTTTTGCTACAGGGTAATTTACGCTAAAATTTTATTGAGAAGAAAGTTGTAACAAAAATACAAAAATCTAAGATGAAGACAGAATCTGCCCACCTCAGGGTTTTGTGACCTCGGTTCAAGAAGGATGAACGTTCCTCGCAACAGCAAAGGCTGAATTCGGTCCCGCTTTTATCGTCTCTAAACCCGAAAGGCGAAATGTCTAAATAACACGCGGTATAATCTTCGAATCGATCTGCTGGTACGACACGCTGCTAGCGCCGGAGTATGGGTTGAAAAATGCATAGCGTAGGCCTATTTTGTTCACGCTTATAACAAATACTTTACTAGGGAGAATACATCCTGCTCCCCGATAATACAATGGCCTTGGCGCGGACAGGTTTGGCGCAGTTTGAATGGCTGGAGGACCAGCAACATTGGGTTTTTCCCTATTGAACTGGAAGTGGTGGGAGGCGCCACCTATTGCCATGGAAGTCGCGGTTATCAGGCATTCGCCGGTAGGCAAAGGGAGCGCCGCAGGCCTTTCGGTCGATGCAAGTGTTTGCTCAATATGTGTCGCAGCATGCTCCCCAAGCATTTTTTAGAGCAAAATTATGTTTTGGGGAAATTATAATATTTAAAGCCTCTTCACACACAACTGTTTGAATAAAATAGCAAAGGCTGATGAGTCATGAAAGTTAAAAAAAATTGTGGAAACATCAATTCTTTATATGTAATGTAACGTAGGGAGCCTTTATGAGCACGCGATGCAACCAATGAATGCTGATGAGTTATGCAACTTTAAAAGGGTAACGTTCCGGTAGTATTTTTTTCGCAGTACGAGCACCTGCAGAAAAACACGATAAGACTGGGAAATCATTGTACCAGGTGTCCCCAAAATATATTGAAGGTATAAAATTAGCAGCCTAAATCAGCGACTTCGCGTTCCCCCAATGCGTCCTTACCTGGTCACATTACCGCATTAAAACTTCAAGTCTCAACTCTAAGTACGCAAAACAAAATGATTTGCAAGAATGTCTTGTGCCATAGCTAGTTCATTTCTTTTATTAATCAGAAACGAGACTTCCACTTTTTTTGCGCGTGAATGTTACCAGTAATACACGTATTCGAAAAATAGTTCAACGTAATGTCTCAGGTCGCTGATATTTGCGGGCCATTTTAGAGCGTATCATAAGTTGTATTTATTTATTTTTATTGAAAGTACCCTCAGGGCCCGAAGGCATTACAGAGGGGGAGAGCACGTACAGGGTGTCACAAAAGAAAATTTACACGGTCTTTTTTACCGCATAAATAAACTAGGCAACGCCGAACGCTCATTCCCCGCCCAAAGGTCACAACCAGATGCCAAAGTTTCAGCCTGATCCGATAACTTAATAAAAAGTTATAAGTGATTTTCTGAAAATTTCAATGGGAAAATGGAGCCCATTTTTGCCCGTTTTCGGTTTCTGGTGCCATAGAGTCCCATGTGTTCGAAAGCTCCGTCGGCCGCCATTTTCTCATTGAAATTTTCACAAAATCTCTTATAATTTATGATTAAGTTATCGGATCGGGCTGAAACTTTGGCATCTGGTTGTGACCTCTAGCTCTACCTTTGGGCGGAGAATGAGCGTTCGGCGATGCCAAGTTTATTTTTGCGGTAAAAAAGACCGTGTAAATTTTTTTTGTGACACCCTGTACATGAAAACAAAGATAGTAAAAAAGTAACGAGTCAACAATATTAAATGTACAACGAACAAAGAAAAACAACAGGCCATGAGTCACTGCTAAAATAGTTAGTGATGGAATTTTTAAACAGGTTAGTATCAGTTACAGTAGCAATACACCCGAGGAGGTGGTTCCATTCCTCGGCTGTGCGGGGTAAAAAAGAAGTTTGAAATGCTGTGGTCAATAAACTGGAAACTCCAACGGTCAAGACGGGATGAAATCAAAGAGGGGAGTAATCATCACAAGAACACCCTTTAGATAAAAATTTAAGGTTTCATTCAAACACTGACAATGCTTTATTCCTCAACCAATTTTAACCACAGGCGACGTTCTTGAAATTGCTGCTTTTAGTGGCGCCCTGTCTTGCAGGGCAGTTGGCCAAGTTCCTTGATGGCATACTGAAATACCATGTCAGCCAATACTGGCAACTCCCGCGGATCGCGGGCGAAAAGTGATCGCAGCGCCCCTGGCGAGCTCGGAGTCGCCGCTAGCAGACGAATTCTCCACAACGCATTGGTTTTGCCTATCTCCGTGCGAGGTGACCGATGAAAACAAATTGTCACGGGTATTCGCTGCTTTGAATGTTAAAAAGTATGTGCAACCTCATGAGTAAAGGATATTTTCTTCGCGTGGGAAGGATGTTACAGCTTGTAGGGTGAAATTTTCGGGCTCTCCTAAAGAAAACACTCTGTCAGAACTCACGTAAGCCAGTCAAAACACGAATCTACCTTCTCCCTGTTTCTTGAAAAAGGGCGATGTAAAAAAATTTCAGAACATAGCTACGTTTCAACTTTACTCTTCTTATTGATCAATTCGTTTTGTTTTTGCAACTCCAATTTCTCATGAATGTTTTGCTTAAAACCGTTTCGTCGAATAGGCGAGCTGGCTAATCCCGATCGTCTCCGGAAGAAGAAGCAAAAGGCAATTTCAAACCACGCACGTTACTGCGATGTCAGTATGCTCTGGAAGAAGTCGATTGCGCACATGCAAATCTGACACTATTATAGAAACTAATAAAAACGGCGTTACAAAAAAAAAAAAAAATTCGTTGGACAGTCGTGCACCTTCTTCCATTTTTCTAAGTCTACTTTCTTTTTATGTTTGAGGCGACGCTACGCCGCCGAGGTCGTTCTTCCTCCTGCGTTTATGGTTTTTGTTTGCTTTTTTCTTTCTTGTGTTTACTTGACGTTGGAACTAGAGTCACTAAATAAGCTACGCTTTCAGAGTACCGCATTCCTTTTCTTTGGCATTTTGCCGACAATACAGTCGCTCCATTCAACAATATTCTGGTTCGCCGCGGCATCATTGGACAGCAGCAGTCACGTGAGTCGCTATAATCATCATCGCATTTTTTCAACGCCACCATCTTGGGTCCAGCGATCCGCTGCCTGCTGCTGTTCTACTGTTTGCTGAGCGCGCACGCTGAAGTCCGTCGCTCAGCACGCGCTTTTTCCTTCCTAAGTCGAGATATGAACAACACGACCTTGATTCGCTGCCACAGCTGCGGCCGCGGCAGCTGGCGCAGGCGACGGCTACAGCTCGGCTTGGCTCAGCTACAGTCACTCCTCCATCTGCGCGCGGACCCAAGATGGCGGCGCCTGACGCGCTTCAGACGCGTAGTTTGGGAGTTTCGGTACTCTGAAAGCCAACGTTACTAAAACACTCAGTTGGGAAACTGCCATAGAGACTGCCCTGAAAAAGTGTCCCCGATCTGTCCTCGCGAACCGAGCTAATGGCGAACACAACGCCGCCATTTCTCCCGCAGCGGCCACTCGAGGAACCGCACGTTACTTCTATTTTGGCTTTAATCGGCCATTCTGGCTCCGAAACAGATACGGTAGAAGAGGTCACAGGGGTGCCACCCCCGTGACCCCGGCGGCCGCGCCGCGTCTTACTACCGAAGTTAAAATGCACCTAGGTCGGGACGCGCTACCTGAAAGTACCGCTGAGGCATGGTTGTATAAAAACAATATTAAATATGACGCAAAACCTTGCAAACTAAAGATTTTAAAAACATCACGCGCCCTTAATTTTGTACTAAACTCCAATAAATATCATACAAAAAAAGCCTTTTCCGTTTGTTTTTACGCAAAAACTTGCTTTCTAAAAGCTCAAGGTGACCACAGTACAGACAAATGATAAAGAGTGCAGCGCTGTTGTCGTATTTAGCTCGGTCTCGGTGGACGCCAGCGGCCCAGGTTTCGACGGCGAGTTTCCCAACTGAGTATTTTAGTAACGTTGCTGAAAGCGTAGCTTTATTTAGTGACTCTAGTTGGAACCATCGCGTATTTTGCTTTCCTTGTTTGGCTTAGTTTTTAGTTTCTTTCCTTCGCGTCGTCGCTCACTACCACCGGTTCGTGTGCTACGCTGTCCCCGGACATCTGGAGGGCCATCTGCACCTTTGTTGTTATTGTTTTTTGTTTTTGTTTTCCACTGTCGTCTGTGATAAGCTCCTATGTTCGCCTTCGATTGAGTTTCAGATCCGAAATCTTTATAAGTACTTTTTGATACTTAATAAATATATTAAAAAGTGTAAGCTGGTTATACATTTCTATTCGGATTTTATTCGAGTACGCGGTCACGTCTGCTATGGGTCATCGTTGGTTGATCAACCGGCCGCCTTCGGGCGTACACAAGAGCACACTTGGAGATGGCAGGCATGCCATGTGCTGCTTACCACTGCAAGAACAAGTTTTTGTGATGGGGTGGAAAATCCTTCTTCCGCTTCCCGAAGACCGAACAAGCGTGAGTAATTAAGTTACTTCAAATTAAACTCGAAGAGCTATCCAAGTCTGGCTTCAAAATCGCCACTGACGCCTTAACAGACGAATATATCACCAAACAAGAGCTGAAAACGCACTTGAGGCCGCTGATCAACACTCAAAACCAAGGCACGGTGTGCAAGGATTGCCTGGACATGAACGTCAACAAATATTGGAATGTACTTTTCAACTGCTGCGCCAAGCGAGCAAGCAAACAACCTGCCAAAGTCACTGGGAAAAAAAATGCGAAAGCAAAAAAAGGTCACACACTGCTAGCACGAAGCAGATTGCAGTGTGCGGCTCTTATTTACCGGCCAGTGTGAGCTGGACTACGTTATTACTTTCCTCTGTTTTGTTCTTAGTTCCTACCAACGCCACGAAAGCAAATAAACAAACAAGTAACGTGCAGCTAAAAAAAAAAAAAGTGAAGCTCTTTTTTTTTTAGTAGTTTCGTCGTGTGGCTTCTGCTTTGCTTGTTGTGGACTCAACACCAACGGCGAGTACCACCTGCTAATTTTCAATGCTCCTACCGACGCCCCGTGCGATCGTCGTCGTTGAAGGAGGTCTTTGCTGGGTATTTGTATCTTTGTATCGTCTGCTAACTTCTTCGTTTCATTGGCCGTTGTTCGCGACTGTCCCGCATTTCTTTTTATTTTCGTCTGGGATGGGGACCCCCATTTTTTCTGCAAAGTTCGGAAAGTGTTTGCACTGTCATTTTTTTTAGTTACTTTTTGCTTTTGTAATGCTGCAGAGGCTGGTGCGCTTGCTCTGGTAACATGTTGTTTGCGCACGCTTTAATAATCACCTATTCAGGTAAGAAATAGTGACAACGTAGTTTGTAACGGATCAACAGTAGTCTTTTACGACGTAGTTCGAGCAGCTAAACTCATTTTTTTTTTTCCGCTTCCCAGATGCGCTTCAAACGCGTGTGATCCCCCTGAGTGGCGTTTGAGACCGCTAAATAAACTGCTCTATCTTTGTTGATGCGCGCGTTGTTATTTTTTTGTCTTTGCAGTTGAGATCAATGGATTCAGCTTTGCAAGCAGACTGACCGTAATGAAATTTTTCTGCTTTTGGGGTGACGAAACGGGGCTCGCAAAGCTCGAGGACGTCGCGGAGCCTATACTTTTCCATTGCGTCGTCTGCTTCCGTAGACTCCGAGTCCGCTAGAGGCGCCACAGTCACGTCGCCGCCTGGTCGCCGCTAGAGTTCCTGTATAGGCTCCCTACGGGAGCCAGAGTTGCGCGTTTGATTCCACATGCCGCGTGCCGCCCTCGCCGCTATTCGCCGAGATCCGATCACGTGAGGAGCCGTATCAAGTGTCGTGCAGCAAAGTAGACGTTGCACGCGCCCCGGCGTACGTTCCCAGGCTTTTGAGCCCGCCGCGCGCCTCGAACGCGCGGCGCTGCTATTCGCCGAATTCAGTCACGTGAGGAGCTGGATCCACATGCCATGCGTGAACGCGCAACTCTGGCTCCCGTAGGGAGCCTATACAGGAACTCTAGTCGCCGCCGCTCCCATAGGTTTCGTCCTGTTTTCGTCCTTTATGTTATTCTCCTCAAACACCGTTTCCGGAGGAGTTTCCAGCATTGCCGAAGCTATATCGTATTTGGCATACTGTTCTGCTTCAGCCTGCGGTGTACAATATACACTGTTTTTTTTAAAATCGCGGAATCGGGAGGTATAAGGAGTATTCACTGGGTGCCATATTTGTGGGTGATGTCTAGAGCGCATGCTCTGAACGAGCCCACATTAATAGGCTGCTAAGACCGGCAATCTTGAGGGTGCGGAATGCACGTTACAAAAGAACTGTGGAAGCTCGCCATCAGCACGCGCTCAACAGTCGTGCACACAGCTATGGCCGCCACTGAATACTGGTTGCGAGAGCGCGCGCACATTACGGCTGCCAGTACAAGCATCTTGCACTGATAGCGTGTTATTATGGTTGTTAATGAGTCCGTTGAGCTCAAGCATATGTTTTTATACCAAAAGTTCTGCATCTATAAGTTTTTATGATGTGGAAAGCTGCTCTCCAGCTGAAAAAGGTGTTTGATAAACTGGACATTTCGAACTAATCCGAACGATTCGATCATCGATATTGTAGGAACATAGACTATGGAGAAGGACGAAGTACAAAGCCATTTCGAGAAAGGGAGCTCGCTTTAGATCTTTTCTATCTTAGCGTTTGTTGGCCACATGATAGGGGTAAGGGATTGGAGAGTGCGTCGGCGGCTGCAAGGTCTGGACGCTGGAAACAAAAAAAAAAAGGATTAAAACTAGGTCAAATGAAGATATCCAGCTTCCCCTCATAGATGAAATCTATGAGGTTTCGGAGGATGCTTCTCCTATTGTGTCCTCTTCGCCTGGTGGGTGTGTAGAACCTTCCAGAGAAGCGATGTTACTCGGTCGATGCTTCGACCTGGTGGTCTTGTATTTGGTGCATTTCCACAGCAAGTGAAAAGTGTCCGCCTTGTCACCCATATCGCACTTGGAGCAGGTGCCGGATCTCTTCCCGCGGCTCTAAAATGCTATGCGCGCTGGTGTTAATGTTGTGTCTGTTCTGATTCTGGTCAGAAGAACCTTGGCCCCTCTTCCGAACCCTGTTGACAGAGGAGGGTTTGTTGTTGGGGGAAGTTTCTCCCAGACCGTTGATTGGTACTCTTGCCTGATTTGGGCACGTTCCTCTCCTGGATCGTACCCTCCATCGTTGTAGTCTTCCTCTAGTGCTCGGCCAGCCGGTGCCCGATAGTTGATGGGGGAGTAGCCGTGGTCGTGGTCTTGCAATGAAGGTGTATCGTCTCGGTCACGGGGAGCGAGAAGGGACGCGCGGGCGAGTCGATGCACCTCTTCTTTTCCGTGGATTCCGGCGTGCGCTGGAACCCAGGCTATCCCCGTAGTCGTGCTTCTTGCCAGTTGCAGTGAGGCGAGTTTCTTGATATTACATACTTCTACGCTGGGGCTTCTTGATTTCATGCATCCTTTTACCGCTTCCTGAGAGTCCGTAAATACCCGGAGATGCTCATGTGGCGGTTCAGGTAATGCAAGGGCCGTCTGGAGTGCAAGGCGGACTGCTGCGAGTTCTTCCACTTTCACCGAGGTGCGGGCTGGAAGGTTCTTGGTTGCGTTTGTGCCTAGTGTTGGAAAGATAATGGCTGCAGTCTTTAGAGTGACTGGGCCGTCTATCGAAGCAGTGTCCGTGTTTGCAGCAACGATCCCGATCGTCCCTTCTTCCAATGCTTCCGTCATCTTGACGTGTGCCCTGGCGAGGCGGTCTTGTTGCTTTTTGTCGCCCTTCCGCGAGCTTGGTTTGTTTTCAGTGATTTCTGCATGATCGACTCCCATGGCGGGAGTTGCTTAGGTGGCTTGGGTAGGTCTTCCGTAGATCTCAATAAGACTTTCAGGATCCTTTTCGCTTGCCGTGTGTGCTTGAGTTTTTCCCCGTGTGCGACCGTGCGGGCCACAACGGTTTCGTGTAGGGAGTTAATGTGAGCATGTTCGTTCAGTTTGCCCAAGGGGCAGAACTTGGGTAGTCCCGTGATTATCGTTTTTGCTTGGTCGCTCAAAGCTTCGAGTTTTTGCCATTGCTCCTTGGTCAGCCAGTAGTGTCGAGCCCCGTAGTAGACGCGCGAAACTACGAAGGCTTTAACCAGTTTTCTGGCAATTTCATATGTCGCTCCGCGCCTTGCGCTACAGCTCCGCCGTATGGCATTAAAGGTAAAGTTGCAATGTTTTAGTGTGTCCTGGAGCCGTATGTCTGGCTTGCCGGTCTCCTCGATCGTGATCCCTAAGATCTTGACTAACGTGGATGGCTCGATTCTCTTGCCCGGCGAGGTTTAGTTGTTCTGCAATCTTGGTGAGACGGTGACTTTTCGGTGCGGTTACGGTGTAGCTGGTTTTCTCCGGAGAGGCTTGCATTCTTACCCTGCATTGGTGAACTTCGATCGTATCTAGGCCCGTAAATAGAGTGTTTTGCTGTCCTGCAATGTCGTCCGTCGTCGTTCTTGGTTCATATTGAGACGTCGTCCGCGTACACGGTGAAGCCCAAGTTGGGGATCTTGGCAAGTTCGTGAGGCAGGGCTGCCGTTGCGATAATAAAGAGCGCCGGTGAGAGAACGGAGCCTTGTGGGACTCCTGCTCGGTTCACTCTCGGTTCACTGTCGGGCGAGCCGCAACGTACCGAGAACGTTCTTCCTTCCAGAAAGTTCTTAACAAAGTTCAGCGGCCTTTCGACTATGCCGAGTCTTCGGGCGTCGTTGATGACTGATGCGTGTGGGACCGAGTCAAAAACTTTTTTGACATCAATCGTCACGATTATTCTGGTGGTTGCGCGGTATAGGGGTTGATGTTCCGTATTACGTCAGCCGATATGAGGGCGAAGGCTTTCTTGCGTTCTGAGGCACGGTCGAAACCTTGTCTGGGCGGGGTGGAAGTCGTCCGTAGATTCCAGATACCACACGACTCTTGCCAGTACCATTCGTTCCATCAACTTGCATGTGCATGACGTTAGAGAGATTGGCCTGTAGCTGGAGAGCGCACCCTTATCATTGCCCGGCTTTGAAATTGGGATGACGAGGGAGTGCTTCCATTGCTCGGGAAGTTTGCCAGTTTTTCAGATCTGGTTGATCAGGTCTAGGAGTTGTTCTCTTGTGTTGTCTGGGAAATTTCGTAGCATAGCCATGGGGACTTTATCTTATCCCGGTGTCGTGTGCGACTTCTCTTGATGCAAGGCGCACTCGAGTTCTCCGCGGGTAAAGAGGCGGTCCATCTCGTGTTCGGGAGCCAGAAATTCTTGATAGTAAAGGGAGGCGCAGCCGGTTAGGTCAGGCTGGGTAAAGAAGAGATCTCCCGACATTCTGGCCAACTGTTCCTCAGACTTGTCCAGTTTGAGAGCTATATCTGCGTCGCCCTTTTAGTCTTCTTTTTCCGAGCAAGGCTCGACTAGTATCCCTGAGCTTCGTGATCAAGGTCTTGTCGGAGAGTGAAGCGCTGTAATTTAGCCAGCGGCATGAGTCTAGCTTTGGGGCGTACACCTTTGGTTCCACCGTCGCTCTAGTAATGGCTCGCCTGCCTTGTGGGGTTTTGCGCCCCTTCCGGTACTACTGCACCACTTGCAGTCATTTGGCCCGGAGGTTGAGAAGGGAAACATCAGGGTTATGAGCGTCTTTTTCGACATTTGTCTTGATTGTGGCTGCCTGCAGGGCGCTGTTGAGGAGGCTCTCGAAGCTGGACTCTTCTGATTTGTCTTCCTTCAGGGCGTCCCTGCTCCTGTCTCAGTGAACGGTCTTAGCCACTCGTTCCGTTGTCATGTCCTTGACCTTCTTTGTGGGCGAGAACTCGAAGAAGATTGGGAAGGGATTGCTATTCCATGCGTCTAGGAGACATTTTCATTTTTGATGCTGTATGTACTGATTTGTCGTCCATGGTAGATGTGTCGTGTCCATGTGTCTGGCTCCTCCAAGTCTTCTCTTGGTTCCTTTCTTTCTTGTTTGCCAACTGCAAGCGGAATGTTTTCATCTCACCTATAAGATCTTCCGCTCCTGGCGAAGCCTGTGCGGAGCCCCACGTTTGGTGTTGCAGGTTGAAGTCTCCGCCGTAGTGCTTCTGATCTCGGGGGTAGAGATCATGCAGGTGGGCGTTATACCGTTATATCGTCAGGTGGCGCAGGTAGAGAGAAACAGTTTATTTCCTTTTTTTGGCTCTCACTTAGAACTTGAGAAATTGAGGTGGGCGATCCATCCGTGATTTCTTGTATGAGTTTTGTCTCTAAGCGGTCTGTAGTAGATGGACACAAAAATATATTTCGTCTGCTGGATCGTTGCGCGAACTGCAATCACTTCTTGTTGTTCATCACAGTATGGAGTAAGGTCGACCTGGTGTTGATATCAGCCGCTCCTTACGTAGACGATAGCTTTCCCTGGTGGCGAAGCCGAGAGGCCAAGCTAGGCGCTTGGATGTGATTGATGGGCTGGAGTAGACTGTGTAGCCGCTAAAGTTGAGGCTTGACGTGCTCGTTTCTTGAGGTAGCACAACGTCAGGACGTTCATTGGGCTTGTGCATGAGCCGTATCCGAAACTCCGCCGCCTGTTTGCGAAGCCCCTGACAGTTCCACTGGAGTAGCTTAATCATTTTCCCATGAATAATTGGGCTGCGAGTGCCCCTGATGATTGGCGTATTCTCTGTACTTTTTGTTTTCCTCCTGTAGAGACTGGATGATGGTGTTGAGCCTGTTTAGCTCTGCCTTGAGGAAGTTGCACGTGTTGCGCAGTTCTCGTGCTTCTGCCGTTGGCGATGGTAACGGTGGTGTGGTGAGAGACCAGACCCTGCTTGACCTCGTTGGCCCATAGGCTCTCACTAAGAGGTGCCGGGGTCTTGACGGCTCTGTTTGCTATCTCCTGTTGTTGTTGTTCAAGCTTAATGCTGTTCTCTAAAACTCTTCATGTCTTTCCGCTTGTGTTTATTGGTTTCCTCCCATGTGGGGCACTTACGGTGGGTTCCGAGGTGGGCCCTTCTTCTCACACCCCTGGAAGTAGGGTGTAGTGTCGGTACACCCAGGTTCATATGGGCCGGGTCCGTTGGTCTTGGATGGTCGATTCCGCATACAGGGCACACTGCCGTATTCGGGCATATATCAAACTTGTGTCCTGGACGGTGGCAGTGCCCGCAGGTTACTACTTTCGGTTTGAACGGGAATACCCGCATGTACCTTTTGCCGTAAAGAACGAATCGAGGCGTCTTCTCTCCGTCGAACATGAGGACCACCGTAAAGATGGTTAAAGTGCAGTCTCAGGTTCCACTATGTATGAGGAGGACCACCGTGTTTGACTTGCCCAGTCTTCGAGCGGACACCACGTGAGGCTTTTCTGACTCAATTTTCAAATTGAGCACGTCGCCTTGCGGGTCCTCTTCCTTGGGATCTATGTCATAAATGACACCTTTGCTGTGTGTATTCCTATAGGTCCTGAAAACTTGTATGGGTATCTTGCCTTTTTCTTCACTGCCGATCTCTGAGATCTTCTCAATGGTTTCGGCTAACTCTTTCGAATCCGTGCAGACCGAAATCGTGTTAGCATTCTTTATGAGACGGCCGTGGAGATGTAAGTGCCCGTGTGGTGCATTTTGAGTTTTCGAAATAGGGGCTTGATCGAGATTTGAGATCGCGTCAAACGTATCTTATACTGGTACTGCCAGCGCCGGGTTGGCTTGGCTTTCTCGGACATTTGCTGTGTCGGGTGCTCTCGAACCCGTTTCCTTTTCTTTTTATATGTCACCTGGGTCCAGCCAACCGTGCCCTCAGGTTCCTCTTGTGTAGCAGCTGGCATCTCGCTGGCCACGTTCGTTGGTGGTGGTGGGAGTGTCATCGCAAGTGTTGAACTGACGCGCTTGTTCTTCACTGCACGCGGCGTTGTGTGTGGTGTGGGCATGGTGCCGACTGGGACCGGCACTTCTTGCGTTTGTTTTGTACCTAGAGGGTTTATCGGAGCTTTCTTGGAAGCCGATTTTTTCTTCTTCGTTTTGGTTGGCACGATTTCGTGGGTTTCTCCAAGAATGTTCTTGAATATGTCTATAAGGTTGTCCATAGCCTCCTCTATACTGACAAAGCCTGGCAGATCGCCACAAGACGCGGCCGCCGAAAGTGAAAAGGTAGAGCGGCAGACAACGGATGAGAGGAGAGTCATGTAGCGGACGCCCCACTGCGGTGAGACGCCGAAGCACGCTTGTCCCGAAAGTTGAAATGTCCTCTCGCGCTCCTTGCGTTCCACGCTCTACCGCTTCTTTTCTCGTCGGGTTTGAAAACCATGTTTCGGGTACTCGCCGCTGCAAACGCTGTGAGCTGAATACCAGCTTCCCCGAAATGGTCTCTGCTACCAGATCCTCGCGCTCTAAATCTGCGACCGGGGCTCCGTTCATCCTTAAAGGGGTCATGAAACGATTTTCCTACTTCTTCCTCCTTAGCTTTAATCCTCAACTCAAATGCGAATTGTGAAATCACGTGGTGGTGACATTCCTTCGGCACCGGTGCGATGACTCCTAGCTTCTACCGTGCTTTTTATGCACACCATAGAACTTGTCATTCCCCAGTGACAATAAATTCCGTCAGGGCACTCATTGGCCACGAACGCGAATCCAAATATTCGTCGACGGATTGATTGTTGACGAGCGCATACGTCCGAGTGACGCAGTTCTCGTGTCCAATGCGTGAGCTGGGCTCTGCTGACGTCAGTTTGGCGCCGGTGACGCGCTTTTGGAACCGCGGATGTATCATAGTGAAAAGGCGGAGAGCTTTTGAAGGCAAGAAGGTACAAAATAGTCCACTATATTTTCAAAGTGTTCGTACCGAAAAGCTGGCTTTTGACTTTCCAGCCTCTTTCTTTTGGCCAACTAAACGATATGCGATTAGTAAAGTCCCAATTTAAAATCATTCATCCCAACCCAAAATTCGTTTCATGACCCCTTTAAGCTGAGGCTAGAAGCTCCGCCTTCAGCGCGAACTTTCTGCCCTTGCTAACGCAAGCGTGAACACGCAGGCAGGCGTTCACACTTGAACCAAGCAGCACCGCGACCATTCTGTTTTAGAGCTGCTTGGTTGGCTCCGTCGAATCGCCGCGCGTCGGCTGCGGTTGTATACTTAAAGGAGCTGTGCAACGATATTCAATTGGAATGTTTTTCACTTTACACGAGCTTACTGGCACTAGTGGGACTCAAGGATACTCGCATGCAATGCCACTGGCCAAGAAACTCCTTTGTTGCGGTGTAATTTCAAGGACAAAAGCGATCATTTTCATTCAATCTCTCCCTTGCAAAATTCGATGACGTAACGCGGGGATCGCAGTACACCCGTATGACGATATTTGAATGCGGTTCATAGATTGGACCCGAGCATTGCGTGGGCACTCGATTTAGGCTCGTGATAATTGATAGCTCGAGAAGCATTCGAGTAGTGGCCCGTGTCCAATCGCTGCAACGACGACAATAGCCGAGCCATAACAATGTCTGGAACTCAGCGCGTGTCCTGTGCTTTGCCAACCCCAGCGCGTGGCTATGATCAACATTGGCGGCATATAATCGGCTCCAGATCACGTGGCCGCTTGTTCTGGCTGCGAGTTGAGGGCGTGAACGCTGCTCGTTGTTTTTTAATTTTTTTCTGGGACTTCTAATGCGTCGGGTGAAAAACGAAGGCGTGTTTCATAGGTCATTAACGTCAGGGATCCGTTCTAAGCGGTATTTGCGCAAAGTAAAAAAATTGTTGCATAGCCCCTTTAAAAGTGAAGCAGAGTACATTGTTTGGCACGTCGCGCGAATAAAAGCTCACTCAAATAAAAGCGCGGGCCTATACCCAGTGCACCATTCTGTGTGTGGAGGGCGACATGCCCATAGAGGAGTGGATCGTTTACTCGTGTATACGATCATTTCTTTTTTTTTTTCTTTTTTTGTTCTCGTATAGGCCGTCGAGCGTTTCATTCCAGAAACTCAGGACATCGAACAGGCGTCAGAGCTTAGCTCCTACGTGCTGCGCGTTCTCGAGGGTGCCAACCTCAAGCCGCGCACCTGGAAGGTGCTGACTCAAAACACAGACCCCGGAAATGTGGAGGAGCACATCGGTAAGTTTTTTTGGGTTTTTTCTTTTTTTGTGACGACTTTGGCACTGTTTTTTTTTTTTTTTATGTCGAGGCCCACGTGTGGCCGGACGAAAAGATCCGCGGCTATGGATCGATTTCTCGCTAACGTTCAGTAGTGCAGTTTCGTCTGAGAATGACATGCTTATGTACATATTGGAATAAAACAGCGCACAGATACAAAAAGGAAGAGACAAACCGGACAGGACAGAGCGCTGACTCGCAACTAAATCTTCTTTACTGAACGAAAAAGAGAAAGACAAAGGGAAAGAAAAAGATACCAAAAAATAAAGAAAAAAAAGAAGAAAACTCACATTATTATACGCAATCGCACGCGCACCTTTCACCCATGGTAGCTGACTACGGCACGCGCTGGACCCTCATTGTCAACTTCAGGAATTCCAGCTCCTTGCCTGACAACGCCACTGATGCTGCGCTGATACACTTTTTTCCGCTGCTGTGGATGTGGAAGGCCTCCAGCACCTCACGTGTCACTTTGTCCCTGTGTCGTCCCAAGATGGTGGTGGCACTAAAAAACGGCTCGCACAGGCACTCTTTGCAGTGAACCGATAGGTGTCCTCCTACTGTCGCTCCGAGGGAGTACCTATGTTCGCGGAGCCTTTCATTCAGGCACCGTCCCGTTTGTCCCACGTAGGTGCGGCCGCACGAGAGGGGGATACTGTAGACTACTCCCGTGACACATGGGACGAACGGCCTGACGTGCTTCTTGCTACACTTGTTCCTTGCGATTCCCTCTGCCTTCGCCTGAACTCTGGGGCAGATCTGGCTCATTTTTTGTGGTGCGGAGAAAACCACTGGGATTCCATATCGGTTTCCAACATTTTTTTAAATTGTGAGAAATCCTGTGTAAGTACGGGATAACTACAGGTCACTTGCGTTCCACATCCCGTTGTGTAGACTGGCTACCCTTTACTTTCTTCAGCAGTTTGCTTGCGACGTCTGAAAGTAGTGTCATTGGATATCCAGCTTTCCGCAGTCTGTCCGTCTGTAGCCTAAAGCTCTCCCCCAGAGTGTGGAGGCATGATTTTTTGAGCGCTGAGCTCAGACACGATGTAACGATGCCCCGCTTCACAACTTTCGAGTGGGCCGACCTCCAGTCGAGGATGCCTTTCTTGGATCGTGGACGATAGGTCCAGCAGACACGCGAGTCTCCTAGGCGAAGAGAAAGGTCCAGGTACTGGAGTACCCCCTCTTTTGGGACCTCAAAGGTAAACCTAAGGCCTCCCCCACACTTCTCGAATACCGCCACCACTTTGTCGACCAGCGTTTCCAATATTCCAGATCTTCTGAAAAACACCAAAAAATCGTCTACGTAGCGGATTATCTTGATGACACTCGTTCCGCCTAGCTCTCTTTCAATGGCACAATCCACTTCACCGAGGTAAATGTCACTTAAGACGGGGGCTACGCATGAGCCGATACACACACCCGACTTTTGCCGGTAGCACCCTTCCCGCCACCCGACTACCATTAACTGCAGATAGAATAACAACAATTCCAAAAAGCTTTCCAGGGATACTCCACTAGAACTTCTGAAAGCCAGTTCTCCATTGGCTTCGATGCACCCTTTCACTGCTTCCAGCAGCCTGTCGTGCGGCAAGGAGTAAAACAGATCTTCCACGTCTATACTGCAAGCGTGCCCCATCCCTGGACCCTCTGCTTCGAGGTACTCTACAAGCTCCAAAGAATTGAAAACCCTAAAAGGGTCCATGATATTCAATGATGACAACTGTTTTTGTAGGTAGGAGGCCAACTGCCTTTGCCACGATCCCTTTTCCGTGACAATGGCTCGAAAAGGGCACCCTTCTTTATGCGTTTTGGCGCTGAAAAACGCTTGCAGGTGTAAATTCTCCGCTTTTCCTATACTCTCCCCACCAGCTGGGTTAAGGCCAGGCGATCACAAAGTCTTTTTGCCCTGTCGCGAAGTTTCTTCAGATCCACATTGACTGGTCTGAAATTTTTTTCAATGGCTGCGTTTGCCTTTTCATTGAACATGCCCTTTGGTAACACAACAAATTGACCCTCTTTGTCTGATAACATGACATGTAGTTCATTGTCTACCATAAAATCCACCAAAGTGGTAATTGGAGAAACCTGTCCTCTTCTTCTTGGTGGTTGAAGGACGTCCAGACACTCGGAGATGCACCTTGGCCTATCCCCTTCCACTGCCTTTTCTGCTACGTTCTTGGCCAGTGTCACCAACTCGGGAGGGCTTAGGACCGGCTCGAAGCAGAACTTGGGACCCAGCTCTAACGGCTTGCCAATTTGTGGAGGAATCTCGGCTTCACCTAATGTTGTGTATCCGCCCGTCAACGGAGTCATCAGGTCCTTCTTCTTTGGAAGTTGCGGCCGGATTCTCTGCCACAGGAACTCCGTGGCATCCCGTGCTCTCTTGTTCATCTCATGGTAGAACCTTCGTGAATTATCAGGGTTTTCCTTTGCAGAGGCACAGGCTACTCTCAAGCAGTCTCGGAAGAATCTCTCCTGGCGCCAGTATTCGGATCTTAAAACACGACACACCCTTTTTGTGTGTCCTTCCGACGGAGCTAGGAGGCCGAAAATCCCTTTCAGTTCCACAGGACACGTACCACGTCGAATGTGCCAAGAGGAAACCCTTGCACTACACACACACTGGGCTATTAGGTTAACGAGGACGCAAGGGTTAGAAAAAGGAACACTAGAACTGACAGGAGAAGGGCCTGATGAAAAAGAAATAAACTGTAATAAGGTTGATAGCTGGGCTAGTTGGTAATCGTTGTACATATTGGAATAAAACAGCGCACAGATACAAAAAGCAAGAGACAAACCGGACAGGACAGAGCGCTGACTCGCAACTAAATCTTCTTTACTGAACGAAAAAGAGAAAGACAAAGGGAAAGAAAAAGATACCAAAAAATAAAGAAAAAAAAGAAGAAAACTCACATTATTATACGCAATCGCACGCGCACCTTTCACCCATGGTAGCTGACTACGGCACGCGCTGGACCCTCATTGTCAACTTCAGGAATTCCAGCTCCTTGCCTGACAACGCCACTGATGCTGCGCTGATACACTTTTTTCCGCTGCTGTGGATGTGGAAGGCCTCCAGCACCTCACGTGTCACTTTGTCCCTGTGTCGTCCCAAGATGGTGGTGGCACTAAAAAACGGCTCGCACAGGCACTCTTTGCAGTGAACCGATAGGTGTCCTCCTACTGTCGCTCCGAGGGAGTACCTATGTTCGCGGAGCCTTTCATTCAGGCACCGTCCCGTTTGTCCCACGTAGGTGCGGCCGCACGAGAGGGGGCTACTGTAGACTACTCCCGTGACACATGGGACGAACGGCCTGACGTGCTTCTTGCTACACTTGTTCCTTGCGATTCCCTCTGCCTTCGCCTGAACATTGGAAACGCTGGTCGACAAAGTGGTGGCGGTATTCGAGAGGTGTGGGGGAGGCCTTAGATTCACCTTTGAGGTCCCAAAAGAGGGGGTACTCCAGTACCTGGACCTTTCTCTTCGCCTAGGAGACTCGCGTGTCTGCTGGACCTATCGTCCACGATCCAAGAAAGGCATCCTCGACTGGAGGTCGGCCCACTCGAAAGTTGTGAAGCGGGGCATCGTTACATCGTGTCTGAGCTCAGCGCTCAAAAAATCATGCCTCCACACTCTGGGGGAGAGCTTTAGGCTACAGACGGACAGACTGCGGAAAGCTGGATATCCAATGACACTACTTTCAGACGTCGCAAGCAAACTGCTGAAGAAAGTAAAGGGTAGCCAGTCTACACAACGGGATGTGGAACGCAAGCGACCTGTAGTTATCCCGTACTTACACAGGATTTCTCACAATTTAAAAAAAATGTTGGAAACCGATATGGAATCCCAGTGGTTTTCTCCGCACCACAAAAAATGAGCCAGATCTGCCCCAGAGTTCAGGCGAAGGCAGAGGGAATCGCAAGGAACAAGTGTAGCAAGAAGCACGTCAGGCCGTTCGTCCCATGTGTCACGGGAGTAGTCTACAGTATCCCCCTCTCGTGCGGCCGCACCTACGTGGGACAAACGGGACGGTGCCTGAATGAAAGGCTCCGCGAACATAGGTACTCCCTCGGAGCGACAGTAGGAGGACACCTATCGGTTCACTGCAAAGAGTGCCTGTGCGAGCCGTTTTTTAGTGCCACCACCATCTTGGGACGACACAGGGACAAAGTGACACGTGAGGTGCTGGAGGCCTTCCACATCCACAGCAGCGGAAAAAAGTGTATCAGCGCAGCATCAGTGGCGTTGTCAGGCAAGGAGCTGGAATTCCTGAAGTTGACAATGAGGGTCCAGCGCGTGCCGTAGTCAGCTACCATGGGTGAAAGGTGCGCGTGCGATTGCGTATAATAATGTGAGTTTTCTTCTTTTTTTTTTCTTTTTTTTGTATCTTTTTCTTTCTCTTTGTCTTTCTCTTTTTCGTTCAGTAAAGAAGATTTAGTTGCGAGTAAGCGCTCTGTCCTGTCCGGTTTGTCTCTTCCTTTTTGTATCTGTGCGCTGTTTTATTCCAATATGTACAACGATTACCAACTAGCCCAGCTATCAACCTTATGACATGCTTATGGCTAGCTGTCTTTGAAAGCGGCGGCTCTCGACGTACCGCCATGAATGTTTTCTGAAAAGTTGTCTATCCGATTCAAACGGCTATACTAAGTGATGCGCCACTGATTGTTCTCCTCACTTCTCGCAGCACACATCGCGCCTATGTGTATTACAAATCTATTCGTACTTTCCAGGGACTCGTGGGTGACTGTTTTCCCTGTTTCAAGGACACGTAGAAACGCGCACTCTGCGTGTGACAGCGGCGACAAACACCGTTAAAAGCTGCCGGAGAACCTACTTCGTTGTAGAGAACTATAGGGGCTGACAAAAACAACTTGAAAAAACGCAGGCCATCGCTTATTATGCTCATGCTTCTGCTCCGTGATTCGTTCTTCGGGAGCGATAATAAGATTATCGGGATTCCACCGCGCTTTTGAAGCTGTCAGTGACATAACTATAGATATAACAAGGCCATAGGGTTGTGTTTGCTACGTCACCTGCCGTATAGGCCATCGCGGGGGCACAGTATGGACACGTGTGCTGTGTCGGCGTTCAGTTGGGACTTGCATCCTCGCCGAAAGTCCATCGCTATACGGTGACTGGAACGCGCCTCCGACGGGTGTGTTTACCGCGTCCGACAAAGTGGTCCCTCGATTTCCGCGCCGCTTGATGGCGTCGTAAACTGTCACGCTGTCGCCGGCCGCGATCCTGGCGGCGTCAAAGCAGCTGTGGTGGATGTGGCGGACGCCTGTTCTGCTGCAGGTCACTCTTCTGCTTGGACAGACCACGGAAACTTCGGCGGCCAGGAGTTGGGACGCCGTGACGTCAGCGACGCTCGCGTTTGCTCGCACTTTTTGCCGGAAGTTCTACGACCAACAGCCAGGTTCGCGACGTCCGACAGCGTGGCACTCCGGGCTTTGTGACGTCATTTGTTTCCACTTCGAGATCTCCCTTTCGATGCATGGGCGGAATAGGACACTATAAACACGCCAGTCAGAGACGCATCCCAGGCACAATACGTGCCAGCACTGCGCCCTTGATATCAAGGAGGTGACGATAGTGACCGTGGTCTGGGAAGGGAACTCGGCGAATAAATAGGTCGACAATTTGTCAAGTCCCCAAAAACGAAGTGTGATCTGTGACACAGAGCATGAGGTTACAAGGGATATAACCCTTCCGAGAAACCCAGTATAACCTTTCGCTCTCTGGATTCTGGAACTGAAAATCTATCTGGATTCTATCTAAATTTCGGGTTTTCAGAAATTATTCTCTTGTCTGCAATCTAGATGTGAGGTTTTCAGAAACAATTCCAGTTAGATTTCCAGTTCCCCAATCCAGATAGTGAAACGTTATATTGGGCTTTTCGGTAGGATACGTCATGATCAGTGTTACAAGTGACACTTCCAAAGATCACGGGGCATTTTTATGGCTAAATAGCGTTATTGGGACACATAATTCGCTTTACCTCACGACTTTTGTTTTTGTAAAAAAAAAAAACGTTTTTTTGGCAATTTATTTGTTTTTGGTTTTTTTATTTCTTTTTCAGAAAGGGAACGCTCATTGAACCCCATTTCACCCATGCTGCCCGAGGAATCAAAGACGCAATTCAAGAGCGACGTGGCCGAGGTTATCCGCAAGTTTTGCACTGAAACACCAACCGGGGATCCACAGTATATCGGGCACAATTTCGTGGTTCACGCCAGCAAAGTATCAAAACGAGCCTAAAAAGAAGCCAATTTGGTTATTCAACCAATCCTCTGTATAAAATTATTCACGTTATTCATACGATGTGGCAGAGGTACCGGTGCGTGCCTGCAGACGCTTTTTTTTTTACACAAAAGTACGCAAAAGAAAATATGGAATTCAAACTAACAAACCACGAGTGATATATGCCCGTCAAGTCCCATTGAGAAATCATTATTTTCAAAACAAATAAAGGCAGGATTATGGCTTGATGACGTATAGCTCATTCACTATATGGCTCGTTCAGGCAATGACTGGGTCGTCTGCTTAAGTTATCAAATAGATCTCTTCGTCTGAATCTTTGAACCAGTTTGTCGCCGACACCGCAAGTCTGTCCTCACTTTCTGAAGGCTATAGTCGCTGAGACCCTAAGGAACGCAGGTTGTAGCTTCTTATCTCCATTTATTCATTGACTGACACTCCTGCGAAAGTACGGTTTCAAGAAAATTTTATTTTCGTACAACCGCCCCAGCCCAGTAAGAAAAACTTCGTGCTTTTGTTGTTGTTATGACGCACTTTTCGGGGACTGTTGCAAAGAACAATAAAAACAAAATGACTTGGTAATTAGGTCAATTTCAACTTTGTTTTCTTCCCATCACTCCTCGCGAACTCTGTGGTGTCTGTGGATCCTGGATTGAACAGAAGACGGCGGGGAGTGGTAACTCAAACCGAGAACGTTGGCTGAGGAGAAGTACATAAATGCGCACGAAGTAGTAAAGAAAGCATTTTTACTTTCTTCCCGAAATTTCTAACGCAAAAACTGAATCAATTAGCCGATTAAATATATGATTGATTGATTATTAAGTGTTTAATGGCGCAAAAAGCAACATAGGCCATGCTGCGCCAAAGAAACGGTTAAAAGAGTCTATGGTAAAAGAAAGGAATTACTATGCAGAAGATTTATAATTGGTTCAGGTAGCCCGTTTTTTTTTAAGAAAATCTAAAATGTGATGAAAGGGGACTAAAGGTTCATCTCCCAGCAAGAAGGCTGGATGAAATGGTAGAAATCCGGAAAGTGAAGGGAAACTTGTTTGACGTTCTTGATCGAAGAATTTGCAGTGCCAAAGAATGTGCAATATAGTTAGCAATTCACCACAATGCGCGCAGAATGGCGTGTCCTCCCCACAGAGAAGATGTCGATGGGTCACACGTGAATGCCCAATTCTCAAACGACACATTAAAACTTCATGGCGACGGTCTCTATGGTGCGAACTCTCCCATACCCCCAAACGTGGTTTGACAACATGCAGCTTATTATCTATTTCTTTGTCCCAATCTAGCTGCCAGGCGTTATAAATTGCTCTTTTGAGAACTGGTATAAAATCTTCTTAAGGCAGCCCAACGGGTGTTTCCAGAGCATTCCCAACAGAGGCTGCTAGCTTATCCGCCTTTTCATTACCTGAAATTCCCACATGGCTTGGTACCCAGCACAGCTTGATAATGTATCCCATTTGGGAGGCCAGGTTTAACTCTACACGTACTTGTTGCACAAGCCGATTCTTAGAATCACTGAGGGAACAGAGAGAGAGGAGAGCACTCTGGGAGTCCACAAACAAAATAGCTTTCCTGATATTGTTGCCTAATATATATTCAATAACCATGAGCACACCATAAAGCTCTGCTGTAAAAATGCTGGCAACAGAGTCAAGCCGTCGAGCTTTCTCAAAATATTCTGAATATACAGCCGAACAGACAAAGTGTGGAGTTTTTGCACCATCAGTGAAGAATTGTGCATAGTCCTGATACTTAGCTTGCAAGGTCATAAAATCTTGCTGAAGAACTAGTGGCGCAACAGATCGTTTATTGTATTTTGCCAGCGACCAGTCACAGGTATAGTGCACCGCCTTCCAAGGAGCAATGCTTCGAACTCTCGTCATCAAGCTACGCTCAGGAAGTTCAAGCTGCAGGGATGCAGACATACTTTGAATGTGGAGGCTTAAAGGCCGTACTATACTTGGCTTGTTCTCAAAAAGACGTAAAAAAGGAGATACCTGCAAACAGCGGAAGGATGGGTGCTCAGGGTCAGATTTGACTTTATAACTATAGCATAGGCTGAGGTACTGTCTTCGCATTTGGTACGTCTCTGCATACAAACTCGGGACAAGCGACGTTCGGAAGGCTCCCGTGGCAAGTCGAAGTCCAAGGTGATGCACGGGATCTAGAATTTTTAAAGATGACGGTCGTGTCGAGCCATACACAACCGCACCATAGTCGAGACGGGAACGAACCAGCGAGTTGTAGAGTCGCAGGAGGCACCTCCTGTCAGAACCCCAGGACATGTGTGCAAGTACCTTGAGAACATTAGCAGATTTAAGACACTTTCTCTTCAGTTCCTTTAAATGGGTCTGTAAAGTGAGCTTCTTATCAAAAATAACACCCAAGGACTTGTGTTCATGCCTAACGGTTATGTCAGTGCCATTCATCTGCAAACCGGAACCCATTTTCATCGGCCCACTTACTCATCCTATTTATTGCTATCTGCAATTGGCGCTCACAAATTGACAAGTTGCATGAGGAGAAAGCGATCTGGACATCGTCTACGTACAATGAATAAAAAACTGATGGTGGTATAACTGCAGCAAGGCTGTTGATCTTAATTGCGAACAAGGTAACATTCAAGACACCTCCTTGTGGGACGCCGTTTTCCTGTGTAAAAACATCTGAGAGCGTGGATCCCAAGCGGACCTGAAAAAAACGGTCTGTCAAGAAGTCCCTTATGCAACGCAGCATGCGACCACGAACACCGCACCTATACAGGTCCTGAAGTATTCCGTACCGCCATGCTGTATCGTAAGCTTTCTGTAAATCAAAAAAGACAGAAAGGCAATGCTGCCGGTTCACAAAAGCCTCACGCACGAAAGTCTCCAACCGGACAAGGTGATCTAAGGTTAAGTGACCTCTTCTAAAATCACACTGGTTTCAATCTAAAATTTTCTTTTGTTCTAGAATGTATACTAGCCTTCTGTTTATAAGCCTTTCATAAGTTTTTCCTAGGCAACTAGTCAGTGCTATAGGCCGATAACTTGCTGGTAGGGAAGGGTCTTTGCCAGGCTTCAAGATGGGAATGATGTGTGCTCGCTTCCAGCACTGTGGGAAACAAGAAGCTTCCCATAAATGATTAAAGAAAGACAACAAATGCACCAAGGATTCAGCCGACAGGTGCCTCAGCAGTTCATAATGGATCATATCTGGACCATGGTGCTGACTGCTTCCTTACTGCAAGGGCCATTTCAAGCTCACACATTGTGAACGGCCGGTTGTAACCAGCCTCACTTCCAGAGAAATCAATTGGCTGTTTTTCTGCCAAGGACTTGAACTTTTTAAATTTATTAGTGTATTTTGAAGAACTGGAGACCTCTTGAAAATGATCAGCAAGAATGTCAGCCTGATCTTTTAGTGATGGGGACGATGAAGGAAAAAGGGGAATGCTGAAGGAGTGGTAAGTACCTCGAATTTTCCTAACACGATCCCATACCTCTTTTGCAGGAACAAAACTGTTTAGGGAGGACACATACTTCACCCACGAGGTCCATTTGGCTTGTTTTCGTGTCCAACGAGCTCTTGCTTTACACTGTTGAAATTTTATCTTGTTCTGAAAAGTCGGGTACCGCCGAAACCTTCCCCAAGCCTTATTCTGAGCTTTTATGGTGGTCGTACAGTCCTTGTTCCACCAAGGCTTACATTTCAAGGGAATATTTCCAGAAGTTCGGGGAACTGACACAGAAGCAGAATTTATAACCACTGCCTCCAGAGAAAATAAAGCCCAGTCGGCTTTATCTAACTTCCACCTGGGAACACAAGCTCGAAGAGAAGGAAGTGATACTGAGCTTTCTATAATGATAGGAAAATGGTCACTACCAAAAGGATTTTCTAAAACCTTCCAAGAAAAACAAGGAAGTAAAGTAGGTGATGATATGGAAAGATCAATGGAAGTAAAGTATTATGAGGTGCACTAAAGAAAGTCGCTTGTCTTTTGTTTAAAAGGCAAAGGCCAGATGACAGTAAAAAACGTTCTATGACACCACCACGGGAGTCTTGCCAAACACTGCCCCACATGGGGTGGTGTGCATTAAAATCTCCTAGGATTAAAAAAGGCTGTGGGAGTTGGCCCACAAGTCCTTGTAGGTCATGTAAATGCACTGGAAGGTTTGGTGGAAGGTAACGCGAAACAATTGTAATTAGGCGGTCAAGCAGAACACGAACTGCTACTGCCTCTAAGGGGGTTGCGAGAGGGACAGGAGCACAGGCAATACCACTCTGCACAACCACAGCTACTCCACCAGAAGAGGTGTTGCAAGAAACACGGTCTTTTCTAAAAACCTGATGTCGCCGTAGTACCTGTGTATGTGTTTCATTAAGATGAGTCTCCTGTAAACAGATAGCAACAGACTGGAGCTCATCGAGAAAAAAGTTGATATCATCAATATTACGAAAAAGACCGCGGCAGTTCCATTGCATAATCCCTATATTTTTAACCATTTAAAACACAATAAGTATAACAGAAAAAACTTAAAGCCGTTTACAACTCCCTGTAACCCCGAATTAGAGCGCAGCTCTTGAGGAGGAGGAAGGAAGGGTACTGGGGGGTGACGTGACCTTGGGGGGGTCACGTTACCTCGGGGGGGGGGGGGGGCACGTGACCTGGGGGGTCACGTGACCCCCGATGACGTTATCAGTGACGTCACTGATGACGTCATCAGTGATGATGACAATGACGATGCGGATGCCGATGACGTCATCAGTGACGTCATTGATGACGTCATCAATGATGATGACTGACGATGCGGATGCCGATGACGTCATCAGTGACGTCACTGATGACGTCATCGTCATCCGCATCGTCATCGTCCTCATCATTGATGACGTCATCAATGACATCCCTTAATGCACCGCGCTGTTACGCCGACGGCGACGGCGACGCCGACGACGACGCCGCTCAAGCCGGAAACGGGCGCCTAAGAGCTGCGCTCTAAAATTATATTAAAAAGCTATGTTCCTTAGGGTTTAAAATCTATTTTCACACGCGGTGCACTTTGTTTTTTAGAGGGGTTCTGCTTCCGATTAGAGTCACCGGAGGCAGAAGGGGTGGACTCTGATCTTGAGAGGAGAGCCTCCTCATCAGATCTCGACCCACCCTCGTCCATGGGCTCGTCTGCAGCTGCTGGCAGCTGGCCCTTGGAGGTCGACTGCCTTGGCACTTCCCCAGGTTTCCTCTGGGGAGCAGAGGTGTGGGGAGGTAGGCCCCGGCCCCGAGAGGTCGAAGCGGCTGGTTGAGCAGGAGACGTCGTCCCCTGTTCTGGGGGCCAGCATTCACCTTGCGGTTCGGAGGCGGTGCCCCTGGCACCGCTCCCGGGGGTTTGGAGGGGGACCGTGATGGGAGATGCAGGTCATCCGGAGAAGTCTGCGTTCCCATCAAAACCACTGGCCGCGCTGGTCCCCTGCGCACGGCCTCGGCATAAGAGCCTTTTGAGACAAAGGCAAAACGCTTCTTTGCCTCAGCGTAGGTGATGTTTTCAGTAACTTTTAGTTTAAGGACTTCTTTCTCATCTTTCCACATAGGACATGATCGGGAGTATGCCGGGTGGTTGCCACTACAGTTTGCACAATGCGGTTCATTATCGCACGCATCTGCGACGTGCTCCTTATGTCCGACCCTATGTGCCGAACCGCTGGCACTTAAAGCACCGCTGAGGGTTCGGCACATAGGGTCGGACTCGGCACTGGAGGTATCCTGCCTTTATGGTCTCTGGTAGTGTGGTGGAATCGTATGTCAAGATAATATGTCTTGTTTTTCGTTCGACACCATCTCGGCGGAGGGTGATGCGGCGTGCACCTACAACCCCTTGGCTGGCGAGGCCCTCAACGAGCTCTTCCTCAGATGTTTCGAGCAAGTCGTTTTCAGAGATGACTCCCTGAATGGTGTTCAGCTTGCGGTGTGGTGTCACGCTAACTTTGTAATCTGAAATGGAGTTCAAGGCGAGAAGAGCGTCACTTTGCTGTTTCGTATTTATCTCGACCAGAAGGTCGAGATAAACATCTTTTTGACATTGAAGTTCGTACCAACAACCCCTTCAAGGACTTTTGAAACAAGGAAGGGAGAAAGCTTGGCAAGTGGCTTTTCAGCCTCAGAATGGAGAACAAGAAACTTCGGAAATTTAAAAAGCTCAGGGGACTTTGCGGGATGGTAATGGACTTCGGTGCGGGCCCTTTTCAGGGCCCCATCAGAGGTTTTGTTTAGCGTGCGACCCATAAAGGTGGGAAGGAGATTCAGTGCCCGGGTGCACCGCCCACCACGGAGCCCAACAAGGGGGTAGGTAATGTGCCATAACAAGAAAGGCTTGGCTGACACAATTATTCTACCAGTGCTGACCGGGCATTATACCCTAGTGTGGTTGCAGGGACAGGACCTGTTTCCACTCAAGGTTGGCCCTTGCCGCCTAAGAAGGTGAAAAAGGAAGGAAGAGAGTGTAGAAGAAAAGAGAAAGAGGAGGGAGGAAAAGTGAAAGGAGGAAGAAGAGGGTAGAGGAGGCGACTGACTGAATCATCCCGGTCGGGCCAAGCCAGGACACCCGTCTACGATAAGCAGGGGCCGAAGCGGTGTATTGCCTCGCCCGGGGGGCCCCGAAGGGTCCAAACAAACCCCGGGCTCAGCTCAACCACCAGGGTCCCCTTTTCCCCGGACACGGGTTAAGCCACGCACACCCAGGCGTGGGTGGGTAAACCCACATTGATCGGGGTTCGCGGTGGCGCCACTCACCAAGCACCTACCAAGGCAGGTGCCCCCTGCGTGCGGGTATGGTGGCCCACGTGGCTGGGGTCCGTGGTGGCGCTACTCACCAAGCACCTAACACCTAAGGTGTAGGCGCCCCCTGCGGGGCGATTAAATATATTATTCGCGGTTAAAGGATTGATAAATTATTCGGATGCTCAATCGATCAATTGTACAGCCCTGGTGTGAACACCTCCGCAGAAGACCTCAACCTATACCGTGGTATGTGCAATGCGAAAAATGTAAGCTAAGGCTTGGTTTCACATGCGTGTATAAAGAGGGTTAAACATTTCATTCAAAGCCGGATTAGTGCCGGAATAGAGAGTAAAGAATGCTTGTGCCTCCCCTTGCATAATAGTTTTCCCATACCACGGTGCTGGGGGTAAAATAATGGTTGTCAGGGACGCGAGCATTCCTCTAGGTCTGAAGTGTACGGAGCTGAAACCATGTTGGGCGACAGATGTGGAGACGAAAGAGTGATGACCACATCTGCCGGTGTCTAAGCCCTTTCTAAGCAGTGGCACACCCACGGGGAAGGGGGGGGGGGGGGGGGGGGGTCAAAGCCCCTTACCCTTCAGAGCTCCATGAAAATTTTGTTTTGTGCGTATTTTGACGATTTTTTTTTTTTACTGTAACGTCCGCAACGAGGATTGTTAAGTGTAAAAAAATTAATCGCCCCCTCCCACCTCCCCCTTTCCCCCCTCGCCGTTGCACTGGTGATGTACACGGCACGAGCGAGTCATTTACGTAATATACAATCTTACATTGACAGATGACACACTATTACTAAAATTACCTATGCGGTGAAAAGTGCTCATCTGATGCACCAACCTTGGTGTCACAACCTTGCGTCCCTCGATACACTGTCCGAGCAAAATGCAAAAACCGCCGATGATCGTATTCACGCTAACAGTCGCAGTGGTGCGCCCATGGGGGGGAGTAGGGGGGGGGGGGATGGTCAACCCCCCCCCCCCCCCCCCGAGTTCTGTAGCGGTCAATCGGAATTCTCCCACCCCTGTTGCATTGACGATGATGTACACGGCGTGACTGAGTTAGTACGAAGCAGTCAGTTCCGAACTTTCTTATCGTGCATTGACAAATTGCACTATTTTCGCAAATTACTTATGTTATGTGGTAAAACGGGCTCATCTCAGGCCGCGACCTGGGTGTTAAAATTTTGCGTCCCTCGACAAGCTGTTAGAGCAAAATGCAAAAACCGCCGGTGTCGCGGTGTGTACATTCGTATATTTTATTTTCCTCGAATTTCTCGATCTACTGTAGGAGATATAAAATCATTATTAATTCTATGTTCAGACGTCTCCCCCAAAAGACGAAGCGGGACGTTGGGTTCCAGCAGTTGACCGCTGTGTCGTTTTTGAATCGCGTTCTGTCTCCAACTGTTAGAGAAAAAGCCTAGGAACTTTAGGTTATTTTAACGCTTTCTCATTTTTGTGTAGCGCGGGTAGTCTGGAATGTTGTATAAAAAAGGCTGAGATATGCGTTACACACAAAATTCATATTCGTTTCCAAAAATGTTCTTAGAAGGATTTCATATGAATTGATCGCATGGACTGCGTGCGCCATCGCATTTCGAACCATCTAGGATCGAGTTATACATTTACTGTGTATTTTTGCGAGAAATATTCTTGAAGGTGATAAGTTCAGTTCAGCACGCTGATAAAAGCGGTTTTTTTTTTTTGTTTTCTTGAATTTTGAGACAAAATAAAAATGAAATAGCGGGCATTATGACACAACCTTAGTTCATGCGTCGTGCTGTGCGATATTTCATTTCTTCTTTGGTCTCAGAGACTCAGACAATGCCGCCTCGAATAATGACCTTGTCACGGTCGGCTCCACGGAAAGGTGAGGCGGCAAAAAAAGTTTCCTTCCGTTAAAGCAAGTAGGCAGGCGAGCTAGGATAGACATGGTAACCCTGGAGCGAGGGGACAAAAAAGGAATGTATGACTCCCAGAATCGAGAAGTCGATCATTCAGCAGACGCCATCATACTCACTGGATTCCTCTGAGCGATCCGTCTCTGCCCAGCATCTCAGTTTCTGCAGCGACTCGCCCAAATGACTTGGCGATCTACGTTAAAAGTCGATAAGTGTGACTAGATTATTTTTTTTCTCGAAACCTTCTCATTTTGTTTTTTTGCATACATAACGTCCAATACTGTATGCTGCATCTAACTAATAAAATGATATGAAAGTTGAAATCAACAATGTAAAGTTCGAGGCTGATTTATTTTAACTTTTAGCGAATTCTAGAAATGACCTCGCTTTTTGGATGTCTTTCTTGCTTGGTTTTTCTTTCTTGTTCAAGTTATGTCAGAGTTTCTATGTTTCAAGTTTTTAAGAAAATGTGACCACACGAGTCAAAGAAAAGTCGCAATGCATTCTGTCGCAACGAGCATCATTTTTTTTTCGACTTCGGGGATTTCATTATTCCTCCGCGAGTTGACTCACAAGAAGAGCAAAGCCGTAATCGTTTATGACTCTTCCTTGAGACTATATAAGCGAATATGATTTGCATACTTAATTGGATTGCCGGTACCTATTATTCCTTAGATTTAAGTGCATTTACTCAAACTAGTGCTGACAGCCATTCTATTACGTTTATTAAAATTGGCACAATAATATGACGAGCCGTAATAATCACGTTACACAAAGAGAAAATGAAAATCAATGGTTTCTTTTGGATCGACGCTTAATTATATTTCATGTCAAGTAATCAAATAATCTAATGAGTACATTTCGAGTGGAAGTGGTTGTAGTCATAAATGTTGTTTTCGTAATTTTCGTGACTCGCACATAATAATGGATTTAGGACAGGTTCCATGCCACGGGTTCGGCCATGTTTTTCCCTCCCGTTGTCCCGTGACTGGTCCCTATATGCGTTGCCGCTGTTGTTCGGATGGCCTGCGCGTGGGTCGAACCTTATTTGCACGACAGGTAACCTCGTTCCACTGGTACAACGCTGAGCAACAAAGTTTTACAGACGAGATATCCTTCACGGTGACGCTCGCTTGACACGTGCACAAGCAGTGTTTCTTGTTCGTTCGCTTGGTGGGATTAGCCGGTGTAAACATAGCCATTTTCCACTACCTGCAACAGTGATGGTTAATCAGGTATAGTTACCAGGTTCAACCTAACTTATAAATGTCATTTCTATTTTGTGCAGGTTACGGAGCTTACAGGCAGTCATTATCAGAGGAAACTATGGTTTGGCCAATCGCGAATGCCGACCAAAGCGACACTTTTTGTCGCGTACGTCGCTAATATACTATATGGCAGCGGGATTTATCAGCTTTGTTGGTATAGTATCCTCAACACTGTGTACCCTCGTTCGTTTTATACTGCATTTCAATTTAGGTGATCGTAGCCGACGCTATACAATCCAATGGAGCCAATCAATAAGCCCGAAAAGTGCATCGTCACGGCGTCTGTTGTCTTATTTTCTTGCTGCAGATACCAGCTACTTAGATCTGTCTGCACATATGCACACCTTCACTATACAGCGTGCCCCTGAAGTCGAATGCCCTTGCACCACCTGCGTGGCAGCCTCTCTAAATGGTCTGCTGAAACCATGGCCTCACTACCACCCCTGGACAGCTGTTCCCACCTTATCAGTGACCACGAAAATGGCGTCCTCGGAGGCGTTTTTTTTCATGCCACTTGACAGGTAATGACCACTGGTGGCTCCATCATGACATACATATGCGCGACCAAACGTTTGACTGGATAGTGCGACGCGTCAGAAAGACGGCCAAACCCGATGAGGCGCCGGTCAATCACTGCGTCGTGTGTATTCACGTGAGGCCGTGACAAACCGGCGTCTGAAATTGGGTTCGGCCATCTTTTTGGCAAGTCGTACGACTAGTCAGCCGTTTGGTCGCGCATTTCTATGGCCTGACCGGGCTCCCAGAAACTAACACCAACTAAATGCAATTAAAAAAAAAGAAAGAAAACTTTGAGGACGACATTTTGTGGTCATTAGAAGCTGGAAGCAGCTGTCCAGACATGGGTGTAGGCACTCCCAAAAAGTGGTTCCAGCAGGGCATGGGGAGGCTGCCACACAGGTGGGGCACAGATATTCGGCTACAGGTGGAGCCTGTCGAGAAGGTGGACAATGGGGAGTTTTAGTAGACCGTGTTTCCCCCTCCGCTAAGCCCTCCGCAACGAAGAAACCGCCACTGCGCCTGCGTGCCGATGGCCTTGGCTGTAGAGTTCCGGGTAGCGGAGGGGCTTAGCGGAGGCGGAAACACGGTCTACTAAAACTCCCTATTGGTACATACCTGTAAATGACCAGTAACTGCAGCAAAAAAAAATGAAAGCCGTTTACAACTCCCTTTAACGCCGAATTAGAGCGCAGCTCTTGAGGAGGAGGAGGGCAAGGTACGAAGAGGGGGCTATGGCCCTCCTCCTCTCCTGCTCGGGTCCCGTTTAGGGGAAATTTTCCGCTGAATTTAGTGGAAAAATTTCCCGCTAAATTTAGCGGGGAAATTTTTCCGCTAAATTTAGCGGGGAAACTTTTTTGCTAGATTAAGCGGGAAAATTTTTCCGCTAAATTTAGCGGGGAAATTTACCCATCATGCACCGCGCGGTTACGCCGACGGCGACGCCGCTCAAGCCGGAAACAGTCGCCTAAGAGCTGCGCTCTAAAAGATATATCAATAGGGTGCACTCCCGTAGTTCATAATTAATTATCGGCACACGTTCAACAATACAGACGCTTTACACATGTGCCACATTATAGCCGCCATTGCTGACCTTTTCTCTTGTCTTACCGAGATGCTGAGCTGCCGAAACGGGCGTTGACCAGCCTCCATAAAGGCCTATGCTGGGGAGGACACAGTAGCACCTGAAGTGGCAATAATTTGTCCTGCTGTGGTAATGATGAAGTGAAGTGAACGGAATAAGACGAAACAAAAACCAAAGGTCGGTTACGGCGGCGCCCATGCACAGCTGCTTCAAAAGCGTCTATAACTGAAATCTGAGGAAGGCAACGAGATTTCTCTTGAGACATACAACGTAAAGGTCAAGTTTCAGCTATTTTCGTAAAGAGGTCTGAACACAAAAACCTCCAGGGATGTATATAATCCATCAGAATTGCAGTAGTGACGGAAGGCCGCGGATTCAGAAAATTTGGCTTACATTGTCCAATTATGCTTAAACACACGATGCACGGAACACGCCTCTGACTGGTATGTTTAGCGTAACCTTTCCAACCCATATCGCAAAATAGTTCCAAAACAGGCTACAAGTGACGTCACAGAAGCCGGCCTGTCATGTTACCGGATGTCGCGATCCTGGCCGTTGATGCTATAGAAGTCTCGATAAATATACGAGTGAACCAACGAGGTAGAGGGGCTTAGAGCGATAAACCGGGGTTCCGGTCTGCACTCGAAAGTGACCCCCGTAAGGCCGCTGCCATTGTACGCAAATTTGACCACTTGTCAGGTGACCAAACCAAATACGTGACGTCACAGGAAAGATGGCAGCGCCCAGGCAGCGGCTGGCCCCAGCTGGGCCGGAGCTTGTCGGACGCTTTGTTTGTTGTCGTTCGTCTCGACGAGTTGATTTCAGACGCGGAAGCCGTCATATGAGGCCGGTCGAAAGTGACTTCAGAGTTCAGCGTGGTGTCTCGTGTAGGTATAACGTGAAAATATGGAGGAACGGTGTGCATTTCGCTGGTGACCGACGGGGATATTGCCACGAAAGAGACAAGCGGCCTTACGTTACTCAGACCTCGGATTGATTCGGATACCGCTAGGATAAATTTTAAGGTGACGTCTCTGTGCTCTCGTCGACCATCGGAATATTTGATGTCTGCGGTGAAGCGTGTGCAATATATTTGGATACACAGTTTAGCGACGGAAATCGCGTGAGTCGTGCTTGGCAGTGTGCAATCGTGGTGCCGCTTCGTTCAAATGACCGAAGGCTCACTTTGGTTGTGCGGCGCACCAGGGAGCTGCCTTGAAGCTTGTAATTCCCGCGCCGTGCTAAATGATACTGTGCTGCTTCCCTAATTGTTCTGGCGTACACGTGCAATTTCACGGAGCACAGGTGTTGCAGTTGGTATTGATTCCGCTGGTCTGTCGCACGTTTCGTCGATACAAAAGTTTCATCAACACTCGTTACGCGAATTGCAAGCTGTATGCAGTACATTTCATCGCGCGTGTTACCTACCCAGTCCACCCGTTTACGTCGCTTTGCGACGACAGTCTGCAGCGGCTTATTACCAGAAAAGTGGTCCCACATCTATTTCAGTTCCGCTCGTCCACGGCAGACCCCGAAGGAGAGGATTTATTCAGACAGAATGCCACTAAAGCCAGCTTCTTTAGTGGTCAGGATAGACTCTCTTCTGTCCGTTTTGTTATATTGTCACGCATGCTTGCTCCAGTCCTATTTTCTATCAATATTTACTACTCTGGAAAGTTCCAGGCCATGCTCAGCTGTCATCGTATGTTCTGGTGGGGGTGCTGCGCACTTTACCCATAGCCTTTCACTCTGTGTGGACCCAGGCGATATAGCCGAGTTGCCTGATAACAAGACACGGGTGGCAGATTATCCCGCGTCTTAAACCCCCTGCGAGCCGTGAACCAAGTCCTATCCCGAGCCCTGCAGAAAAACCGCAAGACGAGCGAGTACCACAAGGACAAACCTCGGAAATACACCACGAAGAACCTGAAATCTGAGCCAGTCGCTGCAACCAGCAAGAACCACAGGGAATTCTGTCTTTTGCCAGAAAAACCGAAGCTGACTAAGCCAACAATGACAAACCTGTAGCAGCAAACCGCATCTGCTCCCACCACTGTTTGCATGCCCGTCGCACCTCACACTCCGATGCCCTTTCACGCAAGGTATATGAAGACATCGAGGGCTGGATTGAACAATATGACCGTGTCGCCCGCCACAGTGGGTAGACGGACAACCAGCTCCTGCAGAACCTATACTTCTCGTGGAAGAAACTGCCAGGCACTGGTTTGAGAACCACGAATCCTCCTTAACGTCGTGGGAAGTTTGCAAGATCGAGCTGAAGTGCACGTTCATCAGCCAACATAGACGAGAGAAAGCCGAATTCCTGATTCTGTCCAGGGCACGGCCCCAACAAGAGCGTCACCGCCTTCGTGGAGGATGTTTTGCGCCTGATCGAACAGCCATGCCAACCCTGATGCTACAGAAGACAAGAAGCTAAGGATCCCATGTTCCTCATGTGAGGCACAACACTTTCGGTAGCCTTGTCCGCAACCCCACGACAACAGTCGAAGGGTTCATATCACCGAGGCTCCCAACATTGAATGTACACTGCAAGCCCGAGCCTGCCGATACCAACAACTCCCCAGCGTCTCGACACTCGAGTCATCCAGCTGCAACTTCGACGCCAGCCTCCCAAGCATCTGCGACATCATCTACAACGTTGTACGGGGGAGATTAGGAAGCTACTTCCTGCCATCAGTTGCCCCGCTTTTATTTTGATTGCCGAGATTGTGTCGGAACAAGTTCGACAGGCGTTTCAACTGGAGATTTATTCGAGCCAAGCGGCATCTGACGAACTGAGGGCGACTTATACCACAAAGTCACGACGACCGCCACCGGCTACCCGTTACTATTCAATACCAATTCAACGAGAGACCCCAACGCTGAAGCATTCCCGACATCAGGAAGAACCAGTGTAGGTCCGCGCTGAACAAAATACACCGAGGAAAACGGAGGTGCTGCGAATGGTCGACCGAAAACCACTCTGCTACCATTGCACGAGGCCGACCATGTCTACTGGAGGTACCCATACCAATGAACTGGCCTGCAAGGGTTCAAGCTGAACGACCCTCGACCACGTCTCAACGAGCGTCCGCGAAGCATTGAGGATTATCTTCGGCAGCCTTTGTCCCTAGTGCCGACATTACCCCGAAGCTCCTGATCCCCTTCACCTTGATGGGAGGTAAGCATGACAAAGCAGGTGAGCAGTAATGCAAACACAGTTGATTTGGTGTCGGTTGTCGTCGAAGGACAATACCTAATAATTTGCCGACACTAATTATCTGTGTCCACGCCACGAAGCAAACAATTTCCAACTTTGAAGGAAAATGCCGCTGAGTGACTTGAAGGAATAGAATGATTGGTTGTTCTCAAAAGTAAACACCAAGCATCACCCGACTTCACTTCGCCACACGAGACTTACACAAGTTGCAGTGGTCGGGGGATGTAGAAGAAATCACCATTATGGAATGGAAGTGAAATGGCTTGCATAGCAAACAAACATTTTTGCCAGCCATCAAGTCAATGGTACAGGAAAAGGCAAAGTCATGTAAGCAATACATGCCCGAGCTTGCTGCATTGACGCAGAAAACTACCAGGAAAATGTGCAGATTAGAGGCCAGCCCTGCAGCTCCAGTGCATCAGATGTCAGTGGCGGCACATGACGTATGATTACAAGACGGCATCAGTCAGTCGAAGTTGCCACTCGACCAAACTGAACACAGACGTACCAGGAGCGTCATCCGACAACAAGGAATACAGGTGCAACAACTGAACGCCTGACACGAGACTGTCGCAGAAAGAACTCATTATGGAACCATTTGCTAAGAATCCATAATTATGTAATCAAGTGGAAATGAACACATTTGATACAGTAACCAAATAAACAGATTTCCGCTTGTGATGTGAAAATGTTATTTATTAATTTATTCCCTCCAGTGATGTGAAAATGTTATTTAATAATTTATTCCCTCCCGGGGCCTTCGTAGGCATTGCAGAGAGGATACTTAAAACTACACATATGATAATAACATCATAGCACACTGACATTAATAAGCATAAAACCAGCCCAGCTACCAAAAATAAATATTACACTCGTAAGAAATAATTATGGCTGTAACTTGTTAATTACAAAGACGAACACACCTCTGAGCATCTAGTTTAATTAAATGTGTTGATACGTTGTTCTATAGCAGGACATTTTCTATATGTATGACACAATAGACCATTTGCAAAACCCCATCAAGCAACACAATTGTCACCATTTTTTTCGGCGTAAAGCACACGAATGGGCCTCAGTTCACGTCGAACGCTAATGCAGCATTCGAGTCCAATAGGCGCCGAGTCGAGTTCACAGTGACGGCGGGCATAACATTCTTGTCGAACAAATGCCCAAAGTATAAAGGCCTTGGATAATTAGAGTAGTAGCTATTGTAATTCGTTCCATCACAATTTGGCAAACGGCAAAGGCTACAGTCTCGGTGAGTCAATATGCACCTTGGAGAGAGGCACATGACAACATATCATCAGAGTGCTCGTCTGCACAGATTTGTCCCATACCTTCACTCCGTCTCTGATAGGCTCGAGGGGGCTGTGGCGGTTGCCCTTTTCCAAGTTACGGTGATACAAAGTATAGGCAGCCCACACTTTTGAAAAAAGTCTATTGAAGAGACCGAAAGGATGTGTCAACATTTTTCAACAAGACTGCTCTTCGGGCAAGGGATGAACACAAATATGAATTATCTTGTCCAGGTAATTAGAACAAGTAAATAATTGACCGACTAATACAATGCACTCGTGATGAAAAAAAAGTATTGCTGCAATAAATCCTACGAAAGAGAAAAGTGTGCAGTTAATCTATGCGTACACCAAAACGGTTGTTCTTATAGCAAGTTGAATACCCTATTGGAAAATCTTGATGATGGAAAGATGATGGAAAAAGCCTCATACAAGTGTAACCGTAATATGGGACATCCTATACCAGCGAAAAAGCGGCCTCAGTATAGTGGATTAAAGCGGAACGATACAGGTAGGCGGAACCATACAAGCGTGTCGTAATATGGGACATCCTATACCAGCGTAGTGAATCTTGTTGGAACCATGTAGGCGGATGGAACCATACAAGCATAACGTAATATGGGACATCCTATACCAGCCAAAAAGCGATACCAACATAGTGGAGTCATATGGCTCCACCATGCTGGTATCGCCATTTCACTGTTATACAGGGCGATTTTTTAAGCTTTACATATTTGTTTAGAAAGGTTGTGAAAGCTACATTAATGCGGTTTGTGCAGGTGAGTTATACGTCCAGGGGTACGTAGTATAGGGGCCTAATCGTAACAATTAGTCGGATAATTAAATAACATTTTTTAGTTACTTTTTAATTAGTGAAAATGAACATATGGTTTCAATTAGAAATTTGCCGAGTCATTGAAAACGACTAAATAAACTCTTTTTAGAAGGATATAATTCAGGGGTACCATTTTACGCATTCTGTAAAAACGCTTTATTTGGATCCGTTTCTAAGTTTCGGTTTCTTATCAGAGCGCATCTCTGCACCTACGGTCCTGTTCCCCAGGGGTTTAGTCGCGCAACACACGTTCGCCCTGCTTCCCTCCATTCTACGAGGGAGGCGAGGAGGTGGCTTCGCATTGCAGCCACTGGTCAGCAGTGTCGCAGGTGCAAAGATGCGCTCTGATACAAAACCAAAATCTGGAAATGCGTCCAAATTAAGCCTTTTTTTTAGAATGCCGTAAAATGCTGCTCCCGTCTTATATATTCATGAAAAGGGTTGATTTATTGTTTTTCGATGATGCTTAGCAACTTTCTAATTGGAATTATGGGCCTATTTTCACTAATTAAACATTTAACGAACATAATATACTTAAAGGGAAGCTAGAGTGGTTTTGTATTTGAGGAAACACATTTAAATCTTCTTCATTTGACCTCCAGAATCTCAAATATCAAAATTATTTGGTAATTTGGTGAACCGAGGCTGCATAGAATAATTTTTAAAGTATCACTGGAGGCACTCTTTCCCGGAGAGCGACATCACAAAAGGAGCTTTCGAAATCTCTGCTCATGCATCTTCAGCGCTAATCAAAGCTATGCATGCACACACTATTTCTAAAAAGGGGAAAAAAAGACTTCACGACTGGTGCCAGTACGGGAGAGTACACCTAGAAAGCTTTCAATTGGACGCGCGGCCCTCAAGCGACACATGCTTGGCAGCTGAAAAATCCCCTTACGACGCCACTACTGGTCGGTTGTTTTTGTGTTTTCTCACGTTTTGTTATATCTTTGGAGAAAACGAACGTGATATTCAGATTCACGGGATAAAACTACACTAGAATCAATCTCCATCTAGTTTTCTGAAAGAAGTCTTGCACTTCCCTTTAAAGGGACAATGAAGACGATTTTATTTAATTTGTTTAAATGGTGTTTTTAGGCTTCTTGGGAACCTAGCATACTGCCCAATTTTTTATAGACATTTGTGACGCGTATTTTTGTACCTACGAAAGAATTGAAGAAACCGAAACTGAACTATCTGCATTCTCATTTTTGGACCTCCAAAAACGGAGGTGACGTAGGAGTGACGTCACATGTGAATTGTCGGTGCCGGTAGCATTTAGGGCATCGAGACTGTGGTTACCGCGGTGGGTTATAGCAGCGCGTTGCAACGGAAGGAATAGCGTCCTTCCTCAACTGGGGTCGCTTCACACCTACGCCCAGACTCCGGCTAACCTGAAGGTTCTCTTCAAAGTCTCCTGACCGAAAATGTAGCGAACAAATTCTGACGCCATCGCCGAGACCTCTGCGCAAGATAACGCTGTTCAACCAGAGACTTCGCAATGCTTCATCGCTTGGGACTGGGAGTAGCTGAAACCTAGCGTCGCCCGAACGATCACGGGTCTTCAGTCGACCGTTTGAACATCCTTCAACAGCGCACAAATTTGGCATGACTACCGCTTTGCAGAATCCCTTGAGTGCCGTGTTCCTAAAGTAAGCACGGCACCGACATCTGAAACCAGAACCAAAAGTCTCGCGCGTGTTCTGCGCTGTGTTCTTCATTTTATATATATTGTTTGCCCATAGCTGCTCGTTGCCCGTTTCGCGTGCAGTGTAGCAAAGAGAAAAATAATTATGGTGTTCTATTTACGGTTTAGTTATCATTTTCGGTTCGATTTATAGTTTTCATTGTTACTCAAGTGGAATTAGAACAGTGTTCATTAAAACCACGAACCAAAGCGTGACCGAGGGCACATTTCTCGTTTCGACCAATCGCTGACGCGTCTCTTGTGACGTCATACTTCCAGGCCCCGCAGGGTCACGTGGCCTCCGCTTCTGCTGGTTTCTCCCGCGACGCTCGGGGCGTCGCCTCGATCGATCCCGGTCCGATTATTACCGCGACTGTTTAATTGATTTGCGCGGCACACAAGCGCCGGTTTCCGCTGAAATTTGGGCAAAGTGGCCTGAGACGTGCCGGGAACCCAGTTCAATCGCCAAAAAAATATCCGAAATTGCCTTCATTGTCCCTTTAATAAGCCGACTCATCATTACAATTACAATTACAATTACAATACAAAGGACACCCTATAGCATGTCCCCTAATACGATACCACTGTATGGTTCCTTCCCCGCTTGCATCCTTCGGGAGAGACTCGCAGACATCCAGCGTTGCATTGGAATGCTGGATGTCAGCGAGTCTCTACATCAGCATTGGTTTGAAACAAGCATGATGTTTGCACACAAATAAGCTCTTGTCCGAGGTTCTCGAGGAGCACTAATAGCAGTGGCGAAATGTAGTGACGTGGTAAATTCAGTAGGAAGTATTTATTTCTAGAAGAATTGCATGCAGCAAAGCTGAACTTTGCTCAAAAGATGATAATTATAAATTCAATACTGAAAATTCAATACTGAACAAAGGTGTCCCTTGAGCTGTCAGGCCAAACTCCCACTCTTGCCACTCAGGAGTTTCTAGCTTGTGCGTAGAGGATCAGCACAACCCAGATTTGTGCTGCGAGCGCACCTGCCATATAAAAATTGAATAAACATGAGATTAAAAATAAAAGAAGTTTACAATTCTTTGTAATGCGAAATTAGAGCGAAGATCTTGAGGAGGAGGATGGGAGGGTATGCCACTCCTTCCCCTCCCTCCTCCTCGTCTGCTCCCTCCCATTTAGCGGGAAATTTCCCTAAATTTAGCAGGAAATTATCTCACTAAATTTAGCAGGGAAATTGATGTCACGTGACCTCAACACCAATTCAGTTTTCCCACTAAATGTAGGGGGAAAATGACGTCACATGACTTTGTGTCACGTTAGCCAGAAACAAACACAGTTTCTCCAATAGATTTAGCTGCAAAATTAATGTCAAATGATCTCTACATTAATTCAATTTCCTGCCAAGTTTAGCGGGGCAGTTATGCCGATGGCGACGCCGTAAAACAGGCACCTAAGACCTGCGCCCTAAAAAACTTAATGCCTCACATGAAATAAAGTGATAATTAGAGATAAGACAAAGAAAGGAGAATCTAAGATACCGCTTTAATATCATTCCTTTTGTCCGTTCTCAAATATTTTGATTTCAAGAAATGTTTATCTCTTTATTCATACCCAGAGAACCCGTCCCAGTTTCTGCATGAATGCAATAAATCAATGCAGACTAGACCCTGTAAACCATAATGCACATGAAAATGAATATTTGCCACAAAGTCTTGCATGGGTCGGTGGTTCATATCTCTAAACACATTTGTAGTGAGGAACGTTCTTGAATAAAACTTAGGCTTTGAATTTGACAGTTTAAATATTCATGAGGAACAATATATGTCACTGATTTTTTGTGACATATCAGAAATGGCGCAGCACCGTCATCCTTGCATACCTAAAAGAGTTTGCATTTTTTTAGCATGGCATGTGCTATTCTGATACCCATACAGCCCTCTTTAACAAAATTTTGTCTATAGAGCTCTTTCTGTGTTCTTAACTCACACGACAGATTCGGTTTGAATTCTCACTCGGCATCAACACTTCCATATATTGATGTAATAGTGAAAGACAAAATGTATGCGCTTGAGTACGGCTCAACAAGCACAGATGTGTAGAAAAGTACTGTCCAAAACTCAAATGTCAAAATAAAAATATTTGGTAGAATGTGGATACAATTATGGATATGGTCATAAATACAGTTAGCACATTCAATATGAAGAATATGTGTTAGACGTACACTCAAAGAAACCTGTTGCATATATATTCATGCAAATTACTTCGGAGAACCAAGCGCTACAGCCTCGAGAGGGAGTTCCGTGAATGAGTCTACCGAAAATGAGTGTAGACGGAAAAAGCAGTTTGATCTGCGACAATGAGCGTTATATAAGCAGGTGACATGCCATTGTTACTGTTACAGTGCCGACTGTTTCAAACTGTCAGCCGCGTCATTCGGAGAGTTCCCTTCGTACATTAAAGGGTTTGGGTCTCTCGAATGCTTTGCGAGAAAGCTGATGAACTGGAAATATATACCGTAGTTCTAGAAAAACTATTTCCAGAATCTTATCTCAATATAAAGTTCCCGTAGGTACTAGCTAGTCATTACGGATGATTGTGCCCACTGGACCACATAAAAATTTAATTTGCGACCTACAATATTTAATGGCTCAACCAACTCTGAATAAGTGGAACACTTGACATTAAAGATTGGTCTCAACATGACTCTCTGCAAACATCCACATAATAATTTCCACGAACCTTTTATATTTCAAGAAAACATTTGGTGCGAGCTGTTTAAAACATCATAACACTTTTTAAAACTAAAAGAAAGCCTGTAGTGGGCCACAACTTTAGCAAATTTCACTTCATTATGAAGAGCAATTACGCATATGTGAACCTTCAATATAAACCTGCACTGAATTGTTTTCTTAAGTTGAACGTGCTATGCTCTGTTCACTATATAAATCTTTGCAAAGCTGACAATGTGCAAGTTCCTGTTTTTTTTATATTTCGCATCTCCCAACTGCTGAGCACGATAGGTACGTAAGATTTATGACACCAACGTAACACAGTGATTATTTAAAATAATTGCTTGGGTATAGCACGAGCGAAGACATTTGCGGGAAGTTATTTTTGTGACACCGTTGAACTTACATCAGCGGGCTTTAGCTTCACATGTTAATAATGTCTGCAGACTCCTTTTTGTAATTGGGAGCTCCATCCAACCCAAGATTTGAATATGTCTTTTGCATTTTAGGCTTAGTAGTGCTTTTGCTGTTTCACTCAAGGAACAGGTAAAAAGAATGCTTATTTCGAGTGGCATACCTAACACCTGGTGGCACGAAGACTCCCCTGTCGTGACGCTAATCAAGTCACAGGCAGGGAGATACTGCGATGCTCTTGTTGCTGGGATTACCTCCCCCCGGGTCCTGGCCAGACGACAGAAGAAGATTGAGTCCAAGCTTGTGGCCACTAGGATCTCCAGACCTTGAGGCACCCAGGTAGCTGAAAATATAAACAAATCACAATCAAGTACTTGGCAGAGATACATTACAATGAATGGCATATTCTTTTGTGATCAGCACATGGCACTACCTGTGGGCGAAGAATGAGCGTTCGGCAATGCCTAGATTATTTTTGCGGTAAAAAAGAACGTGTAATTTTTTTTTTTTTTTTTTTTTTTTGTGACACCCTGTGTATATACGGCACTGTCGCTCTTTTACCGATTAGTTTCGGTTTGGAACAGCCTCCAGCTGTGAAGTACCGGGCGGTCGCAAGAAAAGCGAGCCGTGTTTTGCGGCCCGCGTAATTAAACGACGCATCGCAGAAAGCTGGAACTCCGTGAGAATGTGACGCTAGCGGTGGTGACGGAAGACGACATTTCTCCGTGAGCCAACGTCTACCTAGGTATTCCTAATTTTATCACGGATGGAAAATGATGAACGGATGCAAAACTTAAAATTAATGTTTCATGAGGCGAGCTTGTGCCCACAAACCAAAAACAGAAGGTACCGAGCATTTTGCGTCGGTGACGGAAGGGTGACTGACCCGAAGATGCGATTTTCGGCTGCTTTTGTACGTGTGGTATACGTCCAGAAATGTTCCCAACCAGAAAACTCGACGACTGCCGAGATGAGCGGGAACTTTTCAAAAGAGTACAAATTAATAAAATAAAGATCCAGCCGAGCGTGAGGCAGCCAAATGCGTTGTCGAGTGCGCCACGCGCGCGGAAGTATACTCAAGGAGAAAACGAGTTGACGTTTAGAATATAGGGTGTCTGAAATGCCGAGGCTCGATCTAAAATTGGCCGTGAAGATTGGCGCTTGGACGTAGCAATCTAAACTTTTCGTCAAAAAAGTGTTTCACAAGTGGGTTTTAACTTGTAAAATTACAAAACGTAGCTCCCTCTATGTAAAAAAATAGGACCAAAAAGCTTGCCAGGGTTAACGACGGACGGTGACGCTGACGACTGAGTCGAGTGGGTGTTTGGCGCACGTATTGATTGATGTCGCTACCTCCTTGTTCCGGCTAAAGCTCCTTCCGGCTTTCTTTAAAAAAAAATATCGAGACTACCCGCGTTGACTGTTGTCTGTTAAAATGAACATAATCTGTTTGAAATGTAGCTTTGGTTTAAAAATAAATGAGGACAATGACGACAAAACTTGAAGTAGCAAAAATAAAAGAAAACGCGGTTGAAAATGACGCTCTTGCTGCCGACGGATTTTGTCTGCGTGTCGTCTACTTTCATTCGCTGGTCAACTACGCCTTCCGACGCTGCTCCCGATACTTTCTTCTTTTATTTTTGTTACTTCAAATTTGGCTATCATTGTCCGCATATTTATTGTTAAACCAAACGTTTATACAGTTCCCGCCTAGAAAATGTCGAATCCTTCTGTTTGCGGCATTTTGGGGTCTGATTTGGTTCGAACCTTTGTTATGCTCCGCGAAGCTGAACCAGAACTGAACCGAAGTCAAAAAACCTTGACTGAAACGTTAATAACTTCGGATCGACATCACAATCATGGTCTACTTGTGTGCGTGACACACTTCGGGCAGATGCATTTTATACGCCAACCTAATAATAAAAGCGTTTTGCTCTACACGCGGCAGCATATAGACATGAATCACGCATCTCTCTTTAGTAACAGGTGTCGACCTTGAACCATATCTCGTTTTTGAAAACATCATGTGGCCCAACGTGTACGGTGTTTTCATCTTTCACTGCCTGTGGCGTTCTGAGCTGGGATTCGCATCCGATACGTAAGCTTTTTTTTTTTTTTTTTTTTTTTTTTTGCAAATAGCTACACTACTCAGTGCAGTTTGTTATGTCTACGAAAAATCAGAGAAAAATTCGGCGTTGATTATTTTATGTTACGTTGTCAAGGCTAGCGTAGCTTCCGCAGTGCTCCAACTCTTTCAAAGTGCGGGGCTGCTGCAGTGTGGAAATTCCGCTACCAAATAGTTGACGTCGAGTTTTTGCATTCCAATAAAGTTCAGTTGAGAGTCAGCGCCCTCTCTGTCTACGTATCCTCTTGTCCATCGTCCTGTTTGCGCTGTTATGGTATTCTTCAATGTGCAAAACCAACTCGCCCAAGTCTTCCCCCAATTGCAATAGGACCATTTATGACAACGATCTAAATGTACATACATACATTGCCTTATTTGAACGTATATTAAAAAAGGCTCGAGGTACACCTAAGCACTTGTTATGAGTTGTGGATGCGAAAGCATGATAAGCCGCTCGTCCGCTTCCTTATTTCGTCTGCTGCGTACTTTTCGTTGCCGGTCAGCGCGCGCCCACTCCTGGGCGCGCTGACCTTGGACGCTCCGTGGTAATGGCGCGCTGACGGACGCGCAGCGCTATTGGGTGAGCGGTCGTTGAAACTGACGAGCAGCGGCCAATGGGAGCCTCGTCGACGCGCGCCTGCCAATGGGACCGAAGCCAAAAATCCATCAGCTTTACTCCGCTCCTTTGGGATCGGGGAAATTTGGTGCCGTTGGTTAGCTTTTCACGTGGTTTCATAACTGGGAGCTGGCTTCACTTAGAGAAAGGATTTAAGGTGCCGTTTGGCGCGGCTCGCTCCATGAGACAGTTAATGCTTTTGCATTAAAATATATATGGTCATATCGAGAATCGGGCATATAAGGCGACCATGTATGTCCATATATGGCGCCTTATCTGCCCAATCCTTGATATGGGCATATGTGATTTTTTTCTTTTAATAGACATAAGTCTATACATCAGTGTTGCGGAATGGGAACCCCCATTCCATTCCAATTCCATTCCGGGGAATCAGAGCGTCCAACAATTCCATTCCTTTCATCTCCTCGGAATGAAAACTTTGAGCCCATTCCCACTCCTGAAATAGCTGAACTGCACCATTCAAATTTTTTTGTTTTAAAATCCTAAATGTGAAGAAATGGCAATTGACAGCCACATTGTGTTACTGAAAAAAAAAAGCAGCATAAAGCTGCAGACGTTACCAAACACGGAGACGATTGCGAAAGTATGAAAAAGCTTTATAAAAGCAATAATATTACTAAGCCGAAGGGTTGTCGCACGGGCGCTTCGTGACACTTGTTGTTGAACGTGCGATTAGGCGTAGAAGGCTTGCTAGGCGCAACAGACGCCAAAAATTAAAAGCACACATTTTCTTCGCCTTATTTATGCCTTATTTCGTTTTGTGATCTTGGATTTTTAACGCAAACACCTCTCAATGAAAATTACCTGGTTATACAGGTGCTTGGAAGCAGTACCAAAGTAGAATACTCACATGTGCACTCTCAGAAAAAAAAGGTGTATTCTTACACCCCTTGTCCTATATACGACACCCCAAAACTTCAGTTCAACGTTCAGCGCGCTGACTTCGAACCTACGTTCCCAACTTTCACACGCGGCTTGATAGCTGAGTGGTACAACTTATTAAAACAGCTAATGTACGTGTTATTGACCAAAAAGAAAAGTAATCGGGGATTTCTTGGCATTACTGTAAAACCTCAGTGTTATCTTTCTGCAGTCTTTGATACGTACCTTAGCTGTTTAATGAGGTATATCTCACCGGTCTCAAGAACCTCGTAAAAGTTGAGGCCGGCTGTTCGACGTCAGCGCGCTGCACGTCGAACGGAAGTTTTGGGGTGTCGTATATGGGACAAGGGGTCTAAGAACATACCCTTTTTTCTGAGAGTGTGAAGTCAATCAGCCAGCACGCACAGTGACACCGGGATGCTAGCACGCACGATACTCACAAACAGCCCACAAAAACAAATGACTGTAAAACCCGTTATTTTCGCGGCCCCTATTTTTTGCGAATCGGCCACAGAGGATATATATAATCGTGGCCACTAAATTTTGCGAATTCCAGACGCCCACACTGAAACTCATAAGAGCCGAAATTTTCACGTGCCCTTAAATTTCGCGAATTTTTCAATTCGTGAAATTCGCGAAAATTAACGCCTCGCGAACATTAAAGGTTTTACTGTAGTCGAGAAGCTTTTGGACAGCAAGAAGCGGTTCGGCTCACATTTCATTACGCCGAACCGTTTCCAATGAATCGGTGACCACCACATGAGATTACGATTCCGTCCCAGTTCGGGTAAATATCAAATGTGTGATTTCGGTTAGAGTATTTTGTTTCGGATCAATTAAAAAAAATGAAAGACATTTACAACTCCCTGTAATGCCGAATTAGAGCTCAACCCTTGCGGAGGAGGAGGGGAGGGTACGGAGGGGACGATATACCCCTCCTCCTCATCCGTACCCTCTCCTCCTCCCTCCTCCTTCTCTCCTCCCTCTCCTTCCTCCCTTCCCCCTCCCTTCTCCGCCTTCTCCCTCCCGCGCGGTGCATTATGAGAAACATCTCATGATGCAACGCGCGCGTCACCACGGTGCATTATGGGATGTTTCCCATAATGCAACGCGCGGTGCAGAAACGTCACCGTGCCGAAACGTCCGCACGGTGCATTATGGGAAACGTCACATAATGCACCGCGGTGACGTTTAGGCAGGATGCCGAAACGTCGATCTCGTGACGTCACCGGTGACCCTCGTGACGTCACGACGGTCCTGCGCGTTGCATTATGGGACGTTTCCCATAAAGCACCGCGCGGTTACACCAACGCCGCTCAAGCCTGAAAAGGCGGCTAAGAGCTGCACTCTAATAACGGTTTTACTCCGGTTTTCGGTTCGGTTCGACACCCTGGGTAAAAGCTACATACTGATCGCGCATGATTACGAGCCGCTTTGTCGCGCCTCGCGGCGCCAGGAACGACACCTTGTCCGTCTACAAGTATTCAGTTTTGGCTGCTTCACGGAAGGCGCGGCATTTTCATGCTCGAAGGGGCATAAGCCAGTGAGAGAATAAAGCCATCAGTCACCTCTAGTGCCCAATGATGCTGTTTCAAGAGTCACTTACAATGCACTAGCGAATTGCATCAGCCCGTGCACTAGATGAAAATCGACCCAGCTCGCATAAGAACCGAGCCCTTTCCATTCTGCCTCCATTCCAGACAAAAGGTGTCTAATTCCATTCCCATTCCATTCCCACCTAGCGCTACCGCCATTCCATTCCGGGATAGCGAAAGTGGTGAATGATTCCAGAATCATTCTAATTCCGGAGTGGCGATTCCGCAACACTGCTATACATGGCATTTCTGTACGGGATGTAAGTTGAAATCTAAAGCAGGTGGCCTGCATGTCGCTGCGGCACAACGTAAAGATCGAGCCGCAAGCGTTCCCGAAATGGATTCTGCACCCGCAAATCTCCAGACGCCCTCCGCTCTACGCTCACCGTAATGAAGACGCCTGCGCGACTGCACAAGCGCCGCTATATGGCCTTGTCAGCAGTGTTCCGGATATCGTAGTGGGTTACGGAGAGTGTTGCGGGACGGCGGAAATAACAGACCCGTTTTCCCCAAAACCCCGTCAAGCAGCATTGGCGATCGCCATTTCTTGGGCGCCAAGCGTATGCGGAGAGCAAGTCGTCTGCTTCTTGCTCAGGAGCTGCGGTGACGTCAGAACGACGCCGACCTCTTATTGGCTGATTCAGAAAAAAATAGCGGGTACATACCCTTTTATTCAATCAGCCAATAAGAGCTCGGCGTCGTTCCGACGTCGCCGCCACTCATGCGCAAGAAGCTGACAACTTGCTCTCCGCGTATGATTGGATCAGAGTCCTTGCCGAACGCTGACGTCACTCTCGTGTCCTATATCTGCTCAGCGCATGCGCCCAAGCCATGGCGAACTCGGATAATTACCGCAGCAGTTACTAGATGGCGCACACTTTCGAACAGTATCGTCCGAAGACGGAGGTTAGTGCCGCACATTTGACTTGCATCGTGGGGTCTTTTCGTTTAAATAATAAATTGTTAATCAAAGACGTCGGTAGCAATTCACAGCCACATAAAGCTGATTATGAGAGCTGCTCTTTATAGTGAACTTAAGGACATAAATCATAATGACATTTTGTATTATACTATATTGTATTAGTATATAGCCAGCGTTTCTAGCATTTATAGCATGTTCGCGCTTCTCGCTGTCTTTCTGAAACAAGTATCGCACTGCAACGCGAGACTTACGTAGTTTTGTAAGCAAACGTGATTGTATATGTAAAAGAATGTGTATAATCCAGTCAAGCTTTTTTTCCTAATTTAATTTGAGTGTTTAGAACCTTCTGTAACGCGCGGTTTTTTTTAAGGAACACGCTCCAGGGCCGGTTTGCAGATCAATGCGGGTGTCTCTTCTCCCGCCGGTATACAGCTCACGCGCAACAGGGATTTTGAGGCCACGAGACCAGCTTCGTAGGAAACAAGGTAGCGTTCCAACCGATTCCTCCTGAAGACAAAACCCTTGCCTGTCGTTTTTTTTTTTTTTTTTTAATTCTCGCTTAACACGGCCTTTTCAAAAATAACTTCACGCGCCGCTCCTTTAATAACTCTAATCAAATCAAATCAAATTAAATTTATTTGACACCACATCGTACAAGGATGGTGATGTCGGGAGCACAGACAAAAAGCCACTGGAGTGTGGCTTGACGAGGTCTGTGCCCCCGATTGATCTAATTAGCGACCGCGGCTGTTATACAATAGTAAACAAGGAAGAAGTAACAATCTATACAGCAGTTTGCAAAACAAAACTTAGTGTATGTTAGGCCAATAATGCAGTGAAAACAAAACAACAACCGGAAAAACAAGGTTGTATGAAACGAAACATAATAACATAAAAAAAAACACATTTACTTTCTAATGAGTGTGGGAATTGAGTAATGATGGCAGTGTGTAAAGAATTGATTGAGTACCGTAATTTGTACGTGCAAAGGGTATATTCCCCATTTCACTGTGACCTGTGTTATAGCTGCTAGTGTTTCTTTTTAATTTAGATAATTGCTCAATAAAATTGTTATTTTGTTTTCTTCCCGCATAGTATCTCTTGAGCAGCAAGTCATTATATAAACACTGTACAGCACAAACATTAAGACACTTAAAAAGTGGTTCTGTGTGAGCATCGTAGGCTGAACTAGAGATAGCGCGAACGACTTTTTTCTGTAGTAAGAATATTTTTGAAGTGTCTTCCCTGGTTGTGTTCCCCCAAACTAAATGACAGTAGGTGATGTTCGAGAGAAAAAGTGAGTTGTAAATAATCAATTTTATACTAGTTGGTAGAGAATATCGCAGCCTTGTCAAAACTCCAACAATGCGGGCAAGTTTATTTGCAACCATCTCAATATGTTTATTCCAAGCTAAGTGTTCTTCAAAGAACACTCCTAGGTTTTTTACTGAAGGAACAATATCCACCTTTAATCATAAGATTGGTTTCAACATTTACTTTCTGGTTTCTAGGCCTAAAAATGACAGCCTTTGTTTTAGATGCGTTTATGGTTAAGGAATTGTATATGCTCCATTTGTCTAGCTTGCTTAGCACATTATTTGCATGATCAATTATTCTTTAGTATTTGTAGATTTAAAAAATAAGCTAGTGTCGTCAGCGTAAATAACAAATTGGGTATTATCGTCAATGTATGTTATGTCGTTTATATAAATGTTAAATAAAAACGGTCCAAGGGTGCTACCTTGGGGTACCCCAGAATGAATGGGTTTAATACCTGACGTTTTATTGTTTATAACAACTTTCTGGCAGCAATACTCAAGATAACTTCTTAATAAATCTAGAAATATCCCCCGAAAACCATAAATTTCGAGTTTTCTTAGTAGGGTCTCGTGGTTTATTTTATAGAACGCCTTCGAAAAGTCTATAAATACCCCTGGTGTGAGTAATTTTTGTTCTATTGCAGAGATGATAAGTTCTTTTTGAGTCAGAAGTCCTGCCTCTGTTGAGCGATCCTTTCTGAAGCCGAACTGAGAGTCTGTTATTATACTATGTTTTTCACAAAATGAAGTCGTTCTAATATTAATAATTTTTTCAAGGCACTTTAAAAAAACGGGAAGAATTGATATTGGTCTATAATTTGATAATTCATTTTTGTCACCCCCTTTAAAAAGGACGCTCACCTTAGCTAACTGCATATGTTTAGGAAATACGCCATACATGAGCGAAAGTTATACACGTGTTCTAAAATAGGGTAAATTTATATATAAGATTTGTTTAACTGGGCGAATTTGCAGATCATCGGCATCACAGCAACTACTGTTTCGGAAGGAAAGAAATATCTGATGAATTTCGTCAGCGTCAGTAGGTCTTAGAAACGCGCTTTCACGGTTTCTGGATTTTAACTATTCAAGGCTGAGTGGATTATGTGTGCTGTTTGCCAGTGATACAAAAAAGTTATTGAAAAAGTCAGGCAGCAGCGTTCCTGATACTGGTAGCCCATTTAATATAAGCTCTTGAACAGACTGTGTATGCTGCTGCTTACGACCAAGTACTGCGTTCAGTCTTTGCCACATAACATCACTACGTTTCATTATTTCGGCGTTGAAAAGGTTATGAAAATAAGTTCTTTTAGCATGTCTGAGGAAACTAGTCACTTTATTTCGAAACATTTAAATGCATGTAGATCCTCTGAACTCCTTGTCTCTAAAAGTCGTTGTCTCTAAAAACTCAGTCTATAAGCTCTAAACATTCTAACAAACAAACATTACATTAATGCATGCGCCATATTTCTATTAAAATTGGTATGAAAGATCGATTACCTCGGAACTATCGCAGACACCAGAGGGGGCCGTCGGACGATTTTATAACGAGCAGACTTATAGGCGGTATTGGAGTAGAGGAGGAAGACAGTATAATTAGTGAATTGGAAGCTATCGGCCAAGGGCAATGGGAAAGGGCGGAGCAGAGAGCTCCTGGCGGTGGGTATGATAAACGTTGAGTAGGCATTAAAGACAACGAAGACGCCGCCACATCACCAGTGGCCACGATGGACGAGAAGCGATTCGGCCTAGAGCCGACTTTGTATTCCCCGTCTGTCTTGTCTTCGTCGTCCGCAACAGGTAACAGAACTTATCCACGAAACGATCTTACGACAATGAAAAGGTGCGTACGTCAAAACAATGAAATCCTATGACAGCTCCAGAGGAGACGCACTTTTAACAATCAAATCCACATGGCCGGCAACATAGCTCGCTTACGTCGTCGCGACGACCAACGGGCATTTCAACGTGTTCTCCGTGCGCGTCCCAACTGCAAACACCAAGAGAAAAGAAACAAAGTACTTGAAACTGAACGCCGCGGAGACAAACTCTGGAACCACAGATACCCGAAAAAACTACAAAAACAACGATCCCACCGACCACATGACCGCCAGACTGGCTATAGTACGCACTAGCAGCGTACTACGACATGACGTTGTACCGACGACCCTGGCCAGGACCATCTGCCTTTAACCGGCTGGCTTGCTCAATGGAATACGCCCACGCGATCACGTGACCTTTATGGACCCTTCGCGTATGAATAGTTTGAACCCTGGCCTCTACTTTCGGCTAAGAAGTCCAGTCTTTATCATCGTCGTCCCCTTGTTGTCAGGTGCAGCGGTAGCGAACGCTCTTGTCGAAAAAGGAAACTAATCAATTCTCTCTTTTTTGTGTATTATATAAACGCCATATGGATTGCCTCCGCAGTTTGGGTACGCACACTGTTTTTAGTATTGTCCCTTTATTCCGACATGACAGTACGCCAACATATGTCGCATCCAAGCAGGTTTTTTTTTTTGTTTTTTTTTTTTTGTGCAGTTGTTTATACTATTAATTGTAAAAGATCATTCCCGAAGCGGTTACCAAGAACGGGCTGCCAGTGCGGTTCCGCTCCCAAAGTGAACAGGTAGTTACGTGGCTCTTGCTGACACTCTTGTAGTTTAAACGTATCTTCCTGTACCTCGGCTCCCTCCCGCGTTCCGAAGCCACGAAACACGCCACGGCGATTTGTTTAAATGGGCGCAGCTTTGCAGAGCCGTACGGGTCGTCTCCTTTTAGCAACGATGGTATGTTGGGTTGACTTCGTAGCGATCGAGTTCGCAGCCGTCCACCAAGCGGTTATCCCGTCATCGTCAGAGGTAGGCATTCGGGCCCTTATTAATCGACATCTCGTAACGTCGACTTTACATCACACGGACACAATCCCCAAACATGCGTTGCCGCAAAGACCACGCGAAACTGACACCACTGATGGCCAGCTTTGCTGTTCGTTTTTTTCACCAAGGCGCCTCGGTACTATTAACAGATCTGAGTGAGCGTACTTTTCATTGTGGCACTGCTCTTATACTGACACTATGTCGTCACGACGTGCCATCGAAGCTTCAGGCATTCACGAGGTGGTTTTTAGTCAGGCACGTATCCAGGGGGGAGGGGGGGGGGGGGGCATGGGGCCCGGCCCCCCCCCCCCCCGAAATCTTTCATTTTGCTGGGACCTCCTCACCCCCCTCCCCCTCATACAGCATTTTGTCATGGGCGCCCCCCCCCCCCCCCCCCCCCGAACCAAAATCCTGGCTACGTGCCTGTTTTTAGTTATCGTTTAATTTCGTTTAAAATATGTTTCCTTGCTTTTCCCCACCAAATATTGGTATTAGTAAAGTCCTACTTTAACCCGTTTTGTGTAGAAGCAAAGAGATGAGTTCTGTCATTTCACTTGCATTTCAAGCATCTTCACTTTTTTTTCGCGCGCAGAATCGGACCTTGAATCTGCTTGCAACGCTGCGCTTAGTTTATTGTCACCCCGTAGTCGGTAATGTGACATCAAAATCACAATTGCGGGTGATATACTCGCATTGATCAGCAAACCAGCCCAGGTGTTTTAGGTACCTAATATTTTTAGGAACCTAATACTTTTTTCTCTCGGCTATACTGTCTGAAACATTGAACGTATTGTGAAATAAGAAAGTAACCAAACAGTTTTGCATAAAATCGATGTTATGCATAACAGCATAACATCGAAAACAGTTTTGTTTTCGATGTTATGCTGATGCATAGGCCAATACACCAGAATCAGGTCCCTAAATTTCATGAGTTTCCACCAGAGCAATGACCAAAATATGCTTTTCTTTTCAACAGTTGGTGACACTTCCACAGTAACATGGCCAAATTTGCTTCTTCCGGTTCCGATGCTGACACTGTCAACGAACAGGCGCTGCTTAAGACGTTTATTGTTCCGGAGCTCTACGCTGAAAGCAACCAATTCCCGCGACAAACTAACATCAAAACTCTCGACTCGATGCAAATTTTGTTTGGTAGCAGACCGAATGCCAGCCAGCAGTTCATTGACGTGGGCTGCGGGACGGGCGACTTCACTCGGCAAGAACTGCTGCCGCGCTGCCAGCCCTGCCGCAGGATTGTGGCCACCGACGTCTCCCGAGAAATGGTGGAGTACGCCAGAGAGAACTTCGGACATCCGCAGATCGCGTACGAGGTGCACGACATCGAAAGCGACGTCTCGGAACTCGTGCAGAAGTACGGCAAGTTCGATCGCGTCTACTCTTTCTTCACCCTGCACTGGACGGTGGACCTCGCTGCGGCTCTCCGCAGCGTGGCAGACTTGATGACCGACGACGGCGAGTGCCTGCTGGTATTCCCGGCTCGTATTACCCTGTACAGGGTGTGGAGGAAAATTGTGGCGATGGATCGGTGGAAACAGTACAAAGCGGTGAGTTCATCTGTTCATTTTGCTTTCGTGTTTCGCAATTTTAAGTCGCTACATATTCTTAGAGCGATTCCTACGCACAAACGAATGACAGCCAGCCACTTTTTCAGCACGCGCAGCTTAATAAACGTATTTTATGAATCCGCGTTTGGTCACAACCACCCGACCCTTCTACAGTCGCCGACAGCTCAAGATACTCAAGGCATGGCTCATTATGTACAGGGTGTACCCTCAAAAAAGAAAATTTACTGGGTTTTGTTTTCATCGCCAAAAAAATAAACTATGAATCGCCGAACGCCTATTCTCTGCCTAAATGTAGAGCTCGGTCAGAATCATGCAGTTGCCTAGGTTTCAGAACTGACCGTTATCTCACTCAAAGGTTACGAGATTTTCTTAAATTTTCAACGAGAAGATGGCGACTGACGGAACTCTCGAATACCTGGAACTGAATAATGCCAGTTACCGGGGAACAATGCCAGTAACGGGGGAAGAAAAAAAAAAAAAAAAAAGGAAACGGGCCTCATTTTTTGTTTAGAGTTTCAGAAAATCATTTACAACTTTTGAATGAGATCACGGTTTGTTTTGATACGTTGGCATCTGGCTTTGGACCGTTAAGGCTGTTTCACATGCTGCATTTCTCGTCCGAGACCGGTGCGATTTCAAGTAAATGTGCGATCGAAATTGCAGTCGCACTGTCGCAGCGGCTTTGCGACTGCTTTCCACCAAGTTGCTATTTTGTCGCAGAGTCGGTGCGATCACTTGATCGTCAACCAGCCGTTCATTAGCCAGCTTTCATCCACGATAGTTTCGTATTCGAAAATAAATTTAGACACCTTAAAACTTTTGGTTTAATGCTTAATTATTAAACATTGCTAGTTACAGATTGTATTCGTAAAAGATTTGTGTTTTTTTTTTAAGACGTTTCTGTTGTATTTTAGGCAAAGTCAAACGCGTCGCGTCCATGTCCGAACAGCCAGACGCGCCGACAGAAATCGCGCGGTTGTCGAAGCATGTGAAACCAAACATTGCGATCGCACTCGCTGCGTCGGCTGTCGCACTGAGTTTTTTCGCAACAGTAGCTGCATGTGAAACAGGCTTTATGCCGCCATCTGATTGGCTGCGTGGCTATAAGGTGCTCGGGACTAAACACACGCCGCGTTTTTTTTTAAAGTTGTCGATAAGAAATTCAACTCGGCCGCTTATAGGACAGTCGACGAATAAAGAGTCAACGTATGAAACGTAAATGAGTTGGGCTCGAGGATATTTCAGACCAGCTACTTCAGTTAGTTTATCCATTCAGTATTACTGCGAGGACTTGCACCTTGTAATTTGAATGTTTCTGGACTGATTCACAAGGTCAAACAAATTGTATATCTGACCGGAAAAGCTGAAGTTAGAAAAAAAAATAAAGAACAAGATATTGAGCCTACACAGTCGAGTTTATTCGGCATTCGTAGTAGAGCACGCCTTAAATGTTATTGAGAAAAACTTGGCGATAATGCAAATATAAAATTCAACTGCCAGGACAGTGTTTATTTTATTGTATTGTATTGTGACAAGTACTAGAAAAAGTTGAAAATGTTAAGTGGAGTACCTTCTACAATGTCTTGAGTAACAATAAGATATCCACGAAAGTTACAAACTATTCACCTACAAATAAACGTAATGCGAGTACCGCAAACGTGCAACGTAAATGGAGGAACCTGCATTTCGTTTCGGGAAGGAGAGGACGAACAGACATCCATCATGTTGGGGATCGGGAAAGAGCGTCTGTGGCGACTGAGGGTCTGGTTGAACGCGTGACGAATAGGCTGAGAACACAGGCGGCAGGCTTGTTTCAAAGAGGACATTCAAAAGCTTGTGCGACGTCGCGGTAAGGTCCTAGACCTGTGCAGTGACTACAAGGAGTAGCTTACAGTATGCATTTCAGCTTTATGCTTATTGAAGCGTTTCTCATCACGCTTGCGGTTTTTACCCAGTTAAACAAAATTTAAAAAAAGCAACAAAAAATCATTGTATTATTACTTAAAATAAATGTCGCTATAATTATCTTTTCTTCAACACGAAGGGTAAACTAATTGGAAGAATGGCCCAACCATCCTTCACTTTCTCGTAGGTCATTGAGCGCCTCATTCCGCCAAGCCAGGACATCGGAGACAGGTCGGGCCTCACCTCCTACATGCTGGGAGTCCTCGAGGGTTCCAACCTGAAGCCGCGCACGTGCCAAGTGCTGTCCGAAGACTTGAGCCACATGCATGTGGACAAATACGTCCGTAAGTTTTCATCGCGATCCTATAGCGCGGTTTCCCTCGTCTTCGACGACGCGCGAACGGACAGCAAGATTTAGGACCATGGATTCTTTTACGGTGACAGCCGATATTGGCTGCGGGTTTCGCAGCGGTGTTTCGCGTAGGGTGGTTGTGGCACGTGACACCAAAGTCATGACGTCACGCTGCCCCGTGACCACATCACGCGACGTTTCAGTGTCAGGTGACCGTTATGGTGTCAAGCGACATGTTGCATAAAAATTCTCACGCCAAATTTAACAGAGCAATTTCCCCTCTAAATTTAGCACAGCAATTCGAATTTAGCGGAAAAAACTTGCCCCGTTTGGCCAGAGGAAAAATGCTTCTTTGATTGTGTGCGCAGCACATCGGCTGTTGTCGCAGTTCATTTGCGAAACCCGCCAACAACTGAGTTTTTTTTTTCTTTCTTTTTAATATTTAAACCTGCTGACTTTGTTCCATCTCTGACGCAGACAAAGTGAACGTTGTAGGGCGGAACGGGGATAAACACACAACTGTCGGTGCGTCTGCTTTCCCTTAGAGCACTGTGACAGCCAATCACTGCAATGTATACGGAGGACGCTCCGCGAATGACGAATACGGAGCCACGTTCCGATGTATAAATTAAGTCAGAGCAGCGACACCAAGAGCACGAGGTTTCACGAGCTTACGCCATGCTCAGTGTTAGATTCAGACTGAATAGACCCTTTCCTAAAGTGCGTGCCCTCCGGTAGCCGCTTCTGGGCCGATTATTAGAGGCCATATTTGGGGCATGAGCTTTGAGCATGCATTGGAGCCGAGTGCTGCGTCAGCGTGTACTCGAGTCCAATGCGGAGAGCAAATCGCAGTGCTTCTTGCGCCGGAGTTGCGGTGACGTCAGAACGAAGCCGAGCTCTGATTGGCTATGATTGAAAAGATTGTGGGTAGACCTGAATGCTCGATGCCTTAAAATCTACCCACTTGCAACCCCTGTGCAAGAAGCAGATGAGCTTGAGCTTCGCATTGTCACGAGTGTTGCGTCAACTCTCGGCGTGAACTCAGATCCAATCACATGATCGATGCCCAAAACATGGCGGCCCTCAGACCACTATATTTCTGGCCTCCTAGGCGGCGCCATTTTAACGAACGTAGAGCCGTCTACCTTTATCCCGGAACTTCGGAGCTCCCGAGCCGTATGAAGGCACTTTGTATGAAGGTATGCGGCGCTGCAGTCGTTATAATGGCGTCGCTCAGTAGGCCCAAGATAGAACGGTCTTTATCTTTTGCTCCCCTCTGCTAGCAGGGGGAAGCTTTTTCCAACAACTCCTAGATAGCAAAGCAGTGTGCCGAAATTTCTGCGTAAAAGGCGACTCACGTAGGACACAGATTGAACGAAAGTGCCGCGTCAGCGTTCAGCAGGAACAACTCGTGCGAAATCAGCGAGGACAGCAGTCCCGGCTGGTCGCTGACGCAGCATCGTGTGCTACGTGTGTGTCCTATGTGAGCCTTCTTTAGTGACCCGGAAAATTCAGCACTATACGACTTCCTTATCTAAATAGGTAGTGTTGAACTCTCCCTTGCCATCTTCCCTTTCTTTCAGAGGTGGAACTCTCACTAGATCCCATTCTGCCATTGCTGCCCGAAGGATCGAAGACGGTATTCAAGTCGGACGTGGCGGAAATCATCCGCAAGATGTGGACGGAAAAACCAACCGGGGGTCCGCAGTATCTCAGCGACATATTCGTGGTTCACGCCCAAAAACTTTTTTAAATAAGCTTTTAAATAATAATAAAAAATTGTTTGCATACTTGGTTTCATTATTGCTAAGAAACAAATTATTTACATTCACATAGCATTCAACGAGTACCAATATAAACTTAAAACATTAGCTTTTGCAGTCAAACAGACAAACAAAGAAGAGACCCAGAGTATAAATGTGCCATTGAGGCATTTCCGAAACCAATAAAAGAAGGATTTCACACTGACAACGGGTAAGCCGTTTGTTAGGGCTCGCTGTAGCCGTACTTTCTCAGGAGTTGCTGAATAAGGACAGACCAAATCCTTTCAGTCAATGGGGACGTTTAGCAAACCGTTACCGTACTACAGTTACCGTGGGCCTAACTGCGCATGCGTACCGTTCAAATCTTGCAAAATTTGATTTTAGCGTACCGGGGGACTCGTACCGTGCGTACCGGAGCTCGACTGGAGCATACCCTGGTGACAAACATTGACGGCAAAAAATAAATGGTGGCGCAATAAAGTGGAATAATGATAGAACTAAGGGTCGACATCAACCGGTTCCTGAAACTTAGTGACAGTTTCTTGGAAATGCAGTCAAAGCTATGGGCATACTTGAGCTCACGCACGAGAGCCCTCTTTATTTATTTAGAGAAGCCAGTTCGGATGTCCCGACACAACTCTTGAGTTATGCATTGTAAAAATTTAGGGCGGGGAAACGGGAAGAGGGGGGGGGGGGGTAAACATATGATACGCTGACCCCCCCGCCCCCTGGAAATGGAGTTTTAGTAGACCGTTTTCCTTTTCCGCTCCGCTCTGAGAGTGCCAAACTGCGCATGCGCAGCCCTCTACGCCGGAATGGCGAGCGGAGGTCCAAACGCGCGTTTTAAGCGCGATCCAAACCAACGCGTTTTTGTGCGCTTCCCGGAAATTGCGTATTTCGTGACGTTTTTGCTGTTTCCGGTGCGCTTTCTGAGTCACAAGCGTGCGCATTGGTTGGGACGGTGCGCTTTCGGGCGAGCGGAGAGCATCTGCGCCAGACAGCAAAGAAACGCGGAGCCGGAACTGGTGCCCGACTACGTCACAGCGCGTTTTCGTGCGCGTTCATAAAAAGTTGAAAGTATCCAACTTTCTTATGCGCGCCCTGAAGGCGCAAGGAATCAGCGCAACGTCCCGAAATACGCCATTTCCGGGAAGCGCACGGCCTACGAACCAAACCAACGCGCACAAAAACGCGTTGGTTGAGATCGCGCTTTAGTAGACCTGTTTTCTTCAGCGTGAAAGCGTTCGAAAAATACGCGTGCACAGCCCCACGAGTAAACGTTTATAATACTAACCAAAAAAAAAACTAAACGTTAACAGCAAGAGAGTGAAGGGGATCGCGTTTGTAAAGGTAGTAAAAACGAAGGCGAGAACAATAAACACAAAAAGAAGAGTAGACGCACACCCGAAGAATATTAAGCGATAAAATATAAAAATAATCGTTCCACGTTGTGTGCGAGTGATGTTGCTCTAAACATAAAGCCTGGCAGTTCGACAAAGGATCCATAGAGTGCCCGGTCGCAGATTTGGAGCGCGAGGATCTGGTAGCACAGAGCATCAAAACGCCATTTCTCGGGGAACCGGGACGTCAGGGCACAGCTTTCGCAGCGGCGAGGACCCGAAACACGCTTGTTCGTTCGGGAGAAGTGTGCTTCGGCGTCTCGCCGCAGCGGGGCGCCAGTCACGTGGCTCTCCTCTCATCCGTTGTCTGCCGCTCCGCCTTTTCCATTTTGGCGGCCGCTTCTCGTGGCGGTCTGCCAGGCTTCGTCAGTATATATATACTCTGTTTCACACTTAGCGTACAATGCTGTCAAAGCTACTGGCGCGAGCATGAGGCTTGATATCGTTGATCATTTGAACGCGTGCTCGCGCGAACAAACCATAGACAAAGCCACGTGCTCGCGCCAGTAGCTTTGACAACGTTGCATATTAAGTATGAAACTGAGTATAAGGAGTATTCACTGGGCGCCATATTTGTGGGTGATGTCTACAGCGCATGCTCTGAACGAGCCCACATTAATATGCTGCTAAGACCGGCAATCTTGAGGGTGCGAAATGCACGTTACAAAAGAACTGTGGAAGCTCGCCATCAGCACGCGCTCAGCAGTCTTGCACACAGCTATGGCCGCCAGTGAATACTTCCTATAGGGGGTATTCACTGGCCGCCATATTTGAGGTCACTGTTTAGAGCGCATGCTCAGAGCGAGCTCACATTAATAGGCTGCCAAGACCGGCAATCTTGATGGTGCGGGGTGCACGTTGCAAAATAACTGTGGAAGCTAGCCATCAGCACGTGCTCAGCATAAGCGCACACAGATATGGCTGCCAGTGAATACTTCCTATAGGAGGCTATGTCTAAACGGACTTGCACTGCACGAGCGCGCGTGCTGGGCAGAGACGCTGAAAGGCTGGCGCTCGCTCTTGGGGCTTTTGCTATAGCAAAATTAAAGAAAAGAACGAAGAAAGTTTGCGCATTGCGAGAACACCCTATAGGGAGTATTCACTGGACGCCATATTTGTGGGTGCTGTTTAAAGCGCATGCTCAGAACGAGCTCACATCAATGGGCTGCTAAGACCGGCACTCTTGATGGTGCGGAATGCACGTTACAAAAGAACTGTGGAAGCTCGCCGTCAGCACGCGCTCAGCATTCGCGCACACAGCTATGGCCGCCAGTGAATACTCCCTATAGGGGGTGTATACTTCGTTTCACTTTATCTGCGAGCGAAGCCAAAGCTAGAAGCGCGAGACCAGCGCTTTTTGCATTTCTCCCCAGCTCGCGCGCTCGAGCAAAGCCTGAACGCACGGAGCTTCCGTGCTCGCGCTTCCAGTTTTGCCTTCGCTCGCACATAAGGTGAAACGAAGTATAGTGGCAAGAGCGGCGCCCGCTTACAATGGGCCGCGTGAAGACGGTCAACGTAGATGCCGCGAGTGGCGCTGGAGTTCCGTGCCCTAGGAGAATTTGTGGCAGATGGAAGATGTGCGATGAGCGAAGACGACGAAGCTGAGGCGGTACGCCTCTCCCGAACGTAGCACCGTACACTCTTAGAAAAAAGGGTATGGATAGTCCTCCCTTAAAGGAGGAACGGTCTTGTAACCTATGTTCCTACAGAAAAGGAGAAACCTTCGTCCCTGAAGCAGGGGAGCAAATAGTTCCTCCGTCGCCTGCATCTCATTATGGCGACCCTGAATCGAGCAAATCGAGCTCAATAAAGCTTAACGAGGACGCTACGTCTCTTGTACGGGACGAAAGGAGCAGCAAATAAAAGCGTAACACGAGCTTTCCGCGAACTGTCTTTATTTCCGAAGCCAGGTTCCCCCCGCAGGTACAGAAACTTGCGTTTCGAAAGCAGCTACTTAGTCTTCTCGTCCCCAGCACTGCGATGTTAAACGGAGACAACCGAGAACCAGTTACTTCGCGCACTTCACGTCTTACCTTTGCTGTTCACGGAGGAATGGCAAACCAATCCGCGAAACCAAAAGCCGCTCTCAAAAAAACAAACTCGAAGCCGCTGTTTACCGCGTAGGTGAAAGAAGGTTAAATCGCTTGCCACCAGATGGCAGGGTCAAACACAGTAACTGCAACCAGCATAGCTAGGGGGCACTAGGTACCGACCAATTTAATCTTTAATCTTTCCGCTTTCGGATCCTCTACTATACACACATACACGCATTACGCATACTACAAGCATCAGATGAACATACAGTAACATACACACATTGCACATACAAATGTCAACGCAACGGCACACTCAAGGCCTGTTCACACATGTAGTGGAGCGCTACGAGCATAGCGCTGACCTCGCGCTAAGCGCGTGCTGACGGGAGCGTTCACCAGCAAGGTACCTGCACAATGAATCCCCGCTGTTCTCAAGGAAGGAGACTTCTACTAACGAGATTAAGTTTGCGAGACATCGAATCTATGATTTGTATCACGCATGCCAGGAAGCGCCGAAGCTTCCTTTCCGCTGCTGGACATTGACAAACGTGGAAGAGGAATCCTTTAGGAGGCAATCCCGCTTCCAGAAGGACCCTGGCTACTCGGCAATCGGCCCTCCTAGAGCTACTAAATGAGCTGCGCTTAGAGTACCGGCACTCCGTTTCCCGACATTCTGGCAAGCGCAGCCATTTTGGTTTTTGTGCAGAGCAGACGCAACTGCCGATCGTCATGATTCAAAAGTGCGACCTCCTCAGCCTTACATTCGGTGCTAGGAAGCTCATGTAATATTGCTTTGCTTTGTCGCGAAGTGTTCAAACATTTGTGGAGGACGGAAAAGCGTTTCGCGCGATTTCAGATATAGCTTGAAATAACTGGCACCACAATGTGGCCAAGTGTCGTTACTCTGAAGCGTAGCTTATTTAGTAGCACAGGCCATCCAAATCCCAGCAACCGTCAGATATCGGCACAGGGTGTTGCTGTCCCCGGTGACGAGACCCTTTGCATGCATGGTTCTTCGTCGACTGACCGCTCCGTGCTGAAAAACGCGCGTAGCGCCGCTAGCGGAGGAGTGGCGTTCGACAGTGAGACGCGTTCAGCAGCCTGCGGCGCCTTTTCGCGTGCGAAGCTGTGGCGGCGGAAGCAGTTACGGACGGAACTTTGGCTTTTTGAGCCGATACGTTGAGGAGGACGTTGCATGAGGGCCTAGGGCAGAGCTAAGACATGTCGTTTAGCTGCTTCCGTTTTCTTATATATATCAAAAAAATAATTTTACACCTTCTATCAATCACACTGAATGCTGGCTTCCGACGAGAAACCTTCCGGTTTCTAGACGGTCAATCACAGCATTTTTTTTTTTTTTTTTAGAGCGGAGCATCTCTTGCTCGGGTCTCTGTCCCGCGGCGTCGGCGTCGTAGTCCGCACTCCACACTACGCATGCGCAACTTCTCTCCTCTTAGTCTCCTCTCCTTCAAGTGTGAGCGGTAGCGCGCTTGACGCTGCGCCCGCTGCGCGCGTTCCCCAACGTGACGGGGGCGGGGTCTGAGGCGAACACGTGTTTCCCCGGAGGGCGGGGAAAGGAGGAAAGTTTTCGGCTGCGCGGGTCGCAGCGCCAGGGCCAGGCCTTTATACTGGGGTGAGCTTTCCCGTGCAACTCACGACGGCTGTCGTCTGCTAGCATTTCCCAACCGCTCGCGTCCGTTGCAGCCTAATCAGACCGCCTTACCGTGCGGTCTGATTAGACTTTCAAAGTTACTCGTGCTACATCTGTTCACCGCTGTTGACTCCACTTCACTCCGTTCTTCCGATGAAGTGTGATGGAAGCAACAGTCCCGTCAGTTAGTGGATTGGCGCAAGAAGCGTCAGCACCACCCCGATGCTCCGCATCACCCCATGGTTCCCCTCGGGAAAATGGTGTAATTTTTTTTTTTTTTTTTTTTTTTTTTACAAAATCGACGAGGCATTTATATACTGAAATTAATCTACCCCAAATTCATTGAGTTCAGGGTGGAGAAAAAAATCAAGATGATTTAAATCGTGATTTAAGCCACACCAATATCACTAAGATCATTTTTCATAACATACCCTTTTCACAAAAATAATCTCCCGCAAAATTAATATCACAAATACGTGTTTATTATTGTTTGTAATTGATGCCGTTCATGTAAATTTATTTTGCTTTTAATATTAAAAAAAAAACAAGAAAACAACATCAGGCAAATAAAAATGTATAGCACACTGAACACGAGCGAAATGCGGTGTTCTGCGCTAATCGGAGAGGTGAGCTTGTAGCTATTTTTCACTTCTTTCGTTAATGACGTGGCATCTCATGCAAACTTATCATAATGCGCACGAAACAAACAAGAACTTGTATGCGTGCGCCACACATACAGACAAAGGGTGTGACTGAGCGAGACAGGCACATACATATCTGATTGTACATGCAAGGTTGATCTTACCCGGTCAGTATATACTGTAAACGACTAAATTTTCGCGAGGACCTAATTTTCGCGAATTTCGCGAATCGCCTACAAACGCGAAAAATACGTCCCGCGAACAATTCGGGCAATATGTGAACGTATACGGAAGCTACACTCGATTCGCGAAAATTAGAACCCGCGAATAATTTCAAATTTTCAGCTTTGGCCCGATTCGCGAAAATTAAGTCGCTTACAGTATACCTTTTGTCTTACACAAGCCTGCCCACTTTTTCGTGAAATTATACAACCACCTGCGCACTTTAAAACCAAAGGAAAAAAGCACTTTCGTTAAACAACTTGCGAACTGTGATCGAGTTCAAAGGCCATAATTTTACGTCGTTGAATATATTAATACGTATGTATGTATGTATGTAGATAATATATATATATATATATATATATATATAGTATATATATATATATATATATATGGGTGATTTCATCTCAACTCAGGCACGGATTTAGGGTCGAATTTTTAATTTTGACGAAAAAAAAATGTTTTGAGGCAATTCCTATAATAAAAGACGCGAACGGCCATTTCGTCTGATTTTTTGTTCTCAAGTTATGGACCGTTGAAGCGGCCAAGGTGGAAACTGACGTTTTTCCAGCTTATCGGAGGTGCCATATTTCACTCCATCCTTTCTTACTTTTTACGCTACATCAATGTAACTTTTTGGGAACACTCTAGACATAGGCTTTTTCGTGCTAATTAAGCGTCTAGGTCATAACATTCTTAATGATTTTTTTTATTTGTCAAACCGCCTCTCTGCGACGATATTTGACGAAGTTCAGCAAGCTGTGCTGTGTGACCTAATCAACATATTTTTATGATCTTTATATCACCATAAAGCTCCAATTAAAGGGATACTGAACCAAGGAATTCGATGTCCATAATAAGTGGCGCACGTTCTTTCCACGAGCCAGCAGCCGCGGTGTGCGCGAGCACACGCACCGAAAATGACGTCAAAGATCTCCATTCGCGCTTAAGAGGACAGTGAAATGCATCGGCTTCGGCCAAAGGAGAATAAAGACAGGCTTTTCATCTCTACAAGTAGAAGCTACGTGCTTGTTAGACCAATTAATCGCATACCTTTTACACCAGACGCCACTGTGTAGATGAAAAACTTGTCTTTATTCTCCTTTGGCCCGAAGCCCATACATTTCACTGTCATCTTAACCGCGAATGGGGGTCTTTGACGTCATTTTCGTTGCGTGTGCTAGCGCACACCGGCGGCTGCTGGCTCGTGGAGAGAACGTGCACCACTTATTATGGGCACTAAATTCCTTGGTTCAGTATCCCTTTAAGCTTTCTTTTGAGTATAATTTTCTATATTTTGCAATAAGTATTAATGCGCTACATGTGCCTGAAAAACGAAAATTTCGAAAAATTGGCAAGTTTGGAGTCGATTTTCTAAAAAAACACCACTTTTTATTTCTTTTATTTTTTATTCACAGTTAGTTAATATAGTAGTCTATCAGAAACTACCACCAGAAATTGTAAAATATTGTTTGTATGGCCGCTATTAAAGGGATACTTCAACGAAATTTGAAATATATCCGTCGTGTTCAAAAATAGATTGAATATGATCCACAATATCCGTAAATGACAATCGCACGTTTGTATTTTGAGCCTGGTGGCTGTATTTTTTGTTATAAACGGCCCACTCTGGCAAGCGCTCGGAAAAGGCCCAGCTTAGAGCACGTGACATCCGACGCAATCGTGACGTAGGTCGTCTCGGGACGAGCAAAGCTACGGCGAGGCTGACGTCGAGGGGCTGGCCTCGTCGTTCCAGCCACCGAAGCGGCTGCCTTTGTACGAATTTTGAGTGACGGGTTAATCTTTTATAATCTTGTAGGGGGACAATAGCTACTTCTGGAACACACAAAAGGGATTCTCGGGAGACGGGAGTTCCTCCTACCCCTCATCTCTCGTCGTGGCCGGAGGCGAGACACTCACCGTCACTAGCTGCCAAGGTTTTTAGACGGGCATTACAAACGAGGCGTTAGCGACATCCACCAGGTGCTCTTTGCTAATCGTTTAATTCGCTTTAAAATTCCTTTTCGTGACTTTTTTAACAAGATATTGGTGTGTTCGATGTGATACTGCTCCTTTGAACACATATAGACCATAAAATAAGCGCCGAAATTTCGTTGTAGTATCCCTTTAGGACTCGAATCTCGTGCTATGAGCGTTTTGAACGGGACTTTGCACAGGCGCTCTGCTGAGCAAAAATTTGGCCTATGTAAGGTTTTCTATTTATCGTTAGCAGTTACCTCAATATCCAACCATAAACATTAATAAAATTTGGAGTAGTGTACTTAAAATAGTTTACTTCGAAGTTCGTATCCCCAAGTGCGGCACAGCGCTTACTTTGTCCCAATACTTTGTCGTAAATGCAGATCGTTAGAGAATTCCTCTAAGGCCTTTTGCTTTCGGCTTTGAGTTTGAAATACCGAACTTGACATGTAATTGTCGTATTTTCTTATGCCACACAGATATGCAGTGCATATACATATGCATGATTTAGTATTTGACGCTTAGGAAGTACGGTTTATTTTGTGCAAGTACGGACTCTTTCGTAAAATAACAAGCCTTTCGTAGCGTGTAAGGCTTCAGACGTGTTAGTCATGTGTTTAGGTTTCATTTCTATTTTCAGTGATTCATGCCGGGTTACTTCGACTTTTTCCTCTTGACTTAAGTTTGTCCGGGCGTATAGATGTTACGTATCTTCTCCGTCCTCCGTCGATACATAGGGCGAAGCTCACTATGTTAGTCGTCAAATACGCAGTTGTCAAAAGCTAGAAAACATTTTATATGTACAGAGCTGTTAACGTTCGTATCGTTGCACGTTCGCGGGTGCTCGTCGTAGTCCTCGTCTCTCTTTAATCCCTCGTGCTGAGCAGGATGCTAACACTCGGCCATCCTGTAAAAAAAATTGACTCAATTGTCTTCTTCGTCTTCGCAGTCGTCATGATCGGGTTCGTTGTCTAAGTCGAAGGCATAGTGACGCTTCATCTTGTCAATCGGGGCCGTAGACGTGTAGAAACGCTGAGTAAGTGATCGGCCTGGAATATCTTCTATACGATACGTGTCATTTGGAAGCTTCTCCGTTACTACGTAGGGACCTTGAAACTTTTTTAAAAGCTTCCTTGAATGTCCTATTGGAAGTGATTCTCTCTCCACCACGACGATGTCTCCGGGCTCGAAGGACGAAGCGCTGCACCGCTTCTTATTGTAGCGACGTTGCTGTTTTTCCTGATCTGTACAAATGGCGTGTATGGCCGCCTGTCGTCTTATCGCCATCTCAGTTTCAGTTACGTTGGTTTCGTCCCGTAGTGCATCTTCGAGGGAATCTCCCTTAAATCTCTAGACTCGTAAGCGAACAGCAGCCGGATGGGCGTCGTACGAGTGGCCTTCTTGAAAGTGTTGTTGAGACTCCACTGAACTTGTTACAACAACTCGTCCCAATCCCTGCCTTCAACGTCGGTGGTCAACGTGGCGATTGATGTAGTAACAACTCTATTGTACCGCTCCACTTGTCCATTCGCTCGCGGGTTTGCAGTAGAGTTCAGCACATGAGCAATGTTTAGTGCACGGCAACACCTCCGGAACGCATTACTTGTGTAAGCTCCACCTCTGTCTGTAATAACCCTTGCTGGAGGGCCGAAAAGGCCAACGATGTTCTTCAGGAACGAAACAGTTGGTTGTGCGCTAGTGTTTCTTGCGGGTCTCAGCAGTACAAACTTGGTAAATGCATCCACAGCCACGATCAAATAAGTGTTCCCATGCCTGCTTCGTGGAAATGGTCCCAGATGATCAATATGAATCGTGTGAAAAGGCAGGCCAACTTTCTCAATGGAATGCAACATTCCAGGCTTTCTGCCTGTCGGAGTCTTGTGATGAATACATTCTAGACACGATGCGATGTACCTGCGAACATATCGCTTCATTCTAGGAAACCAGTACTTTTCCTGCATCTTCTTCAATGTTTTTTTCTAATCCCAGGTGTCCGAGATCGTCGTGGCAGCGCCGAACGACCTGCCAACGCATATTCTGCGGGACTACCCACGACACCTTCTGTGTTTCGTTTTTTCTGAAAACAATGTCGCTCCGTAGCTCGTACTGTTCGTGAAGACGTTTGTCTTCCTTCGACTTCGCCGGCTTTCGTAATATGTCCCGTATCTTGTTGACCTCAGGGTCCTGACGTTGTACTGCTACCAGCCAGTCGTCAAAATCAATCACTGTAGCTGGCAGGACGTGTAGACCATCACAAATGGCGACGTCTTCAGATGGACCACTACTAGACCCGCTCAAAGCGTCCACGTGCGTCATAGAGGTACCGGATCGATGATCAACACTAAATGTGAACTCTTGTAATCGTAACCACCAGCGAGCAATCCGCGGCAACATATCGCGCTTACTCAACGTGCCTCGCAGGGCGTTGCAGTCCGTGACTACAGTGAAGTCGACACCGGAGAGGTAAACCTTAAGCCGCTCAAGAGTCCAAACGACTGCGAGGGCCTCAAGCTCGTAGGAATGGTACATTTGTTCCGCCTTGGACGTCTGACGGCTCACATAAATTACGGGATGAAATTGTCCGTCTAACTGGCGCTGCAGCAACATGCCCCCCAAACCATTCTTGCTTGCATCGGTATGCACTTCCGTTGGGGCTTCGTGGTTGTATAGGGCCAGAATTGGTCTCTCCTGCAAACACACTTTCAGGAAAGAAAATGCAAAATCTTGCTCCTCGGTCCATCGCCAAGAAGTATTGTTCTTCAAAAGCCTTGTCAGAGGTTCGGCTAGCGCTGCGAAGTTCTTCAGGAAACGCCTAAAATAGCTTGCAAGGCCAATAAACTGCCTTACTTCGTGGACGTTTCTCAGTGTTGGGAAGTCAGTCACTGCCTTTACATTCACCTGGCCTGAGTCCTGTGGTTCCGATTTCGAATCCCAGGTAGTTTATTGTTTCCGCCATGAACACGCATTTGCTTAAGGCGAAGTGTCAGTCTCGCTTCACGAAGAACTTGGAAAACTTTTCGCAAATGATCGAGACCTTCTTTAAAGTACCCGCGACGGGATGAGAATATCATCCATGTACGCTAGAGCCACTCCGTAACGCAAGGATCCCAATACCACATTCATCATCTTTTGAAACACCGCTGGGGCGTTGGTCAGTCCGAACGGCATTTTTATAAACTCGTAGTGTCCATCGGGAGTTACAAACGCCGTCTTCGCTTGTGATTCTTTGGACATCGGAATTTGATAATACCCTGACGTCAAGTCAAGAGTCGTAAAATAGCGCTTGTCATGTAATCGGTCCAACTGGTCTTCGATCAAAGGAAGCGGGTATTTGTCCTTCTTAGTGACCCTGTTGAGTGCCCGGTAATCAATGCACAAACGTTCTTCGCCTGTCTTTTTCTTCACAACAAGCAACGGACTGGCGTACTCGGACGAAGAGTCGCGAACTATACCCGCCTCTTTCAGCTCTTCAATAGCTTTGTTTACTCTCAGTCGCTGATTGTACGGTAGACGATACGGTCGAAAAGATACCGGATTCGCATCTTCTGCGATATCAATTTTCATTTCGGCCTTGTTCGTGGTTCCCAACTCAAAGACATTATCCGCAAAACAATCACGATGCTCGTTGATCAAGTTGAGAAGTTGTTTGAATTCATCAGGTGTTAATGCGGTTCCCGTGCGCACATCTTCTGGCCTAAAAGGTATTAGGCATTTCGAAGATACAATGTGGTCGCAAGATGTTTCGGGTTCCTCGTGGCACCAAGAGCCCCGTGCAGTCACTTTTCCTTGCTTTACATGAATAGCAGAATCCGAAACATTTAGGACTGGCAAGAACGAAGTCCCATCTTCATCTACGTGGATAATTCAGGAGGGCAAGCAATGCTCGTTACCCTCTTGCATGCAAATTTGGGCATCGACGTAAACATCGCCGTCTTTTTCACCTCCCGCTGATAAGGTGACAATGCCAATGTACCCGGCGGGTATGACCGTTGACTCCTTTGCCCATAACATGGCACGACGGGGTGGAAGGTTTGGAACATTGATGCCTCTAAGTCGGTCGTCCTCATCATCGGCACTCTCGTTCTCTTCAAAAATTCGTAGAACGTTTTTACATCTTACAACGGTAATGTGGGGCTGATCCGTAAACGGTTGGCCAACAAGCAGTGGAATTGCCTGGACATCACTTGGAACGATGTAAATGGGCACTTCTGCACTGGCCTGGTCGACGGTGAGATGCGCTTGGGTAATTCCGCAAGGAATCACGTGACCAGAACCGTAGCCTCCAATTTTGCACGTATCTGTAGGCTTCGTATATGCAATACCGAGGTAGTCGGCGTCCGCCTGACGAAGCGTAATGCATTGACTACCAAGGTCCAAGTATGCCTTGACTGGCTTCCCGTCGATCAGTGCCTCTTGAAAGTATTTCTCATTTCGTGCGCCAACTATTTCTTTACTTTCCAGGCAGTGTCTTCGGAAAAGTTTCCTTGATATTAAATCTGCAGTTGGCAACCGCATGACCAACACGCTGGCATATTTCGCATCGTTTCGCTTTTGCGGTTCAGGACAGTGAATTGCAAAATGTCCGTAGTCGTTGCAGTTAAAGCATAATGACTCTCCGTTGTGATTATGTAAAGGCCTTCGTCCGTTATTATCACCTGACGGGCCTGCTGCCCGGGCGCCGATTTCATTCCGCGCTTCGACTTGGTCATGCGATCCACCTGATGAAGGCTGACGGTTCGCTTCGGGTAGGTGTTGCCTTGACCACGGCGAGTCGGTCGTCTATACGCTTAAGGCACTCAAGCAATGACTCTGGCGTAGAGAAAGTTCCAACGCTTAAACTTCGCACCATCGCCTCGTCATCAAGACCAGTGACGACGTACTCAACAATTTGATTTTCAGGGAGTTGACAGAGACAGGCGAGGCTAACCTTTTCATGAAAGTACAATTCAATGTTCTCACCCTTTCTTCGTTTTCGAGCCGCCATCTCCGTGATGGCGACGCTGACAGCTTTTCACATCTGGAAACGATCTCTTCAATTCGTCTTTCCACTCTTGCCATGATCGCTGTACGCTCGAAAGTCCATCATACCATGTCTTTGCAACCCCTTCCAGTTTCGTGATGGCAAAGCACGACGTCTGTCGATCACTCCACGCGTAGATTGTGGAAAGTTCGTCAACTTTTCTAATCTATTGTGCGATTGTCTGCGATGAAAATTCTACAGAATTAAGAACAGGTACAAGCATTCCAGAGTCCGCAGGTGGTCGTGCGTCTTGAAGTGGCTGTTGGCCGGCACGAAGAAGCGTAGCCATGCCGCTCATCGCCTCCCGCACGGCACTCTGGATAGCCATTTGCAGCAGCGTAGCAAAGTCTTCATTTTTTGCACGAATTTCCGTTGCCTGATGGTTCTCTAACGTATCAGCGACTCTGTCGGTTTCGTCGATACCAGCAGTCACAGCTACAGGATCCGCTTCGTCGTGTTGCTGAAGGGATCGAGTGTTGTCTACGACAGCCACGCTCGTGATTTCTTCATCGCCTATTCTTTCGCAGGAACCTTGGTTTGCACCCGGCGGACGGCCTCGCAAGCGCTCCTTCCTTCGTAGATCGTGCCCGGTGCTGTCAGTCATCTCTACGACGATCTGGTCCGATGTGACAGAGTTTCTACCGCTTTGAGAATCGTAGAATAAAGCTTCTCACCGTGTCCAGGTCGCAAACGTGTTCATCCCCACTTCTGACTTGTTAGTCGTCAAATACGCAGTTGCCAAGAGGTAGAAAACATTTTATATGTACAGAGCATTTAACGTTCGTGTCGTTGCACGTTTCGCGGGTGCTCGTCGTCGTCCTCGTCTCTCTTTTATCTCTCGTGCTCAGCAGGATGCTAACACACACACATTGCAAATCACGCCAGTGCCAAATAAATAAATATTGTTAGGATAAATATTTATGCTTCACTGGCTTTTATGGTCAGATATTGAGGTAAGTACTAACATTAAATAGAAAACCTTACATAGATCAAAATTCTGCTCAGCTGAGCATCTATGTGAAGTCCCATTCAAAACTCTCACAGCACAGTTTGCCCAAAAGCCTTTGCTCAGAATTCAGATCTGAGAATACATACCCAAACACACACTGGTGAAAAGCCATTTAAGTGCAAGCTTTGCCCAAAAGCCTTTGCTCAGAATTCAGATCTGAGAATACATACCCAAACACACACTGGTGAAAAGCCATTTAAGTGCAAGCTTTGCCCAAAAGCCTTTGCTCAGAATTCAGATCTGAGAATACATACCCAAACACACACTGGTGAAAAGCCATTTAAGTGCAAGCTTTGCCCAAAAGCCTTTGCTCAGAATTCAGATCTGAGAATACATACCCAAACACACACTGGTGAAAAGCCATTTAAGTGCAAGCTTTGCCCAAAAGCCTTTGCTCAGAATTCAGATCTGAGAATACATACCCAAACACACACTGGTGAAAAGCCATTTAAGTGCAAGCTTTGCCCAAAAGCCTTTGCTCAGAATTCAGATCTGAGAATACATACCCAAACACACACTGGTGAAAAGCCATTTAAGTGCAAGAGGGCAGGCACGATAACCGTTAGGCCACGCGCGCGCGGCATTACTCCCCCCTTTTAAAAGGTGCATCGCCCCGATGCAAACCAGAACAAAACAAAGCAAATAAAAAGAACGGTAAACTAAAGAGTCATTTGGAACACATAAGGTCCACAGTCCTATCGAGCGTAGTACGGTTTCAGGCGCACGACGTGGACGACTTCAGGTCGTGGTGGGCGGCGTGACGATGTTCGTGTTCCGTCAGGCATCACCTCGTAGTTCAGCTCGCCGAGGCGACGAAGTACCTTGTATGGTCCAAAGTACCGATTCAGCAGTTTCTCACTGAGGCCGCGGCGACGGATGGGCGTCCACACCCACACCCTGTCTCCGGGCTGGAAGCGGACGTCCCTGCGACGAAGGTTGTAGCGGCCCGCGTCGACGCGTTGCTGGTCTTGAATCATGAGTCGGGCGAGTTGGCGGACTTCATCGGCCCGTTGAGCAACCGCCTGGGCGTCGTCGCTCTCATTGTCAGATGGCTCATGGGGTAGCATGGCGTCCAGCATGGTCGTTACCTTCCGACCGTGTACCAGCTGGAAAGGTGTGATCCAGTGGTCTCTTGAACCGCCGTATTGTAGGCGAACGTGACGTAGGGCAACACCTCGTCCCACGTCTTGTGCTCTACGTCGACGTACATAGAGATCATGTCGGCGATTGTCTTGTTGAGTCGCTCCGTCAGCCCGTTGGTCTGCGGGTGGTACGCAGTGGTACGGCGATGGCTGGTGTGACTGAGTCGGAGAATCTCTTGGGTCATCTGTGCCATGAACGATGATCCGCGATCTGTAATCAGAACTTCGGGAGCGCCGTGCCGGAGGACGATTGACTCGATGAAAAACTTGGCGACTTCCACAGCAGTACCTGAAGGAAGGGCTTTCGTTTCGGCGTACCGCGTGAGATAATCAGTGGCGACGATTATCCAGCGGTTTCCCGACGTTGACGGCGGAAAAGGGCCAAGTAGATCCATTCCGATCTGCTGGAACGGTGCGGTCGGGAGAGCAATCGGCTGCAGGAGACCTGCCGGCTTCGTCGGTGGTTTCTTACGTCGCTGTCACTCGTGGCACGATCGGGTGTAGAGGTGGACGGCCTTGGGGAGCTTTGGCCAGTAATACTTTTCACGAATACGGGCCAGTGTTCGGCTGTAACCGAGGTGTCCGGACGTCGGGTCGTCGTGACATGCTTGAAAGATCTCCTCCCGAAGGTCGGTCGGGATTACTAGCAACCACGGTGTGTTACCGAAGTTCTCTTTGTACAGCACACCTTGTCGGAGGACGAAGGTTGTCAGGGCTCTCGAGAAGACACGGGGGACAGTCCCCCCTCGTCCTTCGAGGTGCTCGATTAGCGCGCGCAACTCAGGATCGTCTCGTTGACGTCGTGCCATGTCGTCGGTATTCACTGCGCCTAGGAAGCACTCGTCGTCATCGTCGTCGCTGCTGCCGGAAGGCGTTTCGACGGGGGCTCTGGACAGGCAGTCGGCGTCGCTGTGCTTGCGGCCTGACTTGTAGACCACAGTCATGTTGAACTCCTGCAATCGGAGACTCCATCGAGCGAGGCGTCCTGACGGGTCCTTGAGGTTTGCAAGCCAGCAGAGCGAGTGATGGTCGGTGACTACACGGAACGGGCTCCCGTACAAGTACGGACGAAACTTCGTGATTGCCCAGACGACCGCAAGGCATTCTTTCTCGGTCGTGGAGTAATTTTTCTCCGCCCTGGACAGTGTCCGACTCGCGTAGGCGATAACTCGCTCGGTGCCTTCTTGCATTTGAACCAGTACCGCGCCCAGTCCAGCGTTACTTGCGTCCGTGTGAATTTCGGTTTCCGCATCCTGATCGAAATGTCCAAGAACAGGAGGAGTCTGCAGTCGTCGCCTCAGTTCGTCGAATGCCTGCTGCTGCTCTTCGGCCCATTCGAACTTCACGGCGTCCTTTGTGAGGTTTGTTAGTGGTGCGGAAATCCTTGCGAAATCCCGAACGAAGCGCCGATAGTAGGCGCATAGTCCAAGAAACCTTCGCACGGCTTTCTTGTCTCTCGGCGCTGGAAATGCTGCGACGGCGCGAGTCTTCTCTGGGTGGGGGCGAACGCCTTCGTTACTAACCACGTGACCTAGGAACTTATTCAGTTCGTCATAGGCGAACCGACACTTTGATGGTTTCAGGGTGAGTCCGGCGGTCCGTATGGCTTGGAGAACAGCTCGGAGTCGTCGCAAGTGCTCGTCGAAGTCGCCGGAAAACACTACGACGTCGTCGAGGTAGACGAGACAGTTCTGCCATTTCAGTCCTGCCAGTACTGTCTCCATTACACGCTGGAAAGTTGCAGGCGCCGTGCACAGTCCGAAAGGCATCACCTTGAACTCGTACAGTCCATCCGGCGTGACGAAAGCTGTCTTCTCTCGGTCCCGTTCGTCGACCTCGATCTGCCAGTAGCCGCTCTTCAGGTCCATCGATGAAAAGTATCGGGAGTGGCGCAGCCGGTCTAAAGTGTCGTCGATACGGGGGAGTGGATAGACGTCTTTCTTCGTCACCGCGTTCAGCTGTCGGTAGTCCACGCAGAACCTAAGCGTTCCGTCCTTCTTCTTAACCAGTACGACTGGAGACGCCCACGGACTGCTTGATGGCTGGATTATGTCGTCGTTCAGCATCTCTTGAACTTGCTCCTGGATCACCTCCCTTTCTTTAACGGAGACTCTGTACGGTGATCGATGCACAGGGCGCGCGTCGTCCTCGGTAATGATGCGGTGCTTCGCAACGGCTGTTTGGCGCACCTTCGACGACGTCGCAAAGCAGTCACGGTATTCGGCGAGGAGGTTAATCAGCTGCCGTCGTCTCGGGTCCGGAAGCTTAGGGTCGATGTCAAGCTGCGCTGGCGACGTACTGTCTTGCTGAGGTGGCGAGGATTCGTCAGTAATGGCGGCGATTTCGGCGGAGTTTCGGAGTTCCTCGACGTGGCCAACGGCTGCACCTTTTGTGAGGTGTTGCGTTTCATTCCGAAAGTTCGTCACGAGGACCACAGTGCGGCCATCCTGAAGTTCAGCTACTCCTCGTGCGACGCCTATCCCTCTTCCTAGAAGCAACTGGAGGTTGCCTTCCAGAACAACTTCGCCGCAGGTAGCTGCATCAGTCACGACGGGTACGACAACACTTGATCGCGGCGGAAGGTTCACGTGGTCGGCAGCGACTCGGACGGCGGCTGACGCTGTTTGGGGTTTCTCTGAAGGCAGAGCAGGCTTGCGCAGCGTCAATCTGTTCTCACCAAGGTCGATGACGGCGCCGTATTCACACAAGAAGTCCATTCCGAGAATGACGTCCCTCGAACAGTCTTGCAGAACGACGAACTTCACAGGGCAGGTTTCACCGTGGATCTCAACGCGAGCGGTGCACCCGCCAACAGGTGTGATGAGATGTCCGCCGGCGGTTCGTATCTGCGGTCCGTCCCACGACGTCGTGACTTTCCGAAGGCGGCGAGTGAGCCTCCCACTCATGACTGAGTAGTCTGCTCCGGTGTCCACGAGTGCCGATGCGTCGAGGCCGTCGATAACAACGTTTAGGTTGTTGGACACCGCTGCATGGGCGTCGGTGCGATGCGGGGCGTCAGGAGAGTGGGAGCGCTCCGGCGTTCTTGGAGGCTGTTTGCTTCCGTCGTTTTCGGCAACGTCATCTCCAGGCGTTGCCGCACTTAGTTTTCCCGGCGACGCAGGGGAGACAGACTCTCTCGGCGGGGTCGGGACGCTTGGGACGCTGAACGTCGTGGAGATGGGGAGCGAGATTCACGGCGGAGAGATGGCACTGAGGGGGGCGAGCGTCGGAGGTACTCCTGATGTCGCGAGGGCGTTCGCCGTACCTCGGGCGTGGGTCGTTCGGGTGGAAACCACGCAACCCAAGTCGACGGTAGGGGCAGCCGCGGTAGATGTGGTCGGCTTCCCCACAGTGGTAGCAAAGCGGGCGTCGGTCGGCCGTTCGCCACACGTCTGTCTTCCTCGTTAAGGGTCGCTCCGGGCGGACGTACTGGGCTTGCTCCTCTTGACGCTGAGGATACCGCGACGTTTGGGCGTCTCTTCGGGGTGGCGCCGGGGCCTGGCGAGGAGCTTGCGGCGGTCGTCGGGCCACGGCGGCGTAGCTCAACGTCGGCTCTTCTGGCGTCGCCGTGTTGATCGGAGCCTCAGGTTGGAAGGCCCGGTGAACTTCCTCTCGGACGACCTCGGCGAGCGACAGTGAGGACGGGCGATCCGCAGCGGGGAGTATCTTGCGGAGTTCTTCCCGGACGACTTCACGGATGATCTCCCGAAGGCTGTCGACACCGCTGGTATCCAGGCCCAGAAGGGAAGCAGCGATAGTTGGAGCAGCAGGCGCGCCGGCGATTCGGTGGTAGTGGCTTTCTCGGGCCGTCAGGGCGCGCTCGATATTGGTGGCTTCGGTTACAAAACCACTGACAGTCGTTGGGGGATTGCGTACCAATCCTCCGAAAATTTCTCCCTTCACGCCACGCATGAGAGCGCGAAGCTTCTTCTCCTCGGTGGCATCTGGATCGGCCCGGGCACTTAGACGCAAGACTTCTTCGACGAAGCTTGTCACACTCTCGTTGGGGCCCTGCACCCTTGTTCGAAGGTCCTCCGCTCGCTGTCGACGGTGGTAGTTGATGAACATCCGCTTCAGTTCGGCGGCGCATGGCACGTACCCACGAAGTAAAGGAGGACTCGTGGTTCTCAAACCAGTTCCTCGCGGTGCCTTCAAGCGCGAAGTAGAGGTTCTGGAGGCGGTGCTCATCCGTCCATCCATTGTGGCGGGCTACACGTTCATAATGATGCAGCCAGTCCTCTATGTCTTCGTGAGCTTCACCGTGGAAGGGCGTCGGAGTGCGGGGGGTGACGGGCAGGATGACGACGGGTGGCGTAGTCATCGTCGCGGTCCGCTTCCTTGATTTCTGCAGCAGGGGTCCAAGTTCCGGGAGAAGGCCTTGGTTACGGCGATTTGACCGGGCCTTGGTCATGGTCTTCTGCGAAGGGTAGCCTCCCGGGGCTGAGCACGTCACTTGGCCGGCGTGTTTTCGGAGAGGTACGGTCCACGGGCATAGAATGCAGGTACCCCGCACCTCCACCAAAATGTCACGAACGACAATTGACGAGGCGATAATAACTGAAGAAACTAAACGTTTAATGGGGCGAACTTGTGCCCAAAAATAAAAAGGAAAAACGATAACAACAGAAGAAAACAGAGCGTCGCGGGCGTCGAGGTCGGCGTGAGGGCAGAGTCGAACGCTGGGGCGAAACTGACTCCGGTTCGCCACGCGGAGCCCCTTATGAACATGCGTAAGCTTCTGGAATAATCAGCGTAGAATGTTCGGCGCGTAGAGCATTCGGACCTCGAACACGCAACAGGATTCTCGAATTTACCAGAAAACTAGATTGCAGGAATAACAAAAGATGCGACGCTCCCAGGGATCGAACCCTGGCTTTTCGCGTGGGAGGCAGGCACGATAACCGTTAGGCCACGCGCGCGCTGCCACCTTGGCCAGCTGCGCGCGCGGCAATATTACCGTAACTGTAAATAAAAAACGAAATAAATACAAGCTGGTTTTTTTTTAGATAATCGACTTCAAACTTGCAAGTCTTTCTTTAGAAAAACTTGCAAGTTTGAAGTTCAGCCCTAAGCTGACAGTGTTGTGGCAGCTAAGCGCTCCTTGGGCCAGCCACACGCTCGTCACCCCACGGGTACTTCGAATGGCTCGGTTGCAACGCGTTGACGCTATTGACACCACCGCAACGCTGACAACGCCACCAACAGCAAAGCTCATAACCACGCCAGCATTGCTACGTCACGAATGAGGGGAATCTTTTCTCTGTTTTTGTTTGCGCCGGATATCCCATGACGCATCGCGCTCTCCGTTCGCTTCTCTTCGAGCGCTTGCTCGAGTGCACCGTTTGGAACAAAAAATATAGCCAGTCGTTCAAAATACAAACGTGCGATTATCATTTACGGTTATTATCCATCATGCTTGACTCATTTCCAAACGAAATTCGAATATTTCAATTTTTTTTTCCGTACCCCTTTAAGGGGTACGGAAATTTTTCCGTACCCCTTAATTTTTACGTACGCCCTGAGTGGTGGTCATGCTAGAGGGTGCATAACAAAATTTCAGGTCTGTCAGTTAATTAAGTGGGAAGGAAATTAGGGCAGCTTCCATCAGCAACACGCCTACGTTGTTTAGTTTATCTATTGTCAGGAAACTGTCACAATATTCAAAATTTTTATTCGCTAGATATCCAGCAGAATGCCTACCAGGTGCGGCCATGGAAAGATTTTTTTGTAAAAAGTCATTTATTTCTATAAATTTTCTCTTCTGCAAAAATGGTCACGTTTTGGTCTTCTGTGTCTTCGACAAAATGTCAACATTCTTTATAAAAGACATCCGTAAAGTGACAAAAACATCCCATGGCCGCATTCCTTATTAAATTTCAGTCAGGAAAAGTGAAGAATGAGCCTTCCGTATTGCCATTATCAAACGATAGATTGACTAAAATGGAATTTATACCAAAAAGTGGAAGGGAGAAAAAGGCGTTCAAAGTGCTCCAAACCCTACCTTTTCTTTAGCTTCAGTGGACCGAAAATAATTTATAAAAATTTAACTATGCAGTGTAAAGTAGTGAAAATTTCTGGGAATACTCTCTAGATCAGGGGTGCACAACATACGGCCCGCGGGCCGCATGCGGCCCGTGCGCGCTTTTTTAGCAGCCCGCGGTCCGGCTCAACGCAGAAAGTTGCTTACTATGCAATTCAATCCACCGAGCGCCCGCTCCGCTTGGCAAGCAGCAGTGAAACCCTCTGACCTACTTTTCTCAGCCCTTTTTCTCAGTTCAAATTTTCCCTCTTCACTAATCCCGCTGACAACAATAACACAGCGTGTGCAGCCGTCCCTGCCCATGGTGTGTTTCTGTCTCAACATGTCTGTACACGGAACGCGAAAACTTCTTGCTCTCTCAACAGATCCCCTTCCCTCTTTCACCGCGGAGGCTGTCAAGCCTCTCCCTTCCTGTTTGGATAATTAGGGACTGCATTGACGGATCGGAGGACTCCGATCCGACGATGCAACTGGAGCTCATCGACCTTCAGTGTCCACGCGCTGAAGACTATGCATCGCGAATCTCAGCTGCATGAGTTCAACAAAAACCTGGACAAGAACAAGTATGGAAACCTGGTGGACCACGCCTTGAAACTGACATCAGATTTTGGGAGCACGTATGTTTGTGAGCAGCCCTTTTCACTGATGGCTCTCAACGAAAACCGCCTTCGATCTGCCATGACGGACATGGCATTGCGAGATGTTCTAAAGACAATAACGAGTGCGATGACACCTGATATCGGAAGCTTGACCACAGCCAAAATATGCAACACGTCGCACTAGGTGTGGCCCGGACAGTTTTTAATAAACGCAATTTCGGCCCGCCTACTTTTTTAGTTGTGCACCCCTGCTCTAGATGTTGGTGGACGTAAATATGCAATCTTTCAAAATCAGTGTTTTTTGCAGAATTGTTTCTTCTGGGTTATGACACGAAAATTAAACAGCTAGATTATTCTTGCAATGGAATGCTCATAGGCTACTTAGTATATACACCAAGTTACGCGATTTTTAGAACTCTAGTAATTGCGATAATCAAATTAAGAATTTTTATAATTTTCATCTGGCGACCAGGCAACACTGCTCAAGTTAGTGACACCATGGTCTCCATAAACCACGTGATCATGAACGCCCTCTCATTCTAGGCGCCCCCGTGATCGCCCAAGCTCTCCTCGCCGCGGTACAATCAAAACCGCTCACGCAACTCGGCAAACCGAAAGCTATTCTCGCTCTCGCCCCCTGCCCGTTGACCTTCCACCCTGCATGCTCCTGTGAGATATTCCAACACCCCCTAGACAGCAAAGCCTGCGCGTTACGTCAAATGACGTCACGTCGGGGTCCGGCAAGGGCGCTGATTAGATGCGAGTGCTACGTCAGCGTTCGCGTGGGACTCGTTTCCTATCATAGTCCCACGCGAACGCTGACGCGGCACTCGAATCCAATCAGCGCCCGCGCGGGACCCCTGATTGGGACGTCATGTGAAGTATCGCACAGACTTTGCTGTCTAGGAGGTGTTGGATATTCCCGGACGCCGATGACCACGGCGAGTTCGTCCGTAACTCGCCGTCACTGGAGCTGGTCGCCAGCGGGTCTCAGTCAAAATGAACAGCTTCCAACATCTGTTGAGAGCAATCACTCGCATCGCTGCTGCGATCAATGTCGAACACTTTGACAAGGCGAGCGATGCCGTAGACGTAATCGTCACGGACCGCATGCTCGAAAAGCGGAAGGTAAACAGGAAGCTGAAGCTTGAGACGCCAAGAGAGCCAAGTCCGTGACTGCCTGCAAAGGCAAGCCGCGCGGGAGGCTGGCTACGTAGCCAGCCTCCCGCTTGCCCGAATCTGCCCCTCCGAGGGACCCGCATATAAATCGATTTATCCACGAAACTATCGGGCATTTTCAAAATAAATTCAGCAGGATTATAGGAACATACAATGGGTCCTAGCAGTATACTGTTACCTCATATTTTATTTTTGGCGTGAAATATGTAATCAGGAGTAACCCTTTAAGGGTTTTTCGTGATTAACACTTTCACATATTTGAAAAGAATATTTTTCAATCAACTCCACAACACCCTCATGAAATGACAGAGCAACCAGCCTAGACATTATAAAACTTTTATCATATATCTAGACACAATTGCAACCACTACAACAGAAACAAACTTGAAATGGGCTGCTGAACTTGTTCAGTCACGAATAAACATGAAGATGAATTTAAAACAAAAGCCGGCTTGACAAATGATGACACTCTAGACACGTGAGAAACAAAGATGCTACACGGACGACTTGGTGTAGCATAATCGAGGAATAAGAGGTAGCATGGTTACTGCTATTGTAGCATGATAGTTCCTGATAAATTTTGATAGTTCCAGATTAATAAAAAAAGACAGACATTAAGTTAGAGAAGCACTCACCTTGCAACTGTCTTTGCCGCAATGTGTTACACAAATATACTCTGGATAAAAAAAGATGTGCAATTCATAAAAGTTAAAAGAAAAGACAACAGCACATTAGACTCATAACCACTGGATGTTTGCTGGACTAGAGCAGACAACTACATGATCACCCAAACCGTTGCGTTGCGCATCAAATTCAAAGGGTTCGAAGACGATGACGCTCCATGTTTGAGGTGCACTTTGATTGACTTCGACTGAAGCAGGAAGCCACCGTGCGAGATGTCCATTGCTAAAACTGCCTCAAAGTTAAAAATGAATCTCGAAATTAAAAAAAAAAAAAACGGTTGAAGAGTTGATAACGCTTACAAAAAGTATGGGGCCGTCGCAACTCCCTTAGAGTTTGGATGCGAATCGGGTTTTTGTGGACACCCAAACTCGAACCGGATATAGTCGGCTAGTTGGAGGGACGACTCCTGGCCGGTTCCTGGCATCATCATCATGTTGACGGAGCGTAGTGCGTCGATGGACGGCATCTCGATGGGGGTGAGGAAGATGAACTGGCTGTTGCTTTTCCGCCGTGTCATCTCCAGGATCATCTCCAAGCTTACTCTCCGCTTTCCCATGTCCTAAAAACGGTCGTGGATGGGGGAAAAAAAGAAAAGAAATTGTCACTGCCTCGAAACAAACTTTCTGTTATGATGTTACGTTCTTGAGAAATTTGAAAAAACTAGTACCAGGCGGAGGACGAAGAAGACGACAAGAGCAAAACTGAACTGTGTTTATATGCGGTATGGCAATGGCTGCTGTCTGTCCGCAGATAATCTCGTCATCACGTCTGCATCGAGCACCGTGTCATGTGTATGATTTCTGAGCAGCGCGACTGCGGTTTCAGGTCGAGCCACGTCGTAGGCATCGCTGCCGTACCCTCCCACGACGCGGCGGACGACGTACCATGAAGATGTCGAACTCGTCCATGATGCGGAATGGGCACTCCATGGTGTCCCACAGGGCCAGGACGAAGCAGACGGTCGAGAAGGATCGTTCGCCCCCGGACAGCGCCTTCAAGTCCTGCCTCGCTCCGTTGGCCCCGCAGGCAATGGCAGCGTTCTCCTTGGGCTCGACCTGCGAGATGGTCGCCCTCCCTTCAGCCCCGGCACGTCGGTCGGAAACGGGCGCACAAAGGCCGCAATCCCGTTTTCTCACGACCGAGTTCTTGCAATTGTTCACTGACAAGTGAAAACGGTGGCACGCTGGAATCATCTATGAGGCGACCCTGGAACTGCATTTCCCTAGAGCACAGGTTTTTCAGTATTTGCGAGATCAAATGTACGCACAATGTACGAGAAACGGTTGTTTGTAACGTTGTCAAATGGTTTTTGAACAAAAAGAAAAGAAGGATGTGCGAAAAAAGTGGGCAATATACGGAAATGCCAAAAGTTCCAAGTCAACTCGATAGACAACGCAAAGTATGTTCTCTCGTTGTAAGAGAGTTTAAGGCACACAGTCGCAAGCAGAAGCAAGTTTGTGAACCAGCGCTAACGGGGTTACCAGCATCTGCACCACAAAAGTTGAATCGATGGCGGCCAAAGAATGACCGTCCCTCGTTCCATCTTGCTCAGTTCGGCTCGGTGGAAGTCGTTACTAAAGCGGTATTCACAGCAAGAAGGAATCCCGCGGACTTCTCCCCGGAATGCACATCACGCAACGAACACACGGGGTTTTAGCAATGCGGTGCTGGCGATGTCGGCTCCGTAGCGCATTTGACGGTCGGGTGGTAAAGACGTTCCCAGTTTGGCAGCGGATAGACTTACTTTTAACGACGTTGGGTAAAGAAGCGACTCGGTGTCGAGCCTACAAACCGCTACATTCGTCTGCGTTGGCGTGAAGAGTGGAAGCTGCTAAATTGCACCGCAAATGCTGATGTCCCCTCCTCAGCGCTTCGTCGGTGTGAACAATGAAGCCGAGGAAAGAACTGCGTCCACCGTTGACGTCACGCACTTCCCCTCCCTGGACTTCTTCCCTGTGTGAATACCATGCTGGCTACTTACAACGCGGAAATCGTGGTTGGTCCAGCTTGGGTTAAAGGAGCGTTTTTTCGATGGTAACATCATCAGACTTGCCCAATTTTATCTTTGAAAATATGAATTAACATGAAAACAAGCACACATGAATGGCCTAAAGGTTTGAAACCAGAGTAGGTCTGACGAACCAATATCCAATGGATATGAAAATGCATGTCCTGTTTGCCGGGGGATAGGGTTAGAGAAGCTGTTCCCATTTATACGAGGAGTGGCTTGTGCTTTCTAGCGACATTTTGGGCAAGTGGAACTGAGCGCAATGAATGATTTCTTCAATTAAGGATGTTCTCACCGCCACCCACGTCACTGCATGCAGCGTCCTCGTGCTTTGCTGCGCATTGCCGCACCACTCTCATTGGTAAGTTTTTCTGCGTTAGCCAACTTTCTACTTCCCTCACAATTTCCCTACTTTTCCGGACGCTCTGAAATTCCACAGAAATTCTAAGCATCCCAAAATAATTGTGAACAAAAAAAAAGAAAAGAAAGAAAAGAAACCCTTGACGATTTAATATCATAATCTCTGCCCGCTTCTCAAAAAATTTTGAGGCACCCTAAGCACTTCTTACAAGTTGTGAATACGAAAGCATGAATGTCGTTCTTCCGCTCCCTCAGTTTGTCTGCGGCGTACGGGCGTGGACGGCCACGTTTCGCTACTGCTGAGGTAACGGCTAACGGCCGAGCGCGCGCTCTCGTGAAGTGGCCGCGCCGCGCTGAGCTCGGCCGTGCAGCCCCTCCGGAGTTTGCCCGTGCGGGCTCTGCACCGCTCCCTCTTACCGGCGGCCGGGCCGCTGCGTGCGCTGCACCGTTGTGGAGGGCTTCTCTGGTGGCGTTCCTTGGAACTATGCTACGCGAGAGCCAATGGGAGCCCCGTTCCTTGAAACTATGATGTGCGCCAGCCAATGGGAGCCTATCCATCAGATTGCTGCCACAGACAACAGGCCGCGCCAAACAGCACCTTGAGGCGCTCCATTGGGACAGGGGAGTTGAGGTGCTGTTTGGCGCGGCTTCAAAAGCTGATGACATCGGTTCACTCCATGGGACAGTCATTGCTTTCGCATCAAAAATCCCCCTCACATGAGTAGAGCATGGGTTTTCCAAGTGGGTTCCTAGCAGGGTTGTAAGGTACCTAGGTACAAGTAACTAGAAATCGGTATCTATAGTCCGTTGCAACTCAAGAAGGTAGGGTGAGGGTAAGATGGGCCGGGGAGAAGGGAGCAGATGGAACGCTAAAGAGAGAAGGAGGTTTCCCCCTTTCTTCTCCAGCGTTCCGTCTGCTTCCTCCTCCCCGGCCTGTCTTACCCTCGCCCTACCTTCTTGAGTTGCAACGGACTATAGGTACTTTTGTTGTACCTGAGGTACGAACCTAGGTACTTTCATTTCTCGGTACCTGTATCTTAGGTATATTTTCCAGTAACTTGTAACTAAGTGAAGTTACTTTTTACAGGTACTTTTCTATTCAACTTGTCAAAAAGGTAGAAACCATAAATCTTAAAGTATTAACACACTACCATGTGCCGTGATTAATGTTGAGTTGGGTACGACCTGGAAGGCGTGACTCGATCGAACGACATTTTAGTGAACGAAGCCCAGCCCATGATGTTTCATCAAAAGACACTTCAGCGAATGGCGGTGTTCATTCGAGCGAACGGTGGATTAGCAATGCCATTCTAGCGACACCAATTTATCGAACCGCTTCAGAACTCCGTTTAGGGAAAATAGCGACCTGCTTCCTTCATCTCAAACCGAAATCAACTTCACTGCGTGTTTGAAGCTTCTCGGACAGCTATACGAGGGAGGAGATAACTTGAAAGATGTGCGCAGTTTCTGTTGCCTGTATCTTGTCCTGGTGGTGGCTTCCTTCAGCCATAAATACAATATAAAATATAATCAAAAATAAATTATAATTACAATCGTAAAGCAATGCAACATTGCGTATATAATAATTTCCACTCAATAAATCGGACTAAAACTTTGCAGTTATCAAAACTGAAAAAGTTCAGAAAGAAAAAAACTCTAAGTTTTCTTCCGACTAACGAAAGAAATAAAAAAAAACGAGGAAGCTCGAAGCCTTTCGCTCGTTGTCACAAAGGTTAGGTGCATATGCATTCGACTCGTGCGTTTCTTCATGCGGCCGACGTCTTCTGGGACCGTCGACGTCAGCACCGGCTCTGAGGGCAAGAACGTCAACAAGCGAGTTTCGGCGGTTTTGGCGTGACATGGTAAACAGTGGAAGCTGTGGCCTCTGTGAACGAATTGGAGCGTGGTGATAAGGCACGTGAGGACTCAACTCCCATGTGGAAAGCACATGGACACCAATAAAGCACATTTATCGAACTCGTTTTTGTGTGTATCCTTAATATAAAAGTGTTTACTTCCAATATATTCTGACAAATTTAGGGAAAATAAATAAAAGTATCTTTGAAGTAACTGTACCTATACCACGTGTCACTAGTTTTGTGCAGTGCAGGCGAAGAGAGAAAGGGCGAGCACTAGAAAGGCAGGACGGGAGAGGAGGGCAATGGAGGGCGAGGGGAGAAAGGGAGAGCACTAGGAACGTTGGAGAGGAGTGGAGGTTTCTCTCTTCCTCCTCAGCCTTCCTGGTGTTTGCCCTTACTCCCCTCGCCTGGCGTTGCCTTCGCCTGTACTGCATGCAACATTTTGCATGCAGTACAGGCGGTACATTTTTAAGCGAGTACCTGGGTACTTTTTCGTATGAGTAACTGTATCTTAGGTACATTTTTGTAGCGTGAGCTACACTGGCCGAGGTTGAGCAGTTTCGCGTGGCTCCCAAAGAGCCGTGCTGCACATGCCCGAAGAGCAGTGACGTCACACGGCGCACAGCTGGCGCGCCTCGCCGGTCTGCGCGTTTTAGAGGAGCGACGTCATAGCCGCGGCAGACGCACTAGCGCCGCCGCGTGCCCAGCTGTGCGCCTCCGTTGCGCAGTAGCCAAGTCTGACGCTGCACCGGAGCCGCTTGATAGCGGCTCTCATTTTGTGCGCATAAGCTCACGCTACGTATATCCTGGCATAGCCGAGCTAAGCCACCACAATTTTTGAAGTAACTTGTACAACCCTGGCTCCTAGGAACTCGGAGGTCTTCCAGAGTACCCCCTGGGGTTCCCCAAATTTCGTGAACCGTCGACACAGAGTGAAGTGTTTCCCAGTTTAAGCACTACTTTAGCAGTTTAGTGGGAACGGCGCTAAAAAACGTAGGACCAGGACGAGGAAACACACAGACAGGGCACTGACTTAACTGAAAGATTATTACTGTGCGAAAATAGAAATGAACACAGAAAGGAGGGGGAAAGGGAAGGGAACAAAAAGGCAAACCGATAACATCCTGCGTCTTTCGCCCTCGGGGAACCTAGCAGTTTATTGTAGTAGGTCTGGCTGCTCGTCGTCCTTCCATAACATTAAGATTTTGTCTCGACAAATAAACAAGACTGCGAGAGAGATAGACGAAGCATATTTTATGGCATCTCATAGAGTGGACTCGTGTGCGAGCGCTCCAACTGTGGACCTTGTAGGTGATGAGGTAGATATAACTGAAAACTGTGGCAAGTTCGTGTGACTATACGTAGGCGTGGCTGATGCCGGGTGTTATCGGTTTGCTTTTTTGTTCTCTTCTTTCCCATTTTCGTGTTTATTTCTGTTTTTGCACAGCAAGAAACTTTCAGTCGTAAGTTGGTGCCCTGTCTGCGTGTTTCCTCGTCCTGGTCCTACGTTTTTTAGCGCAGTTCCCACCAAACAAGTGAGCACCACCAACTAGCCTGACTACATGCCTTGTACTTTAGGAGGCCTGAGCTGTCCATTGATGCATAACTATGAGCCAAACACTCCTTAGTAGGTGCCTCACTGTTCCCGAGGTCTTTGAGCTTCCGCATTGCTTCACATACGGGACATCTTCCAACTATGCCAGGTTCGTCGTCACGTGCACCAGACCGACCGACAACTCACCCTAATGTGCAGAAGCTGCTTGTTGTGGTCGAAGTCGAGGCTGCCCTGAAAGTTCTGCTGCATCAGGGTCGACGAAAAGATGAGCTTGAGGCGCAGCACTGTCTGCTCACACAGGTTGCAGTACTTGGCCTGACGCTCTTTCGTCATCCGCAGCAGTTTCTGCGAGGGGCGGCGCAAACGCAAACTTCAACGAGGCTGTCAACGCGGGAGTCAAAAGAATGTGGAGTGACAGCAGAAATCGAGCGAGTTTTGCACTCGCAATTATTGCAGAGATTGCAACGCAGGTTTGAAGGCTTTTTAAGTCACCTGTTTCGCGCGGCAGTTGCTTGGGGTTCAAAAGAAAGCATGTTGAAGTGTCAAGTGAACTTGACATAACATCCACTTATTTGTGTTGCGTGTATGTCTAGACAGCCGAAAGTTAGTTGGCTTCAGAAGGCGTCTGGTGTCTCAGCTGAAGAAGAGAAATTTAGCCAGTACATTACAACATAACATAGCACTAAGGCAGGCCCTCGATTCAAAACCTATCCTAACTTGCTTTCACAATTTATAAGGACTAATACATTTTCGGCATGTCTAAGCACTGCAGATCCAGGTGGCATGTACCACCAAGCATGAGGTCCACAACTAATATGTACACATTCTCAGAAATTCACTTTTATATGATTCAACTTGACTAAACTTGCACTTTGCTTTTTTTGCATGCCTGAGGCATTTTGTATTTAGTATTAATTTTTTTTAACCACAAGTGTGTCTTTGAAGAAGTGAGCTACATATTGTGTGATGCTAGTCCCCGCAATGACCCGAATGCCGCAGTATCTAAAATTAATAAACACTAAAAAATGTCACATGGAACCTGCTGTTACACGTGCTTTCTGGTAGTACAGTATACCACATAGAACCAGCTCTAAAATCGCACCAGTTAAAGAAATTTCTTTTTCCTCTGCTGCAGTATAACAAACGCCCTTGTTCGACGCACACCGTTCCAATATTCACTGAAGGGATGAGAACTACAGCGAGGGGTCTCAGTTGTTCGATCTCCAGCACAAGCTCTCTTCCCTCGTAACACCTCAGCAACTTATCTTCGAGCGAGCACACGCAACCAAAGCGCATGGTGGAAGGCAACGAATGCGTGCAAGAGACCAGGTATCCGACAGAAATGCCGTTCTCATCTTATCGGCGGCTATGGCAGTACCTTGAGGAACTCGCGGAGTTCACCGATGCCCTTCTTGATCTTGTCGTACTTGGCCTTGGATTCGGTGTACTGCCGAGTTATCTCCTCCCTGTCCCCAGTCCTAAAAGCAACCAAAGATATATTTTTAAAAAGATGTGCTCAATCCTACGGCTACGGTCGGTGTACGCGGAATGTTTTTTTCCGCAGCATTTTTTGGGGCTCACGGCGGACTTTACAATTTAAAAGCGTCGGCCATACGGAGCTTGTTGTACAGGACGAGCCCCGTGTCGCTGAAAACGAACGGAGCGCGCGAGCGTTCCGTCGCAGTTGGCTTAGGCGCCGGGAGAGGGAGCCGCCACCTGCTCTTTCTCGTTTTCGGTCGCCTGTTTGCTCGCCGCTCGGTCTTACCCTGGCGGTTGGGATGGAACGCGTCAGCCGTTCTGTGTGCGATCGATTGTGGTTTAGCCGAGACCTGGTGTCTATGCCGGCAGCTTGCCACAAGGTTCTTCAGTCGTCGTAGCCAGAGAGTAAGCTGACTGCCTATAAGGTCTGTGCTACGCGCCTATGCAGTGTTCGTGCTGGCAAGATCTTGAATCTCGCCAAGTGCTACGGGTAGGTGTTTCCGCCAATGGGAGAGGGTCTGCCTCAATTGGATCTCGTGGGCGATCCGTCTAGCGCTCTAAGCTTTTCACACGAGGATGGGGCGGCAGAAGCATCCAGTGGAGCAAGCCGAGGCTGCTCTGCGGAAGAAACACGCCTGCGAGAAAGAACGTCGCCGATGTGTAGGCACCAGCCGACACTGTCCTTTCGCATCGAATTCCGTAATTGTCTGTGCAATTATTTTTTTTTCTTTTAATTTTCTTTGGTTATAAGGATAGAAACTGAAGGGAAGGAGGAGATGAGGGTGTGCGGGGACTTAGAAGCACCGACCTCTGGTTAGAATGGTTAAGGGGGGACATGGGCCTAAGTTTCAAAATTGTTTGAAAAAATTCATTTTTCAATTTTGAGGTTTTCGGTTTTAGAAACTAATTATACACACTTACACTAAATTTCATAACTATGCGTCAAATAGTTACGTTGATATAAAATATTTTCAACACCTTGTGAGGCAGTAACAGAGTGGAGGGGTTGAATGTTTGAATGCATTTTTCTCAGTTCCACTTTTTGCTGCAAATTTCATACGAAGGAATCTTTTGTTCGAAGGTAAAATTATTCTGACACCACAATCAAGATGTTTCTGAACTGAAATTTACTAGGGAATCGGGCTATCTACTTTATTTTGTTTTACATTAAAGCCCTCATTGAGAAAAAGCTATGTTTTCAAAAATTGACATTGGACAGATATGCATCTCATGTTTTGAGGTGATCACTCTTCCTGAAATATTTACATTTGAGTTATAAAAACTAGATAGCCCAAAGTCCCACGTCCCCCACTTTATGCTCAAGCACTTAAAATAATGCTTAAAGGGCAACTCCGCTCAATTCCAAAGATTTCGGGATAATGAGTAATTTCGAATTAAAAAGCCCTAGTAAAAGACACTACGTCGTTTGCTTCGCGAAAAATGGGATGTATATTTTTAAATCTAATTTTAAACACGAGCGGAAATCGAAACCGAAACTTCGGCTCCGCCCGGCAACATTGGCCTCAGGCCGCCAAGTACATGGCCATCACGTGGTACGAAATGTCACGTGATCCTCGGCTTAACGATGGGCGGGATTGAGGTGGCGTGCGGCAGGCGCGAGTGTCGTCTGCACCGCACTCTTCGCCACGTTTTGGTGTCTACGGCATTCGACGACGTCTGCACAACTGCGGCATAAGTCTGCGCACGTGGTGTCCGTAGTGTGGACGGAACTCCAAGAGGCAATAATCACAAACGGTGAGACGACGACGGTGGTTGTGACGCGGAGGACGGCGGTAACGGTGGGACCACGGCGGGCGGCCGGACGGCTCCCAAGAAGCACGCTGCGCAGGCGCGTTACGCCAATCACGTGGACACCGCTGAGCGCCGAGAGGCAACGTTGCTGACGTCATGCGCTACACTCGCCCGGAGAAGTAAAAACAAGCAAAAGGGGGCCATGATGATGACGTTTAGCTCAATGTTGGCTCCGCCCATGCCATAGCCTTGACTGCGCTGTTGGTTGCGCCTGAATTCGCCCGCTCGAGTCAGCCGATTTCGGCAACTTGGCGAGTTGCAAAGTTTGCCGGACCGTTTAAGAAACATCTAGACAGAACTGCGTCGTAATATTTGACGTGTGGTCTTCCTAGGCGATACTGAAGAGGACTGCATTGTTTTTTCAAAACCAAAAATGAAGCGGAGTTGCCCTTTAATAGCTTCATTTGCATATCATAGATTTCTTAACGAAGAGTGACACATCTTCTTATGCAGGTATGTAAAGTTGTCCTAGAGAGCTGAAAGTGTGCACAGCACACCTACATCTGAAGTTAAATCTCCCCTGCAAATTTCATTCCGATCACTTGAGTAGTTCAGAAGTTCAACCTCTAGCAAGTGTCCCCCCTTAAAGAGATCATGAAACAATTCTGAAATTGGATTTCATCCACCGATCGTTGTAAAAGGTGTGAAAAGAAACACAAAAACACAAAAAGAGGCAGCCAAAAAAATGTTTCGCTATAGAACTTTTAAAAGAAAACTGGACTCTTTTGCGCCTTCTTTCCTTCAAAAGCTCTCTGCCTTTTCACTGCAATGCATCCGCGGAACCGCAGAATGTCAGCCGAATCCACGTCGCCTTTTGGGTAAGAGCCTACACCTCACCAGCACCGTGATCATAAACAATAAGTAGCCGGCGAATGTTTCCTAAAAGTTTTGTTAAATAATATTCAGATCCACATTTTGTAGCATAATTAGAGATGTGACGAAAATTGCCAAATTTGATAATGCTGAGAGCCAAGCGCCATCTATCGTCTGGTAAACAAAGCAGTAAGGCTGGTAGGGCCGACAGCGTCGCTCAGTTACTTGATCGCGACGACCAACGAACGTTTATTTGTCTATGTGTTCTTCTCGCGCGTCCCAACTTCAAGCAGCAAGAAAAAAGTAAGAAGTACTTGAAACAGACCACGACGAACAAGAACCCTGGATCCACAAACACCCGAGAAAAGCTACAACGGCCACGAATCCACCGACCCCGACCAAGCGAGCTGGGCAGAAGAGAGGTCTAGCAGGCACTCCGACTTGGCGCAGCGTTGCTTCAACGGTACTTGGCCAAGACAGTCTGCCCACGACCAACTGGCGTGCTGATTGGAATATGCCCGCGCGACCCTCGTGGACCCTTCCCGTATTATAGTTTGATCGCTGACCTCAATTTTAGATTAAGAGGTGAGCTAAATCTCTTCCCCTTGTCATCTCCTTATTTTCTGAGGCAGTGGTGATGAACACTGTCATCGAAAAGGGACTCTCGTCGATTCTATCTTCTTGTTTTGTGTGATATAGGGTTCAAATAAACGTCGTATGGGTTACCTTCGTAACACGGTATGTACACTTTGTTATTAGTATGCCAGTTTTATTCTGACACGACTGCACGTCACTCTCGAGCTATAACAGTTCGTGGGAGCTACATGCAATGCCGGTCGAACCTTCTTTTGCCGAGTGTCACGTCAGTATCGAGTTGCAATCGTAAAAGACCGATCCCGAAGCGCTTACCAACAGCGCGAATACAGCACTTCCATCAAACGCACGCGTCCGCTCCGAGTGGGAACAGGTATTTACGTGGCTCTTGCTGACACTGCCGTAGTTCAAACGTATCTTTTTTAATGTCGGCTCGCTCCTGCATCTCCGAGGCCGCGAAAAACGCCGCGGCACCTTGTTTCCATCTACGTCACTTTGCAAACGACTGACACGGGCCGCCTTTTACCAACAATGACAGTTGGGTTGACTTCTGGAGTCTTCATCGAAAGACTCGCCGCACTTCCCAACAGGCATACCGGCGTATGGGACTAGTCCCATGCTGTCGCTGTAGTGCAACGTATCTCACTGAATTTCGCTCAGCTGCGACGTGTCCATGGCTATCGTGGCGATGAGAGGCGCCGATTCAGAAAATACGTCAGTGACATCAGCACAGTAAAACCTACCGGCGCACCCCCAACTCACCGCCGCTAACGCTCCCATTCTCCTACTGCCGAGAGAACTTCCGGTTCCTGTGCCAGAGTATGTCACGACCGTCAAAATTACGCCGCAACTTGTTTTGCGGTCAGTTGGAGAGAAAGAAAAAGTCGATATTTCATTATTTTTTGTGTAGAAGTTAATAAACCGAGACGAAAACGGATGCCTGTTCGGCACTCAGTGAACGTTGAAGGTTTAATGTAAAAGTTATCTGGCATAAGTAAAAAGGTCATTTCATGGTCCCTTCAATGGGAAGATGCAAAGCCAGCTGCCCTTGACTCTGCTCACTGTTCAAAAGTGTTCGAATGGCAAAGGCAGCTAGCTTTGCGTCTACACACAAAAACATGTAAAGCCGTCACAGTGTCACGTGATATTATGGTGCATGCGACGTCAGCGTCGCATCACGATGTCACGTGAAACATTGGGGTGTCACGCGACGTCGTTGTGTCATGACACGAGACATCATGACTTCACGATGTCAGTCCCATCATGACGCGAGACATCATGGCTTCGTAATGCCATGTGACATCATTTTGCCATCATGACACGAGACACCATGGCTTTGTAATGCCATCCGACGTCATTGTGCCATCATGACACGAGACATAACGGTGACACATGATGTCATAAAGTGGCACGACGTCAGAGTATCACTAGAGGTCAGTTTCACTTTACGTCAGGCTGTCACGTGACAATCACGTCATCGAGGCTGCGCGCCAGAAACACAAAATCCCCGAGGCTGGTCCTGTAAAGACTATGCATTATAAGAAGCTAGACAAACAAAAAAGCAGCAGTAAGCCCAACTTCCCGCAGAGACCAACCTGAGTTCTTCCTCCTGTAACTGTGCCTCAAGGGCCTGAATGTCGGCCTCAATGACGTTGGCCTTTTTCCTCGTCAGCAGGCGCTCTCGGGACTGAGCCATAGCCTTCTCCGTCAGTTTCTATGAGGCGTGCCAAGAAACAAAGTGCCCACGTTCAAGAGCAAATCCTCGGGTAAACACCTCGAACGTCGCTTTAAAGGCACCCGTATATTACAAAATACAATTTTCCCCAAACACCCAAACAATTAGCACAACATTTATGTGCGAGACTCAATTTGAGTAAGGAACAATTTTGATATTTCGACATCTCAGCATGAAATAGAAACATGTTTTGAAATCTTACCTAGAAAACTCATAAAGAAAAACAATTGTTTTAGAGTTTTTGCGAACTGTCTCGACTGCAGACTTATGCAATGCCCTCCTCCTCCTCCTCCCCCTCCTCCTCCTCCCCCTCCGCCCCCCCCCCCCCCCAAAAAAAAACTTTCCCAGGAAAAACAAAATTTTTCTGCCAAGTCTTCACTCTACATATTCTTAGCTTATGGTGTGCTTTTCTCCTCGCACCACTCACCACAATGTTCTTGCCAATGGCCTTGATCTCCGTCTCGATGGCAGACTTGCGCTCTTCAATGGTCGCGATGCGGTCGTCGTAGCTTTTCCGGTTGCTCTTCACCTTCTGGAATTCTGCGTCTGCTTCGAGGAGCTTGGTCTGCAAAACAGGTAACGGAGAAAACCACTGGCACGTTGACAGTATGAAGTCTTAAGGGGAGGTGCAGGTCGAGAAACAGACGCTTCGACTCGAAATTGCAATTTTTGTTCCTTTTAATGCTTTTTGATCTGTATATCTTCTAGAAGTCATCCTTGAGGTCGTCCAAGAGGTTGTCCTAGGCGTCGTCCCCTAGGCGTCGTCCTCGAGGTCATCCTAGAAGTCGTCCTTGAGGTCGTCCTAGAAGTCATCCTTAAGGTTATCCTTGAGGTCGCCCTAGACGTCGTCCTTGAGGGCGTCCTCTAGGCATTGTCCTAGACGTCGTAAAATTAACAGCTTCGCTGGTCTTTTATCTTCACGTGAACTGGAAGGGCTCTACAATTTTTTTTTTTCAAGAACCTCTTCAGCTTTTTTTAAAGAACTTATGTTTCAAAGGGCGGGGCTCTCACCTTGACGACGTTGGACTCTTCCATGAGACGCTTGCGGGTCTCTTCAACTTCTCGCAGCTTGGTTGCAAGGGCCTTGAGCTCCGTCTTGATCTCAGCCTGCTCCTGCTTCGTCGACGCCAACCTGGATTCCAGGCTATTGGTCTCCTCTTCCAGCTCGCTCAACGCCTCCTCCTAGAATTAAGAAGTCATATGAGCCCACTTGCAAGAAGACTCAACCTGAAGCAATTTTCAATAAATTGTCATGTTCGTTCAAACGTGTCCCCAAACACATCTGAATGCCCTTGGGGACACTGCACTGCTGCATGCCTGCCCGCCCTCCATTTTTGGTTTTAATGGGCAGCTTTGGTTCGTTTTCAACGTTAAGAAAACAACGCAGTTCTCTTTAGTGTCGCCTAAAGAGATCACACGCCACCTACCTTGATTTAATGCCACCTGAAATTCGACGAAACTGACTAACAAAGTTTGAAGTGCATGAAATTACGAAAATCTGCTAATCCTTAGCAGGCAAGGTGAGCACACCCAACAACGCAGTCAATGCCATCATGTCGGCACAGCCCACCCTGTGATACCTACGTCATGCTCAGGGCAGCTCAGAGAGATCTGTTTGCTTGTTTTGTCTTTTTTCAAGCATAGCCAACAGGCAACGCTAGCAGCATACTCATCGTTGGCCACGTGATTCGCTGAAAGCGCGGGCGCTTGTGTTCTCCCATGAGTCATCACCGGCAGAGTCCGTCACGTGCTAGAGTGCGAGTTTGCGACGTTGAGTACAACACACTTTTAGGAACCCGCAGCGACATATGTATGTGTGGTTTTTCCCAACTTCACTTTCTACTAATATGTAGAGGTGTGCGAATATCAAAATCTTTCGAAGCGAATCGAATGGAATAATAAAGGTTACGAATCGAATCGAATATTTTTGAATACGAATAGTAGTTTCGAATAAGAACATTTTTGAAAACAAATATTTTCAATTTGATGTGAATTAAGGGGAGACACTGCTCTTTGAGGCAAAAATATACAAAGAAAACATTTTTTTTTTTTTAATTGTGGTTTTGAAGACTGGCAGGCATTTATCGTTTTGTCCTGAACGATTTTTATTAAATAAGTCTCTCTTATCTTGAAATGTTGTGTTGGAAACAAAGTAAAATTGGTCAGTGAATTTTTTTTTTATAAATTATTTCTGAGTAAACTATTTACACCCTTTACTATTTTATGGAAGCCATATCTCCACTTGCACATATCTAGACTCATTTTTTCTTTCTCTGGTAGGTGTATGTGTGACATATGCACTAAGGGGTACAAATATAATAAATAGGGCATCAGGCCTTTTTTTAGGTGCCTTTTGGGCACCCTGCAATAAGTCAGTTTGAAACTGAAGAGTTCAAAAGTGCCCTAAAACGTTTATAAAGCGTCCTAGGGCTTCAATTTATGCCTTATTGTATTTTACATACCTTCTAGTTCACTGATCTAGGTTTCTTGTTTCAGTATTTCAATTTGTCTTAATCCTTCCCATAAACTTTGCAAATTAGATTTTCAATACTAACAAAACTAATTAGGTTACATCAGACCCAAGTACATATTTGAGTCAAATTGTAATGGCAGATAAGCTATGTAAATTTAATTTGCATTGAATCACGAGTTATATAAAAAGAACAAGAATGCTGAATTAAAACACAACTGAAATTTTTTTTAGCAAACATTTATAAAAAGGTCAATTTAATTGCTATAAGAAAAATGTCACACATTTGACCGATAAAAACCAGATGAAATAAAAGATCAGTCATTAAAACACCATTGAAGGAGTGAAGTTATAAAATGTAAACGAAAGTACAGAAGTGGAGGCGGGTTGGCAAGCCACAACGCAGTCGGAGATCGCGTCACGGACGAACGCAACTACGTGAACGTAAAAGAAAGTACACAAGAGGTGGCAGGTCGGCAAGCCACAATACAAAATCGAAGACTGCGTCGCGCAGCTGCACAGACTTTGTGCAAAATCTTTTTACGCGGGTGAATGCAACCACGTGAACGTAAACCAAAGTACACAAGCGGAGGCGGGTCGGCAGGCCACAACAGAGTTGGAGATCGTGCTGGGGGGATCGGTGGCCGAGTGGGCTAACGCACACCAGCTCTGAGCATGTGGAGCGAAAGGTCGCGCTGCGGAACCCAGGATCCTGGGTTCAATCCCCCTGCCCGTTTCGATCTGGCCGAGCATCGTACCGGCGTGTGGTCGTGTATCACTACTGCGTGGTGCACGTTAAAGACCCCAGGCTAGCGGTTGTACTGCACTGGCTAAATTTCTCATCTACAGCTAGGAGACTCGTCGCCCCTGGAGACAGACCAAGTTCTAGGCTGTATAAATATACACACAACCTAATTTTTTTTTTTAGATTGTGTTGTTTGAGCGACTGCACGTGCAGCCGCCCTGACTTTGCGCCATCTCTTTCCGTGTGCAATAGTTCTGCCGATAGAGGGCGACACAAAGAAACAATAAATTAAAAATACATCGTTTTTTTGTTTTTTTTCGAAGGGAGCAAGTCTTAGTTTTATTTAGGGATGTCGCGAACCACCCTAGGTTCGATTTCGAAAGGTTTCGATATTTGCGAAGCGAACTGAGGTTCGATTTCGAAAAATTTTGATATTTTCGTACCGACCGAGGTTCGAATTAGAAAAATTCGCAACTTTCGATCACAGTAGAGTTTCGAATTCGAAAAGTTCGAAGCTTTCACGGTTTCTAAAATTTCGGGTTCGAATATTTCGAATATCTTTTTACTTGAGGTTCGATAAATTCAAAGATTTCGAACTTTCCTAACTTGAAATTCGAGATATTCGAAAAATCTGAATTTCTTAAGATCTGAAGTTCGAAGATTTCGAAATTCTTTGGAAATAAAATTCGAAAACTTCGAACGCATGAAGTTCGAATAATCTGAAGATTTCGAATTTCTTTCTGCATAAAGTTTGAAAAGTTCGAAAGTTTCGATTCTCTTTTAACGCTAAATTCGAAAAAAAAAAAAAAAAAAAAAAAAAAAACTTCGAAGATTTTGAATTTTTTTCAAGTCCAAGTTTTCAAAGTTCGAAGTCCAGTTTTCAAGTTCCTCCACAGTCTCAGTTTCAAATAACGTTTTCACGACTCACTGGTTTTCACGAAATCAAGTTTAGAAAAGTTAGGGTGTGATACCTAGGCTCTGCGAAGTTGGTCAGGCAATTAAATGAGACGACAAGTGTCCCGGATGTGCTGGAATATTTGCCAGTGCAGAGTGACGTGTGACCATAGATCAGTAATTGTGACTGCCAGCCCGGGGGGGAGGGGGGGGGGGGGGGGGGGGTTCTTTAACGTGCATCACGCAGTAGTGATCACACGAACACACTGTTTTACGATACTCATCCAGTTCGAAATGGCCAGGGGCGGGCAGGAGGTTGAGGCTCAGAAAAACCTTGAAGCGACCTGGCAAACTACCTCCCCACCCCTTGCACGCTGGTAGTAATCCGATCGAACGCCGCCCGAGTGACGCTGGCATATAGTAAGTTAAGTTTGTAATTGTCCTGGAGGTTTATTTTCTGGGACGGAGGAATCGCCTCGCAAAAAGCACAGAAGCCGACACAACTCGAGGTCGAGGAGCGTTCTACCATACAAGTGGCGTCGGAAGAGGAAAAACGGGGGAGGGAAGAGAGGAGGAGGGGGGGAGGGGGGGGGGCTGCTCCCCTTCCCCCTTTCCAGATATTTTGGACTGTTAAAGAAAACAATATGGGGAAAGAGGGCGTGGTCGAGCTTATTTTAATCTGAAATTATTTATGCCTATGTACCGTATTTACTCGCATAATGAACGCACTTTTTTTTCCGAAAAATCGATGCAAAGTTGGGGGGGGGGGGGGGGGCGTTCATTACGCGAGGTAAAATTTTTGCGTCCGTATTTACTCGGATAATGAACGGACCTTTTATCGGAAAGATCGACGTAAGTTCTTACCTCTTTGAGCGCGGCGCGCGACTCCAAAACCAAACTGCGATGCGCAAAAAAAAAAAATATTCCTCTCCTTTTTTTTTTCTTGCTTCCGTGTTTTCTTTTTTGTTGTTTTTTCCGCCTTTCGTAAGTTGTTTTGTTTGCCCATGCATTCGCGACCTCGCTGCATAGGATAGAAAAGTGGGTTCATTTCGAGGGCTTCTCGCTTTTCTTTCCAAAGTGCGAGGAGGAGGCGAGGGCAGGATGGCTTCATTATGTGCGCTTTGCTTAGGCGAGGGCTTCTCCACTTTTCTTTCTAATCTCCTTGCGCGCGACGCACGACCCCGGAACCAAACTGCGCTGTGCAAAAAAAAAAAAAAAGCTTTTCTTTGTTTTTTTCTCTTGGTTCCTTGGATTGTTTTTCTTTTTTTTTTCTCCTTTCGCAAGCTGAGGGCTTCTCTTTCTTATCTCCTTGCGCGCGGCGCGCGACCCAAAGTCCAGACCGCGCTGTGCAAAGAAAAAGAAAAAAAAAAACCTTTGTTTTTTTTTTCTCTTGCTTCCGTGGATTCTTTTTTTTCCCGCCTTTCGCAAGCTGTTTCGTTTCGCTTTGCTTAGGCGAGGGCTTCTCGGCTTCTCTTTCTTATCTCCTTGCGCGCGGCGCGCGACCCAAAGTCCAGACTGCGCTGTGCAAGAAAAAGAAAGCTCCTCTTTGTTTTTTTTTCTTTTCTCTTGGTTCCGTGGATTGCAAAAAAAAAGCTCCTCTCCATGTTTTTTTTCTTGGTTCCGTTGGATCTTTTATTTTTTAACGCCTTTTACAAGGCGTTTTGTTCGCCCACGCATTCGCGACCTCTCTGTACCAGGATAGAAAAGTGCGTTCATTTCGCGCGCGTGGGGGGAGGGGGTCAAATTTTTGACGTCCGAGTTGGGGGTGCGTTTATTACGCGAGGGAAAAAAAAGTCCAAATTTTGAGAGCCGACTTGGGGGGTGCGTTCATTACGCGAGTGCGTTCATTGTGCGAGTAAATACGGTATAGCTACTGTCGCTCTTCACTGCATAAAAGATCGCGTAGATGGTCATTGTTAGAAACTCGTTGTCAGAAGGCACTACTCGTCACATGCTTAGTGGTTCGGAAGTTCAAAGCTATGTCTTTACGACCTAAATAACTGTGCCAATGGTAAAAAAAAAAAAAAAAACTAATAAATGCGGGGATAAAAAGCTGGAGAAAGAAAAAAACTATCAAAAACTAGCCGGATGTGTTGTATTCTTGCATATTCAGAGGTTCAGAACTTCGAAACAACTTTCTCCTACCAAAATGTGTACAGGCTAAAAGAAACACGTCCCAGGAACGTGAAGCGAAAAAAAAAAAATGTTTTCTTTTAATCACGTGCTGAACTTGAACAATATTAGAAATCTTCTCCAATGAGTTAATTTATTCCTTAACGTGAAAAAACAATAATACATTATTTTGTATTCTGCAGATGGCAATGATATGTCCTGTCTGTGGTGTTAATTTAAATGCAATACCTCAAACAACTAGACGAAAATAAATACCAAGTTTAGGGAATAATTGCATGTAGATACATGTTTGGACATTTTTTCGAAACTCACCTTGAATAACAATAGTCATATCTTAAGACGACACTTATCTAGGCTATACATAGATCATTCTTAAAAAGTTTAACATCTCTACCATAAATAGCTTCGGCTACATCGCGCTTCAAATCTGGCATAAACGATAATCGTCAAAAACCCGTCGTCCTTCCTCGCTCCTTCGGGAATTTATTTCTTTAAAACTAAGCGTGCCAGAACATTGAAATAAACGGCATTGTCTTTCGTAAAGAACGGAACACCGCATGTAAAAGTTCGAGAAAAAAAATTATGAATGTACCTCACTACTTGAATTCAAATGAAACCGTCCGCCGGTCTTTCGAAGTTCGACGAACGTCGAACTTTTACCTTAAAAGTTCGAAGTTCGTCGAACTTCTGACTTTTCAGGATTCGAAAGTTCGAAACTTTTCGAATTCTATTGATAAGTAAGTTCGAAAGTTCGAAAATTATTGATTTCCTTAGCATAGGAAATTCGAAAGTTCGAACAGCTTCAAACGTTTTAGTGCAAGAAATTCGAAAGTTCGAAAATCATCGAATTTTTCGGTCAGTCAAGTTCGGAAGTTCGACAAGCATCGAATTTTGCAGTGTGATAAGTTCGAAAGTTCGAAAAGGATCAAATTTTTTAGCGTAATAAGTTCGACGGTTCGAAAAGCGTCGAACTTCTTAGCTTAACAAGTTTGAAAATTCGACTTCCGTCGAATTTTACGATATAGAAAATTCGAAAATGCGAAATCTTTCGAACCTTCCGAATCGCTTGATTCGATCATCGAAACTTCGATTCGAAAAAAGTTTGCGGCATCACTAGTTTTATTAGTGAAAACGGATAGCAATAAATAACAAAAGGAATACCGGCAAACTGATGAACCGGAAAATCAAGCGGAAAATAACACGCGCCAGATATCACCGATAGCCGAGGTCAGCCGTAAATCCATACCGAATCCATAGTAGTGAGAGTGGTCCGTCACGTTTGTGCTCGCGACGATGCACGTGCCGTTGCAAACTTCATCAAATCTATTGCAGCGTTTGCGTCACGACCACTTCACCAACTCCGGAGTCCAGACATCATGGCAAGCAGAGGACAGATCACGCTACCGCAAATAACTTTCCAGTGCATCACATAAAAAAAAGAAAAAAGGAACTTAGGTTGGCTTTGTGCATTTGTCCTAAAACAAGACAGGGAACTCGACCGCGAGTTGACACTAATGGGCGAGCTCCACGTTATTCGTAGTTTCCGAAGTATTCAAAGAACTCGAATACTTCGAAGAGCGAAAGTGTGAAGCGAATCGAATCAAATAGCAAGCATTATTCGTAAAGTATTCAAAGTTTCGAATATTCGCACACCCCTACTAATATGTTCAAAACAAGCCCTAGGGAGAAATATGCCTTTTTTTTGCGCCAAAACACGGGCTCTGGCCGGGGTAGTGCAGGCGTGTGTCGGGTGTAGCGGACTGCCTATTGTAGCGGACAACATTTTCGCCCTCGCACTGATCTGCGCTCGACCACCCGGTACGTGACATCACAATTTGTACCATATGGTCAGAACGTTGAGGTTACGAAACAGGAGCAATGTTGCCCGCCGCAGGCAAGGTTTCGGTTTGTGGTAAGCTTTAAATGGAGGTTGAACGAGAAATATTACTTTTTTGGAAAGAAAATCAAAGAACTGTTTATTAGTGTACTTGGAATATATATTCGACCATTAACTCAAACTTCTTGGAATTCGCTGGAGTTGCCCTTTGAACTAAACTGCCTGGATAGGACACACATGCCACAAAATGCAGCCTAGTGCCCCCCCACACACACACAGAAAAAAATTAATGTATAATTACACTCAAATGTGTATTTTCATTTTGAAGCTCTTTCGTCCGCTTGCATGTGCACATCTCACTTGCAAGTATACTCAACCAAAGGAGATGCGGAACAAAGCCACATGCTCATGCACCGAGCTCTGGCAGCATTGGAGCACTGCAGAAGCCCCGCTAGCCTCGACAACGCGGCGCAAAATGGCCGACGCCGAGTTTGGGCACGCACAAATGTCCCTACAGAGGTCCTCCAACCCAAGCCCGCAAGTCGAACCCACCAGGGTGGTGACGTTGGTTGGCTCGGGGTCTTCGATGCGCTGGAGCTCCTGGATCTTGGACCGCAGCTCCACGTCTTCGCGCTTCATGGCGTCCAGCTGCTTGCTCAGGAGGCAGCTCTCCTTCCGACCCTGCATCAGGCCCTCGTGGAATGTGGCCGCCTCCGTCTTCAGGTCCTGCAGCCGCGTCTCGATCTGCTTCAGCTCTGCCGTCTTCTCCCTGCATCACGCGTCGGACGTGTATATAGGTACATTGCAATCCACTTATGCGAAGCGCAAGTTTGTTTGCTTTTTGCGCAGGGGTTCAATGATGTCAGAACGCCAAGCTCTTAGTGGCTGATCGAAAAAAAACACAAAAACTTTGAGCAGACCTCAAGACCTCTAGCATTGAGGTCTACCCACTATCCTTTCAATCAAAGCCAATCAGAACTCGGCCTCCTTCTGACGTTACTGCTACTCCTACACAAGAACCAGACAACTTGCTCTCCGCATTACGATACCACATACAGTCAGACCTCGATGTAACGAAGTCGGTAAAATTCGGAATTTACTTTGTTAGATTGAAATTTCACTAGATAGAAATTCGAGGCTAACGTTAAAGAAAGTTTCCACAAATTTTTCTTGGGTGAACAAAACTCACCGAGGTCGCCTCTATTTCGGTTTAAAGTAGTCCATCACATTTTTCTGAGCCACTCTTGGCATTATTATTGGCATCACACGACGTTCGCATAACCAGACGGCCTGCATTGCGTCTTCGTCTTGCTGTGGGATCGCGAACCGCCTCAAGACATTCATCGCGTCCACCACTTCACGGTTACTGGGCACATCGCAGGTGTCTTGCTCATCAGGCTCGATGTCGTCCCAGTCTTGCGAGTTCCCAGGAACATCGCTAGCTATCGCCTTGTCGGTCACCTCCCCCGTCGCAATGACATCAGAGTCGGCGTGTAGAAAGTCGTCGTAATCGACGTTGTCAGGGGCGGCTCCATCGCCTTCGAGGCTCCATCGCCCAGGACAACGAGAAACGCACGCTTTTAGTTAGGCCTCGAAACGAACTACTCAGCGCAAACGAAGCCGACGGACGAAACGGCGGCGGCTCTAGTGTCCTCTGTAGCCGTTCTGTACACCACGCTCACCAGATTCGGCCCGTTTCACCCTTTGTGCTTTATCGGGGACCCGTTTCAACGCATGTGATTCCCAAAATCTCCTTTGACCCCAAAGTTTGTGACAAATTGCCAATACAATTTCGTTATATCGAAATTTCGGCAAACGGGACTTTGTTATATAGAGGTCAAAAATACATGGCGTGCATACAGTTGCGGTTAGAAAAATTGATCTACTTCGTTACATCGGGGGTTTCGTTACATAGAAGTTTGTTACATCGAGGTTTGACTGTATATGAGGGGCCCCTGGAACTGCATATTAACAGAGCAAAGGTTTTGCAGTGCATTTGTGAGATCAAATGTATTTATAACATGGTCATTTATGGCCTTCTTAGTGGTCATTTATAACATTGCCAAAAGCTTATCGAGCCAATAAAGAAAAGACGATGCTCAAAAAAAATTGACCGCATCTCCACGTGGTGAATGATGTTGCTTGGGGCGAAGCTCTGGTGGTACTTGTCTGCGTAGACGCCGAGCCGCAGCATGCCGAGCCTTTTCATTCATGTCAGTAGGAGAATGTCTTCTTTTTCTTTTTTTAAGCAGACAGATGGGCCGGCATCTCAGAACCCCCCTACTCTTTTTTTTCTTCTTTTTCTTTTTTTAAGCAGACAGATGGGATGGCATCTCGGAACCCCCTACTCTTTTTTTTCTTTTTCTTTTTTCATAATTTTTTTCATCTTTCTTTTTCCAATTTTTTTTTTGCCCTACACGAGCACGTGAGCATGTGCTCACGTGCTCGTGAGCACGTGATCTCACGAGCAGAAGCACGAGCACCCGACGCCGGGCCTACGGCGGACGGACATGGCTAGCCCCTAAGGAGCTTCGCCCCTAATAAATTGCTAATGACCATATGAAGTGTGTTCCCATTGACAGCGGTAGCTGCTGCGTTGTGGGGAGGCATGTTGAAGGAGATTTGCCTTCAGCCAGTGTGCTGCACATTTGCAGTGGGTTCTTTGCTTTCAGTGGAAGTGATAAAGCGTGAAGAGGTGTGTGCTTTGGTGGAATGATTGTGCGAGACATTGCCAGTGATGTGATTGGCCTAAGACATTTTGGAGCACCTTTTGGAGCAGCCAAAATCGTGTTTTGGAGCAGCAAATGTGGCCTTTGGAGCAACCAATACAATGTTTTGGAGCAGCAAAAGTGCATTTGGAGCAGCCAAGACAATGTTTCGGAGCAGCAAAAGTAGCTTCTGGAGCAGTTATTCTTAAAAAAATTGAAATATTTGTTTTAAGTGCTGTACTAACGATGTGACTTGTTGTGACAGAACTCGCTGCTTGCGGTTTTACTGCTGAGACATCCCACAAGTGTACAGTGCTGTGCTGTACGCATTGCCGAGCAATTCCAGAAAACCGCTTGCCAACGGTTTACTGGTTCCCGACGTGCCAGATTTTCGTCAAAAGTAAGCAAACGTAAAGCAATGGATGGCAAGCGTCCCGGCTGGTGCCTCTGTCGTGCAATCATGTTCGCATGCACTAAAAGAGTAACTTCGGCAGGCTTGCAGTTGCGCATGTTTCGTCGCACGAGCGGAGACAACGGCTGTTCGATCGAAACCGAAACCATGCCACTCCGCTCCGTCGCCAACCGATTCCCAAATTTGTATGCAAAATGTAACTGTCGAGCATACAACAAAAAACAGTCCAGCAGCACGTGCTTGCCATGTCGGCAAACTAAAGCCCCTTAATTTTTCAAAAGTAATGCAAGGTGCGTCGATGCACGTGCAACGTGCAGCCTTTGGGAAGATCATGGCGGCACAGCGCAGCACTGAGCTGGATTTCAGATGTCATGTTCTTCCCAGAAGTGGCGCGCGGCACGTGTCTTGAGCATTTCCACAACAATGAATGGCGCCACTTTTCCCAGGATAAAGGGGCTTTACGGCAAACAAAGTACAAGCTGAACAACAAAAAATAAAAGAACCTGAGCGCATTAATGCAAGACTTTGCAAGCCAGGGTCAAAAAGTTCTTGGAGCGCTTTGTGCAACGACTGAACTTGAGACAAACAAGCGCGCAGTGCGGGTTCAGCGTGCATACATTGCCTTTGTTTTAGCTCACCTCTCTTCACCAACTTTCACGGCAGATTTTTCACGTACCGGGGTCCCTCTCGGAAAAAAAAGCCCACTGAGAAAAACCTAGGTAATCAATACTTTGACACAGCAGCCTTTGAGTTAAAGAGGGACTTTTATAGTAACGTATGATTTAAACAAGAACAGGAATGTTGACAAACATGCGGCGGTACTTAGTTTCATTTTAGAAAGCGCCACATCTGCCGCGACGTGGCGACGGCAACACCTGACGTCGCGCGACCACGGTGACTGGAAGGCAGTTACCAAATATAGTTTTCCCACGGCCGTTGCTTTCAGGAGTGAGTGCTTCAGCTCACAAAGTAACTCCCACCGCGCAAAAACGTGGTTTCGTTTCACAGCATGACGGCATGGCTGGTACCCGGCACGCTAGCGTCGGAGAATCCGCGCACACCAACGTCTATCGTTGAAAATCTTTAAAAAAAAAGACGTGAGACGAGACCCACGAGACGACGAGAGCGCGAAACGCGAGATGGCGGGAAAACCATGCAAGACCGGATGGACAATTGAGTCAGGCTACTTTGTGTCGGGCGGCCGCTTGTGCCACATAACACACGCATGCTCAATTACGGTACTCGGTTTAGTTTCGGTTTTGAAAAGCAACCGAAATTGTTTTTTTTGGCACAGGCCTGGTGCAGATTACCCATATTTTGGCAAAATGTAGCAGGGTTAGCCCCTTGGCGCAGTTTGGCGCAATTGGCGCAGCAATCACATCACTGCATTGCATGTGTTGGAGAAGGATGCAGAGACACGCTTCTTTTTCTTGGCTGAAACACTCTTTCAGAACGGGGGGGGGGCCCGTGACCGCGCCAAGCCGGTCACGGGCACCCCCCGTGACCGGCTTGTGGTGGTCGAAGCGAAAGCATGCACGCGAGCTGTTCTGCAGAGCCGCAGAGAGTGCACGTGAACGGAACCTGGGCTCCAGCGGTGGGCAGACAAAAGAGTGTGTCTGCACAATCCCCCCGGCAGCTGCCGGGGGGATTGTGGGAGGAAGGGAGAGCATTCTCCCCGCAACCTGCGTGGTTTTTTTTTGAACAGCGGCAGCCTACAGGGGGAGGGGGGAGCGAGAGAGCCTTGCAATGTGTGAGGAACAACGACAAGAGAGAGAGAGCGGTGCTTCTGCCGTAGAGTGGGGTTTTGCATTCGTACACAAGCATTTCTTACCGGGAAGGGGCACTGACAGCTACCACTCTAAGAACAGGAAATATACTGTGGCAGCCAAACGTTCCACAACTACCCGATAGATGGTGCTAGCGTCTTCTCTCATCATAAGAGATCACAAGAGGTTGTCAGGGGCTCAATCGTAAACAGTCGCAAGTGTGTGAACCAAACTTTAGTCATTGTAAATGGCTGTCCAAACATGACACATTTTTACAGCCGAGTTGTTAAGGGCTAGTTTCCCCAGGATCATGTCTGTCCTCAAATAACTTGATGACTCAGAACTCCGGACAGCTACTGCCATCTATGAGCGACAGCGGCAACCAGACAATTGGCTTGCCGGTTGTCTGGTTGCCGCCGTCGCTCATAGATGGCGGCAACCTTCCGAGCCTTTCTACTCTGGCTTGCTGACTTGCGGCCGGCCATTACTTCATTCCCAAAATATAGTACAACTTTGCTGATCCTCCTTCTTCACCAGAGTGTAAAGGCTGAAATGTTTTTGCAATCACAGCATTGGCAGTACTGCAAGTTGAGGTTTTTCTCAGGTTCCGGTCCGCTTTGAAACATTCTTTTCCTGAGTGGAAAGCTTCCCCCGGCATGGGTCCAGATAGCCACTCACATGCTCTGCTGGCCACCGTCGGTGCCAGTGTCTTCCCTCGTCATAAGCTACGAGCGAGCGCAGCACACTCGATCGCGCTCGTATGCCAATGTGTAAACTGGACTTAAGAGATGGGCCCCACTCACTTGATCTGGTCCTCCACGCCAGCTTTGAGGAGCTCGGCACGTTGCTGGTTCGAAGAGTAGTAGCGGAAGTTTGGCGCAGGGTAAAGCTGGTCGCCCTTGGCCGTGAACGCCTCCGAACAGTTGGTCGGCACCGACGAGACCCTCATCAACGCGTTCCTCGCTTCCTCGTTGCTCTCGATCAGTGCCACCTTCTCCACCATTCTCTGCGAGCAGGAATTGACAAACATGTTCCTTCCGCGTGGCTATCTGAACGATGGGTTTCACGCAGACACTATTTTCCGCGAGGTCTTTTCCCTCGGTTGGACAACCGTGCAGAATGGTATAGTAATCAATCACAATTACTTATATAGGGTGACCCAAGTCACCTGGCTCGATCTAAAATCTACCGTAAAAATCGACGCCTGCACATAGCAATTTCAACCTTTTGTCAAAGGTGTATTTCACAGGTCGTTTTTTTCTTGTAGAATTACAAAGCGTAGCTCTCTTTCTGTAAAAAAAAAAAAAGAGGGCAAGAAACTTGCTTGGGTCAACAGCGGGCGGCGATGCAGAAGACCAAGTCGAGTAGCGGGGTGCGTTTGGCGCTCTTTTTCATAGATGGTGCTACCTCCTTGTTCCGGCTTGCTTTTAAAGAAATATTGAAAGTGCCCGTGTCGACCGTGGTCTATTAATGCGAACCTAATCTTTTTGTAATCTACCTTTGGCTTAAAAATAAATGCAGACAATGCATCAGAATTAATTGGGGGGCTAGTTGGTTGAACATCTAGACGGTGGTTTTAAAAAGCGCAAAGGACTAAGAAGAGAAGGAGGGGACAGGACAGAGCGCTTTTTCGCTAAGCGCTCTGTCCTGTCCCCTCCTTCTCTTCTTAGTCCTTTGCGCTTTTTAAAACCACCGTCTAGATGCAGACAATGATAGCAAAACTTCAAGTAACAAAAATAAAAGAACACGTTCGCACAACAACGGTGCTTTTGCTGCCAACAGATTTCGTCTGCGTGTTGTCTGCTTTCTTTCGCTCGTCGACTACATATTCATACGCTGCTCCCGACGCCATCTATCAATACGCGCAACAAACGCACCCCGCTACTCGACTTGGTTGTCTGCGTCGCCGCCCGCAGTTGACCCAGGCAAGTTTCTTGGCCCTATTTTTTACAGAAAGAGAGTTACGCTTCGTAATTTTACATGAAAAAACCAACCAGTGAAATACACCCTTGACAAAAAGTTTAGATTGGTACCTGCAGGCGTCGATTTTTACTGTCCATTTTAGATTGAAACTGGTGACTTGGGCCACCCTATAGATTAAAAAAAAGTATTCAAATAGATTACTCAATTGCTCGAGAAGAAACGTAATTGGTCGTTACTTGAAACGGTAACCGTTACTTTGCCGACTACTTCGAATTTCCGAAACGACAGATTTTTCTGCCGGACTGAAAATGGGTCTTTCGTGCTGTCCATTATTGGACGAAGATCACCGGATCACCAATTGCTCATCTTCTTCCATCACCAATTTTCGTAAACCGTCCTCCTGTCGGAGACTCGGTTCGAGGGATTTCTTGGTCGAAAACTTATAGAAAGAAAGGGTGCCATTTGAAAGGGGAGGGAAAGATAGTAACGGTTAAGAGTAATTTCAGTACTTCCAAAAGTAATCGGGTTACTCTCGCGATCACTTCCCAATAAAAGTAACCGAATCAATACAATATTACTCCAAAAAGTAATCGATTACGAGTGACACGACCGCTCGTAACAAGTACTGTACAAGTCTCGATGGGAGTCCGTCCATTTTTCGGGACGGTCCCCGTGTTCTACCCCGCTGCTAGGAGCGCGTGCTCCGCCTGGTGTCTTTGGCGCCCCGTCCCGCCCACACGCCAAAAGCGGTCTCAAAGTCGTAAAGAATGACATTGCGCGTGCCGGCATGTCGTGTTGTCGGACGCCGCGATTCCTGTAGTCGTTGCGAGAAGTCCCGGCGAAAAGTGCGAGCAAACGTGAGTGTAGCCGTCATCGCAGAGTCCCCACTCCTGGCAGCCCAAGCCGTCGTGGACTGTGAAGCCGAAGAGCGACCTCCAAAACAGACGTCCACCTACGTCCACCGCCCTACCACGGCGCCGACGGGATCGAGGCCGACAACAGCACGACATGTCTGTTACGTCGTCGGGCGGAAATCGAGGGGCCACTCATTAGAGCGATGTAAAGACGCCAGTCAGAGAAACGTTCCGGCACCATGGTTGCACGGGTCTCCGTCGATCGGATGGCACATCAAAATGGTCTGTCCGTAGACATTCTACGGGCAACTCGTACAACTCACAGATTATGTAATCTGTGTACAGCTTTGTTTTTGGGGGAACGTGGACATCTGCATTCCCCCAAAAAGCGTCCATAATGTGAGCTGTCCCGAAAATGCACTATCTACGTGGCGGCCCGTCCATTCTAACGGGGTACGATTTAACGGAACGCGACTGCATACGGTACGACTTGGCAGGTACCATGCTGCTCCCGTCCACGGCGGTTTGTCAGCCTTCTCGTAACAGTGTTTGTGAACTTCCGCTCAAATTTCCTCGGGTAGTAGCCAAGCCATCACTCTCGGTTAGTGGTAATCTCGAGAGACTGTCAGTGGATAGCTGACTGGCAGGGACCAATAAACTTCTCGCTGATCGGTTACTTGCCTGATCAATCAGTGTGTTGATGACATCTGGATCTTGGATGTCAAGGTTCTCCAAGACGCTGATGAATTTCGAGGACCTCATGCACTTTGTATGATAGTTGTATGTCTGCAACAAAAGCAAAAAAGAGGACAACAAATTGTTAAGTAGAAAGCGACACCAGTAACAATAATAAAAAGCAGCGAATAAACCTTTTTTAGATGTAGTCAAATGCCTTTACACTGCAACCCACATATAACGTATACCACATACAGTAGAACCTGGTTGATGTGTTTTTCAGGGGGCCGTGGAAAAAAAACGTATTATCATCCGGGAAAATGTAACAACCGATACCGCACTTAGGGGGGCTCTACATGAGATAGGAAGCAGCTCTTATACAATGGTTTATTTTATGCGTACTTACAGAACTGCTGAGGACTCAGACACTCCAACTTTGTGTGTTTTGCCCCCCCGTGCCTGTTTAAAGCCTGGCTGATAAAAAGGAGCTTTCGCCTCGATCTCCTTTCGTTTGGCGACGATGCTGTTCAAAGTTGACGGCGTGAGTCCAAGGTCTCTCGCAATGTCAGATCTCTTCCGGCTGGGATTGCAATCCACCGTCTAAAGTATGCCAAACTTCCCTTTAAAAGGGAGAGTGCCTTCCTTTTTGTACAGTGCCATGACCGTCGTCAATTGGCGCAAAGCGCACATACTCCAAAACACCAGGGTTCAAGCAAACGAGCGGAACAGAAACCAGAAGCGCAGCGTGCATGCGGGAGCACCTCCTGCCAGAGAAAGAGGACAGATGAAAGAGAAAGCGAGAGAGAATGAACGTTTACCGCCTCGCCAGCCTCGCTCCCCGTCCGAGCATTGCTCCAAGGTCACACCCGGACAAGATGGGAAACTGTGGCGGAGCTCAGCAAAGCCCAGCGAGGAGACAGAGACAGAAAAGAGGGGGAAAGGAGTAAAGGGAAGACGGGCGTCTGCGTGCCCACGCGTGCCGTGCGACCCGCATTGCATGGTTTGGCTTTGCTCCGCTAGCTTCACTTCGAAGCCAGCGTGGCAGCCTGGCGCCCAGTGTGCCGCGATGCCGACATTTTTGGAAGTAAAAACCGCGAAAGCAAACGTAACAGGCAGGACACAAAACATGCATCTCTATAGAAGTAAAACGGGACCGGCATTTTTGAACGCAACAGCCGGGAAAACGTATCCAACCGAGAATGTATCACCGATGTGCTACTGCATAACAATGTCCTGCTTATACCAATCAGTTTCTAGACTAGAAACGCTCAGTCTAGTCCAGATACAACGATAACCGGTTATAACGATTGAATTTTCGAGTTCTCATTATCATTATAAGTGGATTGCACTGTATAACGAATGCCTCTACTATAAAAATGCCCGTTTAAATATGTTGTTGTGACCACTAGGACGAATTTCTGTTTTACAGATTTTCCAGTTTAATGAAGACACCACACGGCCCCAAAGACCCGAATGACCACTTCCTACGAATTTTCTGGGTAAAAAGTGACCAGCGGTGCGATTGATCAGAGTCATTTTAGAGCACGCTTTGAAGAAGCCAAGTCTGTTTTGGAGCAACAAGAAGAACTCTTAGAGGACAAGCATACACTTCCTTATCATACATTCATGCAAGTGCCGTTTCCAAGCCAAGTTTTCTGCCAACTGGAAGATTTCCCCATCTTGCATCTTGACGAACACTCTGTCAAGAGCATGCAAGGACAGTTTGGGTCATGGCAAGGGGTTTCCCCGGGAAATGAAATTAGGGGGGGGGGGGGGGGGGGGTCTAAATTTTTAGGGGGGGGGGGGGGAGGGGGGCACTGAGAATAGAGGAGTCGTTGCGAATTAAAAGGGTGCCTTCAGAAAAACAAGGGGGGGGGTACACCACCCTGAATAAAGTGCTTAGGGAAATCACAGGTCATGCAATTCTTTCACTACGCACAGCGACACAAATTTCAGGTACTCCCTTAAGTTTGGTCGTTTCTAAGTCACATTCCCCGACAACCTGTAGAATTCCCCCATTCATTCCTCCTCAATTTCCTTACTTTTCCCATTCTATACAAACTCTACCGGGAACATGTGGGGGCATAAAAGGTACTCGTGCTGCGTGAACGTTTTTCCAGCGGGAAGTTAGTCAGCCCCATTGGGCATCTGGTGCCTCCGCTATTAGATGAGAAATTCAGCTGGTGCAGTGCCACTGCTGGCTCGGAGTCTTGACGTGCATCACACAATAGTGACACACGACCGCACGCCGGTACGATGCTCGTCCGGATCGAAACGGGTAGGGGTGAGGATTGAGCCCATAGATCCCCGGATTCTGCAGCGCGAGCTTTCGCTCCACACGCTCCGAGCCGCGATGCATTTACACGCTCGGCCACCGATCCCCCCCCCCCCCTCGAGGACACCATCGGGATTTGGTCGAGACGTCTGCAAACTCGGCTGAAAGCAAAACATTTTGCAAAGGAGGCTCCCATCCCTCACCTTTCCCAGGTAGGAGCTCGTCACGATGGACGGCTTCTTGTCTCTGCCCATGACCTTGGCCATCAGCTGGAACAGAAGCTTGGCGTCCTGGTCGTTGTCCACGAGAAAGGTGTACAGAAGACTCTTGAGGCAGCTCTCTGTCGCCAGGTCCCAGCGCTGGTCCTTCAGCTTCAGCAAGGAGCCTGGCAAACATACCCCACTCAGTACAGCAGCCGAGGCACATCAACGCTGTTTAAGGGGACACATTACCTTAAATAATAAATTTTTATGGAATTTGGAGGTGTCCTCACCTCTATCTCTAGTAGCACTGTACAAACTTTCACCTCCATAGGACTATTCTATGAAAAGCTACAAGAAATATCTGCTTCCGGTAGAGATTCACCACTGTTTGTTAGGAAATCTATCATACCAAATTGTTGAACAATATTTAGCGCATCTAAGCTTGAGTCTCAAACAGGACATATGATGGAGAGGTGGGGGGGGAGGGGGGTCACCTATTTTTGATGGTAAAAACTTGGCTTTTTGACTAAAAAATGGCAATTCTCAAGAATGTTTTGCAGTTAGTTGAACTTGCTGCTCACCAAAAACATTTAAACAAAAAATAAGTAGATAGCCACACTCCCCATTAAATTGCAGTCCAGAAACATCTTCACTGATGCACAAACATGGTAATGCATTAAAATGATAGATTTCCTAAAATGAAGTTGAAGCTAAAAACGTTCAGCCTTTAGACTCTCGTGAAGGAGGAGGACCAGCGGAGCTGTACTCGATACACTGCCGCAACGCGCACGCGCCTGTTTCCCGTTCGTTCGTCCGACACGCCGCCGATCGTGGGTACGTCTCCAGCGAACCAGAGTCCCATGAAGCGCACGCGGCGCACGTGACGCCAAACGGGTAATCCACAAACTCCCTCCGGAACCTCGCCGTCGCGCCCGGGAACTGTTCAGCCGCCGTGGAGTGCAGGCGTCGCCCGGCCTCGCGCTTGCGCTTGGCTTCCGTGGCACGATCGTCGTCCGTGGCGTTGGCCCACCGGCGCCGTTTACATCGCTGGTTCTGTTCTCGGAGGAGGCTTTCCAGGTGAGTGATGTGCTCTTCTTTGGCAAGAGAATCTGAAGCACTCGACGCAGTGGAAGTCGAGGCGACAGCAGCTTTGCGGCAGTTGTGGCCCCATTCGCGCTGCTGCGTATGTCGCCGCTCCTTCCGCAGCTAGTCTTCTTTCCCCGAAAGGGCACGCAACCGACCCATCCTAAGTCCAAACCGAAACTGATAAGAGCGTAGGAAACAGTGCGCAAAACAGACGAGCACGAAGAAACACATGACGAGCGCTGCGCTCGTTACGTGTGCTTCTTTGTCGTCGTCTGTTTTTGCGCTGTTTCCTACGATGAATTCCCACCAACGCGCCCAACTATCCATTCTTCTACGATAGCTGGAAAGGTTGCCGCCATCTACGAGCGACGACGGCAAGCAGACTGGTTGTGTGCTTGCCGCCGTCGCTTATAGATGGCGGTAGCTGTCCAGGTAGGTTTGTGTCGACAGGCGTTTGATACCGGACACGATCCTGGGGAACCTAGCCCTTAACAGTTCCGCTGTAAAAAAGTGAAACAGAGAAAAAGCAGTTTCAAGTTTCCACACCACTGCGCTTTATTGTTCTGGAGGTGGTGGCATCTAGAAGGCACCAGGAGCGTAGGTGGTACCTTCCACCGCCAGATCCTGCTGCACCTTGGCAATGGCCTCCATCTTCCTCTGCTTCTGGGCAAGTTTGGAGGACCCCTGCGTGTTCAGTCGCGCTTTGCTGATTTTGCCCCGAGTGGCCTCGCAGGAGTGCTGCTCTTGGTAGCTCCCCGGCTTGATGCTGAGCTCTGCGAGCACCTCCTTGAAGCCCTTGGTCCACAAGTTGAACTCTAGCACTGCCAGTGCAACCGACACCCCCACTGTTCTTTGTGACGCAAACTAGGTCTTCAGGGCAGCGCTTCCAGATCAGGGCATTGATCGATACATTTGTGTTCTATGTTTTCATTCTGGAACACCTTAGCTGCAGGTCTTTGTGCGCGAGGTGACTGTAGATGGGCACCAGCTGCTTGGTCACCTCTCTGGGGAAGGCTGGACAGTGAAGCTTTGGCTGGGACAGCTTCTCTGCTGCTGCCTTCAGGGCCAGGTGAAGATTAAATTAGCACCACGACTGTTCTCCCTTGGGGCATGCCCTGTGCCTTGGCTCCTCGTCTGTTGAATACGAGAGCATGAGACTCGCCATCACTCCTCATTGCGTGCACCTGACGTCCGGGACATTGTCCTTGAGCGCACATGTACAGTAGTTGGTGAATTTCTCTATAACCACGTTGGTAAGCTTGCCCCTGCCTCCCTGCCCTTTTGTGGATCTATTTAGGCTATCCAAGGCGGCGTACATCCACTTAGCTACGTGATTCACCTCATAAGAGGTCCAGGGCAGCAACACCGGTGTATGACTTTCTAGCACTGTTGCAAGGGACTCTTGTGTACTGCAGGCCATGTTGTGTGATGGAGCGACTGAAGATCTTGGTTGCAGCCTGAACTTCCGTGGCATTTGCAGATCCACCCAAATTTTTTCTGGCCTGTCAGCCGATGCTTTTCAAGCCATGCCTCATACTCGTCAGAGTCCTCTTTTGGGCCGAGCGAACACTTGTGGCAGTAATTGCCGATGACAGCGAAACCCAGCACAAGTCCAATCTCCAGTTCTATCGCCACAGCGACGCCGAAATGCGACATATGGCTGTGCTTACGCCACATTCTGTCGAAGGCCACACACACGTCTATAGTAGGTTACAAGTCAAGAAGGTAGCGGCAAATGCCCCTCAAAGGGAATCATATATCCCTCCGCCACCTCCGCATCCAATAGCGTCCCATCGTTTCCGTGACGTTGCGGCCAACGCGCGAGGAGGGTCGTGCCTTTCTGTACATATTTGCTTTATCTCTCGACTTTGACTTAGCATTGTGGAAGCCACGAGAGGGAGATTAAGTCTTCCCCCTTCCGATGGAAACAAAGACGACTTTCGGGGATTTGCTTCCCCCTCCGATCGATACAAAGGCTGCTTTCAGGGGCTCGGTTCCTTCTCCAATGAATACAAAGGTCGCTTTCTTAAAAAGTGGGGGTCGGAGATAAGTTGGCACCACTCTGTGGCCATTATCTATCCATTGAAGCGGAACAAGGAGCGTTTCCAGTGAACTCTTCTTTCGATTGCGGAGAGATTTGAAACCGGCGCACCACGCTTGTGGGAGGAGCTTCTCCTACCTTCTTAACTTGTAACCGACTATAGGAAATCTTCGTTATTTGCTGGGCTGGAATGGGTTCGCATCGCTTGCGCTGCTTGCTTAGTAGAAGCAGTCGCCACCAACATCAAAGCGTCGTGAACTCTGACGGTGAACTCTTGAAATGACTTGAGGTGGATCGGTCGTGACACATTCGTACGCGCAAAGAAGTTTGTCAGTTTAGTGTGGCCGATACCACACTTTCGGAAACTCGGAATGATGTGTGCAACGAGCTCAATTTGTCTAGTATCCTCAATTGTTGATGAATGTGGAGAGTCCACAATGTCCGCGCAGCGTGGGCATTCCACAACAAACTGAAGGAGCACTCCTTTGTTGCGCTCTGCAAGCTTGAGGTCTGGCTTGAAGCAATTTGGGCACAGAAGACAGCATACCAAGTTCTTGATCGCGCGAACGTCAATCGAGTGATACCCATCTAATGGATCTGCGATGACGGCTGCCTCTTCTGTTGGAACATCGTCGGAGCCAGTTTCTGTGAGCAGCACGATCGTTCGCTCTATCGCCATAAGCATATTTTCTCCTTCCCGAGGTTCATTTTCCTTCAAGGTCGAAGATCCAGACTCCGTTGGTAAAGCTACCTGGGCGGAAGTGATGGGCCAGGCGGCGGCGATGGCGATCCCCTTTGCTCAGCACGCGACGACGACGAGACTTGAGTAGATCCGTGCGAGCGGCGTCCTCCCAATCAGCCGCGCAGCCTTGCCAAGCGAGAAGCGAGATCCAAAGGCTTCTTCAAGTGTTGTTTCGTTACTGGCATGCTGACATCGATTGCGAAACGAGCAAGGAATCTGATGCTCTTTCGAAACACGGACAATCAGCAACGGCAAGCGAGGCGGGCGCTGTTGATAAACAAAGCAGACAAACCCACGGGATCCACAAACCAAGCCAATTCCCTTTCTAGTTTCAGTTTTTTGTCCAATCACAATGGGCATCGAGATTTCCGTGCACGTGAAAGCAGAATTTCTACGGGGTTCTCACCCGTGCACTGTTTACTCTTTAACGAAGAGACTTGCCGTATTGAGAACAAGAAGAAATGTCCTTTACAACGAGGGTAGCGATGATCATTATGATCATTCTAAGCCTAACTGGCACGGAGCTACGGTGATTTGAAAATGGGAAACATTGGGGTCTCGCACTCGCGAAGCATTTGATTTTGGTGTCGCCGGCTCGTCTAAACTGTTTTATTTCTCCGTAAATATTGCAGATATTGCTATAAAACTTTAGGAAAGGGTGCATTATTAATTTCTAAACCCCAACAAATAAAAATTAGAAATAATTTTTTCACAAAAATTGTGATTTTACTCGTGTTTCCCCTTAAGTTGATTGCCATGATCATACTACTGTAGCATCCCGAGATATGGCCCACCTACACTCGAGAGAAAATCGGGTGAAAATGAAGAGTGAACTAACTTTTCGTGTCCAACCAAGGAAAAACTGAAAAAATGCTGTCTTTGTATTTCATAATCTATCAGACTTGTTATCAACTTGGGGAGGCAATGAGGCGTAGATCATAGTCCTCCCCAGTCAGCAATGCTTGCTTGCCTCCCGCCATAGCTAACTAACCTTGTTTCAGCCAAGGTCACCATTGACCATGGCACTGCAATCACAAAAAAGCAGGCAATCTTTCTGCGTTCTCGAAAAATAGCAAATCACGCCAAAAATAGGGAGGCTCTTTTTTCGAGGGTGGGTCACCTCTCAGGACATTACGCCAGTGTGAAAGTCTCGCATCGTAAACACACTCTGTGAAAAAATAGCTAACATTAAGAGTGGGCAAACATACACAGATATCAAGAGTTAATGCACCATTTAACTTCCGCTACGCAAACGCAAGTAATCGTCTAAGCAGTGCCGCCGTAGCCGCGGCAAAGCGGAACTCAAAGGGCAAATCCGTCGCATGACGGAGCTGTCGGTGCAATCGTCGCTTTGAACCGTAGGTAAGCTAACTTCGCCGAGGGTCTTTTCCACATCCTCAAAACTCACAACCCCCCACCCCTAACCACCCCCACCCTCCCTTCCTCCCTCCCCCTCCCCTTCCTCCTCCTTCTCCCCCTCCCCCCCCCCCCCCCCCAAAAAAAAAGAGCATCAAATTAAAATGTTGAACCTACCAGGTCTAGAGGTCAGCCTTAGAAATCACCGTGCAATCGTATGTAAAATCGCAGGAACGGCACGGAGAACTAGAATCAACCGAAAAGCCCGAACTGAGGGGCTTCGAGCTGCCGAGAATCAGCTGTACTAAACCCACCGACGGGACAAGAACGGAAGGGAGCAGCTTCAGTTGTCCCGCCTCCGGCATGACCCTCCCACCTTTGATAACACTCTGACGTGTCGCAAGCTTCGAGCGCGCGCTCAGAGCCAACGCGTGGCAGAAGGCAATGAGCGCATTCTGGAGGCCGGGCACTCGAAAAAGATGCCCTGCCGTTATCGTCCCGTCAGAGACTAAACAAACTTTGGGGACACCCAGGCTTGAGCCTTCCCGGGGGTGCAATCAATAATCTCTACATTCAAAATGGCCATTGAGAAAACGGCAAATGAAGGTTATGTCGTGCCAAAACCGACCTTCAAATTTTCCCGTGCTCTTTAGAGGGGTGATGTCGCATGTCGTGTAACTTGCAAATTAAGCAGGCAATCTTAAAAAAAAAAAAAAGAGTATTTTGCATTTTTTTTTTTGTTTTGCTGGCATAAATTTTTCCGGCGTTAATTTAATGCCGTAAAGGTTCTTATAACCCGTCAAAGTCAAGCTGTACAGCACCCCTATTCAACATTTGACATTATATTTTCAGTGTTGCCAGTAGAGCACTTTAGCCTCTCAAACCAACTTTAAAATTTCAATAACTTTCTAAAAAAAGACTAAAAAAATGATTGAGGTACAGCTAAGCACTTCTTATGAGTTGTGAATGCGAAAGCATGTACATCAATCTTGCTCTACGCGTGTTGGCGCGCTGACTAGAGTTCCTGTATAGGCTCCCTACAGGAGCCAGAGTTGCGCGTTACTCCCCGTAGTGCCGTCTTTCCTGCATGGCATGTTGATCCAGATCCTCACGTGACTGAATTCGGCAAATACTGGCGCCGCGCACCCGAGGCGCGGTGCCACTATTCAAGAGTTCACCGTCAGCGTTCACGGCGCGTTGATGTTGGCGGCGACTGCTTCTACAAAGCAAGCAGCGCAAGCGATGCGAACCCGTTCCAGCCCAGCAAATAGCAAAGATTTCCTAGACGTGTGTGTGGCCTTCAATGAAATGTAGCGTAAGCGCGGCCATACGTCGCATTCAGGGGCGGATGCAGGAATTTCCTGAGGGGGGGGTCAGGTGTTGGTCAGCGTACCATTTGTTTAGGAACCCCCTACCCCTCTCCCTCGTTTCACGCCCTAAATTTTACACATGCAGAAATCAAGAGGGGGGTCAGGACATCCGGACCCCCCCTCTAAATCCGCCCCTGGTCGCATTTCGGCGTCGGCGTGACGATAGGACTGGAGACCGGACTTGTGCTGGGTTTCGCTGTCATCAGCATTTACTGCCACAAGTGTTTGCTTGGCCCAAAAGAGAAGTCAGACGAGTATGAGGCGTGGCTTGAAAAGCATCGGCGTATATTCCCCTGCTCCAAAGCAGGGGAATGTACACCGAGGCGCGGGCAATGTCTGCTTTCGTGCACAACTTTTTATCCGGCTCCTCACGTGATCGGATCTCAGCGAATAGCGGAGCGGCGGCACGTGGAAAACAGACGCGCAACTCCTAGCGCTCACGGACACGCAGCGCCACGAGATGGCTGGTCGTTGAAACTGACGTGCAGTGTCAGTATGAACGACCGGCCACCCCATGGCGCTGCGTGTCCGGCGGATGGAAGCTTGGTGGACGCATGCTAGCCAATGGGATTGAAGCGTGCAAATGGTGCCGGTGGCTGTCGACGCGCGCTAGCCAATGGGGTGGTGTAAAAATGGGCTCGAAGCGGTGCAGAAAGAGCCGTTTGGCGTGGTTTCAAAGCTGATGACGTCGGCTCGCTCCATGAGACAGTTAATGCTTTCACATTAAACATTATTGTGATTGGTCCTTTCGGTTACTAGTTCGGATGTGTCTACCTTAAAATCTCAAGAGATGACCCACGCCCGAAAGACAACCCACCCCTATGTGTGGCACGATTTGCTATTTTTTTAAAAACACCAAAACATAGCCCACTTTTAATAATTGTACCCTGGCAAAATGGTGACCTCGGCAGAAATGACGTTACTTAGCCACGGCGGGAGATAAGCTAACGCAGGGGTTCTCGAACTGGGTTCCGTGGAACACAGGGGTTCCGCGAGCTGGTCTCATGAGTTCCACAAGCATCCAAATTGCAGTGCCCCTCTCCCCCTCCCCCCTAGTTTAACCTTCCCCGGACTGAGCCATGGATTGAGCTGGTGTTGCGGACAAAGCAACTGCACCTTTCGCACTAATATGTATATATACTATATCTTACATTGTGCCCCAGGTTACATCCTCTGCCTTCTTATTCTGTCAGTGCGATAAACTCTTCTTCCCTATCCAAATGCGTTAATTGCCCAGTATTATCAGTTGCCAACAAGGAAGGGGAGGGGGGTTCCTTTGGACGTTTTGAGGCTTTTGGGACGAAAAAGTTTGAGAAACCCTGACTGGGAAGGACGGTCGTCCTTAGTTCATCGCCCCTCCCTGCGATCACAAGTTTTAGCAGGTCACAAAATCTAAAATTAGCATTTTTTCAACATTGTTTCATCACACACCGAAAGTTAGCCCACAACTTATTTTCGCTCGATTTGCTTTCTATTTTAGGTGGGTTATCTCTTGGGATATTACGGTAGGCAAATCAGTGACTACAGAAATTTCACCTTTAACAAACGATCCCCATGAAGCACACTAAAAAATGACCGCATCTCCACGTGGTGAATGATGTTGATTGGGGCGAAGCTCGGGTGGTGCTGATGATACTGATTTTGGTTATAGGTAATGCTAATAATGCTGATTTTTTTTTTTTTTTTTTTTGACGCTGTGCAGCAGCTTTTTCCGCCCTGGTCTCCGGAGCAGCTTGCTGTCTGCGTAGACACTGAGGCGCTGCATGCCGAGCTTTTCGGTCGTTTTCATTCATGTCAGTAGGAGAATGTGTAGTTTTCTTCTTTTTCTTTTTTTAAGAAGACAGATGGGATGGCATCTCAGAACCCCCTACTCTTTTAGGGGCGAAGCTCCTTAGGGGCTAGCCATGTCCGTATGTCCGTCCGCCGTAGGCCGGCGTCGGGTGCTCGTGCTTCTGCTCGTGAGATCACGTGCTCACGAGCAAGTGAGCACATGCTCACGTGCTCGTGAAGGGCAAAAAAAAAATTTAGAAAAAGAAAGATGAAAAAAAATTATGAAAAAAGAAAAAAAAAAAGAGTAGGGGGTTCTGAGATGCCATCCCATCTGTCTGCTTAAAAAAAGAAAAAGAAGAAAACCACACATTCTCCTACTGCCATGAATGAAAAGGACCGAAAAGCTCGGCATGCAGTGCCTCAGCATCTACGTAGACAGCAAGCTGCTCCGGAGACCAGGGCGCGAGAAGCTGCTGCACAGCGTCAAAAACGCCAAGCGGACCCGGAGTTGAGAGCTCGGGAAGCGGCGGCAAAGCGTCAACGCTGACAGCAAGCAGCAATACCTATGACCAAAATCAGTATCATCAGCACCACCCGAGCTTCGCCCCAATCAACATCATTCACCACGTGGAGATGCGGTAATTTTTTTTTTCTTCTTTTTCTTTTTTCATAATTTTTTTTCATCTTTTTTTTTTGCCCTACACGAGCACGTGAGCATGTGAGCTCACGAGCAGGAGCACGAGCACCCGACGCCGGACGGACATACGGACATGGCTAGCCCCTAAGGAGCTTCGCCCCTAATAAGAAAGACGCAGCACGAAAAGCAGCGAGGCAATGACAAACAGCGAAGAAAAGGCGCTGGCAGCCGACCGACCTAGGGGTCCCTTGGGAGGCTTGCGGAAGTTTCCTTTCTCCACGGCGATCTCAATCTCGCCGAGCAGGGCTGGGATGTGCCTGCCGAACTTCTGCAGACTGTTCTTCTTGCTTGCCCTCAGGTTCTGAATAGAAGCGCTCACGGCATTCTTCTGGTCCTTCAGGTCCATCTCTTCGCTCCTGCACAGACACCCACAGGAATTCTCGCACACCGAAGAAAAATAAAACAATTTGCCAGGAATTCTCGCACACCGAAGAAAAATAAAACAATTTGCCACGTGTTTTCACGCTACCCCCAACCACGGATCCCAAAATGAGTGACGGGGTTTGCATAGCCTGCAACTTTCAAACCACGAATAACAAAACGACACTGCTTGCAGGACACAGGTGGAACTCGGGAAGTTTTATTTGAAAGGCTGTACTCATCGCAGTCATGTCGGGGAGAGGTACATCACCATGCATGCAACGTTAGGGCAGGTCATGTGACACCCAAACATGAGTGTCATGCGAGATCACGTTGTCAGTGTCATGCGACGCGTCACGGTGTCACGTGATGACCGTCACATAACGCCATGACATCACGCGACCGCGACAACTATCACATGTCATGTGTGAACGTGACATAATCACTGCGCTCACGTAACAACGCCGCGGCGTACCTTTCCAAATGCCGATGAGGTCACGTGACGCTTCAACAAATCGTGCACCTTGAGCGTGCGCGCGTGCAGCAGCAGCGCGGCAAAGGGCACAGAGTTGTGGGCCGGAGGTCGTGCATTCAATAGACGTGCTTTGCTTTTTGTTTAAATTTTGCCAGCCACTACAAATGCTACGCATTTAAAAAGAGCAACGTGGGAAAGCCGGCTAACCGTATGCGGTGGAGGTTCTGCGAGTTGGCCATGTCGGACTGCTTCACCTGCTCGAAGTGGTGCTCCGCAGTCCGCAGCCTCGACTTGAGCTCCGCCCTCTTCTGCTCCAACTCCTGGATCTCCGCCTCCCGCTTGGCCTTCTCGTTCGCATAGAAGTCCTCGTCACTGAAAATCCCAGTGCCCCCTTTCAATCAGAAACTCACGCGACGAACCACCCGTTTGTGTGCCATATTTTCAGGTCTTTACGTTGCACCATTGTCTAAGTCTCGCACCCCCCCCCCCCCCTATAAATGGCCATTTGCAGACATGTACACATTACTGAAATAAAGTAACTACCATATTTACTTGCATAATGAACACACCTTTTTTTCCCAAAAAATTTACATATATTTGGGTTCATTACGTGGGGTAAAATTTTTGCATTTACACACTTAGTGCAAATGTCATTTTAGGTGCCGATTTGACATGGCAGGGTACTGTGGCATGTCTCCATTGATAAAGGTGCACCCATGGCTGGTCGGGGGCGCGCCACAGTAACCATGCTCAATATATTGCAAACCTTCTTTAGGGTGCTTTTGGCGTGCCCTTTGCCGAAGAAAAACCACTCTACGAAGCTCACTCAGCATGGAAAGCGTTGCGACCGTTCTTAGGCCTAACCACTTTCACAATGTCACTGTCCGAAAGCGGATCACAGACGACGACGTGTTTGTTGACATCAATGCATCCGATAGGCAAAGAATATCTGGGGCTGGGCAATTCCTCGACCCCAGCTTCGCTAGGCGTGCGCGCCGCTCGGTTTCATGGTTTATCACTTCCACAACCACGCAATTGCAGCCATTATGAGAGCCGCTTGGCTTGGCTTGACTTGGCCTCGCCGCTTGGCGGAAAAAGAAAATTGGCTTCAAGACTCGCGAAGCCGAGAATTAAAAGTGTGTTTATTACGAGAGAAAAAAAATAGTCCAAATATTGATGCCCGTTGTGGGGGGTGCGTTCATTATGCGAGTAAATACGGTACCCAAATACTGTTACACATTACTCGCTCAAAAAGTAACCCAGTGTCTTACTCGTCACTGTGAAGAAAGAGTAACTAAGCATGTTACCCTTTCTCGTTGACAACATAAAAAAGAACACCAAACCACGCGACATTGCTGCCCAGTGCTCGGAGGCCCACTGCTCTGAACAGCCAGGCATTTTCAAATCAAAAATGTCACAAAAAAAACATTTCTTTCTTCGAAGATGCAGTACATGTGATTCACAGGCTGTGACGCCTATCATTGCACCCCAAAAAAAAAAAATTCTTACAGTCAAGCTGTCCAGCAAGCCTCACACAAAAATGAGCCGAGGAGCTTATACTTTGTTTTTTATTTCACGCAAGGCTAAAGATTCCCCACATGTGACACCCATGAGCGAATGAACGTTTTTCAAGTGACGAGCGCCATCTGGGGGACTGCCTGCAAATTAGAGATGAAGGGCAGCTCAACTGTGAAATAAGGGCAGCGATAGAGGCTGACAACGTTGGTCGCGTGGGAAGGTGCCCCGTGAAAATGGCGACAGTGGGAAGCAAGTCCAGGGGAAAGGATCCAACACATGTGCACAGACTCATTAGAAAAAGGTCCATTCAAATGAAAGAAACCACCCAGCACAAGCCTGGCAGGAAAACTTTGCCTACAACCCCCAGGACATCAGACAGTGAAAGAGAGACGGGAATGCAACGGCACAGTAGAAATAAAGAACTTACATGGACCTAAGCTCTTCGATCCTTTTTCGAAGAATCAGGGCTTCCTTCTTTTTCTCCTGCATTTCCCTCTCTATCCGGTTGGCAGATTGCTGCAAGAGAGAAAAAACAGTAGCACCACAGCTTTACATTGAAAACGAGATAGACCGAATTTCCCAGATAATCCCAAAAGAGGGACAATTCGAAGGCAGACACGTTAATGTGAGACCATGTCACTAGCCCTTTGCCTTTGCATTGTGGTGAAAGGAGGTGGGGATTATCCAATGCTGCAAGAGTCGAGTTTTCGGGATAAGTTGGAAACAGAGACGTTTGCACTAATCTGGGATCTGAACGACACTAGACTAATTAATTATGGATTATAAAAAATCGTGGACACCAAATTCAGCCATGGCAGTATACTACTGTTAGGGTTAGAAGTTTTCGGTTTAAACCGATAAAAACTGATAAAAGTACTCAGAATCCATTTTCGGAAATTCGGTTTTAACTGAAAAAGGTCAGTTTTTAGGTTCGGCATCTTCGGTTTAAACCGATAAAAACAGATAAAAGTATGCCAAATCCATTTTCTAAAATTCAGTTTTAACCAAAAATGGTCAGTTTTTTAGAGCCGCGTCGAGACAGTCGAGACGGGCGGGAGAAGGTAGGGGAGGGGGGAGGTGAGAGAGGGCGTTGCAAGGTTCGGCATTGTGTGACCTCTTCGTGATTGCCCTGTTCCAAGGTTCAACATGCAACAAAAGAGGTCTTGGGTTGTCCTTCTCGGGACATCTGTGTCCTTTCTGTGATCGGGCTTTGTGTGTCAAGTTCCTGGTCCTAAAAAAAAAAAAGTTTGGGTGTGGGCTAGTATAAGGTTTTTCGCTTCATGCAAGATCTGCAGCCAGAGTTTAGTGAGTACTCGAAATATGTTGTGCTTCAAAACGTTGCACCGTCTCTCTTTTGGTAGTCACATTTGGTTGATTGGCCGATTTTGGCTGAGGCACGGCTTCATCTCCTCAGCCTGCCAGTGTCCAGTGTTAACGTTGAGAGGAAGGTCTGACACATTTATGGAAGGTCTGACAGAAACCATAGAAGGTGTGATAAGGTCAACGGCTCCAGAATTTAAGTTTACAGTGAAAAAACCGGAGGATGATGTTCTGCAGTTTCTCTATCTACGTATTCACGTGAATCGAGGCTTATGTTGGGAATATGGTAAAGATAATTCGAAACCGGTTTTGCCAAGAATGAGTTGACATTCGAAGACTGTAAAGGCGGGGATTGTAAAGTCATTGGTCAGGAACGCGTTGGAAAGGTCATGTGTCCATCATATCACTGAATCAGTAGAAAGACAGTGGAAAAGGTTGATTAGTGTAGGTTATGATGACACTTTTATAAAACGGCAATTAGAATTGTTTATTAAAGGCAGGAGAGAAACCGAAGAGAAATCAAGGAACCGCTTTGCTGTAATCCCATATTTCCATGACATCTCTCACAACCTGAAGGCATGTGCAAGGCAGTTTGGAGTAGACACAGTCTTTAGTTCAGATTTTAGATTAAGTAAGCTGACGCCATTTCAAACAGGTGTGAGTGAGTGCAAAAAGGCTCATCGGGAAAGGTCGGTATGTCGCGAGACTGGTGTTGTGTATGAGATACCATTGGAGTGTGGATTTAAGTATGTAGGACAGACGTCAGGCTACATAAATGACAGATTAAACAAACATAAAAGAAATGTAAAGAACAATGCACAAAACTCGGAAATAGCAAAACATATTCATGAATGTAACAACTGTACGGCGCTCTGGTCGGAGACGGAAATAATACACAAAGAGAGGAATGATGTAAAGAGAGTAGTAAGGGAGACAGTGCGGATAAAGTCTCTAGGCAACTGCATAAGTCACGCTTCACTACAGTTTGGAAGCAATTCAAAAGGCTTTCTAAAAATGTAATTTTTTTTTTATTTGCTATTTAGGTTGTTTGAAGTGCGACCTGCTTGTGATTTTCCAAAAACCTGTAAAACATTTTTGCTTTGTGTGGTTCTTACGTGTATTGGCCCAACCACCGTTTTAGTTGTTTTGTTTTTTTTAATGTGGAGAGGCTGTGTTATGATTCAGAAGTATGAACTGTGTTTAGAATAGTAGGGGAAGAGATCCTTTTGTTCAAGTTTGAAGGTGGATGGATGTTGCCTTATCGCGTCGACCTGTAAAGGTTGTCAACGTTCTTGCATTGTGTGATGAAGACTGTGGCGCTTGAACTGTATAGACTTCGCCCTTTTGTGTTTTGTGTTGGTGGAGATGACCTTGAGATTGAGACTATATAAGGAGGTGGACTAAATAAACCAGTTAGCTGAGTTCGAGACGCCATCCTATATATTTTCTGTCCCTTCTACGTTTTGATGTTTCTTCTCTATCCCAGTCTCAGGTTAATTCAACATGGTTAATATTCACCAGCTCGCCTGCACCATTACGATTTTTTTATAAACTTTTGTGGGCATAAATATACACCGAAAAAAAAAAAAAAAACGAAAATTGAATTTTTAAATAAACACCGAAAAAAGTATGCCGATTTTTGAAAAAATTAAAACCGAAAACGCGGAACCCTAGCTACTGGTTATTTTTTATATCAGGGAGGTTCAGACATGTCTCTTCTAGAAGCAGGAACAGACAGCACCTTCATGAAAAGTGTGGATGCATGCAGGTAAAGGAAACCAAGACATAACATGCCGACATAGACGTTTGCTACAGAGAGTTTTGTGCTTAGCACCTGGCTACTACACAAATAAAAACTTTATGTGATTCGACTGAAGCACTGTCCGGACTAGTCCCGTCAAACTCTACACTCCACGCGTGTCGCTAGTATACTCCATTACAATGTTTATGTTTAATCAATGACTTCATAGGTAGAAAATTTGTGGCAAGCAGTCATTATACTTTGTAGAATCACAAGCTATCCATTAAAAAACAATTCCTCACAATGGTCGTATTAACACATTGCACAAAGTTCCAAGAAACCACATAAGACGAATTTGAAAAGGAATGTTTTGTGGACATTCCCCAACTGTGAGGCCAGTACGGTTCCTTGTCAGACACTCACATATCTAGAAAATTGGCTCATCTTTGTCACATGGGAACTTTTGTACAAGAAGCAGTTATCGGTGAACAAAACAAGCCCCCTGAAACTGTTGTAAATTAAGGTTTGACTTCTGCACTTCTCTGTTCGGTAAATTTTTTTTCTTATTTTTTTAATGTTGTTCTGCTTTGGCATTTGATCAAATGCTGGTATTTTCACCGACAAGGTAAGAACAGCAGGGAAGAGTTTCAGTTGTTCTGCCTCCAGCGCAAGCTTCCTACTTTTGGCAAACACTTCGACGTTTTACGAGCCTCAAGCAAGCACGTGTTGCCGTTCTTGCACACGCTGTGACTATTTCATACAAAAATACAGTTAATGAAAAGAGGCAATTTAAAGCGCTGACAGATCAAACACACGTTGCGGGACTTTGAACTCTGAACCGACCCGCACTGCACCGAACTGACTGAATCCGAATCGCCTGCCTGCCCAACGAGAAAGACGCTCAACTCACCTCGGTTTCCCGCTGTGCCTCCTTCTTGGCGCTGAACTCCTTCCTGCCGGCCAGGAAGGCAGGTTGCACCTGCTGAATGCGGTTAAGCACCTCATCCAGTTCCTCCTGGAGGCTCCTCTGCTTCTCCGCGTGAGACTGTGCCTTGCCCTGCGGGAAGCAAAAAAATTGTGCCTCGTCCGGAAGTGCTCTACGACCTCGAGACGAGGGGACGCACCCCGAGCATTCCGTCTGTGCGAGTCGCGACTCTCGGCCACGTTCAGAGTGCTCAGCTGTGCAATTCGCTAAACGCCATTTCGACGTAATTCGGCAAATGGCACAACCCGTAGCTCCGGCGAGCCAATCGGTGTCGGAGCGAGGCACGTGCTGGAAACATGCTGCCAGCGTGCAGCCCGTGCTTCCCAAACACTGCTATCCTGCAACCCAGCAAACATGTATAAAACAACACGTCATGATTCCCCTCCCCACCGAACAGAAACAGATTCCTCAAACGCACTTTGAGAGAAGACCCACAAACCTCGAAGTCGGCCATTCGTTCCTTCAGCTTCGCGGACGTGGCCTCTTCTTTCACGAGGGACGCCTCCGACTGCTTCAGCAACTGAAAGAAAGGCGACAAAATTTAGGACCTCCACTGCTGCGGAAGTTTCCGGGGCCACCCGACGTACGTTACAATGGGGGCAATGAGGAAACGTGCATGAGAAGCCAATCCGAAGATTGGCGGCCCGTGCACTATGACGCGACGTCGTTGCACAAACCATGACACGACACTGTGATGTCGATAATTACGTCACGTGACAGCCCGACGTTCCGTGACACTGTGACGTCACTCAACACCGTGCTGTCACGTGAATTATGACGCGACATGGCGATGTCAACCATGACGTAAAGTGACACCATAATGTCGTGCAATACTGCGACGTCATGCGGCGAGACAAACACCAACACAAGCAAGGAAGTCCCGCGAAGGGCACTCACATAAAAGTCATCACTTCAAGAGATCAGAGAAAAGAAAGAGCAACGCAGGAGTTCTTCTCCAAGAAAGCGAGGGATCCCACCTCTTCCTCCTCTTGCACTCTGGCCCAGAGCAGCTCCCCCTTTAACCTCTCCAGCTTGAGCCGCTGGTCCTCGAGGTTCTGAAGGAGGCGCCACTGCTTCTCGTAGCGCTTCACCTGCTTCTCCAGCTCCGGCAGGACCTGCAATGCGCAGTCGCCGCGAGTTCGCAACGTCCGCAGCCTGACACAGCTTCGCCACACGGGGCATTCTGAACGGCTTCCCTACTGCTTTACAGCATCAATGCCAAGACCCGGAGAGGTTCCCCGGCCATGAATCGAAAGAGATGGTCCTTTTTCTCGCGACTGGAACGTTTGAGAACCCCTAGTGTTGCGGAGTAGCGCTGCCAACTTGTTGCTAGCGCAACAGCCGCACTTCTAAGTAACGACACTTTGACCATATTGTTGCTTGAAATCATTGTCGCCAATGATAATGCACGAGCTTTCCAACTCCATATCTAAAACTCGAGAAGCCGCATCTCAGAATCATAACTATTGCCAATCGCATCTGCTCAGTACCAGGCGACGGCGACGAGCCAATCAGTGAATGCAGTGTCGATACCCTAAGAGCGGCCGATTTAGTGGCTCTAACTTGCACCATCAAGTGTGGCTGCAGTCCTTCCGAAGTCTCTGAAGCGGTGCGAAAGGAAGTGCTCACCTTCTCCTTCCGGACCACCTCCATTTCAGCGAGTGCCCGCTCTTTTTCGATGTGGCAGTAGTCAAGCTTGAGTTTCTCCAGCTGCGTAGCCTTCATGAAGAACTGCGGGTAGAGAACAGCGCGCCGTCGAGCGAGGCCACACGGCGGGGATTCCAAGGAAACTAAAAGCAAGCGACTCACGAGGTACTTGTCTTTGGCACTCTTGCTCTGGAGGAAGTTCCGGCTCGTCTCTTGGTTCAGGATCATCACGGGGTTTTCAATCTGGAACAATCATTCATTACTCTTTCACTTTTTCCATTACAAAATCACTGTTGCAAAGACCACTAAATGCCAAATAAACGCTCGGCTGCAGAGCTTGTGTGCGGGCGTGAATAACAACAAAAAAAGATCTAAACACTTTTCTAGAAGAAAAGGTGCAAGTTATGCTAAAAGCACAATACAGTGATGTCTTGTTCATATGGACGCCTCCGTTCACCCCAGAAATCGTCCATAATGTGAGTTGTCCATATTAAAGAGACAAGTGTGCATGTATTTTTCCGGTTTGTGCCCGAAAATGGTGTCCATATAGCGGGGTATCCATGTTAACGGGGTCCATATTAAAGAGACATGACTATGTGTGTGAGCTCGCTAACAATGTTGCTAGGTGCATCTACGGTGGAGCGGTGTTGAGACTGATCACGAGCCAAGCACAGTGCATAGAGTGCGGCAATGCAGTTATAGACACTGACAGAATTGGAACGCCAGGGCATATCTTTCCAACGTCCGGCCTCCAGCAAGCACTCCACGCCTTCCGCCATGCCTTGGACGTGCGTGCGTGCTCGAGACGCCAAAGCATTGTTGAAGGTAAAAAGCTCGTGCTGGAAGCAAGACAGCTGAAACTCCTCTCTGCCGTCCTCGCCTTGTCGGCGACTAAAGTGCCCCTGACAAACTTACAAGGTCGAAGTACTGTGACTTAGACAAAAAAAGTCGCCGCAGTGGTTTCACGCTGATGCCAGATCTGCGGAAGCCGCTATTAGACGCGAGAAAGTGAAAACTGGGGCGAAGACACCCGGCAAAAATGTACAGCACAACATACACTGCAATGCTAACTCGGTGCTGGAGACACAGTGCAGACTTTGCACTATACCAGCACTGCATCAGTGCTCCGCAGCATTTGACCTTGCCTTTCCCTGTTTACACAGACAATGCAGTGCAAACTCAGTCAGTGCTGGCTTTAAGAAATCTCAGTGCAGCATGTGTCAACTCACCTCAAAGGCGTGTTCACACATACACCGCAATGCTACAAAAGCACTATGACCGAGTGCCGGATATAGCGCTGACCTTGCTGACACAGAGCTGACTTTGTGCTATATAAATGATACAGCACTGATGCAGTGTTCCATCAGTGCTAAGTCAAGCTCAAGTCAGCACCAAGTCAGCGCCGTTCTTAGCGTTGATTTAGCACTGCAGTGTACATCTGATCCGGCCTTGAGAGAGAGAGAGAGAGAGAGAGAGAAAGAAGGCCCACCTGGATGTTGAACTGGTCGAGGATGTGGAGGAGTTCATCTCGCTTTGTGGAGATCACCGTTCCTGTCCCGGACTTGAGCTTGTACGTGGAGGCGCCCTCGGCCGTGAGCCGTCGGTAGACGATAATGGAGTTGCCATACTCCTCGGGCTTGTAGGCGTCCCGGCCATGGTTCTTCAGCCGTATCGTCACTTCCGCTGCCCTGGAAAGCCGTGGAGGTCAGCTTGAGGGCCGGTTCCCACATATGTCGCAGTGCTAAATCTACTCTAGCAAAAGCACTGATGCAGTGCCAACTTCAACGTAACTCAGCACCAATGTAGTGCTGTATCACTATACTATAGTCCAAAGTCAGTGCTGCAAGAAGAGCAAGATCAGTGCTATTTCCAGTGCTGAGCAACTTCGTTTAAGGCCGATGCCTCTCTTTCCTTCTCTCGAGCTGAAGCAATCGGAAGATGGTACACTGTGAATCAAATTATTGCGTGTGCTGTCCTGACAATATTGAGAAGGGGTCATCAGACTTGGTGGAAAGTTGACGCCCTATAAAGTCACCCTGAATAATCAAGCAGTCTGAAGAAACTAACTGACCCCCCACCCCCACTCCAAGAAAAGAAAGAATTACCCTTCAACATAAGAAGAAACAGCAGACATTTTGAACCCTTCCTCGAGTCTTCGCTTTATTCCCGATAACATCAACCATGCTTCCCACTTAATGGGAAAGCTTGCAAAACTTCTCCACTTCTGCTTGAAGACAAACTACAAAAAGGTAAAGGAAAAAGTATCCCCACCGTTTCCCGGTTTCCACGAGGTTCTTGACAGACGTGCCCCGCGAAGCCGTGTTTGCTTTTCCGCCCAGTCCAATGATGAGCGACGTCAGGATGGCACTCTTGCCACCTAGAAGATGGTCGGCCAATCAAATCAATTGGCTTTGTTGGGCCCCCCTTAAGAATTAAACCAGCGGGAGGTTTGAAATACACTGATCTACATCCTCCTCAATAGGTAGCAATGCCACTAAAACAATGGTCACGCTTCCTGTGCACAATTTAAAGGCCAATGACCAGGCACGCGATTCTGCAAGGCAGAATATCCTCCTCACCCTGGGGGAGGAGGAAACAGGCAACGGTGGACAGGGTAGAAGGGGGGTGAGGAGGAAGCGGGGAAATGTGGAAAGCGCGAACTGGTCGTCGGTCTTTAAGGCCCACCACCGCAGGTGACCCCAGATCACTCCAGAATTCAATGTCGCATTTGTAATAAGAAATTCCAAACTTACCGTAAAATTCCGAGCGAACGCCCACCCAAAATGAAGAGATAAACGGTGAAAAACATGGGGTGGGCTATCTTTGGGGATGCCTCAGCAAAATTTTATCAGAAATAATGATAAGAACCGGGGGGGGGGGTGGCAGTCGCTACAAACCGCGTGACGCGGGAACTGATACTGCAGATCACGGACACGGCGAATTTGCGTTTCGCGATTCGATAAACACGCCGGAATTCACTACGAACTCCTGTGTCACGGGAAAGGATACCGCAGGTTGCAGACGCAGCAGATTCGCGTGTTTCACAGCGCGATGGACCCGCGGAAACCCGCCGAGAACTCGCATCTCACGGGAACGGATGCCGCGGAAACCGATATTGCGTGTGCAGATTGCGGACTCAAACGCGGGAATCCACTGCAAACCCGCATGTCACGGAAACAAATCAAGCAGATCGCGGCCGCAGCAGAATCACATTTCACGATGCAATAATACACGCGGAACAACTCGCGCGTGTTACAGCTAGGAATCGATATCGCGGGCAAAAATACGGGAATCCGCTAAAAACTCGGGAACGGATAGCGCAGATCGCAAACGCAGCAGATTTGCATTTCACGCATTTCACGCGCGCGGATCGTAGACAAAAACGCGGGGCCGCAGATCGCGCCGCTGACGCGCGATTCCCGTCGGACATTGCGGGACGTCCGGCGGGAATCGCGGGGAGGGCGATGTATCGGAATACCGTTCCCAACAGATGTTGGACAAAAAGGGGGGTGGGCGATCCTTCAAACGTGGGCGTTCGCTCGGAATTTTACGGTAACTAGATATTGGACGGGATACTTTGTAACAATGTGCTGTTCCTACCTAAGAGTCTTTCCTTTTTCAACACAACATATGCCTTAGATACCAAATTAACCATGATTTCTATTAATTACCAATGTTGAGAAAAATTTGAATAGCAGCAGACTTTATTAGAGACTAAGGAAGTTTGTTGTCTGGGGAAGCTTGGTGTTCAACTTCCTTTCAACATTCCTAACTTATGATAAATACTCATAAGCATGTTCAGTTCACGAATTAAGAGTGAAATCACTATGCACGGTTCGAACTTGGGTCGATCTTGAAAGTTCCTCATCCCTATAGTATTCCAAAATGATGTGCACTGATATCACTCTAGTCTACAGTCCTTCCCATGAATTTGCCATTGTTCTTCCACTGTACCTAGGTTTCAGCTCCTTATCCCACTATTGAAAGCCCTTTGCTCTCTTTTTTTATAGGAACTCTCTGCTGTCAGAGAGTTCTGTTGGATGTCTTTTCCACGCCTACCCCGTCCCGTGACTGAAGATCGTAGTGTTTAAAATAAATAAATGAAATCTATCCTCAGAATCCTCAATTATAACTTCTACAAGATAACACTTCCCTTGAAAGGGGCACTCGAGTTGCTCTTCGTAGAAGCTTGTTTTTGATGGCATATTGTTTGTTGGGCTTTAGTCAATAAAAATGACCAGTTCTAGATGGCAACTTGTTTTCACCTCGAGAATGGTAGTAAAAAAAAAGTCCGGCCCCTCACGGAGCATTTCTAATTTCCCCCTTTATGAAGCAAATTGAGATATGTGTAGGTGCATTTTAGAATAGACATATGTGACATTACCAAGACGTACGCATTTCAAGCTTCAAAAGCTTTGCTTCTTCCTCCGATGACCAAATCTTGTAAGAACAACTTCGCGCAGCGTATGAACAATGTACAAAAGTTCCTTTTTCTTCAGGTGAAAACGAGTGTACAACTTTTTAAAGAAAAACGCTCCTAGGCCGCCGCCATCTTGCTGATGACGATGCAGCTGGTGCGACTCTCGTGCCCCCTATCAGCTAGAAATTTTCTGCCAGTCTCTTGGACTGCGGAAACCTGCTCTTGGAAAGTTTCCACTTAATTTTTTGCATGCATGGTGCATACCCTTTTGTGTTTGTTATCTTCCACTGTGAGAGATAGGGCTGGTAAGTGCCTGCCATTCAAGCATTTCTGCTTGACATTCACTGGAAACAAAGGAGGGGAAGGACGTCAAACGGCCCCCGACGCGATTTGGCAACAATGACAACTGTTCTCCCCCTCCTAGAGATAGTAATGCTCTATGAGGGGGAGAGGGAGAGGAGGGCCCAGCAAAATGGAAGATTTCGGGGGGGGGGGGGGGGGGGGGGCCCTTCCCCCTGGCTTTGTGCCTGCCTCTCAGTCATAGCCAGAAATAGCTGTCAGGGTTGGGAACAGGTCAGTCGCATCCGTTTCTTTGCTTTGGTGGTGGTGTGAAAAAAAGAAAGCTCTCCCCAAAACAAAGTCCTCTTGGATTCGGTCTGAATGTCAGGATGTGAGTGTTGTCAACACTGCACTGTTGTGTAATTTGAGATATTTCTCAAATAAATCCTTTTTCGGATAACGCTGGACCATGTGGTACATACAATATATTGTTTGAATGTTAACACTCGCTGAATCGTATGTCCGAGTCCTGTCCATCGGTAAACACGCCATTTGTGCGAATGAAACACGCGTGCCTTTCGGCTGTATTGTTGTAAATAATTTTCGACCGCTAAGCGCTTTGTTGTTTGACGCACAGCTGAGCGAGCGCCGCCGTCAAAACTTGTCGTAAAATAAAACAAAACATTCTAGTCGCATTCGTTCTGTTGCATGCATACCCAACAAAAATAGTTAATTTTTTGTTTGTTTACTTTCAAATATGGAACAATGCTTTCTCAATGTCCTCGGGAAAATACGTACATCAGGAAACATAAAAGAAAACAGCGGAAAAAGACGAGAATTTAGCCACCAGCAGTGTGCGAAATTGCGCCTACAAGGCTGTGCCCATCGAAATCACAGTCCACTCGGTTAGGGTTATAGCAGGGACGCCGGCGAGACTAGGCTCAAACCCAGTGACTGAGCTCAAAAAAGGTACTCTTGTCCCTGGGGCTGAGTGTTTTCTGGAAAGGTGCATAGTAAGCTCGCAGCAATAGGAATACATGGGCACTATTTTCTCTTGGGGGGGCCCCTCCTCGAATCCTTACTACCTCAATAAAACTTGACCAATGTCAAGTTCTCAATAAAACTTGACCGATTGCTATTATTATTGCTCTTCTTAGATGCACCATGCATTATATTTTAAGAAAAACGTTGAATGTTTTGGGCTTGGAAGACGTAAGACAGCAATTATTGTTTGAAAACACTGTCTGACGGCACCCCCTAGTGTCTGCTCTCAGAAAGAGGGGCACCTGACAATCTTTCATTAGATTTTTAATAGAAAAAATGTCCTCCCACGAGTGTAATTTCAGGTTTCTTAGGATGCTTAGAGCCTGTAGATTGGGTTATCAACATAAACAGACAATCTCAGAAACTATTTGAGTGCCCCTTTAAACTTGTTCTCTCCAGAGCCTGTCAAGTACCAGTGTTTTGTAACCATCCTGTCAACTTATCCTGCCGTTAGTTTAAGTATGCAACCCAATCCTCCCATGACCAATCAGAGGGCAGTGGTCCAACTCACTTCCATTCCTTCCAATGATGAAGTTGGTGTGGTCTGCAAACGAAAAGTCAAGCTTGGTGTGACACATGAAGTTCCTCAGCTGCACGGACTCTATGATTCCAATGGACTGCTTTGTCTGAAAAAGTTTAAAACAAGGTCAAGGAATGAGTCCGATCTGGTGATCTCGAAGCACAAAGTTTGAGCTTGCCTCCGAATTTCAAAGCCTTCCCCAAAAAGAACAAAATTGTTATTTTCTACAAAAGCGAGTACTGAAATGGCAGGGATGTCTGATGCCTGGCAATATTCTACACTCGCTTTCACCTTGCAATTGACCGCACCGGACGCCGCTACGAGCCATCCCAGCCAATTCAGTGCCGTGAGCGTATCCTGCGATCGCACACCCCATGCATTGTTGCACCCCTCCCGAAGGTAGCACGACACTCGTGCAGCATATTTCTTGTTTTCTAATAGAACGATCTCACCGAGCGTCGGGCGCACGAGTGACGCCGCCGTAAGTCTAGTCCACACGAGGCCAGTGGCAGCAACGTTCTTAGATCTATCAGTTGACAAGTTCCACGGAAGAGCGTCCTTCGAAAATGGTTCTGTGTTGTCCGCACGTAAGCAGGTACAGGCGGGTAGCGATCTTATCACCGCCAGCAGCACCGCACCCAAGAAAGACATAGGAGGACCGTTTTCGAACTACACTTTTTTTTTGGTACAAACTTTTATATTTATCACAAAAGATGCAATACAATCACTTTTCACTGCAGGCAATGTGCGTCAAATGTTACCCCGGTTCCGTCGCCTCTGTCCGCATGGGCTGGGCTGGGAGCGTGACAAGTGCCCCCAACTGGACGCACCATGAAAACGTGCTAGGCATTCTAGGAAACCTGACAACCGACTTTGGTCGAGTAACGTTGAATGGCAGCGCACGACACGGCTTGTGCCATTTCGGGCTTTGCTTGCACGCATCTGCTGTAGGGCTGTCGCACGTGCGGAAAGGAAGTTTCCTCGACGCATTGTGGCAGTGTAATGAAACTGGCTGGTGAGATCGGTCAATTAAACGGAGAAATCAAACACCATATCTAAGAGATTTTTTTTTTTTTTTCCTGTTTTTGTCAGTAGTAGGTTCTAACTAAGATTTTACGCATGTCCAGAGTCGAAACTTCAAATCCGAGTAGGCTATTGCGAATGCAAAGTACGCATAACGCGAAACATTCACAAACAACGCCTAGTCATTGTAGATTTTGGTAAATTTTAAATAGGAAACATTTGTTTTTTTATACAGCGTGACAGAACAATACGTCAGAAATCAAAATGTTAAGAGCGCTGGGCTATTGAAAGGTCCATGCCTCGCCCCACCGTAAATTAGCGGCGAGTCCACAGGTGCGCGGAGCCCGAAAAAACCTGCATTACGTTTGATAGCTTCACGGAAATCCAATCATGCTTTTGTAGCCCATTCAGTTTCTATAACCGCAACCAACCCGTCGTGAACTAACACTTTTAAGAGGCAATTTGCGCGATTGGCATGCACCCACTTCGAAGCTTTAGGCGCGCAATATCTAAAAAAGCACAAAAGACAAAATACCTGAGATGAACTCTCTTGAGATCCACATCGGAACTTCTTGGTCGGAGAGCAATCGCTCCCCGACCAGTTTTCGATGTCTTCGGTCCTTCGTTTAGTCATTGCGACGGCGACGATAAGAGTCCCAGCAGCTGTAAGCTTCGATGAAACGCAGACGCGAACAAATCAGTTGGTTCTATGTAGCCACACCACTTTAACCACAACAAATGTTTACGTTTCTTGAAAACACGGAAGCAAAGCAAAGCGCGCTTGAACACGCTTCGGCGACCAAACCCGCAAGAGAACTAAACTATGTTACAAAGCACTCCACGGCAATACCAGGAGTTATAACTTGGCGTCGTTGCGTTTCTAGCTAAGCTGAACAAGGCAGATAATAAAAGAACGCTACCGTTTGGGAAGAAAGCCGGTGGAACAGCGATATATCAGCTGCTCGGCTGTTTTCGCGCCAAACTGTCAGCACATCCCGGATACGTCCGATCGAGCGTTTCAAAACAGAAGACTCATAGCAGCACCAATAAATGCCTTGGCCACTGCGATAACTGTGGTCCTTTACGTGAGGTAATAGCGGGTAATATTTACCTTAGCTTCGGAAATTCACGCGACTCTAAAATCCCGTGAACGCAACCTCCATAGAACAAAACCATTACATTCTTTTTTTTAAGCTTTGGCTTGGCTTATCTTGGCTACAGCCACGGCAGTGACATTTTTTTCCCATTTCTTGACTCCGTAAGTGTGACGTCATGGGTCCAAACAAACCGTTGCTAGGGTCGTTGTTATGGACGAATACATGTGGCTCGGTTTCGCTACGAAAACCCGACCGTTCAAAAATCAGGAGTAGGATTTAACTTCTAAAAATCACAGATGTAGAAAGCTTGAATGTCATATATGTTTCGACAGAAGTGTGCCGGTAATCACTCGTCTCTGAAATATTTACGACTGCAACTTCCGGTCCTCAAGATGCCTGCAGCAGACGACGAATGCAAGAAGTATGCCGTCTGCCGGCCAAACCGGGACCCTCGTTTGAATCGTGTGAATAAAGACGATATTCTGACATCGCGTTTGTTTGAAATATAATGAGTTTCAGACACTTATAAGAATTCATAGTGGGGTGCGATGCAAAATATGGTTTATCGAAAGCCCGGACGTCGATCGAGATGATCGTCTGCTAAAAGATCGCATTGCATCCGTGAGAAAAGCACTTCAGGCGATCGGTAGAGATCATAAATTTTGTTAGCGGACTCGCGCTATGCGAGGGTGCTTCGTATACCTGGCTGTAACCATCGCGTGGTGAAAGACCCTTGCAGTTTCTTCAGATTTCCGCAAGACCCCAAAGCGCGAAAGAACTGGATAAAAAAACATAAGGTGAGTTCATTACAGATTGTACTCGCATCGCGGGTTCGATAGAGATCATCACCAAAAGAGCACATCCACGGAATTTGATGTGTAACAAGGGGGGAAAGCATAATACTGCGAAATTGCGATAGACATGCAATTCTTTATTAACCTGACAACCCCAATAATAATAATAACAAACGACTTACCTCGACGGCGTACGATTTGTTTCTCATGCTGGCCTGCACTACGCCGGTAATGCACTTCAGGTCGTCGTCGTAACTGATATGCATGACGTGGTTTGATTTTACTGCATTTTCACCCCTCGTAACTCAGCTAAGTTCTTCCCAGAAAAAACAAAAACAAAAAAAGCGCACATTGCGGAGGCCTCTAGGGCCATGGTGATGCACTTGTTTTTGTCGCTTGTTTACCGACGCATTTCAATGAAGACGCCCGCTGCAACAGGGGCCAGCAAATCTATCGGCCCGTCTGCTACCAAAGCAAAGCGGTGTGTAATACTTCAGAAATGGCTTTTATCATTGCAATACGACACTGAGACGACAAGAACATCTTCGTAATTAGATATTAAGAAGTTAGGTTGCTTACAAAAAATTATTTACTTACTTGTAAGCAAAAATCTAGCCTCATGTGGAGTCTCCATGCATTAGTCCATAGCAACGTCCTTAGCAACGGTTTGTTTGGACCCAGACGCCTTGCTGTGACGTCATCACTTACGGGGTCGAAGCAAAGTTCGGCAAATGCCGAACTTTTGAAGAACAGTTCGGCAAAGATTCGGCAAAAATTCGGCAAATGTCTACGCACGCGCGAGAACGCGACGGGGCCGTGGATTGCAAATTGACTCAGTGTGACGTCATGGGTCCAAACAAACCGTTGCTAGGGTCGTTGTTATGGACAAATACATGTGGCTAGGTTTCGCTACAAAAATCCGACCGTTCAAAAATCAGGAGTAGGATTTAAACTTCTAAAAATCACAGATATAGAAAACTTGAATGCCATATATGTTTCGACAGGAGTGTGCCGGTAATCGCTTATTTCTGAAATATTTACGACTGCAACTTCCGGTCATCAAGATGCCTGCAGCCATGGAGATCATATACTAACTCTAGAGGAAAAGGTCCGCCATTTTCCAATGCATTCTGGCTGCCGCTGCCAAAGGTACCGGGAGTACTGCCACAAGCATCTGCCGAAACCACCGTTACTAGATCAACTCAGTTATGGAACTTCCCATAGACGCTGTACATTGGAGGGGGTCCGAAACCGTGTCCGATTTTTTTGCAGCTAGGTGGCGCTGCCGGCGCATTAATCCACGCGTTTTCGTCTGCTACTGCTCCGCGGCTGCTTTTGAGTCCCGACTCCTCTCGAGGTTCAGCATGGGTGTGGGTTAGTTTTTGCCCTTTCGCCAGTAAAAAGTAAAAATGTGACTACCAACAGCAGCAGAAACAATTTGAAAGTTGTCTGCTGCTGTTATCCGTAAGAAAGGCCAGAACCGCGCCGTCAATGATGATGATAGCGAGTATTAATGCGGAGCGCGCGCCCTCTAACAGGCGCCACGCAAAGGGACCCCCCTCCGGAGCGGAGTTCCAGAACTGGCCGAAACGACGACGCAGTAATGGCGGCGGTTTCGGTATCTTATTGTTGCTTGACTGACTTTCGTAAAGGGTCTATTGCAGTTTACAAAGTACGGAAACAAGAAATGACCCGTCGACATGCCTGCCACCAAGCGGCGGAAAAAACGGCGCATATTAGAAAGGGCTAGTGGGATGAGGCGCCGACGAACAGCGAGCGTAAAAAGGTCCCGGAGCGTAGAAAGGCCATTTGGCGGTATGGCAGCGCGAAGTGGCTCCCGTTCTGTAGTGATCTTTACCCCGTGTTTGCTGTCGTGTGTGGCCAATGAAGTGTTATGCCGAAATAGTCTTTAATCGCGCAGCAAATGCAATGCGAGCCGCCCTGGCCGCCCGCTTCATACAGCCTATCCAACACACGCTTTAGTGGCGCCCTCTCGAGCCGTCGACACGGAGTGCGGCAGCCGTGAGCGCTCGATTAGCTCACTATCCCTCCTCTAGTTCACGGCCATTCAAGCCAGGACCTACGACGTCATGAAGGAGGTTATTTTTTGCTTGTTTTTGTAATTCTAATTTGCCTATAACTTTTAAAATAAAGCGAATTTTGCGAAAAGAAAAGTTTCATTAAGTTACTACGTTCAGTGCGCTTAGGTTCGGTGTGACTCTGTAAGTGTGACGTCATGGGTCCAAACAAACCGTTGCTAGGGTCGTTGTTATGGACAAATACATGTGGCTAGGTTTAGCTGCGAAAATCCGACCGTTCAAAAATCAGGAGTGGGATCTAAACTGATAAAAATTGCAGATATAGAAAGCTCGAATGTCATATATTTTTCGACAGAAGTGTGCCGGTAATCGCTTGTTTCTGAAATATTTACGACTGCAACTTCCGGTCCTCAAGATGCCTGCAGCAGACGACGAATGCAAGAAGTATGCCGTCTGCCGCACGCCGGCCGGCCAAGCCGGGGCCGTCGTTTGAATCGTGTGAATAAAGACGATATTCTGACATCGCATTTGTTTGAAATATAATGAGTTTCAGACACTTCTAAGAATTCATAGTGGGGTGCGATGCAAAATATGGTTTATCGAAAGTCCGAGCGTCGATCGAGATGATCGTCTGCTAAAAGATCGCATTGCACCCGTGAGAAAAGCACTTCAGGCGATCGGTAGACATCCCACATTTTGTTTGCGGACTCGCGCTATGCGAGGGTGCTTCGTACACCTGGTTGTAACCATCGCGTGGTGAAAGACCCTTGCAGCTTCTTCAGATTTCCGCAAGACCCCAAAGCGCGAAAGAACTGGATAAAAAACATAAGGTGAGTTCATTACAGATTGTACTCGCATCGCGGGTTCGATGGAGATCTTCCCCAAAAGAGCACATCCACGGAATTTTATGTATACCAAGGGGAAAAAAGCAAAATACTGCGAAATTGCGATAGACATGCAATTTATTAATAACCTGACAACCACAATAATAACAAACGACTTACCTCGACGGCGTACGATTTGTTTCTCATGCTGGCCTGCACTACGCCGGTAATGCACTTCAGGTCGTCGTCGTAACTAATCTGCATGGTTTGATTTTACTGCATTTTCACCCCTCGTAACTAAGCCGGCTTCTTCACAGAAAAAAAACAAAAAAAAAAACCTTCCTTCCGACGCCATCTTTGAGGCGACTGGCAGAGCGCTGTGGCCACAGTTGCTGTGGCCGTTTACAGCGTGTGAAAGCGGCGCGCAGCGACCGCATGACTGCTCTGTTCCGCTACGTATTCAACGAGAAAATAAAATTAAAACAACCGATGCAAACATTTGGATTGTATTGTTTTTCTTTTTAAGGGTATTATAGCCAACGTTTGAATAGCCGTAGCGCTTTCCTGTACTATTCATGCTCCCTAGAAGAGCACCTGCGCGTAAGTGTTGTGTGTTTTTACAGGGCTCCTAAACATTTAATTAATATATGACACTTTCCACGATGGCATGAAGGGCTCATGATATTTGTATGTAACATCCGCGAGCATCTATTATTTTATGTGATTTTTTGGGAGCTTGATGTTGAGTAGCATCGTAGCTTCGCTCGCGCAGAGCAACGGCGAGGTCCAGTCAACATCGCTCAGATACACTGTTTTACGCTTGTTTTTTTTGTTTTGTTTTGTTTTTCTCGGTCAAGTAGGTCTTTTACAACCGATTGAAGGCTGATGCAAAGTGCAAAAGAGCTAGGCGACGTAACAACTTCGCTTCGCACATGAATGATAAAGGCAACGGTGCTAAAACGCAAAGGTGAACGCTCGCTTACTTTACGCTGTATCATTATTATTACGCGACTCTCACATTTCGAGAAACATTTTTGTCGAAAGCATAAAAGCGGGCTCTTGACTGCTAACCTGAACCTGTTGGCGAGTTCAACAGTCGCGCTTGCTCGCTTCCCAACAGAACGGCTTCGCGCTGCGGGAGATGCTCTTTTATTTGTAGCCAATACTGCAAGCAACCACTTTTATGAGCACTGGTCATATTTTATTGCGAGTAAGCATGAAATTCAAAAGCGCTCTGAGCTATGTGACCGCACTACCAGGAGGAGCACATTAAAATGTCGCTGACATTTATTCCTGCATTTTTCTAAAGGGGCCGAAGAGTATATATGCGCCAGTACTGAATTTATTTGTTAGTATTATTATCATGATTATAAAGTAAAATGTTTTACCTTCCGTGGAATGGTGATTTTTTTTTAATACGTTACATTTTGCGTACTTGCACCGCGGCGACACGCCGGTCATTTCCTTTTCCGCTTGTGTGCCTCGCATACGCTCGTGTGAGTATGCTAGTGTAGATCTTCAGCGTAGTTTTTATTTTTACCTGCAATAAAAATACTACTATCGTAAATTCGTGCTGTATCACAAGCAGTCCTTATAGTTTTGTTTTGAGCTACCATTTGGTGATCTCCCCAAGGAACTGAATCCAAATTTATTTAAAAATTTAATTTCATGTTGTTTTTTTTTTTGTGTGTGTGTGCGGAATCATATCTGCAATATTCCTAAGGTTAAGACAACGGGGATCAAAGATTAAACGTTCAACGCACCCATCATAGAACTCTGCAATTCGGGTTTGCACACGCCAGCTGTAAAGGCGCACTGGGCGAAGAACTGCTCGCATTCTTTAGACCCGCAGCCGCGAATGTCAAATAAAAACAAACTATCACACAGGGCCTGACGGCCCTGCTAAATATATCATACAAATCTTCCTTGTGCGAGCAGGCATAATCAGCTGGTCAGGCAAGGTAACACACGATTCTAAAACAAGTGCGTGAGTCGGCCTGCTCTAGTGCTGAAATGAAGCTCATTTTTCTAAAAAGAACTTCTTAGTGAAACCACTGAAAACAAACTTGCGCTTAATATTCGTAACTTATTCTCGAGCGGCTAACACCATCAATATACTAAAAAAAAAAAAAATGCACGAACGTTACGCGGGGAGTGGGCTGCAAGCAGAGCCTATACAGTTACTCTAACTGCGGCGGGCGTCGGGCGACGGGGACGGTGAAGCCTCAAAGATGGCGCCGAGCCTCTGATAGTACCCGTGGCCGCCGAGAGATGGCGCTAATAATGAATAAGGCCTATTCAATGAAGACGCCCGCTGCAACAGAGGCCAGCAAATCTACCGTGAAAAAACAGTGAGTGCGCAGAGGCGAGCTGGTGGATGTTGATCATGATGTAGAAAACCCGAGACTGTGGTAAAAGCAGGGAAACTTGGTCGAAGAAGAAAGACAGGGGAAAAGAACGTCTCAAACTCAGCTAATGCTAGGGATGTCGCGAACCACCTTGGGTTCGATTTCGAAAGGTTTCGATATCTTCGAAGTGAACTGAGGTTCGAATTCGAAAAATTTTGATATGTTCGTATCGACCGAGGTTCGAATTCGAAAAATTCGCAACTTTCGATCACAGTGGAGTTTCGAAATCGAAAAGTTCGAAGCTTTCACGGTTTCTAAAATTTTGAACTCGAATATTTCGAATATTATTTTACTTGAGGTTCGATAAATTCGAAGATTTCGAACTCTCCTTACTTGAAATTCGAGATATTCGAAAAATTCGAATTTCTTGGGATCTGAAGTTCGAAAATTCGATGATTTCGAAATTCTTTGGATATACAATTCGAAAAATTCGAAAGCTTCGAATTTTAATAGACATAAAGTTCGAACAATTCGAAGATTTCGAATTTCTTTCTACATAAAGTTCGAAAAGTTCGAAGGTTTCGATTCTCTTTAAACGCTAAACTCGAAAAAAAAAAACTTCGAAGATTTCGAATTTATTTTAAGTCCAAGTTTTCAAAGTTCGAAGTCTGGTTTTCATGTTCCTCCACAGTATCAGTTTCAAATAACGTTTTCACGACTCACTGGTTTTCACGAAATCAGATTTAGTAAAGTTTGGGTGTGATATTCAGACTCCGCGAAGTTGGTCAGGCAATTAAATGCGAAAACGAGTGTCCCGAATGTGCTGGAATATTTGCCAGTGCAGAGTGACGTGTGACCATAGATCAGTAATTGTGGCCGCCAGCCTGGGGGGGGGGGGGGGGGGGGGGGGGGGGGGGGGGGGGGTCTTTAACGTGCATCACGCGGTAGTGATCACACGCACGCATTGTTTTACGATACTCATCCAGTTTGAAACGGCCAGGGGCGGGCGGGAGATTGAGGCTCAGAAAAACCTAGAAGCGACCTGGCAAACTACCTCCCCACCCCATGGATGCTGGTAGTAATCCGATCGAACGCCGCCTGAGAGACGCTGGCATATTGTAAGTTAAGTTTGTAATTGTCCTGGAGGTTTATTTTCCGGGACGGAGGAATCGCCTCACAAAAAGCACAGAAGCCGACACAATTCGAGGTCGAGAAGCGTTCTACCATACAAGTGGCGTCGGAAGAGGAAAAACGGGGGGGGGGGGGGGGCTCCAGCCCCCCTTTTTTCTTTTCCGGATATTGCGGACTGTTAAAGAAAACAATACGGGGAAAGAGGGCGTGGTCAAGCTTATTTTAATCTGAAATTATTTATGCATATGCATAGCTACTGCCGCTCTTCACTGCATAAAAGATCGTAGATGGTCATTGTCGGAAACTCGTTGTCAGAGGGCACTACTTGTCACATGCTTAGTGTTTCGGAAGTTCAAAGCTATGTCTTTTAGACATAAATAACTGTGCCATTAATAAAAAAAAAGATAAACATAACAATAAATGCGGGGATAAAAAGCTGGAGAAAAAAAAACTATCAAGAATTCGCCGGAAGTGTTGTATCCTTCTATATTCAGAGGCTCAGAACTTCGAAACAAGTTTCTCATACCAAAATGTGCGCAGGGTAAAAGAAACACGTCACAGGAACGTGAAACGAGAAAAAAAAAATGTTTTCTTTATTTTTTTGGAACAATATATTAGAAATCTTCTCCCATGAGTTAAGTTATTCCTTAACGTGAAAAAACATTAAATACCTTATTTTGTAATCTGCAAATAGCAATAATATGTACTGGCTGTGGTGTTAATTTAAATGCGATACCTCAAACAACTTAGACGAAAATAAATACCAAGTTTAGGGCATAATTGCAAGTAGATACATGTTTGGACATTTCTTCGAAACTCACCTTGAATAACAATAACTTACCTAGGCTATACATAGATCATTCTTAAAAAGTTTAACACCTCTACCTTAAATAGCTTCGGCATAGCGCGCTTCAAATATGGCACAAACGACAATCGTCAAAAACCCGTCGTCCTTCCTTGCCCCTTCGGAAATTTATTTCTTTAAAACTAAGCATGCCAGAACATTTAAATAAACGGCATCGTCTTTCGTAAGGAACGCAGCACCGCATGTAAAAATTCGAGAGAAAAAAAAAATTACAAATGTACCTCACTACTTGAATTCAAATGAAAACGTCCGCCGGTCTTTCGAAGTTTGACAAACGTCGAACTTTTACCCTAAAATTCGAAGTTCGTCGAACTATTGACTTTTCAGGATTCGAACGTTCGAAAATTTTCGAATTCTCTTGATAAATAAGTTCGAAAGTTCGAAAATTGTCGAATTCCTTAGCGTAGGAAACTCGAAAGTTCGAAAAGCTTCCAACTTTTTAGTGCAAGAAGTTCGAAAGTTCGAAAATTATCGAATTCTTTGGTCTATTAAGTTCGAAAGTTCTACAAGCATCGAATTGTTCAGCGTGATAACTTCGAAAGTTCGAAAAGGACCGAATCGTTTAGCCTAATAAGTTCGACGGTTCGAAAAGCGTCGAACTTCTTAGTTTAACAAGTTCGAAAATTCGACTTCCGTCGAATTTTATGATATAGAAAGTTCGAAAATTCGAAATCTTTCGAACCTTTCGAACCGCTTGATTCGATCATCGAAACTTCGGTTCGAAAAGAGTTCGCGGCATCCCTAGCTAATGCGTGTCGTCTGCTACCAAAGCAAAGTACAGTGTAAGTCTTTAGAAATGGCTTTCATCGTTGCGATACGACACTGAGACGACAAGAACATCTTCATAATTCGATATCAAGAAGTTAGGTTGCTTACAAAAAATTAATTACTCACTTGTAAGCAAAAATCTAGCCTCATGTGGAGTCTCCATGCATTAGTCCATAGCAACGCCCCTAGCAACGGTTTGTTTGGACCCAGACGCCTTGTTGTGACGTCATCACTTACGGGGTCAATTATTAGGTCCTGAACCACCGCGAGTAACCGCGAGACTGGCCGCGAGAGCGGAAACGCCGTCATCTCACCGGAAACCGTCCTCCCGTCCTGTTCGAGCTCTCGCGCACCATCTCCGATAGGGGTGTCGCGAACCGCCCGAGGTTCGAGTTCGACCAGGTTCGACTTTTTCGAACTTTTAGTGGAAAATTCGACGAACCTTGTATTGAGGTTCGACTCGTGTGCGCATGCGCGACAGGCTGGCCAGTTGGCTTCAGATTGGATGGTGATGGCTAAGGGATGAATTAAGGGCAGCGCTGATTGGTTATTTCAGTTAATACAGTACAAAAAATTAAGTTATTAACTTCTTCAGTGATTAGAATTGGTTTCTTTTAATTGCAACTGTTTATAAAATAAAATAATCCTTTGCATAAAAAAAATTTCTCCAAACGTAGACATGCTTGTATCAAGGTCTGGCCACACTGTCCACGAAGTTATGGTGTACTAGAACTGGGCAGTGTTATGGCAGTGTGTCGTCCGCGCCGAGAAGCAACGGAGGGAGGAGGTCGGCGATGACGGCGCGCAAGGACGGCAGGGGGCGCTGCGGGTAACAGGCGTGCTCCTTCCCGCTCGGATTGCCGTGTTGTCGTACTGCTTGGGATCGCGTGGTTCGCGTCGTCGCTTTGTTTTGCTACAGTGTCTTTTTGTTTAGTGGTTGAGTGAAATGGATTGCGATCGGTACCGTTCAGTGGCATGTAGACAACGCGTGTAATGATGGAAAAATGGCGGGACAAGAGAGACGGGACGTGTTTTATGCCAGAGCAGTGATTTCCCTACACCCCCCTACGGGGGCGTACTCCCCCCCCCCCCTAACCTCAAATCCTGGGGTCCGTGCCGGGTTGCAGCAGTGGCCACCGGTCCTGAAAAGGAGCCCGTTCCCTTTTTCGTGCCCCTCTCGAGTTCGATCGGCGTGAGTCGTGGTCCCGCAACATTAAAAGGAGTGACAGGGAGACTCTGCTTCATGTAATGCAGGCAGTCATGACAGTCGTCCTCTACATTTTTTTTTTCCGGACTTTCCGCACTCTGTAAAGTAACTGCTAAATCGGTTTTGTAGACACTGGCTTCGACACACCGACGGGTCCTGTGCACGCTGACTGCATTAGAAAGGCTTGGAGAAGTGACCGTGAAAATGTGACGTTGAAGGTTATGGGCCTCACATCAGCAAAGTATTTTTTTTTTCCCCGAACGGCTTTGAAAAGATGAGGGTTGGCCCAGCACTCCGTCTCTTCAATGAGGAGGTGCTGAGAGGCCTCTTTTTTTACCGCAAGAAAATTGAAAGGTCTTGTGGCCCAGCGCAAGATACTGAGTCCTTTATCCTGAAGATGTCGAAGCTCATCAAGATCTTGGCCTCGTGTTGGAAAATGTAGAGGTACAAAACACCATAGGCGCCGACTACGGGAGAGCTCGGGAGCCCCCCTCTCCCGAGCTCTTGGGAAAAGCAAGTACCATCGCCTCTGGAATTTTTGGATGCACCTCATTAATCTCATATGTGCACTGGCGCCCGGTGTATAATTAAAAATTTATCTGTGCGCCCTGGTTCCCACACATATCGATAGCTGGTGCTCAGTGGATAAATAGGAATTTATCCACTCTGGTTACTACCAGAGCTGGTGAGTGGACACATTTTTCTAACTATTCCCACAGTCCTGTTCGAAGACCCTACGTAGTAACTGCAAATACGATAAAGGCTAGTGCTGGAAATTCCTTCGAAAGCCCGTAAAAGTAGTTGCGAAAGACGACAGTGGCACCTCTATAGCGTACCATGCATGCAGCCTACAGAAGTAGACGATATAATCTGTTTTGTAAGCCCCGTTTTGTTTTCCCAAACGAAGAGCTTCAACCACGGAATTCATTGATCACAACTACATTGACAGCGAAATTATAGGGTCACAAAAGCAGACATTTGTTTAGATATCATGCCATCAGCATGCTTATCCTACGTTATCCAGGGGATTCCACACGTTTGGGACGTCCCTTTCAAGAGACTTCCCGAACGTTTCCCATGGGGAAGGATGGATTTTCCGCCTATTCAGAACGCAGCACTGTTAGCGCGAACAAGCGATCGCCGGTTTTTCTATGATAAACCAAAGGATCTCAGCAAAGTTCTGATTGCTGGGGAAAAAGCTCATTCGGGTCTATAGTGCAGGTGATAAAATTTCGTCCTCGCTAATACTCTTTCGAAGTAAATGAGGAAAAAGCGCCAATGTCGTGTTCGCGCTAGCAGTGTCGCGATGTGTACTGTGGCGTCCTGCCCGAAGATGCACGTCTCGGGCAAAGCATTTGGCAACGAATTAGTGCGATAAATAATATGTGAAACAGCAGAAATAAAGGGTACCGTAAAGAGTTAGCCAAACAATACGAAACAATCGAACCCGTGCGGAACGCCAAGCCAGCCAGGCGCTACCGCTGCCTGCGCTCCGCACTCCGGTAGCACGCCTACTACACGTTGCGCCCTCTCGCGGCCACCGATCCGGTCATCGCTGAAAGTGCCCCCCCCTCCGCCCGCGCTCGCTACACTGTCCAGTATTCTAGTACACCATAACGAAGTCGAACCGGTCGAATTTGGGGAAAAGTTCGAAGGTTCGTCGAACCGGTTCGATCCAGTCGAACCCCGAAAGTTCGACCTAAAAATCTGGTTCGACAAAAGTTCGCGACACCCCTAATCTCCGACGACGGAGCTCGCGGAGCGCGCTCCGGGCGCTCCGCCACCGTGCACCGGAAGTGAGACGATGTCGTTTAGTTCACGTGGTTCACGTTTAGTTTAGCTCGAGTGCACTCTGACCGCTGGAGCGCGCTCGAGCGCGTTAACTTAACGCGCCCAATGCATAGTGCGGAAAAAAAGGGGAGGGGAGACCAGTTTGCCGAATGTCAACTTCTACTACATTTCGTAATTTAAGCGATGCAAACTTCTACAAAACAAAAACATACGTGAAGTGTGGCTGCCTTTAAATAAACTTGGCGTCATGCGTATCTTAAAAACGACTTGTCACTAAAATGGTGTTGTGGGGAAAAAAAGAGAATTTTCGCCGCTTGACGAGAGAAAAACCGAAGTGGCAGTGCGGCACCAGAGTTGCTGCTAGAGCTCGAAGGCTCGGATGGGTCGAAAGCAGGCTCCCTATGGCAAGCGAAAGCGTCGGAAGTACCACATTGAGAATACTCGTAAGCGACCGTCTGTGGAAGCTTCGCACGTTGAGGTTCTGGTGAGATCGAGCCATCGTGTTCCAACTCGGATGGTTTTGTTTGCGAGAGTAACGAAGGTGGTCCTCAAGCCGCGACCGTGCAGGGAGGCGTTGGGAAGACTCGCCGTCCACTCTCTGGTGAAGGGGACCCGGTATGTCCCGTGGCAGCGGTGGTCGAACACAGTCAGTGGGTCCGAGCACAGCGTCACGCGACAAACCCAGTGATTGAACATGTGTGCTGCTGGTCCGAACTATGACATGCGTTCGTGTCCAGTTCATTCCGGTACTCAATCTCAGCCCGATCTAGGTGGTTTTGGCTTTCCGCTGTGTCGCAAGGTGCTAACGGTACTAATGCGCCAGAACCAAAAGTGGGGCGTACAGCCGCGGCCCTTAGCGCGACCGTTCAGGACTAAGTAAACGGTATCTTGTGCTCTATAATAATCACATGTCGTTAGTATAGACGTTTGCAAGCATGGCGTCCCGGCTGGTGCCCCATCCGTGCAAGCACGTGCAGCATGCACGTGAAGATAGCCTTGGCAGGCCTGGAATTCCACGTGCTTGCTCACACGAGGAAGAGCATGGCGGCCGCCAGATGCCCTGTTTGCAATCGTCTATATAGGAGGTATTCACTGGCCGCCATATTTGAGGTCACTGTTTAGAGCGCATGCTCAGAACGAGCTCGCATTAATAGGCTGCCAAGACCGGCAATCTTGGTGGTGCGGAATGCACGTGGCGAAAGAACTGTGGAAGCTCGCGTTCAGCACGCGCTCCGCAGCCGAGCACACAGCTATGGCCGCCAGTGAATACTCCCTATAGGCTGTGTCTACAGTGCCGTCCGACGGCACTCCACTCGCGCCTACAAGTGCCGTCCGAAAGAGAGTCGGACGACGCGTGTATCACTGGGGAGCTCGTTAACACACCCCCCCGCCTGTACTATGCGGCTGCTAATTACAAAACTATTGACCCATTTGGCCCCGTCGTACACGCCGCTTCGCGGCGTCCAGCCGGCAAACCAAGCCCCGTTGTCCCCCATGCACTTCCGGAAACGAAGTCCCATACCATTTTGTTCAGCGGACTTTCTTCGACAACATTCAATTTTTTCCAGTGTTGATCATAAAAAAGAAATGTAAATATCTCCAAATGCGTCGACGAAACAAAATGTCCGAAACCAGGGACCGCTGCTTATGAGGCAGACATCCTACCGCTATGTTACACTCCACTTCAAAAAATCTTTTTTGAGAACTTTTTATACGAGACTTTCGGACGGCACTTGAACGCATGAGAGGAGTACTGTCGGACAGCACTTGAACGCTCTGCAAGAGTGCCGTCGTACGGTACTCTAGACACTACATAGTATATATTCTACTTGCTAAGCCAAATAAATATTTGCAACTTGTGAAAATATGTTTGCGTGACGATTTACCGTTCACTCTCCTGACGGATATTAGCGAATCCTTTATGTCCGTGGCTATGAAAATTCGAAGGTCGCGTCGTTTTGTTAGCGAGCGCAGTTTCCGCGTACAGGCAATATGTATTCGCGTTTCGGGCGGGAATATTCACTGGCGACCATATCTGTCTTTTACTGCTGATGGCAAACTTCCACAGTGTGTTTGCAACATGCACTTCACACCCTCAAGGCTGGGGGTCCTTAGTAGCTTATAAGTGTGAACCTGTTCTGAGCATGCACAGTGAACAGTAAACTCAAATGTGGTGTCCGGTGAATACATTCACCGGACACCATATTTGAGTGCACTGTTCACTAGGCATATCCAGAACAAGCTTACGCTCATAGGTTCCCAAGACTGGCAACCTCGATGGTGCGTAATGCATGTTGCAACAACTCCGTGGAAGCTCGCTGTCAGCACGCGCTGACCAGCTATGCACTCGGCTACCACTGACAGTCAATACCCCCTACAATAAACATGTCTGTCTGTCAGCAGCAAACAAAAAAAGCAAACTGTGTATGTACAAATGAAGAGCCTTGTCGGCTCGCTACCTACTTTCCAACTTCATTGCTCACTTCTAGGCCGCAATCGGCCATCGAGGACCTCTACCGACATCCGAAAGCACACCGTAACAGATGCTGCCCACCCAGGTACTGTAAAGAATGTGAGGCCGCACTAATCGGTGGTCCACCTTTTCAATCCAGTTTCCTGATGACCCATGTTCATCTTGTCAATGCTTACCTAGATCTGCCGGCTGCCCAGGGACATGCCCCTGCACCGGATTGTGGCAGTGGCGTCAGCCTCTTCGGTGGTAATGTCCCCACTGCTGGCAGCCCAGGTACTTTTAAGTTCCATGCTAATGCTGTCAGTGTTGCCCCTTTCCGATTTGCCCGTTGCCCTCATTGTTGAAAGGTTTTCAGGTTTCGAAATGAATGCACTGTTGTTTGAGATTTTGGTCTGTGTCAAATTGTTTTCGGCATTGCTGTGCAAAGGTAAATTCTGCCGGAGCACCCAGTATCTTGCCTATCGATGCACTATGTGATTACGAGAAGCTGTGAACCAACACTCGCAATTGACTTTGTTTTGTTTTCTGCGTGATAAACATCGCTGTCGTCACCGTCGCACATAGACGGCGACGCGATCATGTCTCGTTGAGGAAACGCAGCCATGTTGACGAGACGTCGCCGGACATCACATATGAAACACGTGCCGACGAGCCTTTCATCGACGAAGTGGGACCCCGTGTCTACCAGGCCAATAGGTTTATTAGCATATTAAATTCTTCAGTTAACACAAAGTTATGAACAAACAGCCTTAGTCTTTTTTTTTTTTTTGCACTGTGTCTAGTAATGTGGGAACATGTATGTTTTTTAATGATGGGCCATTGTAAATTTTGAGGAAAGTGAACTGTTTCAGAGTGACTTATCCTGTTACATACAATACGCAGAAAGGACAGGGCCAGTCTGTTCTGCAAGAATTCATACATTGTACGTCTTGCTAAATTTTTGTTCCGCGTTAATGCGTCTTTAGGAGCATTCATACGCGCTGTCAGCATGGCACATGTGCAGATGCGTCACTGGAGTCTGGTTTCTGTGCACGTGCAGTTCCCATTCCTGCTGTAGGTAAATGCCGACTTGTTTGTAAGCAGTGTGTCGGCATATATCGGCATGTGCACGATATTGTACACTCCGTGACTGTAACCTAAATTAAAATGATTCCGTTTAGTGTGAAAGTATGTACCGTAATATCTTGAAAGATAGGCCACCTAAATGCGAAGCAAATCAGGTGAAAATGAGGAGGAAGCTAACTGTCAGTGCGAGATCGAGAAAAGATTTTAAAATGCCATTTTTGTATCCTGTGACCTGCCAAACTTGTTTTCACATTGAGGGGCAATGGAGCGTAGACAACTGTCTTTCTCTTCCCAGTCAGCAATGTTTGCTCATCTCCAGCCGTAGCTCACTAACCCCCCGTTTCGGCCGAGTTCACCATTGGCCAGGGTACTGCAATTGCTAAAACTAAACTATCTTGCGGTGGCTTTTGTAAAAAAAAATAGCAAATCATGTTAAAAATAGGGGTGGACTATCTTTCGGGATATAACGGTAAGCAGACCAATCAAATTAAGCCAGTAATGGGGACATTCCGAAAAGACTGTTAACATTGACGCCACTCAATTGCGTCAATGTTAACGGCTTCGCACCAGCGTGCACACTTCAAGCTTTCCGGCGTTCCATTGGAGCATGTGGCAGTGATGGAAGTGCCATTTTACCTTTTGGAGCAGGCCTTGTAGCAGGCAAAATGTTGTTTTGGAGCAGGTAGTGGCCCTTTTGGAGCAGAGTCCGGCATATGTTGGCATATTACTTGATAATGAAATAATGCTGCATTGCTATATAAAGCCCATCTCTATTATTGGAACACAGTGCCTGTCGCCTTTTTAAGACAGGATATATAAAATTCAACAAAGTAAACACAAAAAAAAACAATTTACTTAAAACCAAGTTTATCTGCTCGTCAGATAAAAAAAAATACAATTAAATATGTCACACTGAGTTCTGATGGTACAGGATATTTAGTTTTATCAGCCTGCACTTCTCTTAAAGGGGCACTGACACACCAAAATCATATTTTTTTTTATTATCCGAAACGATTGAAAACGATGTCGGGACATTACCCTCAAAATTTTAAACTTTAAAATTCAGTATTTGTGAATTAAAAAAACAATTTCCAAATGCCGAATTTGAAGTTCCCGCGCGATCCGCGCCAGTGCAGTGACTCAAATTTTGCGGTCTCCTGCGACTCGACTTTCTTTTGGACCTCCGCCGTTGCTACGGCGACCAGAAGCGAGGAGGAGGCGCCGGCGGGAAACAACCGGTTTTTCTCCGACTCGCCCACGGTGTACCGTGGACTCGCCAAGAGCGCCGGCAAGTTTTCCGAGGGAGGGTACAAATCTAGGAAGCAACATCACACCGAACTCTGATTTTTGGTATTTCAAAAAGAGGAGCCGTAGTGCGTTCGCAATTGCGTTAAAAAACATGTTTTACGATTGCCGTTATTTAATGTTATAGAAATTTAACCTACAAAGCTTCTAAATTTCCTGATTTTTGACGTCACCGATCAAAAGAAGCGAGGAGGTGAGCGCGGGAAATACAAACGCCAAAACTAAAAAGGCGCGCGCGCGCGCGGGAAAATTTTTTTTCGCGATGCGTTTTTTTTTGCGTGTCTATGACTACAAGTTGCATCGTTTTAGACAATAAAAAAAATACGACCTTTGGGTTGTCAGTGCCCCTTTAAGGTATCTGCAGCAGCATCTAGCGACCCTCACTATTGTGGAATGTTTTAGTTCAGATTAGAGTTGTCTTTCAGGCAGCAGCTTCAAATATTGCGGTATCTGATATTCGCTTCAAAAAATCCGATTCATTTTCGATGTGCTGGCGAAGTCACGATCGGATCACGGCGAGTTAACCCGTTGAGTGCGCTCCTTGGCATGCACCGACGCGCTGCAGAGAAGCGACACCCGCAGAACAGACACCGCAGTCGCGCGAGTCGCGCAGTGCTTTGTGCTCCGAAAAGGACGGTGAGGCTTTACCAGCACTACATCCAGAGTTTGGTGCAACTCAACTATTCGCGACGTGCGCGACCGAGAGCATCGCTGTTGTCGGCCTTCCACGATTAGCCGAGCGCTGACTATGACGTCGGAAAGGGGATTTATCATCGACGGAAATAAGAGGAATGAAAGAACTTTAATTTTGACGGTGTTGGCAGTGTTCCTTTGAGAGCGCAATGATTTCAAGCTTCCACCATGCTATTTACAAACGCCATCAAACTTGTTGTTTGCAAACCATAGGAGGGCGCCACCAAAACATCTCGCCGCTAATACTTCGTTTCAGCTTCGGTGCCAGCGAAGCCGAAACTACAAGCGCACGCATGGAGCCCGTAACGGTGCCCACACTGCACGAGCCCACGCGCGAGTCAGGAATGCACAGAGCATTGGGCTTGCGCTAGCTTTGACTTCGCTGGTAGCTAGCGCACGGGAACAGGGTGGGCCAAGATTGAAAACATCCAGAAGCACGGCCTTTTTTTTTTTTTTTTTTTTAAGTAGGCTGCTTAGTGGGATGGTTCTTCGCTTAGCCTCTGCGGCTTCGGTCTCAGATGTTGCTAACGTTGTTCCTTTCAATGATGATGATGATAATGCGCCCTCGCAGTTTCGGTTTGTGTAACAGTTGCGGCGCGGAAAATAACTCGGTATCGCCACGCGCTCTGATAAGACTTCAATTTTTATTTTTTATTGCTACATCTCATCTTGGCGCAGGCATGGCGCAATTCTTCGGTAAAAGGACAATTTGGCGCTACATGTAGCAGGATTGCGTCCTTGGCGCAATTTGGCGCAATTGGCGCAGCACTTCCATCACTAATGTGGTTAGAGCCTCACGGCTTTGGAACGGCATTCTAGGAGCAACAGCTGATGCAGGAGAGCATTTGCGGTATCTCAATGGGCGTGTAAATTATGCTTACTAGTTGTGCAGGCTGACCGACAGCTACAAAGGCCTATATTTTAGTTCTCAGTTCCCGTGCATCAGTCAAACGGCAGGTCGCAGAGATCTCACTTAACTTGGCTGCAATGCTGCTAATACTACAGGGCGTTTTCAGATAAGATCGAACAACCATGTCCGGTGACCATTTTTAATTTTGATGAAATAAATATATTGTGCTGGCTTTATGCCCAGAAGAATAAAACCAATCCTTGTTTTCGGAAAAAAAATTTTGTCTTTGCGAAACAAAATTGTAAGCGCCCCCTCAGTCACATGCGCGTTTTACGTATCGTGCGATGTTGACATTTCGAGCGGCTTCCCCCAAAAAACTGTTTTGGCTACGGGTCTTAAAATACTCACTAACAAATTAGGCATAGGAAGGATTGACAAAAAGTATTAATCACCGAGTATTAGTGTAGTTATTTTGAGAAAAAAAATCGCAAACGCGGCACATTGCGCAATAACGCTCTAGATTCAAGAATATTTTTCTCCGTATCTATAAAGGCTAAGGACTTCAAACTTTGCCAGTGTGTTGCCCTGTATATAGTTCATCTTTGTGCGAGATATTGTTGTCCTGGTTAGCTGGAGAAATTTACAAGAAGTGCTCACACGGGGGCATTTAACTAAAAATGCATTATTTTGAAAATCATTTAAAAAAAGGCCATCTTTAATTTTCTTTAAACTCTCTGAAAGTAACGTTTATAACATGTACTAACAGAGTCTGCAAAAACATGATGCAATATTTGTGTTGCTTTTAACTTATAAAGCGAGAAACATGGCCAAATTGACGCTAACGCGGTTGCCATGAATGGTGCGTGCACTTACTCGTTTTTCACAATTTCATTTTTATTAAAACATGTAAAAATGCTACAGGGTGGTCAGAAAAAGACAAATTGACAGCACGGAGGTGGACGTTAGTTTTGAAGGGAAAATTCCTAATACATTTTCGTACAACCGACCCAAAAATGTACATGGGCCGGAGCGATCGAGGTGCGCTACCCTTTAACATGCTTCGCGGTTCCTGTTTCAACAGCCGGCGTATAGCGTCTCCGTCTACGTTACGTAAAGGAAGCGACCGGAACGACTTTGCAAACAAATCAGCCTACAACCTTGGCGGTAACATGATAGAGGAAGTAGGGCGCGGCAGAACCTGAACCTGCGCCGCGTGTGAGCGCCAATAGATCCGCCGCCGTGGAGGGCCGCACAACGGTAAAAATAAGAACATGAAGAGGAAAAATATTGATGATGAGATTGTCTGTAACTTAATTTATAAGACAACGGTTTGGAGAATCGTGAAATCCAATTTGGGTATGCCCATGTGACCTTGGTAAGTAATGGTGCAACAAGCCACTTTAAGAACAAGTACCAACTACACGAGCTGCAAAGCCACAAATACACGTCAGCGAGGTGTATTTTTTCCGCAGCTTGACATGGCAAGAGTGCCTGTGATTGAATCGGGGGTCGTGTCAAGCACCAGACAACGCTGTACAGCCTCCGACGGCCCACCAAGTCGGTGATCAAGTCGGCGTCAGAGATGGTTGCCCCACTGAACACTAAACTGCCGAACGTGAAACTAATCCACGTCCCGAAACCTGACGTCAAAGCGCTCAGGGACATGAAAGCAAAGGACTGGGACTCTGTTTCCGTTGTGCGTGGGATTCAGTCCTGTCACTTGTGGCAGTGTACGCGGTCCGACACTTCGCAACCGCAGCTGTTTTAGCAAGAACAGTAGCCGCTGAAAATATATATCTTTAAAAGTAAAGTCTCCTATGGCTGCGAAAAGCAGATTGAGGTCGCGAGCTTGCGGTGCCACTGAGAAGAAACGAACAGTGATCGCTACAGGCAAGTCGGGAAAAAAATGTTCCTTTCGGAGTGCCAGTAGAGTGCCATGACCGACTCAGGTCAGCGTCCGGTAGAAAGAATTCATGCGACAAGCTCCGAATGTGCGCACAGGATCTTGATTAATTAAACTAGTTTCAATTGTACCACTTTAAACATGTGTTCTTTCTTATAACTATTGAAAGGTCAGCAGCCCAGCCTCCCCACGAAGGGTAGGTTCCGAAATTCACTGATCCGACAAATCTGTATTTAAATTGTTGACTTGTGCTTCAAACTCACGTGTAATCTTTTGTATGAATTCTAATTTTTCACGAATTCCCGTCACAGTGCTTTCTCTTAACAGACTTCCTAAATTTTTCGACCCCTTGCTTGCCCTTGTTTGAAATTGGCAACGTCCTATCTTTTTCCACTCCCGTTACGTCGATTGTGTATATTTAAAACCCTGTGAAGTAAAAAAAAACAAAAAACATTGCAAACCATTTTTGAAGGGCCTGATGGGACAGATTATGAGCCTTGATCTGTGAAAAGTGAAAGAAAAATTGCGATGGCCTTTATTTTAAACTGAGTTTCCACTTATTGCAAAATCGGTAACCTGTCTAAACTTCAGTTTATTTACTTTAGAAAGGTTATCGTTTTTAATTTCAATGACAATTTATGCAAATATAGAACATACGCATTCAAAAGATTTTAAAAAATTTGAATTTCCAGTTTTTTAAGATTCGGATCGATAAAGCTCTAAATTGCTTCGTAATCGATAATACATGTTTACCTCCTCTTATTTTATGTAGAGTCTCTGCACAAAGAATATTAAACCTAAGAGACAGCAGTTTTCTTTAATAAATATCCAAAAAGACGGTTTCATGAAAGTCGCAAAAACGAGAGCGTATACCGACAGCGACTTCGTAATTTTTTTTTCCTCAAGAGAAATTTTATGTTCGGCAGAAAAAGTTTGAATATGTTTTTGCGCTTGCACAACAAGTAAAACATACATCATTTGCTAAAAATAAAAAAAAAATGTCGACCGGACATGGTCGTTCGATCCTATCTGAAAACGCCCAATACAGATAATCTCAGGCAATCGGAATTTTTTTGCTTTTAGGTATCTTTTTCTTTTCTTTTTTTTCTGCGCGTTGTTTGGCTTTCCACTGCGGCGGATCTATTGGCGCTTACAGGCGGCGCAGGTTCAGGTTCTGCCGCGCCCTACCTCCTATGTCATGTTACCGCTAAGGTTGTGGGCTGATCTGTTTGCGAAGTCGCTCCGGTTGCTTCCTTTACGTCGCGCAGACGGGGACGCTATACGCCGGCTGTTGAAACAGGCACCGCGAAGCATGTTACAGGGTGGCGCACCTCGATCGCTCCGGCCCATGGGCATTTTTGGGTCGGTTGTACGAAAATGTATTAGAAATTTTCCCTTCAAACTACCGTCCACCTCTGTGCTGTCAATTCGTCTTTTCCTGACCACCCTGTAGCATTTTTACACGTTTTAATAAAAATGAAATTGTGAAGAGCGGGTATGTGCACGCACCATTTATGGCAACCGCGTTAGCGTCAATTTGGCCATGTTTCTCGCTTTATAACTTAAAAGCAACACAAATATTGCATCATGTTTTTGCAGACTCTGTTAGTACATGTTATAAACGTTAATTTCAGAGAGTTTAAAGAAAATTAAAGATGGCCTTTTTTTTAAATGATTTTCAAAGTAATGCATTTTTAGTTAAATGCCCCCGTGTGAGCAATTTTTGTAAATTTCGCCAGCTAACCAGGACAACAATCTTTTACGCAAACATGAACTATATACAGGGCAACACACTGGCAAAGTTTGAAGTCCTTAGCTTTTATAGATACGGAGAAAAATATTCCTGAATCCAGAGCGTTATTGCGCAATGTGCCGTGTTTGCGATTTTTTTTTCTCAAAATAACTACCCTAATACTCGGTGATTAATACTTTTTGTCAATCCTTCCTATGTCTAATTTGTTAGTGAGTATTTGAAGACCCGTAGCCAGAGCAGTTTTTTGGGGGAAGCCGCCCGAAATGTCAACATCGCGCGATACGCAAAACGCGCATTTGACTGAGGGGGTGCTTACAATTTTTTTTCGCAAAGACAAAAATTTTTTTCCGAAAACAAGAATTGGTTTTATTCTTCTGGGCATAAAGCCAGCACAATATATTTATTTGATCAAAATTAAAAATGGTCACCGGACATGGTTGTTCGATCTTATCTGAAAACGCCCTACAGAGTAATGCATAACCAGTGGCGTACCAACTTGATTTTGAGAGGGGGGGGGGGGGGGGCAAACCAGACCCCTCCCTCCCCCCCTAGGACCGGGAGGCGGTGCCCTTGAAATCCCTTGGGCGGGTCAGCCAGTGTTTCCTGCCCAGTGGTGGCTGTTTCAGGGGGGGCAAAACAGATGCCTTGCCCCCCCACTCTGAGAACTGGGGGGGCAAGTGCCCCCCTTGCCCCCCCCGGTTAATTGGTACGCCCATGTGCACAACATTGCCTTCTAGGCACATGTGTAAGTTTTCACTGTTTTGTGGGTTGCAGTTTTCATATGAATTAGGCAAATCTGTTTTCAAAAATCCACATTTTAGGGAATATGCTGTTTTTTGTTTTAATTTCATAGAAATATTATTTGAGAGAAACTGAACTGAAATTGTGCACAAGTAAAGTACAAAGTAAACGAGAGGTTATGTACTCTAAGTAAAGTAGTAAGCACCCCGGGCGCAATCTACTTGAAGTAAAGGACTCTAAGTACAATGTACTTTTAAAGTAAAGTACTAGTTCTTTTCAACACAATCTTTCATGATGCCCTTTCATTCCCCTATTGTACAGTGTTTTTTGTTTTTTTTTAACTGGTATGCTTTGCCCCTGCGGTAATTGGGGGTGCATCAGTTATTTCGGGAAATGGTGGCGGATATTGGATAAAGTAAAGTAGTCACAGAGTACGCAGTTATTTTCGGAAATGGCGCCGAATTTAGAAGTTTGTTCGATTTTTTAGGGGCGAAGCTCCTTAGGGGCTAGCCATGTCCGTAGGTGTCCATAGCTCCGGCGTCCGGTGCTCGTGCTCCTGCTCGTGAGCTCACGTGCTCGTGTAGGGCAAAAAAAAAAAAAAAAATGAAAAAAGAAAGATGAAAAAAAAGTCTGTTTGCGCAGTCGACAAGATTCGAACCTGTGCGGAGAGACCCCAATGGATTTCTAGTCCATCGCCTTAACCACTCGGCCACGACTGCGGGACGAGTAGGGGGTTCTGAGATGTGGTAGTAACTCAAGAGCTGGGGATGTCATGGATGAAACGTTGCATGTAGCCGCTCATCGTCTATACAGGAGAGGGCGCTGCGGTCAAATGCGTATATAATCGCGTTAAACTTTGCATGCATTGGCTCAACGTTTATAGACAAGAGGGCACTGCGGTCAAATGCTCAAATGCGTATATAACCACGTTCCATACCACACATTCTCTTTCTGACATGGATGAAAACGAACGAAAGGCTCGGCATGCTGCGGCTCAACGCCTATGCAGACAAGCACCACCAGAGATTCGCCCCAATCAACATCATTCACGACGTGGAGATGCGGTCAATTTTTTTAATTTTAAGCTCCTCGTATTGGCTTGCACCGCAGGGGCTTAAACATACTGGGAGAGCATGGCGTCAGCCCCCTAGCTTCCGCAGGCGATTCTCTCATAGGGGAGTGTCCTCTCCCAATATTTTTAACCTCCTCGCTTGCACTGACCGAGCCAGATGTAGCAAGATTTCCAAAGTCTACAGGAAAGTCGCCCCACGTGACGTCAATCGTCCGCTAAATTTATTCGGGAATTGAATTGGTGTTGAGGTCATGTGACGTAAATTTTCCCGCTAAGTTTAGCAGGAAAATTGCTGTTAAGGTCACGTGCTGTAAAACAGTACCTCAGTGTATGCATACTTGCTCATGTGGTGCACTAAAAGTACCATTCCTAGTACAAATTTGTGCCCTATTACTCCCAACGCTACTGAACATTGAGCAGTTCAGCACTGCGAGAAACGTCAGAAACATCTGTGTCTGCAGAAAGTGACTCTTGGAACAAGCTCCTAATCTGTTTATGGCTGATCATTGTTTTCTTCTTTTTCCTTGTCTGGATGCACGCAACCTTGTCTTTATGTCTGTAGGTGACAGATGGACCTTCCCACCAAAAGCGGCCAAGGGCATCCAGTTCAGATGTGGTTTCTGCTACTACATCACCAAGAACCAGCATGGAATGGTCAGCCACCTGGTTCACCATGCGGAGGGACGACGGCTCGAGTGCCGGCACTGTCCTCTGCTTCCTTCAGGTTTGGAACTGTACCACCACAACGATCCGGATTTTAAGCCACTCAAAAGTGCCAACAGGATGAACACCTTTGGCTTTGAAAGAAACATACAAAAAAGCACACCATAAAAAAGAAAACAATCCCAGGCATAAGGAGTGTTTGAGACTCGAGCGGGGCACCCCTCCGACCACCCGCACGGACCGCACCGTCAACGCGAACGGGACATAAGCACTTTTTTGCATTTTTATGTGGAAATGGTATTGCGTTAATTCCGTTCCAGTTTGTAAATTTGTCAGGTACATTCCCCTGCACTGACACCCGTCGCGACGTCTTTTTCTGACCTTTCTGAAAATAGCGAGAGTGCGCATGCATAGCTTTGATAGGCGTCGAAGATGCGCGAGAGCGGAGATTCCGAAAGGCTTTGGAAATGACATCACCCTCCGGGAAGGAGGGGCTCAGCGGTACTTTGGTAATGATTTACTGCAGCCTCCGTACACTAAATTAAAAAATAATCTTGATACTTGTGATCCTGGAGGCAAAGTGAAGATGATTTAAGTGTTTTTCCTCAAATACAAAACCGCTTGAGTTTCCTTTTAATTGGAGCATTGGTTTGCTGTACCACACCCGTAGGCATGTGGGCAAGAAACCTTGTACTAAATGTCAATGGGGTCCCAAGACTGCAGAAACTGAGTTGGCTTTCCAGATCTGCTTCCAGGGCAAAAAACGGGAAAAGTATGAGCACTGTCCCAAAGCTATCGGGGGTCTCAAACTCATTTTAGTGTAGTTGCCAGATTGCCCATTTTAGAAAGGTCTAGAACCAACGTAAGGCTGGAAGTTAAAAGATCTCCTAGAGGGGAGTTCGCATTCTGCTTTTTGTGAACTTGCAATTTTGCCAGTGATATCTTTCGCTTTAACTTGTCTCTAGGACTACTTTGGGCCCTTACCTGATGTGATAACCAGAATTAAACTCTCTCTGCAATGTGGCCAATTATGGCATAAGGGTCCTCTTAAATATTTTTTTCTGATTTAGTAATCACATTCATCATAAATATGCCGTGTTTGTAACTAGCTCCATCCGCTAACTGTTTCAGGAATCGCCAGAGAAAACTGAGCTGCGTTAACTTTGGTGGTCAACACAGGCTGCTCTATCTCCGAAACAAAACGCTGAGACCGTGCTACACTGCCAGATCTTTGCGTTAGGCCTTTGAAAATTTTCGGCGTACAAAAACATCCGAGTAGTTCGGTGGTTGGAGATTTGCACAAAGTACCTGTTACGGCTGGAAAGCGTACCTTGCGTTTGCAGCCATCTTTATCAATTCTAGCACAGACTTGTTAAATGGCTAGCTCCTTGTTTCCTGTAACACGCTTCCTTTAATGCTCCTACAACGAAAAACGTTAAATTAAAATTGATTGCATGCAAGCCCTGCATCAGCATTTTACTAGAACTCGCGTCCTCGACGATTAAACCCGAGTCCCAGCAGAATGCTGGTGCAGCACTTATGTCAAATCTGCACCGTGCTGGCCTCTGGTAAGTAAAATAGAGAGACCAGCTTAACAGCCTTGTTGTCTTGGAGGTGTTAAATAAGAGTGTTCACACATGTGGTGGGGGAGCTTCCAGGAGGGGAGAGGGAAGAGAGCCCGCACCTGCTTCAGAGGAAACGAGGATTTACGAACTTGATGCAACCCTTGGCGAAGGTTTCTTTCAGAGATGCCATGCATGACAATTTTTGTGGTGTCGAGGCACAAAATGCTTACGAAGTTCATCTGTACAGTAACTCCACAAAGTGACACAATGCATTCTGTGTTACCACCGCCTTGTCCGCAATAGTGGGAAAAAATGGAACATTGTTTTCCTTTCTCTTTCATAATACACGCGGGGATGTCTATTTCCATAGGTTGGGGAAGTGCCTGCTCGAAGGACGTCTGCTGCCTACTGGAAACCACCACCAACAATCTCTTCAAATGCTGTTTGTGCACCCACTTCGCTGGGGATCAGCGTGAAATGCTCAATCACCTCTTCCTTCATTGTGATGAACGACTTAAGTGCCAGCAATGTTCAAAATCTTTTTCCAAAGCAGAAGACTTGAGGTACCACACAGAGATTCACAAGCCAGAAAGAACTTGCGAGTATCAATTGTGGTAACAGTCTTTCAGAAACATGGTCATCTGGTAAATAACATTCCCGCCAACGAAGGTAAAAAACCTTCCAAATGCCCAGAATGCCCCAAAGCATTTGCTCAAAGTGATATATTGTACAGCCACATGCAAACCTACACCGGTGAGCAGCCTTTCCGAGGCCAGGAATGTCCCAAAGCATTTTCTCGTTGAAGTAAGATGAGTTGCAACATTCGAAGCGACAGAAATGAGAAGCCCCACAGATGCAAGCCGTGTCCCCAAGCCTTTGCTCGTAGTGGAAAGTTGAGGCAGCACATTCGGACGCACTCAGGTGAGAGATCTTACAAATGTGAACAATGTCCCCAAGCCTTCAGTCGTAGCACGAGGCTGAGGCAGCACATTCAGAGGCACACAGGTAAGAGACCCGACAAATGCAAGCAGTGTTCGCAAACCTTCACTGAAGCAGCACATTCGAAGGCACACAGGTGAAAGACCTTAGAAATGTAATTGATGTCCTCAAGCCTTTTGCCAGAGCTATGGGCTCTTGCAGCTCATTCATACACACAGAGGTGAGAAACCTTACAAATGCAAGCAGTGTCCTCAATCCTTTAGCGCACTTGGCACCCTGACATAGCACATTTGAGCACGTGCAGGCAAGAAACCTTACAAATATGGGCAATGTCCCCAAGCCTTTAGTCACCGTGATTTGCTGACCCGCCACATTCGAATGCACACTGGCGAGAGACCGTACAAATGCGAGCAATGTTACAAAACCTTTAATCAAAAAGACACCTTGACATGTCACATTCGAAAGCACACAGGGGAGAAAACTGCGAGCACCGTCCTGAGTCTTCACTTGAGCGAGAAGCTGACGGGGTACATTTGAATGAACACAGGTGAGAGATCTTACAAATCTGAGCAATGTCCCAAGGTGCATGTGAGAACCTGACGTAGCACAATCAGATGCGTTCTGTAGAAATGCTGTGTCCTATATGGTTTGGGTGAACAAGCCTGAGCAGAGCGATGTGTTTTGTTTTGAAAAAAGAAAGCAGACCGTGAACAGTTTTCATAGGTGTCGGCAGTCAGTTTTCCTGTTGTCGGTCGCAAACGTCCTGACAAGGGCTAACTTGTGTGGGCAGTTTGGACGAACCTTTTTTTCTTTTTTTTTTGCAGTGCTACTTTTTAGACATGTGAAGGTGCGTGAGGAGCAGGGGTATAATTTTAGCAGCTTGGTTGTTTATCCTCGAAATGATCCAAATAGCAGATGCCCTTCACTGACTTGAGTCTGATCAATATCGGGGTTATTCATCTAAAGGAACTCTGACTTGTTGGTTTCTGTTATATCCAGGCTTTTCTCATTTGTGTGAAAAAAACTGTTACATAATAATAAATGTTCATACAAACTCAGTATTTCCTTTTTCTTGTCGTTCTTCCTGGGCTGGCTTCAGATCTTGAAGCTGTGAAAATAGTTTAAAAGAAGGTTTTCTGACGGTGATATGCCCGTTTACAGATTCAAAAAAAAAAAAAAAAAATTATTATATTGTTTAGTAATTATTGAAAATATAGAATAACAGCAGCGATCATTGTTGCAAAAAGTGAAAACTGACAATCTCTTTAAACAAGATATGAAAAGTTTCATGTAGAAATTCCCCGCTAAACTTGGCGGGAAAATGTTCTTGTTAGATTTAGCAGAAAAAATTCTCTGCTAAATTTAGCGGAAAAGTTTCCCCACTAAATTCAGTGAAAAAAATTCCCCGCTAAATTTAATGGAAAAAATTTTTCCACTAAATATAGCGGGGAAAATGTTCCGGTAAATTTAGCAGTAATTTTTTCCCGCTAAATTTAGCGGGGAAATTTCCCGCTAAATTTAGCATTGAATTTTTTCTTTAAATTTAGCGGGGAAATTTACCCATAATGCAACGTGCGGTGATGTAACTCGTGACATTATGTGTGACGTCATTATGGGAAACATCCCATAATGCAACGCGTGGTTACGCCGATGGCGACGCCGCTCAATCCGGAAACGAGCGCCTAAAAGCTGCTATAAATATATATTAAAAAAAAAAGTTATCATGACCTTTTACTCTTTTTTCCGTTGAGATCAGGACGAAAGTCCGTCACAATGCTGGTATAGCGAGATTTATCACGCTCCGTGCATGCCGCTGTGGCTCCACTGTATGGATGGATGGATGGATGAATACGGCTGAGCCCTTTGGATCGGGCGGTAGCTTACGCCACCTAGCCATTTTGTCTTACCCTTTAAGCTTAGAATATTTCAATGTGAAAACTATATTCACTCCGTACTGAAAAGAAAGTGAGGCTATAAATCCCCCTTGCCATCAGTTAATAAGAAAATGCCTAGTTTTCTCTCGCTTTCTGCCACCATTCACTTAATCTTTGCTTGGTAATCTCTACTGTCTTGAAATCCACTTTTCCTTCGCTGTCTCTAAAACCCAATGACCTTATTAAATCTATGTTGTCTTCAGTATGCATAGGGTGAAGCCCTTTACAGTAGAGTATCAAGTGCTCAGCCGTCTCGTCCTCCTCTCCACAAGCAGCGCACACTGTGTCCATTTTCTGGTACTTCGCTCTGTATGTTCTGGTTCGCAAAACACCTGTCCTTGCCTCAAACAACAATGAGCTTCCCCTAGAATTGTCATAGATGCTTTCTTTGGCAATAACTGTTTTGTTTAATCTATAGCCTTCCAGAGCCTTCTTTGTCTGCATTCCCTCTAGCCATCGATCTCTTTCTGTGGCCTTAACTTTCTTCTTAACTGAGACCTGCTCTTCCGTAACCCCACTATAGCCTAAAAACTTTACTCTTAATTTCCTAGTGCGCTGTCTCCATTTTGTGTCTATACTCCTCATGTATAAATAGCTGAAAACCTTTCGTGCCCATTGCTCCCCACCCATTTGCCTCAACCGATCCTCAAATTCTATCTTGCTCACAGCTTCCCTGCCCTCAAATGACGCCCATCCCATGTCTCCTTGTACTCCCTGGTTTGGTGTTTTGCAATGTGCCCCCAAAGCCAGCCTACCTACTCCACGCTGTTTCTCGCACAATCGGCGCCTCCTGTGGTCGGTTCAAGAACTAATGGTATGTTCCCACGTGGAAGCGGCGACTCACGGCTTGCGCGCTTTTGCATCTCAACAGATGACATTGTAAAGGCCCGTTCACACTCTTGAGAGTAGCGCTAGTACGCTGCATGATGTAGCGGGTCGGCAGGCCCCGTCTCTGCAGATTAGGCTCTTTTATTGCGGATTAGTGGTCAGTTTCGACACGGATTGGTCACACATCCTTTCGGAAGGTCTCAGGAGTCTGGGCAAGTAGTCTATGCCACAAATTTCATTAGTTTGCGATTCATCGCAGAAGTTATCAGCAGCCACGCCGACCGGCTGGGCCTAACCGGCGTCGGGCCTAGCTCCAGCATGGCAGAAGCGGGCTCGCCGACGCAACCACCACCTGCCGCGGTGACGCCCGCGGCCCTGCGCAAGCATGAGGCAGACCTCAGTTCGAGCTCGCAAAAAGCTTTTACAAACGAAGACTCCAAGGCGCTGGCAGGGACCCGCCACCGTGCCACGACCCAAGGAGCGAAGCCACCGAACGCCAAACCAGTATGGCACCGTATCACGCCGACACCCGAAGTGGAGGGGGGTATTAACAAGAGAGTAAGAAGACCAAGCGCCGGCAGCACCGGCACTAACCGGTCGGAAATTTCGGAAATCTACATAGAGATCTCAATGGACGTCAACGAGATATCAAGCGAGCGGAGAGCAGAATCCGAGCCTCGCGAGGACTCCGAGGATACGGGCGAGCCCTGGCAAGAGGCGTATTACCGGAGACGCAAGAAGAAAGGGAACATGATGGAGACGACCGCGCTGGCTCTGGCAAACGCAACGAAGCCAACGAGTCAGGAAGATCGCTATGTGATAGTCTTTCGCGCGCAGGAACGCTACGACATCACAAGCATTCCCGTTCGTACCCTGCAGAGGAACTTCTACACTGCGCTAAACGTCGATCCAGGGCGATGCAGGAAAGAGGAGTTGCCAACCTTCAGGTCCTCGAAAGTCACCAACACCGTCTCAGCCATCGTGCACAATCGTAGCCAAGCGCAAGTCCTACTCAAGATGAAGCACATCCAGGCTCCAGATAAAGTCGTCAAGGTAGTTGCCCACGAAATTCCTCCTGAGGACACGTGCAGGGGAGTAGCGCACGGAGTCGATCCCAACGAGAGTCCTGCGGAAATGCTGGATGCCCTGCGCTGCAGGTACCGTGAGATCCTTTATGCCAGGCCCTTAGGCAACAGAGGGCTTGCGCTAGTAACATTCCAAGGGAAGCGTCCACCGAGAACAGTCCTATACCACGACTTCATCACCAAGGTAACCCTATACAGGCCGACCACGGTGGTGTGCTGCAGGTGTCAAGGATTGGGACACAAAGAGAAGGTCTGTACCAAGAAGCCCAGGTGTCCTGACTGCGGCTGCATCACACAAGAGGGCCACGTGTGCGAGCGCACGTACTGCGTCAATTGCCACGCGCTCAAGCACCTGGCGACCGGGCACCTGGGCAAGAAGCCCAGGTGCCCGGCGAGGATACGGGCGGACCAGATGCTTCAGCAGAAGAGCAAACGTGGGAAGTCATCAAACAAGAGAAGGTGTACCGAGACAGCGGCGAGTACAACGGAAAAGCCACCCCAAAAGACAACTGAGGATTTTCCACTACTCAACAAGGACAGCAGCTCTCGCAGGAAAGCCCCAGCCACCGGAAGAAGCAGAAGCAGGAGTACGACATCTGCCGGCCTCCATACCGGCAGGAAAGCGTCGAGAAGCGCATCGCGCAATGGACATGGAAGAAACAGGTCTCGTGGCAGATCTACGTCGGCCGGACCAACTCCAGAGACTATGCTCAGGCCGTTGGGAGGCCGCAGGGGTACTACGCAGACGACGAGCACGAGGTCAGGGCATGGCAGGAAGAGCTGCGCGCCATCGACACCGAGAAGCAAGCCGACAACGACAGGTACAAGCGCCTGGAGGCTGAACTAATGCAACTCAAGCGCAAGATGGAAGAATCAGACAGGCGCAGGGATGCGCGAAGGAATACCATACTGGGTCACATCAAGGCAGCGGTGGAAGCCCGCAGGACAGGACGGGAGCAGCAACGCCAGCAGAAAGAGCAGCACGTGGAAAACCCGACTCCGGAGATAAAGGAGTCTGCCCCTGCGACCCAGGTGGTAGAACCTTCCACCACGGAAGACCACGCTCAGCACCAGCCGGCAGACTGGCAACAAGCCCTTCAACAACTGCAACAGCAAATGCAACAGCAGTTACAGCAACAGCTCCAGACGCAACAACAACAGATGCAGCAAATGCAGCAGCACCTGTTGCAGCAAATGCAGCAGTTCATGATGCTTCAACAAGCACCCTCGACCAACTACCCTCTGCCTCAAGATGCTCCCCAACGCCATGGTTAACAAACCGCTGAGGATTCTCCAGTGGAACTGCCGCGGCCTCAGTCAACGGAGAGCAGAGCTGAACCACAGATTAAAGGATCAGACATTCGATATCCTGCTGCTGCAAGAGACAAAGACTGACCAGATAACCATACCAGGATACAAGCAATACTACATGCCATCCATTAAACATACCTACAAGAAGGAGGAGAAGATTCAAGCACAAGCTGCCATCTTCATACAAGAAAAGATGCATCATATCATCATCGATACGTCAAGGTGGTGCACGGAACTACAGGAGGTGGTGGCGATTCGCGTAGCCCTGCAGTCCACGGAAAGAAGACTAACCATTGCTTCGGCATATCTCAGGCCCCAGAAGAAACGGGATTACCCCGAAGATTTTATGGTTCTTGGTGGTGATCTCAACGTGCACGTAGAGAGTTGGGGTCAACCCAACAAGAACCCGCACGCCGAGGCACTCTATGAAATAATGGAGCAAGCCGACGTAACAATGGCGAACGATCCCACCAAACCTACGAGGTACCCAACAATAGCTAACCAGAGGGAATCCATCATCGATATCACTCTCACCCCGGCAAACACCGCACGCATGCTGCATTGGACCGTTCTGGACGATGCATGGGGGAGTGACCATTTCCCCATTATCATCGAATTGAACATAGGAGCCAAAAGCAAACACCCCAAAAAACAGACTAAGACAATCATCTGGGACAAGTTCCGAGAGAACCTTCTGAATCAAGGAGATGACTTCGAGCCGCACCATGTTACGTCTCTGCTAACAGCTGCTGCCAAAGTAGCAGTAGATACGAGACAGGTCGACGAGGATACACCGACTCCGGATAGTCAGCTCCTCTCCCTGTGGGATAGGAGAACGAAAGCTCTAACGCTGTACAGGAAAAAGAGGAAAAGAAAACATCTCATCAAGGTGAATTGGCTCACGAATGAAGCTAGTAAGTATGCCAAGCAGCTCGGACTTGAGAGGTGGCTCGAGTACTGTGAGACCTTCGATAGGCATACGAACATGGGCGACGTATGGCGCACATTTAATTCCATGTATGGGAAGAAGAAAGGGATAAGTCCGGTCCCCGTGATTGCGCTGCTGTCGAACGAGAAGATCGAAGACATACTCAACAAACTTGGTGAAGTCTTTTTCCCCCAACCACAGAAGAAGCCGGACCCAGGCATCTACCAAAGACAGCATACCGGCCCCCCGCAGAACCCAGGAGATCTGCCCTTCACGGAATGGGAGCTGGATGCGGCGATAAAACAATGCAGGACCAAGAGCGCCCCAGGCCCGGACGGTGTCACCGTCCCCATGCTCCGTAATGCGCCGGACCCTACCCGGAAGGCCATGCTCGCATGGTTCAACCAGATTTGGGACTCTGGCGTGCTTCCGGACGAGTGGAAAACCTCGGTGGTCACACCAATCCCAAAGCCTGGGAAGCCTGCTACGGATCCCAAGAACGTACGACCGATCTCTTTGACGTACTCATGGAAAGAATGGTGTTGGCAAGAATCCAGTACAACGCCAGCAGCAAGGGGATCTTTCACCCCACGCAGACCGGGTTCCACGCCAATCTCAGCACGCATGACAGCCTCGCAATGATCTATCACGACGTTGTCGATCTGCCGAGGACTAAGCGGAACCTCCGAGTCATTGTGTCAATTGATATTAAGAAGGCTTTTGACAGTGTCCCCCACGCATCTGTCATCAATAAGATGGAGGAGCAGGGGCTCACTGGCAAGCAGTTGGACTTCTTAAAGGCCTTCCTCACCGACCGCAAGTACCGAGTCAAGGCTGGGTACGGAAAGGAAGCGCGCGAAGGTGCCACCAAGGAGAACAACATTGGAGTCCCACAGGGAGCTGTGCTGTCGCCAACACTTTTCAACATCGTCATGGCGCCCCTGCTCTGGAGGCTCCATAAGATTCAACTGCTGAAAGCAACGGCATGTGCCGACAACGTCACGATATGGACCCATGAAGGTACGCCGGACAACCAGAAGGCCGCCCTGCAAGAAGGACTGGACACCATTGCTGATTTCCTTAATAGCCGATTCACACGACGGACCGAATCGCGATTTTCGTCCGCGGACCGTGTACCACGTGACCGGCACGTCACCGATTCCTGCGATCCGCGCCTCGTCCGCGGACGCGCGGACTGATAAAGTCGAGCGCCTTTTTCACTCGCGGATCTTTGGCGGGAGATTGACTTGAAAAGCGTTTAGTCTGGCAACGGTACATTGTTTTCTCTTTTTTGTTTTGTTTTTGGACGATGAAAACAAAAATGGCGCATTGTTGTTTTTTTGTGCGTTCGCTGGTTCATTTTGTCGCGCGTTTCTTGGTTCCACGTGTGAAAAAAACTGCAGAAACTTGTCTGGCTGACGCGACGCAGGTTCCGGTACTCCTCCGGGTCCGCGGCAAGAAGCTCCCGTCAAAACTCGTCTAGCACGCCGCGATAATTTTTGCACGTCCAATCAGGATTTCACCGAGCAAGACCTCTCTTGTGGCTGTGGTGTCGTGCACGAGCGCAGAGTGCGTGAAGGCATCTTCGAACGCCCCTCCGCGAGCCCAGAACTACGTCGCTTCTACGCGGAACCCTTCTCGAGCAGGACCATGCCTGTGTCACTCTCATGCTTTGGGTCAGTAAAGCTTGTGGCGCTTCGCGCGAAGGCTATAACGGTGTTTTGTCTCGATCTGTACGTAACAGTGGCGTGTGATTCATTATCGCGGTAGCAAACGTCGATTTCTCTCTTGGGCAACGGTGCCACGGTGCGATGTTGGAGTTTCGCGGCACTGTGGGGTGGCGAATAGGTTCGGTCTGTCCTCGCTTGCGTCTGCTCGTCGTGTCCCTCGTGTGGATGCGCTTGGGAGACGGACGATCCGCGGACATGTCGTCACGTGATCAATCCGTCCGCGGATCAGTCCGTCGTGTGAATCGGCCATAAGAAAGTGGGCATGTTCCCTTCGCCAGAGAAGACAAAGTACACTGTCTTCGGAAAAGGTCGGGAACAAACAGACCTCGCGCTCACGTTCGCTGGAGACCCGATAGCAAAGGAAGACTCTATTAAAGTCCTCGGGCTCAACTTCGGCTACGCTATCGACAACACTACCAAATGGCTCACCGAGATTAGGCACAAGTGGAAGCAAGGCCTCAACTTAGTGAGGAGAATCTCCCATAGGCTCGGCGGAGCTGGGGAGAAAACGGCACGGAAACTGGTGACGGCCACGTTGGTCTCAAAAGTCACGTATGCGGCACGATTCTACAAACTAACAAAGGACCACAAAAACCAATTCAAGACTATGCTCAATGACGCGAGACGCGCCATTCTAGGGCTACCGAGAAACACAAAGAAAGAAGAGCTTCACAAATGCGCTTACTTACCAGAAATTGAAGATCTTCTAGTGCAACAGGAAGATGCACAGATGGCGCGGCTGCATCACACAGAAGAAGGCAGGGCGATCGCTGAGTTCATTGACGTCACTCTCCCTGAGCTCCCTCCCCTCCCCCAAGCCAGGCCACCATGGGAGATGGTCTGCACTAGGGTGCCTACATGTTTCCGCGGAGCGGCGGAAACATGTAGGCACCCTAGTCTGCACCACTCACGGTACGAAGCCCATACCCAGAAGAATGCACCCGGAGAAGAACAAAAAGAGACGTCAAGAATTTGTAAAACAACACATAGCTGAGGTCAAGACGGTTAAGTCAGACGCCAACAACACCATAGCGTACGTCGACGGGGCGGCGGGCCCTCGGGGTTGGACAGCGGCAGCGGTATTCTACCAAGGCAGTGGTGACCAGCCCTTCGACATCATAGCGGGTTCGGGCCGCGACGCCATGAACACGCCAGACTTGGTAGAAGAAAGGGCCATCCTAATGGCACTGGTCAACTATGAGGGTATCCCCAACAAGAGAAGCAACCTCATAGTCTACACAGACTCGCAAGAGGCGGTCAAAAACTTGACTAAACACAAGGCAACCTCTAGCCCCACTATCGATCTCATCTTTCAAACGGCGCTGAGACTCCTCCGGAATCACGGTACGAGAATCAGCATTCGCTGGATCCCGGGACACGAAGAAATCCCCGGCAACATGGTGGCTCACGCAGCGGCACAGCACGAGATGAGAATTTCATCACTGCCGTCCCGGCTAGCGCCTGACTGCGATGATAACCCACAACAAGGCCAGAAACACGAAGAGGAGCCCTACGACCCCACGGAGGAGCTCCGGAGAGCCCGGAGGGCGCGCAAGAAAGCATTACAAGAAACCTGGGAACCGGAGGTGTACCCCATCCCAGACAAGGTTTTTAAGAGAAGGGAGATGGTGCTGCTTCGGCGCATCCGCACTGGGGGTGCGATCACGCCAAGACTCCAATACCACATTACCCTCTCCCAGTTACGTAAGACACAGCCTTATGCGATCCCACCCAACACCACCTAGAGCTAAGGCCGTAGCGCTTCCCTCTCTCCCTTCAAGGAGCGTCGGCATGAGTAGGCTGAACTGGTAGTGCGCTTCTCCGCAAGGCTCCCCTTGACAGTTGGCTTCTTTGCAAGGCACGTGGAGCGTTTTTCTGCACGCGAAAACGCGACGCGCTATGAACGCTCGCGCGGAAGCTGACGCGGGGCCACCCGCATGCAACCAAAGCCAAGCGCCGCCGGCCGCGCGTTATCAACGTTGCCAGATAACCGATTTCTCAACGCGCGGTGTAATTGCTCACGCAAATACTACAAAATAAGAGTTAAAGTATTAAATAAGTAAATCAAACGGGTTTTCGTGTCAAAAAGAACACTTTTTCAATTTTTATATGGCCAATAAAAAGGTTTTTGAACACTTTGAATTGCGCTGAATACGAAACAGCGTACTGAGCCAGCCGCGTCGCGAG